>CM053585.1:8626209-8660023 GCA_028646515.1 Pseudochirops corinnae | reverse complement strand
AGAGACAGAGAGAGAGAGAGACAGAGAGACAGATAGAGACAGAGGGAGAGACAGAGAGAGAGAAAATCAGACACAAAGTATGGCAAGTTACCTGTTATTGGCCCAAATTTTAAAAATTAAAAAAAAATATTGAGAGTTGGGACAGGGTTAAGCACCATGTGGGGTCTCTAATTTCCACTGCACTGCCAATTGTAGGCACACACAGCAGTGGAACACCACCCACCTTCAGATAGGAATGGTCGGGTTTGCCATCACTGGTATCTAAAATAATCAGAGAATGCTAGAACCAGAAGGGGTATTAGAGCATAATATGTTAACACATACAATGTCATGAGAAAACCCACTGAACATTGCAGAGGGGGGGAGGGGACTGAGAACTCAGGACTGGGAATGTTAGAGCTGAAATGAAAGTTGAGATAGAAAAGATAAGAACACTGGATATTACTGGGCTATGTACATGCAGTATCTTTCCCCCACCACCACTCCCCCCACCCCTTCCCCAACTGGAATGCAAGCTAATTGAGGTTAGGGATTGTTCAGAATCTGTCTTCTTTTCTATCCCCATAGTAACTGCTTAATAAATCTTTCTGAAATTTTAAGATCATAGACCTAGAAGTGTAAAGGTTTTCAAAGACTACTTAGACCACTCTCCTATGCAAACTTTCACTGATCCAGGGCAGCAAAAAGAGAGTGCTTTGGAGTCATAGGGAATCCTGAGTATAATTGAGAGATAAAATGCTTTGCCCAGGGCCACAAGGTCAGAGGTGGTTTTTGAACACAGATTTGCCTGAGCCTGGGGCTAGCCTTTTCTGTATTATATGAAGATGTATCTCATTTTCTCTAATATGGGTGAACACAAATGTATTTGAACATGTGTACCCTGAGTATACTTTAAGAATCACAAACCTATAAAATGTCAGAACACAAGGAACCTTAGAGTTTTCCTATTCCAAATGCTCATTGGAAATACGTCTTATCTCTACTTTTTGTTCCTCTGATTCTCCTGGGGAAACCATGTATAAAAGACTTGGTAGCTCCCTCTGCCAATGAAATAAGGTTTTGTAAAATGTGGGCTGATTGAGTAGACAATCAGGGAATGTGATCTTGAGAAACATTAAGAAAGTCAGAACTTCCAGGAAAAAAAAGAGGTGCTAGTCTGACTTTCTTCTCTCCCAGTCAGACTTCAGCTTTAACTGTGCTCAATTCTAGGTTCCATGTTTCAGGAACGGAATTGATAAGCTGGTGAGGGGCACAGAAACTTTGGGAGTTTTGTCTCAAGAAGAGAACATAATATCTCATTCCGATAGTGAAAACCCTATGTTATGTGAAACCAATCAATCAATGAAGAAATACTTCTTAAACACCTACTATGTGCCAGGCATTGCACTAAGCGCTAGGGTACAAAGACAAACCTCCCTCCAATTTAAAAAAAAATGGTTCTGTTTGATAGAACCTTGAACAGTAAGGATATTACAAAGAGGGTCCATTTAGTCTTGATGATGGGGGAAGGGTCATCTTTCTAGCAATTAAATTATCCAAATTGAAAAATAGAAGCTATATCTGCTGGTAGGGAGATTCCTGTGATTGAGAAGTATGCAAGATGAATGTAATGTTATAGAGTATATTCCATTTGAGATAATAGCTGGCCAGATAAATTCTGAGGTCTCTTACAATTCTTAGATTTGGGGTCTTAGAAAGAAAAAAGTTAGAAATTTGGGTTCCCCTAGGTACTTACAATTCAGTAATTGAATAATGGGTTGTGCCTTATCAAACCATGCCAACTCCAAGAAGATAAATGGTCAAAGAACCTTTATCTGCTTTTATAGTCCCATGACCCAAGACAAGCATGGGGAGGGAGGCACTTGGGTGAGGTTCACGGGGAGTTCACTCAGCTTGAATTTTTCCCATTCACAGCAATGACTGGCTATGTTTCAATAATGATCTGAAGACTGTGTGTAATCCGTTAACTAGGATATTGGATGACATCATATTCACATACTATTTTAAAGAAGACTGGGGAAAACTAGGAAATGGAGGGGAAAGGAAGAGGAAAGGTCCTAATTTATTTTCTCTTTTGAATTTCCAGTTTGCCAGTATTCTCTAAGAATAATAATGATAACAATAACAATAAATCAAGATCTGTATCCTGAAGAATTCCTAGAAAATATAGTAATTTTCAGGGAAATACTTCAATTTCATTCCTATTCTGCCTATTCTTAAATACATTATCTCTCCTAAAAATGAGTAAGAATGACTTCCAAATCAACTAAGCCAACCGTAAACATGATTGACATGAAGATACATGATTCTACCAAAAAGAAGTTAAACAGACTTCTCATCTTGCAGCATTCTTCTCCCAGGATTTAAAAATGTCCTTTGAAATCAAAAAAGTATAAAATCCTTAACATACACCAAGGAATGATAGAAACTGAAGACCTTGAACTGGAGCCAAGAGGTTGGTCACATTGAATCCCTAAATGAAGAAGACACTCACAAACACTATGGTGCGCCCAAATCATGACACAGAGCATAAAGATACGATGGAGAAGGATATGGCTACATCTGTTATAAGTCTTCCTGGAATTCTGAAATCAAAACTCAATGAGTCAAATATGTTTAAAGTAAATAATATGTTGGACATACTTTCAAAATTGTAAAATGGATACCCTTCCCAAATCCCATCTTATATTAACAAAATATAGAACTTATCACCCTAAGATAACTATAGAAAGGTAAACACATCCACATCAAAAAGGAAGGTTGATAGGTACTCTTAGGGCATTAAAAAAAAATAATATAAGACCCCATGGAAATACTTTTGGTATAAGCAAGCATCTCTCCATATTGCAGATACCGGGCTCACAGGCACATAACATCCAATTTTTTGGAAGTCAGTGAAAGTGGCTTATTCTGGACAGAGTCTATGAAATCATTAAGATCCCAAAGTGAAATCAAAGGGCCCCCTATGGGTGACATCCACATTAATCAACCATAAATATTATGAGAGTCATTGAACAAATTACGGAGTCATAAGGATTTGTTGATATGAACATATTTTTGGTGGAAATTCAGTTCGTTATGTCTATAATAATATTTATTCATAAGAAATATTTTAATTATTATATTCCAGGAACTGTTCTAGACACTGGGGATACAAATATGTTTTTAAAAATAGTTCAACCCTCAAGGAACTTACAATCTAATAGAAAAATCAATATAGAAACACAAAAATATGAAGGGGGAGAGGGAGAAGGCACTGGGGAGAACAAGGTGAGGAGATGATAGAGAAATCTAAACAAATCTGAAAGCAGTGCAATTAGTGGGAAATGCTGTCACACATACAATTTATCAACCTAAGCAATAAAAAATACCTAGCAAGACCATCCGTTGTGGCCAAAATTATACATCAGAGATCCCCATTATCTTTCATGGACAGACATACAAGGAATTCTCAAAAATACAGATCTTGAACTGAGTGGAAAATCCAGTCAATAAACTCTACTGAAATTGAACCATTGTCTTGACTGAGAGTTGCCAACAATTGTTCGGATGGACATAACATTGATTCAAAAATACTCATGAACAACATTTTCAGTTGAAGTTACCATCACAAATACCCCAAATTTCCAAATTTTATGGAATAAAAAAGGTCTCAAAATGGAGCTTTGGATGGAGCTTGGTCAACAAAGTCAACATTATGTGGGAATGGCAAATTTCCATTCCATCCACCACTGCAGTTGCACCAATGGGCACTTCAATGAACCTAAAGAACATAAAATTACATCAGATCTCAGCTCTTCTACCTTCTACCTGTGTGACCTTGGGCAAGTCATTTCAATTCAACAAACATTTGCCAAGTGCCTTCTATGTACCAAGGATTGAAAAAATGCTAGAGATATAAAAAGAGGCAAATGATAATCTCTGATCTCAAGGAGCTTACAATCTAATGGGGGAGACATTGTGCAAATATATACAAAGCAAGCTCTAGACAGGATGAATAGAAGAGAATTAAGAGAAGGAAAACACTGGAATTAAAAGAGGTTGGGTAGAAGATCAGATATTACTTGAGACTTAAAGGAAATCATATTGGAGGAGGGAGAGCATTCCGGGCATGGGGATCAATCAGAGAGAAGTTGAGAGATAGGGGGTCTTGTTTGTGGAGCAGCCAAGAGTGAAGAGTCTATGTAGGGGAGCAAAAGGCTGGAAAGGCAGGAGAGGGCAAATCACTTAAATTCTCTGTGTCCCATGTGTAAAATGGGGGGATATGGAAAAATGGTCTCTCATGCCCATTCAGGCTCTGAATTGATGATTCTAAATTCCTGTGGTCTGTTCTGGGTTAGACTTTACTTCCTCTGAAAGGCTGATGATGGAAAGTACCATCCACATCCAGAGAAAGAATTCCATTCTGAACACAGATCAAAGCAGACTATTTGCCCTCTCTCTGTTTTGTTTTGTTTCTTCTTTCTTGTGGTTCATTCCATTGGTTATAATTCTTCTTTATAACATGACTAATGTTATATGTTTAATATGAATGTATATGTAGAGCCCATACCATACTGCATGTTGTCTTGGGGAGGGGGAGTGAAGGGAAGGGGAGAAAATCTAAAACTCAAAAACTTGTGGAACTGAATGTTGTAAACTAAAAATAAATAAATATTTTTTTTTTTAATGCATTTGAAATAGAAAGATATACTTGTCCTCCCTTTGTCATTTTCTAGGCCTGAGATTGCTGTTGAGCTCAAGACTGGACTCAAGCTTATTAGTTGTATGGCCCTGGGAAAGCCATTTAACCTTGCCTCAGTTTCCTCAGCTGTAAAGTGGGGATGACAGCACTACCTCCCAGGGTTGTTGTAAGGATAGAGTGAGATGAAATTTGTGTGGAACTTACTTAGTGCAATACTTGGTACATAGTAGGTGTTATATAAATTTTCATTCCCTTCCTCTTCCTTTACCTGTAAGATAAGGGCTTATGACAAGAAGGTCTGAGGTACTTTCCAACTTGAAGACCCTTAAGTGAACCTCACCCAGAATCTCTTCTAGGAAGACTGATCTGATCAACCTGGCCCAAAGGAGCACAGCCCTGTGAAATGCAGGGGCCTTCTCTCAGCCTTTTCCCCTCTGGATCTCTCTGCTGAATCCAACACGACTGAGCAGCTCCTTTTCCTCTGCATCTGCCCACTCCTTCCAAGGTTTTCAGGACATAGCTCTCCTGATTTTCCTCCTACCTGTCTAACCGTTCCTTCTTAATCTCCTTGACAGAATGTCATCCATGCTCAGCCACCCAAATGGGAATGCAGCGGGGGGGCCCATGTCTGAGACTGACCCTCTGGTTCTAATTCTGCCCCTGCGTCAGGACCTCGGTATTCTCCTGTAGAAAACAAAGGGGGTGACTTTGAGGGCCCCTAAGGTTCCTTCCAGTCATGTCATGGTTACGAGATCCTTTCTGGTTCTCTTGTTCAATGATCCTGGGCTGAAATGATGCTGCATAAAGGCCTGCTGATGGCCTGCAGCTTGGCCCTGCTCCATTCTATAAGGACATCCTAGTTGGCTTCTTCTGGGCTGCTGCTGGGAAGGAGCTTTGCCGAGAAATCGGTAGGAAAATGTCTACAAGTACAAGTGTCCTGCATATATTATTCAATTCGATAAAATCCAACTCAATTCGATACAACACTATTAGTTCAATTTCTGCTATGCTATAAGCACTAATATGCAGAGAGTTTAAAAAGAATAGTTCCTGCCTCGAGGACCTTCTATTCAGAGGGAAATAGCATGTCTACAGAAAATAAAATTTAAAGCCATTGCAAGAATCAGGAAGCCACAAGAGCTGAGGGTGGAGACAGGGACGAGCTGGGTCTCAGGTAAGAGGAAACCCCTAAGTTGTTTACTTTTGCCTCCATGGGAGCCAGGGATCCCGAATTTCCTGTGCCCAGAAAAAAAAAATCAATGGAGATGTGGCTGAGCTTGGTTTGCTTCCTCTGTCTCCCCTCCTCTCCCAGTCAGAGACTGAGCTCATCCCTGATTGTCTACCAGTAACAGTCTGAGTGTGCATTCTGCTGGGCTCAATTTATCAGGGGGCCTCAGGGTGGATTGCTACTCCCAAAAGAGGCAATGCATTATCTTAGACAATGAGCCAATTAAACCAATGGGGTCTGACCCTTTTGTGAAGATAGAGGACAAGTGAGATAGATTAAACATAAATATGACAGCTAGATCATGGATGGATAGATGGCTAAATAGATGGATCAACTAGATAGACAGATGGATGGACGGACACACAGATGGACGGACAGATGGACGGCCAGACAGATGGATGGACAGACGGATGGATGGATGGATGGATGGATGGATGGATGGATGGATGGATGGATGGGTGGGTGGATGGATGGATGGATGGATGGATGGATGGATGGGTGGATGGATGGACAAATGGACTAGATAGATGGATAGATAGATAGATAGATAGATAGACAGACAGACAGGCAGGCAGACAGACAAACAGACAAATAGATATTTGAGGATGAGGACAGATTTCTGAGGACAGATTTCTGGCAATCTGTCAGGCACCTTCTGAGTATCCTCTGCCAAAGTCTTTCCTTGACTTGGGAAGAATCTTGGGAGCTGACACATAAATGCAGACTTCAATTTGGGGTTTTGACTAAGGAGTCTGAGAAGTGAGAGAGCTTCTCAGGTTGTTGGCTGTGACAGATGCTTGTTGAAATTTGGGGGTACAGTTTGTTCATCATAATCAAAGTGGCAGCCGTATAATACTAAATATAGGGCCAGCCAAGGTCAAAGTCAGGAAGACCTATGTTCAAGGTCCGCATGTGTCCCGTCTTAGTTCTGTGCCTGAATAAGTCACTTACTCTGAGGCTTTAAGTGATAGAAAAGGAGTCACTGCATTATGGGAGTGACTCCCTGACCAGATAGCCCTTGATGATAATGAAAACACAGACCCTCTCTCTCTCTCTCTCCCTCCCTCTCCCCCCTCTCTTTCTCTTTCTCTCTCTCCCTCCTTCTCTTTCTCCCCTCTCTCTCCCTCTACCTCCCTCCATCCATCTCTCTCTCTCTCTCTCTCTCTCTCTCTCTCTCTCTCTCTCTCTCTCTTTCTCTCTCTCTGTCTCTCTCTCTCTCCCCTCTCCCCCACCCCGGTTACAAATGTAAGGAAGGGAAACAAGTGATAGATTTGGAGCCAGCAGACCTGGGTTCTAATCTTGATTCCATGCCTTCCAACCTATATGACCTTGGAAAAGTCAATCACTTTAACCTCAGTTTCTCATCTCTAAATTGTTCTGAACCCTAAGATCTCCACGGTTTGTGCTTAAATGTTTTGCTTTGTTTTTGTTTGTTTGTTTGTTTTTATTGAACTCATCAATAATACTCTCTGAGCCTCTAATGTGTAAAGATGCCGAAAAAAAATCTCCAGAAGGGAATTATTTTAGATGAGAGCATGAATTTGGTCATTGGAATAGGACAAATAAAAATCAATTCAACGAACAATAAGCATCTTCTCTGTTTAAATATAACTGCCTTGAGAGGTCATGAGTTCCTTGTAGCTAGGGGTCTTTGGTTGCTCTATCTATGGATGCCTACTCGGCAGGATGCCCCAGAGAGGATTTCTGAGCCAGTTCAGATTAGGCTAAATGTCTCCTTGGATCAGAAATTCTCTGACTCCAAGCTCGAAGATGAAATTATTCTGATCTTAGGGGAAGATTAGATATATGTACAAAAGTAACCCATGGCCCAGTGACCCAAGCTCTGAGCCAATATAGACCAAGTTTAATCTTTGGGACTAGCCCACAAATTAGTAACTTTTTTTTTTTTTTGCTTTTTTTTTTTTGGTCGGGGAGGGCAATTGGGTTTAATTGACTTGCCCAAGGTCACACAGCTAGTAAGTGTGTCAAGTGTCTGAGGTCAGATTTGAACCCAGGTCCTCCTGACTCCAGGGCCGGGGCTCTATTCACTGCGCCACCTAGCCACCCCAAATTAGTAACTTTTTAACTCATTACACCCATGCCTAAAGATCACTTAGAGAAAACTACAAATATAGCTTAAGGTTTCCACAAATACAACTCAAATGTCCCCTCAGATCTCATGCAAGTTCTCAGGCTATCAATGTATTTATTAAATATGAAACTTCATTTTTTTACTTCCTTCACCATTACCTTAAAATAAATCCAAGACTCCCCTCATCCTTAAAGTAAAAAAAAATCCTTAACCTCTTAACTTGACCCTCCATTCCCCTCAGTCTATACTCTTTTATCTCCCCTCCTTTTCTCAGATAAACCTCTAGGGAGAAAAAAGTTATCTGCACTTGCTAGTTCTACTTCCTCTTTTCTCAGTCCTCACCCTATGTAATCTGGCTTCGGACCTCATCAATCAACTGAAATGCTTTTCTCCGGGGTTATCAATGCTATTTTAATTGACAAATACCATAGATTTTTCTCAGTCTTCATCCTTCTTGACTGGAGGCATTTAGCACTGTTGACTCCTCCACACCTTCTGCAAACTCTTCCCTCTGATTGTGTGTGTATATGTGTATATGTGCGTGCATGTGTGTGTGTGTGTGTGTGTGTGTGTAAACTTGCCCTATCTTTGTTATTCTCCTATTTTTCTAGTTACTCCTCCTTAGCCTCCTTTGTTGATTCATTATCTGTACCCCAAAAGATGACCGTGGATGACAACAAGTCTTTAAACTAGAAAGAGGGAGAAGGAAGGAAAGAGGGAAGGAAGAAAGGAAGGAAGGAAGGAAGGAAGGAAGGAAGGAAGGAAGGAAGGAAGGAAGGAGGAAGGAAGGAAGGAAGGAAGGAAGGAAGGAAGGAAGGAAGGAAGGAAGGAAGGAAAGAAGGAAGGAAGGAAGGAAGGAAGGAAGGAAGGAAGGAGAGAAGGAAAAGATGAAGAAAAAAGGAAGGAAGGAGAAAGGGAGAAAAGGAGAGAGGGGAAAAGGAAAGGAGGAAGGAAAAAGCTTGACAAACCTAAACAACCAATATAATGTCCCCCCTCTCAGTAAATGTCATTTTTATCAGGGACATATGCAGTTCCCTGGACCTATAGTATTACTCTGTGGTTCTCCATCCCTTGGAAGTAAAATGAACTTGGGACTGTAGGGGACTAGCCCCCATTGTTCCATTGAGTCTTTACTTTTCACAGGAACTCTAGCCCCTAGATTCCCCAAGACTTGAAGTCCCCTTCAAAGAGAAATGAATCTGTCACTCTGAGATCAGGATCCTACCCTACCATTCCATCCATTCCTTTTTTACGCAAGAGATGCTTGTAGGCACTTGAGCCCTTGGTGCTACAGCTCTGACTTCCCTGGAAGACAGCACACTTGGGCATACTAGAAAGATAGCCCCTTTTATAGAAAACCCACAGAAAATGAATATTTATGATAATAGAGTGCAAAGTCCAGGCCCCTTATCCTTCTTGTGATGATTTTTCTTTTCTTCCTGTATCCCTTTAGGTTCAGGTGCCACTTGGGTGACCGGTGTTGAGCCTCTCTTCTCAGAGAGTATTTTCTCTGCAGTTTCCATCCCTTGGCTAAGCAAGGTTAGGTTCAGGATCTGTAAAGGAAAAAAAAAAATTCCTGATTTTCTTTCTTCTATGGTTTCAGTTGTTCCCACTCATTGGGCCAAGAGGCTGCCATTTGTGGGGCATGTGACCACATGGTGCCACAGAGTTCACAGCTCGTGGGACATAGATCCCATGTGTCTCGTCCTAAGGCAGCTCTAGGGTCAGAGGCACCTTTTCCCCTATCCTTCAGGACCCCAGCCTGATCCTACTTCTGCTAAAAGGCAAAGCTGAGCTCAGGAATCTCAAGCAGTCAATTAGATTCAGTTGAGGGCTGGGTGTGTGAAAGGAGTAAAAATCAAAGGAGTCTTACCTCTTTCATGAAATCTCCTCTAACCAGTGGGAGGTCTACTTTTTCATAGAACTTCCCTAAGGAAAAAGAGACATATTGAGCATAAAACAAACCCAGCTTTTGGACATGATTTTCTGAATTCAATATCTATTTCAGTAGCAAGAATTCAGGTGGTTTAGAGAAATGCAACTGGCTTCTGTGAACCCCAGCCAACGTCCTCTGGAGTTGAGTCATTTCCAAACTCCCACAGACCAGTCTACTTCCTAAGAGAGAGAAAACTCCTTGAGAAAAGCCCCCTAAGCAAAGGGGCTGGTTTTCCTTTGTCTTTGGAGCTCCACATCCCAGAACAATGCCTTGTATGTAGCAGGTGCCTAAGGAATGCCTGTTTGACTCAACTGAGTTGACTGAATCAGCCTCCCAAAGTCAGCATCTAGGACCAAGGAAAATCCAGCATGTTCCTTGAATACTTTCCTCCAGCTTCCAAGGTTTCTTTCAAATCCATCTTCTTCAAGAGGCTTTACCCAGGATACTGAGCCACCAGTACTTTCCCTCTGAGATTAATTTCAATCCATTCTGTGTATACATTGTACATGCCTAGTATTTAGGGGGTAGCTAGGTTGCACAGTGGATAGGGTGGTGGCTCTGGAGTCAGGAGGACCTAAATTCAAATCCAGCTTACTAGCTGTGTGACCCTGCATAAGTCACTTCACCCTGTTTGCCTCAGTTTCCTCATCTGTAAAATGAGCTGGAGAAGGAAATGGCAAACCATTCTAGTATCTTTGCCAAGAAAATCCCAAATGGGTCCATGGAGAATCAGACAAGACCTGAACAGCACCAAAATCTAATTGGTGGTCCATAGCCTCACCCCTACCCCTTCCAGCTAGGAGATCATTGGAAAGTTACTTGTGCTCTTTGTACCTGAGTTGTTTTATTTTGTTTTTCTCTTCACAATAAAGGTCTCTGAGTTTCTAAGTCACAAGAGAGAGTGAGGTAAGGGCAAAGTCAGAAGAGACTTGAAGAGGAAATGCCAAGCAAAGAAAGCCACCAACAGACACCTCAAGGAGCTTTTGAAGGAGGGCTGATCCTCAGAGAAGGGAGAGGCCCCAGGTAGAGACTCCTCCCAGCATCCCCAGCACCACCCCCAAGTCCCCTCCAGACCATCATTAATGGGGACTTATCAGCAGAGTCTACATTCAAACCCAGCTCCTCCAATGTAGCTATTTTTTTCCAGCCCAGAATTGAGGGCAGGCAGGGCTAGTACTTGATTGGGCAACAGCTGTTGTCAATTTTCTCTTAGCATCGCCCAAATTACTGTGTTCCCCTCCCCCCCCCTACTCCCCAGCTGCTTCCATGAAGGCAAACAGAGTGAATTATTGTAATTATGCACCAATTTTTGTCTTTTGCAAAAGTTACAGTATTTTCTGTATTTTCTACATTATAGATAAAAAGAGACGAATGACTTCAATTTTCTGGAAACTCTTATTATGGGGCCTCTGTCATCTCCAGGAAATGAACACATAGCTAACCTAGGAGAGAGAGCTCCAATCCTCAACATGGCATCCTGATGGGTGACGTGGGGAGAATTAGAAACAGGCCCCTGTGGGGAGGTGGGCTTGCTCTCTCTTTTTCCCTTCTCCCTCCTCCCAGACTGCAGTTCCTTGGCTAGGGATAGGGAAGGACCCTATAATTTCAGTGGTATAGGGAACTCCAAGGTTAGGGAAGTCTCTCTACTAATGCAGCGCCTTCTCAGAAACTTACAGTCTCATAAAAGGGGCCTGGAACATGGAGAGGACCAGGAGCTCACACTTTTAAGGTTTGCAAAACACTTTATGTTTAACTCATTTAATCCTTACAACAACTTTGGGATGGAGAGTCCATTATCCCCATTCTACAATTACAAAAAACTACAAAATCTACAAAAAAACCTAAAGAAGTTAAATGACTTCCCAAAGGCCACACAGTTGTTAAGCATCTGTGGCAGGATTTGAACTCATATCTTAATTCCAAATCCAACATCCAAGCCACTGCTCCTTGTAGTTACCATGTTGATCCTACTATGTGCTGCCCTCGACTTGGGGTATACTGCAAAGAGATCCCTTTGAAAAGAAAAGTCACCCAGGGGTATACTCAGACAAGTCATGATGGATCCTATTCACTCTATCAAAGTCCCCATGGCAATACTGCCCTAGAAATGACCCAGATCTGGATCATGGCTCATGCCAGGGCAGCACAGGTATAGACAAGTTTCTCCAAGCTGACTTCCAGGATTTCCTATTCAGCTTCAGTAATCACCGGCATCATGTGCCAGGGGGCCAGCCCAGCCCATAGCTAAGAGATCAAAGAGTAAGCCACCAGGACATGAGGGGTGGTTGGTTGGTTTCTAGTCAGAGTAACTCTCAGAGATCCTAGACTAAGGTGTGGACTGAGCATGATTTGTGTCAGAGAATGGACTGCCAACACTGAAGAATCCCCAGTCCTTTTGATATACTAATAAGATAATAGAATACGCACATGCATACACATACATATATACATACATGTATATACTCAGGTAGCTATATGTGGATATATAGGCTCAAATATGGGCATATATGGGCATATATATGTGTATATATGTGTGTAATATATATTATAATGTATGTAAATACATATGTGTGTACATACATATATATATACAAACACATATATACATACATACACATATATAGATATATAGAGAGATATAGATAGATAAATAGATAGACAGATAGATAGATAGATAGATAGATAGATAGATAGACAGATAGATAGATAGATACACTGAGAGGCAACTGATAGTTCAATGAATAGAGCTCCAGGCCTGGAATCAGGAAAACCTGAGTTCAAATCCAGCCTCTGAAACTTGCTAGCAGTGTGACCTTGAGCAAGTCACTTAACCTGTTTTCCTCAGTGGTAAATTGGGGATGATAATTGCACCTGCTTCCCAAGGCTGTCGTGAGGATCACATGAGATGACATTTGTAAAAGCACTGAACAGAAAGGCTAACACATAGTAGGTGCTGTAAAAATCCTTGTTCCTTCCCCCCTCTCCATTTGTAGGTACTATTTATGTGTGAAAATGTGTGTGTGTTCGAGTGTGTGTGTGTATTTGATAAATAAGTCAAGAAACATTCATTTAGCTCGTGCTACTTCCAAGCATTTTGCTAATCACTGGGGGTAGAAATAGGAAAAAAGAGAGACAGTCTCTGTCTTTGGTGAGTTTGAGTTCCAACGGGAAGAAGGCAGCACACAAGAGGAAACTGGAAGGAGGGAGCAGGTACCCGAGAGGGGACAGTGGGAAGTCAGAGAAGTCTCAAAGTGGTTCAGCCAAATGGGAAATAAGGAGACATTTGTCCTGAGCTGAGCCCCCCCTCAAATGGAATCCCTTCTTTGGGACTGCCCCAACTTTTCCACCAGACCCTGGATTCTCATCATTGGGAAACCCAGAATCCTACACGCCTATCAGCCTCAGTACTTGTATTAGCAGGCACTCTAGCACGCCCGCAATGGCCTGCGCGCACAGGTTTTGGTTGTTTTTTATCTGCTTTGCTAAAGGAAAGACAGCTTTACAGGGGTTAACGATCTTACTTTAATTACATTCACTAGTTCAGGGGAAAGGTCAGCATCCTGAACACGGAGAAAATACAAACAGGGAAATTATCACAGAGATTCAACAGACAGGGCTCCTGCTGTCTGAACAAAGTAATACAACCACCTAGGAACACCACTGGACCAAGACAGCACTGATCTCTGAGTAGCTGAAGGACTCTTAACAAACGGCTACTTAGTCCCATCCAGAGAATCCAAAGGTCCTTCACATAAGTGAACCCCCAAAGTAAAACACCAGCCCCCAAAGATATAGTTTTCAACGAGTAGGTTCAGAACCAGAAGGCACCCCAATCCGCGCCTTGGTGCCTGATTAGCTTAGTACCACAAGGTGTGAAAGCCTCCTCCAAGCAAGCCTCCCCTAAGCAAACTTCTCCTAAGGCAAGTTCAGAAGCCATAGGAACCAAGCCTTCCCTTTCACAAGTGAGAACGTGCTCTTGCAGGTTATGTGACTTGCCCAGGGTCATACTAGAGTGCAGTAGAGCCTGGGTTTAACCTCCAGGCTTCCTGACTTTCCCTGAAGTTCTGCTCTGTATGGTCTCACCGGGTTGCTTTCTGAGCATCCATTGTATCATGAGTAAAACGTCCATATCAGTGCACACACATGGTGATGCTCTTTGGGGGAAAGTACTTTGAAAACATGAGGAGAGTCTGTCTCTTACTTCTTTTTGTAATAACCCTAGCACAGCACACAGTTGCTACACATACATAGTAGGTACTTAATAACAATTGATTGATTGATTGACTGAGAATCTAAGGAATCACAATCTAAGGAATGGGTCTGTCTCCATCCTCAAGCCTGGTTTCGGTTCTGAAATCAACATTCTGAAGGCACTCTGAAATTAATTTCAGTAGGTAGGGCAAGAAATGAGCCCATTATTTTCATTACACTTTAAAAACCTTCATTTAAATAAATGGATTATAAAATGCACTGCATGCCCTGAAACTGGAGAATAGAGAAAAAACCTGGCAGATTAGCCATTTCATTTCAGAGTACCCTGGAAACTCACCAAAATATATATACAGCCATCTATTATCATTTTGCCTGTGGGTCCTCCTTGGCTGAGAAAGAAGGACACTCACCAAGTCCTTGTTCTCTTGAAATAAGTCATAATGCACCTGAGGCATATAATGGCCAAAACATGGTCACAGTTTTCGTGTGATCTTATTTCTTACCACATCTTCTCCTTTGGCTCAGTGCCAGATATACAAAGGCATAATCAAAACAATCCCTCCCTTCATGGAACTTACATTCTGTTGGGGAGAAAGAATACATGCAAGATAAATGCAAAACAGCAACAACCAAATTAATTTTTAGAGAGAGAGAAAACACCAATACCGGAGGAGATTAGGAAAGGCTTCATGGGGGTGTTGCCTAGGCTCTGCTCTGAAGAACCTTGATAGTTTTTGAGGCCAGGCTGATGAGAGAATGTGTTCCAGACACAGGGGGCTGCTTGTGCAAAGGACCCAAAGAAGAAGAGATGTGGTATATGGGAAATAGCAGGTAGTTTGGAATAGAAAAAGTATGTGTGTGTATGTTCATATAATTATAAAATATAGAGTAATTTATACATTAAGGCTGGAAAGATAGGTGAAAGCCACATTATGGAAAACTTTCAATTACAGGCTGAAGAGGCTAGGTAGCCATTGATGATTTTTGAGCAGGGGAAGCGTATGGGCAGATGCCATCTCAGGAACATCACTTTGACAGTTCTGTGGACAATGGATGAGGAATGAGAGACAGTGGATGTAGGATCACCAATTATGAGGAGGCTCCTGCACTTTGAGAGATGATTAGGGCTTGAAAGAGGGTATGGATGGAAAGAAGTAGAACAATGATGATCATGACTTTAAAGGTTAGGGGGACCTTAGAGTTTGTGTAGGGAGCCCTCTCATTTCACAAATGGGGAAGCAAAGGTTGAGAGGGATCAATTGACTTTCCCAAAGTCACACGGCCGGCAGGTGATGGAGCAGAGATTTGAACCCACGTCCTGTTCCCCTACACACAAAGCCCTCAGCACCCGGTGTGACCAGACCGGCCTTAAGAAGGATTCACCAAGCTGGGGCTCAGCTTCTGAGGTCAGAAGAAATGAGAGGTGTCGTGGGAGTGGGACCAAGCAGGCTCGGCATCCAATGGGCCCCGGGAGGTGAGGGAGAGGGAGCACGAGGCTCGAACCTCACTCATCCCCGGCACCGCCAAAAGCCGGAAACCTTAAGCACCCAAACCTAGAGTCTTGGACAGACACTTACTTAAAAGCACGAAGGCGAAGCAAGCAAGGATTTTTAAAGAATCAAAGAGAAAACTTGGGAGTTGGAAGAATGATAAATAGTTTGACAGCGACTGGAGGAAAATCTCCGGGTTAGCGCACACAGCCCGAGGAAGTGGACTCTGCGACTCGTCCCGAGCCCAGCGTTAGCCAGCCCCGTGACTGCCAGAGCGGGAGGAGAGCTAGAACGAGGGAGGTCATCTATCCCCTCGTGCTCTGGGCAGCTGTGGGAGAAGTTAGGAAGGAGACGGTGCCACTGACAAATGTTATGTGGGTTTGAGGTGTGTGGGTGTATTTGTGTGTGTATGTATGTGTGTATGCCTGTGTGTGCATGTGAGTGTGTGCCTGTGTGTGTGAGTGTGTGTATGCTCATGTCTGTGAGTGTGTGTACATGCATGTGAGTGTGTGTATGTGAATGTGTATGTGAGTATGTGTGTGCTCATGTCTGTGTGTGTACATGTATGTGAGTGTGTGTATGTGAATGTGTATGTATGTATGTGTATGTGTATGTGAGTGTGTGCATGTGTATGTGAATGTGTATGTAAGTGAATGTGTATATGTGAGTGTGTGTATGTGTGTAAGTGTGTGTCTGTGAATGTGTGTACATATACAAGAGTGTGTGCGTATGTGTATGTGAGTGTGTGTATGTGTATGTGAATGTGTCTGTGTATATATGTATGTGAGTGTATGTCTGTGTCTATGTGTCTATGTGTGTATGTGTATGTGAGTGTGTGTGTCTGTGTGTGTGTTTGTGAGTGTGCATGGGTATGTGGGTGTCTGGGTCTGTGTTGGGGAGGGGGGACAGGGAAAGGCTGATGGACCTAAAGGCATAAAAACAGATTATTTGGCATTCATGGCCATTTTGCATTGGAGTGCTTCACAAAACGCTTTGCATCTGGATAAGTCTGGATCATGTGGAAGTCACTTGTACGTGTGTGTCTTGGTTCTTTGGTGGAAAATGGATCAAATAATCCCTCTGTCCAATTTCACAGTGATATAGTGTAGCCATCCCACTGCAGAATTGTAGGGCTCAATTGAACTGTATGAGATAGATGGATGGATGGACGGATGGACGGACGGACGGATGGATAGATACATACATACATGGATAGAAGGGTGGACAGATGGACGAACAGAAATATATACATATACATGTGTGTATGCACACGTGTATATACATACACACACTACAAGCTACTGTTAATGTAGGATTAATGAATCAATTAAAGAATTGAAAGGACCTTTCATAAGGGCCATCAAGTTGTCCCCCTGCCTAAACAAGAATTCTTCCCCTATCATGCCCATTGAATGGCTATCCAGCTTCTTCTTAAAGAACTTCTGGAAATGTTTTACATAATTGCACATGTACAACCTATACAAATTGCTTACTGTCTCAGGGAGGAGAGGGAGGGATGGGATTTGACACTCAAAACTTTAAATAAAAATGTTAAAATAAGAGAAGACCTTCCGGGGTGGGGAGGGACCTCTGAGTTCTCCTTCTCTAAGAAGCCCACTCTACTTTGAGAAAACTCTCATTGTTGGGACAATTTCCCCCAACATTAACCCTAAATTGTCTCGTTCACAACTCTAGAGAAAATGGTTCCTAGTTCTGACCTGCCTGTGTGGCCACGTTATCATCCATAAGGCATGCTTCAGATATTTGGAGCCAGTTCTTGTGAGTCTGAGTCTTCTGCTCTCTAGATTAACCATCCTTGGTTTCTTTAACTTGATCCTCCATTGGCAGAGCCTCAAGACCCTTGGCCATTCTGGTTGCCTTTCCTGTGGACATTCTCCAATTGAGCAGTGTCCTTCTAAATCACTGCTACCCAGGACCTAACACAAGTCTTCGGAAGAGGTCCAAGCAAGGCAGAGCCCAGAAAGACTGGAATTGTCTTGTTCCTGGGAGCTTCGCCTCCCAACCCAGCCCAAGAACGCTGTGGCCGCTGTTGAGCTTGCATCGAGCTTGAAGTCTTTGCAAAGAGTCAGAGATTGTTTCAGACTGTTGTCTAACCATGCCTCACCATCTCACATTGATTTTGGAATTCCACTGTAAGCATTTCTGTTTATCCTTTCTGAATTTCAGGTTACTAGATTCAACCAAATACAATGAATTTTATATTATTAGACTTAGTTCAGTTGAATCTATAGACAAGAAGTAGCCAGTCAGAACCACATTGTGATGGAAAGAACAGTAAGACTGGAGCCAGAAAGTCTTGGAGCCAGATCTTGTTTCTGATACTTGTTAGTTAAGATAATTAACAAATCATTTCTGTAGGTGTGACTCAAACAACTCCCCATTAACTGTCTAGTAAGTCACAGATGAATTGAGATACTTAGTGAGGGAAGAGTTCTCACTCCCGGAGTTCCCAAGCTGGTGAAATCACAAATACTCTTATCATTTACATATTATAAGGCCAGTCTACCTTTGGAGCCAAAAGTCTTAACACAGTTTCTAAAGGATTATAATTGATAAGAGGATTATTGATTTATAGCTGAACAGGACTTCAGAGACCCCTTATTTTACTGAGGCCCAGGGAGGTTAAGTAACTTTCCTAAGGTCACCCAGGTAATGAGTCTCAAAGACAAGATTGAATTTGACTCTATAAATCACTTACCAGGAAATTCTGATATAACATAGGCTGCCATGCTTATAAATTGACTATGAAAAAAGCATTGTACTGGGCTAGATGCTGCAGGGTATAAAAAACATCGGTGTCACACAGTTGTCACTCTCCAAGAGCTTATAGTTTTAGGGTGGGGGCAGAAGAAATGAGACATACATATAAAATGGTAGCCCTTTGGATTTTTATGGTGTTACTTCTTGGAACGGTGATTGTTCACACAAAGTCAGTGTTCCATTGTCTTTGACCATTTCAATGTGATGGGAGGAAGGAAGGAAGAAAGGAAGAAAGGAAGGAAGGAAGGAAGGAAGGAAGGAAGGAAGGAAGGAAGGAAGGAAGGAAGGAAGGAAGAAGGAAGGAAGGAAGGAAGGAAGGAAGGAAGGAAGGAAGGAAGGAAGGAAGGAAGGAAGGAAGGAAGGAAATCAAAAGCATCCATTAAGATCAACACTGTACTTAATACTGTTTCAAGTATTAGTTATACAAAGGCAAGTAAGCAAAATTGCCTCTGCCTTCAAGTAATTTACATTCTAATAAGGGAAGTGGACACATGAATCATGACTTAACAGATGGGCATTATCAATGAATCAACAAGCCCATATTAAGTCCCTGCTTGTACCTGGTGCTGCGCTACAAAGAGATACAAAGATAAAGTAAGCCCACAGCTCCCTTCTGAGGGTTTACATTCTAATGGGGGGGGGGGCGCATTTTGTTACACAGAAGCCTTTGAGCCCAAACTCTGTCATTAAATTACCTTAAGTCAAATCACTTCCTTGCACTGGGTTTCAATTTCTTCCTCTACAAATCCAAGTTACCCAATTAGTGCTTTCTTGGAATAGAACTGGCCACCTAAGGAGTCCATGCTGCCCCACAGATTGAAGACCTGCACACAAAGGCTGGATGACCAGGGCTTGGGAATGTTGTCAGGAGTATTCTTTCCAGGAACTCTATGGTACAGTGGTGACTCTAGGTCAGTTACTTAGGCTCTCTCAACATCATTTTCTTCCTGAACTCCCTCCCAACTCTAACTGTCCATGATCCATTGACTGGAATGAGCCATAAGTCCTTTCCCTTCCCCCCACCCCAGCAGCCGTGGCAGTGGATGTGGGCAACATGTGGTCAATGTGCTGCATTTTCTGTGGCATCTCTGATTCCTGGGGCTTGACTTTCTCCATTTTCTCTTCCCCCCCCCCCCAAAAAAAGAAAACTCATTGCCAGGTTCTGATCCCCTAAGAAAATATGAGGTAAGACCTGTGGTTAATGACCCTTCATCATGTAATGGAATAAAAGGACATTATACCAAGGTCAAGCCCAGTCTACTTTTGCCTTAAAACACTAGAAGCAGGGGTGGCTAGATTGTGCAGTGAATAGAGTACTTGCCCTGGAGTCAGGAGGACCTGAGTTCAAATCCAGCCTCAGACATTTAACACTTACTAGCTGTGTGACCTTGGACAAGTCACTTAACGCAATTGCCTTGCCTCCGCCCCATCCAAGAAAAAGCAAAAAAAAAAAAAAAAAACCACTGGAAATATTAAGCCAAAGTATATTTTTCCTCTTACTCAATTATCCAGATAACTCTCCCACACTTTTCCTTCCATGCATAGAAAGATCTAAATTCACATTAGAAGAAGAAAAACCATATCATCCCACTCGTAGAACATAGAAGGTCAGAGCTGGGAGGAGGCTTAGTACATAGGAGAGAGAATGTCAGACCTAAGAGAGGCATTCTAATATATAATTGAGAATGTCTGAGCTAGGAGAAATATTGTAATGTGGAATGCCAGATCTGTAGGGAACCTTAGAAGAAAAAACCTAATGAGCTTAAACCCCATAGTGAGGAAGGTCAGAGCCAGGCTGCTGTGGTCCATCTGAACGTGGAAGTGATCTCAGGAAGTTGTATGACCTTTACTGTGTAAAACATGAGCAGTCAAAATGAGAGGGGATGGTCAAGCCAAAGGGGACTTTCAGAAAATAGACTTGTAGCTAGAAGGGACCTGAGATGGTTTAGCGAAGACCCCTCATTTCATGGATGGGGGGAGTGGGGCTCGTACAAGGTCATGGAGTCACTTTCCCTCTCTGAGTTTCAGGTTTTTTATTTGTAAACAGGAGTAGCCATATTTGTACTACCTGCCCCATAATTTAGAGGAAGAATTAAGTCCAAAAATTGTCTATAAAAATAATTTAGAATCTAATGACTTGCCTTTGCAACTCCCACCCTTTGATTCTGCTTCTATCTCTGGAACCAAGAAAGAAGGAAGGAAATAAGCATTTATTAAGCATTTCTTTTTTGCCAGCTATTGTGCTAAGTCCTGGGGATATAAAAATAAACAGAGAAAGTGCCTGCTCTCAAGGAGCTTACATTCTTAAAGGGGAAGACAGCTCACAAAAGGAACTGAAAGGAAAAGGGCAGAATGGGGGGAGCAGGTGAGGCACATCTTTCATTAGACTGGGACCTCTTGGAGGGCAGGGACTGAATCTTGCCTTTTTTTTTTTTCCCATCTCTCCAGCATTGGGCATATTACTGGGGGCTTAATAAGAACTGGACTTGAACAGCAATTAGCTAACAAAAGGCGTATTTCCTGGCACAGTTGTTACAGAAACACCTTCTCAAACTCAAGGTCTGCTCTCCTTGCACAAAAATTGTTCCTGGGTAGAGTAGGGGTTGAAGATGTAGTGTCTTATAGGCAGAAGAGCAAAGAGGGCAAAGTCAATGAATTAAAGAATGCATGTATTGGAATAAAGGATTAAAGAGTTGTAAAGTTAAATAAGGACCAGGTTATAAAGAGTTTTAAAAGGCACAGGATTTTATATTTGTTAATCGAGGTAATGGCGAACCACTAAAGATTATTTTAAAGGAGGGTGATGTTGTCAGACTGAAAGATCGCTTTATTAGATGAATAGAGATTTGAGTAGAACAAGGAAAGACTTGGGGCAGAGAAACAAACCAATAGGTTGTCTCTTGATTGATTACAATTGGGAAACACACCAGCTGAAAGCTTTGAGTGCCCTGCCCTTTCATAGTAACTCTTAGAACTCTGAGGAGATACCTCGCTAGCCATCTTCTGGGGACTAGACCTGTCTACTGTGGTAGGACTGATGAGGCACACTCAGAGGGAGTACTACATCACAGTGGTTTATGAAGCAGGCCAAGCACAAAAAACAAAGTGCCCAAGGAATTCAATGATGCAAATGCAAAGAATAATCAAGCAAAAAATCAGACTGATGTGTAATTATAATAAGTACCAAGTCTGACCAGAAAGAAGAGATATGAGGGCTCATCTCTCCTTCTTTCTTCACAGAATAAGGGAGGATGGGCATGGATTGCTTCTTTTATTGGTTGGTTTCCCTTGACTCCACTGATTTCTATTTATTTATTCTCCTTTGTTATGAGGAATGAGTCTGGGTAGGAGAGGCGGAGATATATTTTGGGAAATGAAAATGATTTCTTAAAGGTGTCAAAGACAAAAAATATGAAAGAAAGAAGTCCAGGCCACTCCTCTTATCTATTCTTTCATTTCCTTTCCCATTCTCTGTGACTTTTAGAGGTCCTCGACACTGGCTTGGCACTAACATACCTGCCAGCTATTGCTGTACCCTAGGGGCTGCCATCGTTGTCACTGTCATTATTATTCTTATCACTGAATACTTCCATGCGTCAAGGACCGGGGCCTTCATCAGGATGGGAATTCTCTTGGCCAACACCAAATCTATCACTTATGATCCCTGGTAACACCCCTAGGAACCAGAGGTCACAGGGTCATAAGAAGACAGAAGCAGAGATGCAGAGCTGGAGGAGTCCTAGGAGGCCATCTTTGTCCAACCCTCCCTGCTGGAGAAAAGGACAACTAACAGAATTTATATGACTTGCCCAAGGTCACATGAATGGTGTGAGACATTGGATTTGAACCCAGGTTCTCTGAGTACAGGGGAAAGAAGATGGATTGAGAGACATCAATCCTGTGCTTGAATTCTGACTGTGTGACTTTGGACAAGTCACTAACGCTCTCTAATTGTTAGCATTCTCATTTGCAAAATGAGGGGATTTGATGGAAGGATCTCCAGGACCCACCAGCTCTGAAACTGTGATGAGTTTTTTGAGGCAGGATTCGAATACGTCCCAATCCAGCTCCTTTGTATATTCTGGCACACTTTCCCTGCCACTAATGTATTAGTGTAAAGGTATGTAAAAGTATCATTAATAATACTAATGAGACTTTATATGAAGATGAAAAAAATCATGTAACATTGTGCATGCAAACCCATGAAAGTGAAAATAAATGAGTTTGACTGACCCATCCTCTGCTTCCAAAGGTACTTTTCACTTTCATTTAATCAATAAAACATTGCAAACACAATCTTAGATTTTGAATTAGAGTACACTTAGCATTCATCCATTCCAGCTATTTCTATAGGGGGAAACTGAGTCCCAGAGAGAGGAAGGAATTTGTTAGGGCCACAAGGATACAAGCCACAAAGTCAGTATTTGAACCCAGTCCTCGGGCTCCAAATCCTCCTTCCACCATCACACCCTCCCTGTCAGTGATTCACCTGGAGTCAGTTTTAGTCACTGATTCTGTAGTAGGAGCTCAGCCAAACACATGCTTGCTTTTATGGAGTTTTTAAATGAAAGTGGTTTTCCCAGCATGGGGTCTTCATGCTATCAGAACTGGTGCCTTTTTCTGACTTACAGATGCCCACCTAGAGCCCTGTCCCTCAAGGTCACACCCACATAGAAGGACTCAGGACAACCCCACAGTAAAGGAATCTCAACTTCAAAAGCCTCCTCACTGAGTCTCAAAGGATCCCCGTGGCCAGAAATAGACATTTGGTCAGAGGCGAAGAAGCCTGTGATTGGCTGGGGCATCATTTTCTCCAGTGTGAGGGAAATGGGGGCCGTCAATCAATCAGCACCTCTGATATTTCTTTTTCTATTTCTGTCAAGTATCTTACCAGTCTTAAAGTATGGGAATGAGAACCATCACTGAGCAGATGGTCCTAAGGTCCTCATTTATTTCCTGAGGCAAACAAACAAAAAAATGTGACATCTCCTGTCAATCTGCAGAAGCATGTGTTCTCTCTCTCTCTCTCTCTCTCTCTCTCTCTCTCTCTCTCTCTCTCTCTCTCTCTCTCTCTCTCTCTCTCTCTCTCTCTCTCTCTCTCTCACACACACACACACACACACACACACACACACACACACACATTCACACTCACAAGACCGAGAGCACCATCCATGTCGGCTTTGGAAACCAAACCTTTAGAGAGGATGCAAGTTCTGGCTTATAAACAATGCAGGCCGAATGACGCAATTGGAAAGATGATAGTCTTGAAGCCAGGAGCCCCGGGAGATGAATCGCAGCTCTGCAACCCCAAGCAAGGGCAACTTTCCTTCTCTGATGCTATTTTATCAGGTAGGCACCACCGTAGGGTAAAGCCCTGAATCCCTAACATATGAGGATTAGTGGAGTAAAATGTCCCTATTTAACCCAGAAAAGAGAAGACTTGAAAGGGGATGACTGATAGCTATTAAGTGGTTTTTAAAATAAATTTTATTGATATACATTTTAACATCATTAAAGATTTCCTGAAGTAACCTCCCACCGTCTCCTCCTAGAGAGCCATGTTATGTAACAAATAATATTTTTAAAGAAAAACAAAGGAAGAAAAGGGTGAGAAAGCAGGAAAAAACTGATTAGTATATAAAAAACCTGACAATAATGGCATGTACCACACCTGTGGACCTCTCATACCAGCAAAAATGTCGGGAGAAAAGAGAGCTATCTTCTCTTTTGTTTTCTTTGGGGTCATAATTTTTTTTTGTAATTTTGCTTTTAAAATGATACCTTGCATTGATATCTTCTTTACATCAGGAGAGTTTCTTCAAGCATCCCTCCCTATCCCTTCTCAGAGAACCATTTCATATCTTTAAAAAGTTATAGGGGAAAAAAGAGAAAGAAGAGAAAAAAATCAGGAAAAAACTGATTAATACATTGAAATAGTCTGAAAATAAGTGCCACACCTCCCGCTCACCTCTGTGAGGGAGTGGGTGCTGAGGATGCCTCCTCACATCTTCTTTGGGGCTGTGTTGGTTCTTTATAGTTTCACAACACTCACTTTTGATTTTTTTGTATGTGCTTCATCTTTCCGTTCGCATTGCCTGGTCCTTGTGTCTCTTGTTATCTTGACTCTGCCGACTTCGCTTTCCATCAGATGGTGTAAATCTTTCAGTATTAATCACATTCATCGTTTATTACAGCACAGAAATATTCCATTAGATTTGTATGCCACAGTTTGTTTGGCCAGGCTCCAAACCATGGGGGTCTACTTTGTTTCCAATTATTTGCTACCACAAAAAGTGTTGGTATAAATATTTTGGTGTATATTGGGACTTTATTCTTATTAATGGCTTGCTTCAGTGGGGGGACCTAGCAGTGAAATCTAGTCAAAGTTACCTTATTTGCCCAATTTCAGTTGTTTTGCAAGATGGTTGTATGGATTCCCAGCTCCACCAACAATGCACCAGTGTGTCTATGGTAACTGTTTTCAAGTGTTTGAAAAGTTATTATATAGTATAAAATATTAGACTTGTTCTATGACTGTCCTCTACCCCATTTCCCAACCCCCACACAAGCTATTTCCCTACTGGATAGCAATAAATGTCAGAATAGCCTTCTGGAATGTTCCATCCTGTAATTTCCACCTATTGCTTCTTATCCTTCCCTCTGGACCAAGCAGAAATGTCTAATCTCTCCCCTGCATGACAGCCCTTCAAACATTTTATCACAGTCTTCAAATACTCCCTCTGAGTCTTCTCTGGGACCATCCCTAGCTCCTTCAACTGATTCTCATGGGAGTCAGTTGACAAGAAATTACCAAGCACTCATTGTGCGCCGGGTACTATGCTGGGGATACAAAGAAAACAAAAGACAGTCCCTTCCCCCCAGGGAGCTCATGGTGAAATGGAGGAGACAACTTATAAGCAATAATGGATAAAGAAAACATAGACAGGGTAAATTGGTGATAACAAGCCAAGATGGTGCAATTCAAAGCCCTTTCCCATGCCTGTCAACCTCCTCCTACCCTGATCTCTCTTCTGACCCTTCCTCCCTTCCCCTGGTCTTTTCTTCTCCATGCCCAGCATCTTCACTCCCTTCAATGAATCCTCTTGAGACATAGCCTGTAGTCTCTTCCTGGCTTCCTTCTTCTGGATGCATTTCAGTTTATTGGTGTCTTCCCTAAAGTGGGATGTCCAGAACTAATTGTGACAATCTAGATGGGGCAGCAATACATTCAACATGGGGGTTCTGGATTCTAGATTTTTATCAAGCAAGGAATTAGGCAACAGAAGAGTGGAGACCATCCAATTGGGCGAGGGTCTGGGACCTTAGGACAAAGAGAACAGAAGCTCAGGAGGGAATCCAAACTATCAAACAAGGATGTGGAGACCTAGGAGTGCCCCCCTTGTTTTACAGAAATGAAAACTGAGACTCACAGACATGAAGCCATGCGCCCAGCATTGGAAGAAACCTTAGAGCATTGAAAATAGTATCATCTATTTAGAACTTGAGGCAACCTTTGAGGTCACCTGATCCAGCCCTGTCCTTTTAAAGAAGAAGAAATTGGAGTCCAGGGGGATGAAGTCACTTGTCCAGAGTCAAAGAAAACATCAGAATGTATGAGTTCTGCAAGGGATCACAGGTAATAGAAGATGTCCAAGAGGTATTTTAAAACAAAGAACAGAATATCAGAGCTGGGAAAGATCTTATCAATCCATAACTAATAAGTATGCTTTAACTGCCATAGTTAAGTATGCATGAGCCCTGGTTTGGGGGATAAGATTATTTTTAAAAGTAAACAATCAAAAGTTCTTTTGAATTTTTAAAAAGGTAAATAATCTCAAGACAGCTAGGTGGCACAGTGGTTAGAGCCACTTTCCACTGCTGTGGAGTCAGGAGGACCTAAGTTCAAATTCAACATTAGTCACTTACTAGCTGCATGACCCTGGGTAAGTCACTTAACCTCAATTGCCTCTAAAACAAAAACGAAACAGGAATAAAAGTAAATAATCTCTTCTCTCAAGGAACTTACATTTTATCAAGGAGAAGGGATTTGTACATATATGCTAGAAACAGAAGAAATATATACAGAGTAAATACAATGGAAAAACAAGATAGTTTGGAAGGGAGGGTAGTGGCAGTAGGCGGGATTGGGGAGCGGGGTGGGGAGGGAGCTTCTGATACAAGTTGGTGATTGAGAGTCTTGGAAGAAGAGAAAGACTCTGTAAGGCAGAGATGAGGAGGGAGTGCTCTCCAGGCAAGGACAGGGGAAACAGGCTGAAGGGCATAGAAATAGGAGATGGAGTTATCTTTTCAAAGAAGAGAGACAGAAGGCCAGAGAGTAGAGGGAACCGAATTGTGCAGTGGACAGAGAGCTGAGTCAGGATGGTGTGAACTCAACTCTGGCCTCAGATACTTACTGACAGAGTGACCTTGGGAAAGTCACTTAATCTCTGTCTACTTCAGGGGGATAATAAAAGTGCCTACCTCCCAGGACTGTTATGAGGGTCAAATGAGTAATAATTGTAAGTGTTTGGCACATAGTAACATGCCATATAAATGTGAGCTATTTTTATTATTACTGAAATGGCAGGGGGCTTATGCCTAATGAGACTGCAAAGATAGGGTGAGACTGTCAAGTCCTTTAAAAGCTATACCAAGAACTTCATATTTTATCCTGGAGGTCACTGGCATTGATTGGGTAGGAGAATGACAAGGTCAGATCTGAATTCCAGGAAAATCACTGTGGAAGTTGATGAAAGAGGCTTGGGACAGGGAGGCCATTTGAAAGGCTCCTTCAGTTATCTGGGTGGAAGATGATGGCCCACACCAGGACAGGTCTGTGTGAGAGGAGGGAAGGGGGTGTATGTGATACCACAAGGTAGTGACAGCAGGGCAGAGAAGGTGCTTAATAAATGTTGATGGATTGAAAGTAGCAACAACAAGATCAGGCAACTGGAAATGTGACTTTGAATGTTAGAGCTGGAGAATAAAACAGACATGAGAGAGATGAGAAGGGCAGTGGAACTGAAAACAGAATGTGAGAAATTGAAGTGACCTCAAAGGCAGAACCCCTTGGCTTTCCACAGGAGGAAACTGCAGACCAGATTTGAGAAGTTCTTTACTCAAGGTCACGTGGACTAGAGCAGAAAGAGGCAGGATGAGACAGGAACCTTGAGCTTTGGGGCTTGGAGACCGTGAACCCCCAAAGCTTTGCAAGCTCTTTAGGCAGGATCCCGGCAATCAATGGAACTGAGCAGGCACTCTGCCCATCTCCTTTCTGGCCATGGTGTCTACAGCTGATTCTGAAAATAACACAAAAAATGGACCCACTGCCCAGCTGGGAGAGGAAGCGGAACCCCTGGGAAACATGCCTGCCCTCTGACACGTGTTCATGAGCCCAGCACCCTCCTGGAGGCCTGCATGTGCACAGATCAGCTGAGCAACTGTTTTATGTGGTTGTTAAAATGAGGCGAGAGCCCCCAGGCTCCGGCTCTCCATCTGTTTAGACCCTACCAACCATGTGGCACCCAGAGAGCCTGCCTCCTCCGTGAGCGAACAAACAGAAACATCCTTGCTATGACATGAAGACTGGGTCCAGCAGCTGTCCTGCATGCCTGCAGCCCTGGGCAAGTCACTTCATCCTCACATGCCTCAGTCCCATCGGCTGAAAAATAAGGACAAAAATGCTGATATCACATAGGCCCAACAGGAGGCTGTGGACCAAGGGGGCCGATGCAGTCGGATTTGGAGGCAGAGGCCAGGTGCGAGTCCCAACTTGGTACCATCTCTGGCGAGTCCCAGCACTGTTGGTTCCTTCTCTGTGAAGTTGATTGGGTCTGACTGGCCAGCCTCTGAGTGGCTTCGGCTCTGGGTTTTACCAATCCTGATTGACTCTTACAGGATTAGAGAGGCAGCTTGGTGGATGGAGTGCTGGCCCTGGAGACACAGAGACCAGAGTTCGAATCCAGCCTCAGACACATACTTAGCTCTGTGACCAGCCTTGTCTGTAAGAGGGGGGCTGATGATAGGACCTCCCCATAGTGAATGTGGGGATCAAAAGAGTTCATACAGAAATTGCCTTGGAAACCTTAAACTGCCATGGGAGCAACAACTGTGCTGTTGGTATTTCAGTTTGAATTCCAGGTTTTTTCACGGACAGCCTGTGTGATTTTGGGCCAGTTCATTGCCTTCTCTGAGATTCAGTTTTCTCCTCCATCAAATGAAAGCCTTGGTCTGAGGCCCCATCACCTTGAAATCTATGATCCTATGAGCTCCCTGGGCCTCTAATCTATAAAATGGCTCCATCCAGCTCTGAATCTGTGAACTCAGGAGCCTGTGGCAGCTTTGGGCCTGTTTCTTCCTCTATAATGTGAGGGGGGGGATAAAATAATCCCTAAGCCCATTTGAGCTCAGAATCTCTGAGCTTGAAAGTGCCATCAAAATGAGAATTATGCTTATGACTACTTCAGAGGGCATCCTGAGCTGAGGCTGACAAACAGAAACATTCTTGCTGTGACACAAAGACCAGGCCTGGCTGCTGGCCGCCGGAGAGGTCGAGTTCACCTGGACCCATCTGCAGGTAATAGACAGTGCAGCTTTGCCTGCACCAGCAGAGAGGCCCAGATCCCCACTGGGATCAATTTACACCCTCATTCACGCCACACAAAAGAATGCAGAGATGACGTCAGCACAGGCAGCAGCAGAGAGGCCAGAAGCCTGGGGGTGGGGGGAGCTTGGAAACCTCCAAGGCTTGGCTTCATCAGTTAGAGCCTTGCTACACCCCCGCCCTCCACTGTAGGCTTGCTTCTGGGAAAGCCTTTGTCAGAAAAACAGGGCAGGAGAGGATGCTGGAGCATGAAGTACCAGGGGGCCATCGGGGCAGGACCCCCGAGTGCAAAGAAATCCTGAACTCTCATGGCCGGGACAATACAGGCTTCGCTTTCTCCCCCTGCAGCTTAGGCAACCCCCACCCCACACCATGTGGCTTGCTGCCTGACCCTCTTCCGTCCTCTTGTTGGGAGGTCTCTCTCTGCCCAGTGGATGAATTTTTCTTGAGCTCTTATCCATGCCCAGCCTGCCAAAATAAGAAGGAAAGAGACCCCCGCTGCCCTTTGACAGCTAGGTCTGTGCAGATGTGGGACCCTGGGATCATGGAGATTTAGAGCTAGCTGGAACCTGGGGCATTATTTAGTCTCACCCAAAAACTGAACCCCAGGGAGGAGGTACAACCAGGTCGCCCAGGTTGTAAGCCAAATCACAACATCCCAGAATTCCAGAGGTGGAAGGGACCCCAGGGGTCCTCTAATCCCAGTCATTTGGAGTCATAGCTGAGATTCTCCCATGCCTGTAACTCATTCACTCCTTCCCTCTGCCCCTGGCTTTCCCAGCCTCCTTGAGGGCTCAGCTGAAAGCCCACCCACCAGAGCCCTTCCCAGGTCCTCCTCAGTCTCAGAGCCTTCTCTCTGGGATCACCTCCAATATTTCCTGTCTAGATCTTGCTTCTACATAATTGTCTATCTGTTTTCTCCCTACATTAGACTGTGAGCTGCTTCAGAGAAGGGACCATCTTCTGCCTCCCTTTCAATCGCTAGCACTGGGGGCAATATCTGGCAGACAGTGAGCACTTAGTGAATGTTTAGTGACTGACTGAGACGACTGACCATGATGCTTCCCTGAGAAGATGCCTGGAATTTAAAACAAGGATATTTCAGAAGGATGGTTGGGAGGAAAAAAGAGCATGATGTTCCCAAAGAGAGGGAAGAAGAAAAAGTCCATGAAAGAGTTAGGCAACGGGAAAAAGGATGCTGGTGGATGAAGAAAACCTTTCCAAAAGCGGAGGTCCAGCTGTGATGCCGCCAAGCAAGAGGCAGATCCCAGCAGGCCAAGGATGGAGGGTCTGGAGAGCAGGTCCAGTCTCTTCACTCGTGTTGCCTCTGACGGAAATCAATTAGCCCTTATGTGCTGTGGACATTATCGATCACCAGGTTAACATGCACAAAAACAGAAAGTGTTAGCCCATGTTTATCACAGGCCAACATGCAAGACTTGAATCATGAGCTTAGAAGAAACTCAGAACATGGGATATCAGAGCTAAAATGTCTTTTAAAATGTAAAATATCAGAGTTTGCAAATACTTTAAAAAATCATCCAGTCCAAACTTCTTAGTATACAGCTAGGTAAACTGAGGCCCAAATAGTGCTTTGCCCAAAGTCATGCAGGAGAAGCTAGAAATCAACAGTGAATCTGACTCCATACAGGGTGTTCTTTCTCCTGTATCATGCTACCTTCCATGGGATTTGAAAAGTTATACCGTTAGTCACAAAACAGAAGGGACATTCACATATCAAATGGATGCATCTGCCATGACCATTTGCTAGAACCTTACGATAATGTTGCCCATTGTTACTATGTTCAATATTTTCCATTGCATGAATATCTGACTGTTATCTATGGTTTTCTATCTCTATGCATAAGCAATCCACAGAAGAGAACAACAAATATTAAATTACGAAATGGGATGCTGGTTACATTTCTATTTCGAAGATGAATCTTTTGTGATTTCTTGCCATACCTTAGAATGTGTTCTCATGTTTCAACATATGAATGTACTGGCTGACCTTGCTTCTGTAGTATTCTGAGATGATGAAACATGCATATAATGGTGGGAATTCAAATGCATTTTCATTTTTTATGGCTACTGATGGGATTACTTAAATCAAATAGAAATAATGGTAATTAATAAGTTTTCTAATTCTTTTTCCCCCATGGAGCCCAAAGTTAAACTGTTTCTCTTAACCGAGACATAAAATTGGACACCCTGCCTGAATATCAGAATGGCTCCAGGAATCTTAATGGTCATTGCTATTTATTTAGGGCTTGAAGGCTTGCAAAGCTCTTAACAGAAATCTCACACCAAAGTTATTAGGTAGGTAAATTGCACAGGTGCTATTATGATGATTTTACTGACGAGAAATGGGGCTGATAGGGATCTCATAATGTGCACATGGTCTCATAGCTAGTAAGTGTCCAAGGAAAGATGTGAACCCTGGTCTTTTCAAGTTCAATTAACCAAATATTCATTAAGTGCATTGAGAGGGTAAGGGGTAAAGGGAGGGGATATCTTGTCTTCAAGTTGCTCAAGTTGGTCTTGGGGGACACAGAATGTATCCAAATAAACACAACAGAGAGAGAGACAAAGAGAAAGACAGACCAACAGACATATAGAGAGACAGAAATGGGGCATGTGAAGTGGGGGACAGGATGGGAGGGCAGGAGAAGGGAGGAGAGGCGGAAAATGTTCATTTCGTCCTAGGGGCAATAGAGTGTCAATGAAGATTTAGGTGAAGGAAGGGGTCATGGACATGCCAAGATCTATATTTAAGGCATATCACTTGAATCCTTGTATGGAGGATAGATTTGAGAGAGGGAGTCTGAGGCAGGAAGAGCAACTAGAGAACTATAGCCTGGAGAGAGGTAACGATGTCTTAAACTAGAGTAGAGACTTCATTAATGGAGAGGAGGGACAAATGGGAGCGATTTTGTGGAGGGAGAATTAACAAGATATGGCAGCTGATCGGACATAGCATCTAGGTGGTGCTAGTCTTAAAATAAGGGAGACCTGAGTTCAAAACCTGCTTCAGACACATATTTGCCATGTGAACCTGGGACAATCATTTAGCCTCTATGTTCTCATCTGTAAATTTGAGATTATAATAGTACCTACCATGCAGGTTTATGTGAGGTTCAAATGAAATAACATATGTAAAATTCTTTGAAAACTTTAAAATGTTATATAAAGTGTAGCTGTTATAATATTAATGATAATCACAATTATAAATATATATATATATATATATATATAATATGATGAACATTTATTCAGCCCCTATTATGAGCCAGACACTGTGCTAAACACTGGAGACACAATAAAGAAAAAGAAAGATGGTGCTTGCTCTCAAGAAACTTACAATCTAATGGGGGACCCAGCCCAGGGGCATCTTGGTCTGCAAAGTAGAAGACCCTAAGTTAAGTCCATTTTCTTCCCTCTATAAAGGAAAGCACTGGAACTGTGAGAGGGGCAAAGTCAAGGTCAAAACCTGAGTGACTAGGAAAATGTATTGTTAGTGAAACTGAGTAAACTTGATAAAGGTCTGGTCTTGGGTGAGGAGATAGAACATCTGTTTTGAATGTGTTGAATTTGAAATGTTTATTGGGCATCTGATTGGTAATGTCCAGAAGGCAGTTCTTAATACAGGAAAATGGTTGAGATTGTATACTTGGACTCATGAGCTCTCTGCATGAGTATGGTAATTAATCCATTAGAATAGATGAGAGAGTGTGAGAAAAGCTGGCCCAGGTCAGATTGTTGGTAGGTGCCAAAACTTAGAGAGCGGGAGGAGGATCATGGTCCAACAAAAATATTGAGAGGAATCGGTCAGACAAGAGGGAAACAAATGATGAGAGATGGGAAAAATGTCTAGGAGGCTAGGGGTGTGAAGTACACTCCAGTACCCAAATCTCTAGGGAGAGCAAGAAGGAGGAGGACTGGGAAAAAGGGTTTGGGATTTAATGGTAACCTGGGAGAAGGCTGTTTCTGCCAAGTGGTGAGTTTGAAAACCAGATTGGGAGATTTGGGAGGAAGAAGAGGTAAAGAAATGGAGGCAGAGTGAAGATGACCCTCTTCACAGAGTTTGACAGCAAAAGGAGAAGAATGTGAGGACAGCTTGAGGGAGGGGCTTTAACAATGGGTTAGATGGAGGGATGTTTGTATGGGGCAGGAAAGAACCCATGGATAAAAAGGGATTGAAGATGAGAGAAAGACGTTTAATGATTCAAGGGTCCAGAGCTTGGTGATGCCTCTCAGCACAAACAGGTGGTAGATATGTGAATGGTGAGGGGGTGGTGTCGCAACACCTAGAATTTGTCTCACAATCCCTACATGTGACATATGAGGGAACTCAACCTCACAAAGGTACTCCATGTCACCTATTTTGACAGATAATGATTAAGCAGAGAGAATAAACACATATGGCAGAGATCTGTCACATGATGGCCATGAAGGGCCTCAGACTCCCTAAGATGATGCCAACTAGTCTGGCATCTGTGATCTGTGGTCACAAATGTGAGCCTTCTAAGGCCAAGGCCTTTTCATGCTTGTCCCTGCACACCACATGGCTGGCTCAGTGTCAGACACAAAGTAAGCCCTTAGTAAAGGCTTGTTCAGTCAAACTGAATTACTTTTCCCCTCACTTGATGTTTCCTGTTCTGTATACTCCTTTGTGATTTTTGTGACCCCTATCTATTTAATTCTTGAGGCTGCTTTAAGCCCAGCTCAAATGGTGTCTCTTCCAGGAAGGTATCTTTGATCAGCCTAAGTGGATAAAAGCCTTCC
>CM053585.1:8607592-8625709 GCA_028646515.1 Pseudochirops corinnae | reverse complement strand
CAAAATTACATCCTACTTTCTTAACCTTAACCTCCAGTCAGTTGCCAAGTCCTGCCATTTCTCTCTTTCCCCAATGTCTCTGTCCCCTGTGGCCTTCTTTTTCCTTGCACAGAAGCCAGTCTGGCCTATGGGTCCCTCATCTCTTGCCAGGGCTCCTCCGATGGCTGTCTACCTGGCTTCTCTGCCTTGAGTCTCTCCCTGTACCAGCCAATCCTTCACAACCACCAAAATCTCCTCACTGAATCCCTGAGCTGACTGTCAGTTTCCCTCTTGGAACACTCTGCTCTCTCCTTATTGCCTCTAGGATAAAATAGAAATGCCTTGGTTTGGTTTTTAAAGTTCTTTATAACCTGAAGCCAATTTGTCTTTCTGCTCTTGACTTACATTGATCTTATTGCCATACCTTATAGCTCAGAAAAATGGGCGTGCTCTGGTCCTTGTACACTGGGCTCCATTTCTTCTCTCCATGTCTTTGTATTGGCAGAGTCCTATCCCTGAAATAGACTCCCTCCTTACCAGATCCCTCACTTCCTCCAAGACTCAGGTCAAGTATAACCTTCTCCATGAAGCCTTTCCTGGCAATCTCAGCTACTACTGACCTTCCTCCTAGACAACCTTGTATCCAAGTGCCTGCTATTGTATTTTGTTCACATTCACTCTCTCTATGCTTCTGAATGCTCTTGTCCTCCCTGAAGTACTCAAAGTTATTTGGGAGCAGGAATTGTCCCTGTTTTTTCTTCTCCAGTCTTCACTCTATGAATGTCTCAACTCCAGCATCAATCTGTGTACTCTGGAGATGCCCTGAAGCCCCCTCTTTCGGTTGATAAAGCTCTAGCCAGGAGGCAGGTCTAGTCAGGCCATGGTCACTTCACTCCCATATTGTTCCTTCATCCTTCTCTCCCCTTTCCAGCTCCTCTTATATGCCCTCTTAGAAAGAAAACTCTCTGAGGGTAGGGATCAGTTCTCTGTTTATTTAGCACCAGTATTTAGCAAAATGGCAAGCACATAGTATTCTTAAAATTCTCTATCTGTCTATGTTTGTGTATGTGTGTATGTATGTATGTAGTCATCCATCCATCCATCCATCCATCCATCCATCCATCTATCTATGCACCCATCTGCCTGCCTCTCTCTCTCTCTCTCATCTATATATCCACCTCTCTCTCTCTCTCTTTGTAATTTCTGGAAATCTAGTACAGTTACCTGGCATACAGAAAGCACTTTATATTTGCTTGTAGATTGATTTCATAGATGCAAACACTTATACCATGATGATCAAAATTTCATGAGATCATGAATTTAGAAGAAGGGCATCAGCATCACCTTAATAGAATTAACTTGCATTTCTACAAACATGCATAGCATCTGCTGATCTGTGCACCTGTCCCCACCCTGCAGTGGACTTAAACTTCTTCTAAGCTGCTTCATTTCCAAGGGATGAGGGATGCTCCCATTGCCTGGCAGTAAGGAGCTTTTGCTACTTCCTCCCAATGCCAGCATCTTCCCTTTGAGATTGTCTTCAGTTTATTCTGTGCATCTTGTTTGCACATAGTTACTTAATGCTATTTCCCCCATTAGAACATTGGTTCCTTCAGTGCCAGGACCCCATTTTTGCTTTTTTGCACCCCCAGTGTTTAGCATGGTGCCTGGTGCAGAGGAGGCCTTATCGAATATTGGTTGACTTGGTTTCTTGAAAAGCAAGGGCTCTTTCACTGTTGTCTTTGTATTCTCAGCAAACAAAATACCATGCACACAGTAGGTGTTTAATAATTGCTTGTTGATTGTTCAAATTCACCAATTACAGGGAGGGAAGTGAGAGTCGGAGATTTTAACCAACTTCCTCCAGGACATGCAAATACTCTCACAACAAAATTTGAATCTAGGTCTTCCAACACCAAATTCAAGGCTCTTTCCACTTCATCCCAAGGTACAGTTTGGTAAGAACCACCTCCTCTTTTTAATGCTCCACTGTCCGCTCCCTCTTGTGTCTCCCCTAGAGAGGCCAGAGGCTTTTCCTGGGCTCTGGGAGCAGAAGAAACAAGACCCATGTTTGGCCAAGGTCTACCAGAGTGGAGATGGTTTGGGCATTGGCTGGTTACACATGTCAGAAGACCATCTTAGCGATCTCCTGAGAAGCTCATTAACAGGTTTTCTGCATGGCTCTGCACAATTTTCAGCCATTGGCTAGTGAAAGTTCTAGGTGCCTCATGATCCGATCCTTCAGCACATGGAAAGGTCACAGAATATGGCACAGCCTTATCACAATAAGGCACAGTGCTAAATATGGACATTCTAATGGAGGAAAGAGTGTGCTAATGATGTATGAACAAGATATGTACAAGGCAGACTGGAGGGACTCTCAGATGGAGCGGCACGAGGACGAAGCCACGTGAAGAACATAGGATGTCATTGCTTCTTATTTTCAGGAAGTATCTTTATCCGATTAAGCTCTTGTGATTCTCCACAGGAGCACCAGGGCTTGGGTTCAAATCCCAACTTTGCCCCTTACTAGGTATGTGACTTGAGGCCTGTCCCTTCCTGTCTCTGAGTCTTGGTTTCATCTTCTTCAAGGTTGGGGTGGCATGAGATGGCCCCTCAGGTCCCTTCCTTAAATCTCTGGTTTTTTGATTGAAATATTCTCTCCACTTTTCAGATGAGGAAACCAGGTTCCGAAGGAGGAAGTGCCTTATTTGTGATCCCACAGAGAGCTGGCGGAGGCATTGCTGCATGATCATTTCTCTGGCTCTCCATTGAGGGGGCTTTCTCCCATTTGGTGCCACAGAAGTGTGTTTCAGGATACATCTCTGGGGAAGTTAACAGTGTCTGAATTCCCTTAAAATTAACCCAAACAATAGACAGGGGGACCCGTCATGTGCTAATTCAGTAAATACATTACCAAGGTGAATAGGATTGGGAGTCAGGACATGGGGCTTCTCCCTCCAATACTCGCTCCTTGATGTATGACCTTGAATAAAGTCATTTCCCCTCATACATATTCATGATTTAATAACATCCTTCCCCCAGAGCAGGGGATGCAGTGTGAGTATTATTACTGTTTGTCGTTGCTGCCGTTGTTAATTCTGGGGTGATTTTGCTGGACTGGGCCTAGATCCATGATTTCATTGCCTTCAGAAATCCCAGTGTGGAAATTCCCCCCACTCATCTGTGACTTAAGAGTCTCAAAGAATCCTCTGGAGGCACTGAGACTTGTCACGGTCACACAGATATTATGTGTCAGGGTCAGGAAACAGGCCTTAAAGACTGGCCCTCTGTCCTCTGGGTCATTCTATGTCTTTTACATGTCCTACAGAAAACAAAACTTCAAAAATGTCCACAGTCAAGGGTGGCTTCAGCTGTCCAGGAAACATCCTTCCTCCACCTGGTCTTTGCTGAGCAGATCTGTTTGTGTCTGGGTCTGTGCCCATGCTCTCCTCTCCCCCTGATCCCTAGGTGTTCATAGCCCCGGAGATGGGAGGAACACAGACACAGAGCCACAGACAGATACACACACACAATGTATATTTAATTGTAGGTCACATTCTGGTACACTCAGAAATGCAGTGGCAAGAAAGGCGTTGCCATTTCATATTCTGAGACTTGAAAAATCACAAATCTCACTTTGGTGCAGAAATTCACATCAGCTCAGTTGTGTCTGCTGATGGGCTTTTTAACATATATTTTTCTGAGGGTAAAGCACAGATGCATCCTCATGAACAAAGGCCAGGCTGAGTTAATTTGGACGGTGAAAGGCACTGCATCAACACGTAGGCATTGTCTGCACCTCCTGCTCGCAGTCCTGGGGGAGACCCTGGGCTCTTAGCTCTCAGGGCTGGTGAGTCATTCATTAGAGCCTCTGAGAAAGGAAAGGGATGAGATTCAATCCAGCCCCCGAATCACCAGAGGGCCCTAAACACAGAGAAGAAAAGCAGCCTCAGGAAGCTGATGACTTCAGCCAAGCATTCTTTCCCTTAATGTCTGGGCTCAGGCGTGAAGAGTCTTCCTGAAAGACAGCGTTCCATGGGCACATCTCACTTGAATCAGCCTGGCACAAAATAAACAGCAGGTTCCATTGATTTAGGGGGGCTTCAGCTATCTCTGGGCAAAGAGTATTTTAGAGTAATATAGGAGAGGCCTTGATTCTTGGAGAAAATGATTGACAAGCTGCTTCTGCTGTTCTGTCCAGCCCGAAGCCAGGGGGCAGACTGTCCTCAATTCCGGGCCCCAGATCAGATCCCCCATGAGCGCTCATTAAAAGACAACTTTTGGGGAGGCATTTGAGGCACCCCACACTCAGCTGGAAAGGGACTGATTTGTTTCTTTATAGTGATATCTAGATTTGATGGGACGCTAGACCATGTGAATCCTTGTCACTTGACGGAGAAAGAAACTGAGGCTGCGAGGAAGTGATTCCTAATTTCTAATTATACTTTTTTAGGTGAGGAAAGGAAGGAAGAAGAGAATGAGCATTTATAGAGTGCCTACTGTATACCAGGCCCTGTGCTAATCACTTGAAACATATTATCTCATATTACCTCCTACAGCTACCTCACACTATGCGGATAGATGATGCATGTATCATGCCCAGTGTCAGGCACCGTGCTAAGCATGGGGTGTACAAATGCAAACTCAAAAGAAGGCATAGCCTTCCCCTCAAAAAACTTACACTCTAAGGAAGACAACTCAGAAGAGAGAGTGAAAGGCAGGGTCGAGAAAGGAAGGAGAAAGTACCCATTTGGGGGAAGGTAGAAAATTAGTCCAGGAAAATAAAATTAAAAAAAAACTAGAAATAGAAAAACTAAAAAAAAAAAAAAAATTGGGGCGGGTAGGTGGTGCAGTGAATAGAGCACTGGCTCTGGAGTCAGGAGGACCTGAGTTCAAATCCGGCCTCAGACATTTAACACAAAACTAGCCATGTGACCTTGGGCAAGTCACTTAACCCCAATTGCCCTCCAAAAAAAAAAAGAAAGAAAGAAAATTAGTCCAGGGTGTCCTGGGCTGAGCTGGGTTTGATACCAATCAATTAATGGATCAAAGAGCATTTATAAAGGGCCTAATATGTTGCTATGAGGGATACAAAAACAATTAGTCTGTAAGTATTTATTTAGCATTTGTAAGATGTGAGGCACTGTACCGGGAGCTGGGAAAATCAAGCTAGACAAACTCAGTCTCTGCCCTCAGAGGGGTCTCCACAAGACCAAAGACACATGGTGATTGTGGAGAGAGGAAGTTGCACCTTGTTGGTTCTAGGGACTTGTTTGGACATCAGCCTGTTGAAACCTGTGGACTCCTTCTCAGAAGGTGTTTAAATGCATCACATAAAACACAGAGGACTTCAAAGGAAACCATTTACAGTTAAGAGCAGTTATCAAATTATGATTATCTTCCTAAGTACCTGGTTGTCAGCTGGGAGGGCTGGGAAAGGATTGATTTGAGACTTGGAGAAAGGCAGGGGTTCCAAGGGTCCCTGACCTCAAAGCAGTTGCCTTCTGTTGGAAGAGGTGGCATAGAGCCATATCAGTAAATACTTAACATATGCAAAAATGAAAACCATACAAGATACATAGAAAGCATTTTGGATGGGAAGGCTCCATGGGGCCTCTCATTTTTCCAAGGAAAATATGTCAAGACTCATGGCAAAGTAGAAAGATCTGTGTCTCTAGGGTCAGAGTGTTGGTTTCTGATCTCTCCTCTGATATTTACTTCCTGTGTGACCTCAGGAAAGACCCTCAGCAACAGCTAAGGGCTGGCTTGAACAAGATGCCCTATGCTCTTTCTTCCAGATCTCTGAGTCCCAATAGCACAGGCTAGCTGGGTCCTGAGAATGTGGCTACTATGGCCCCTCCAGGGCTCTATGGGTATCCCCAAAAGGGTGGGGGTGTCTGTTCTAGTGTTTTAGATCCCATGTCCCCATTGGTGGACTTTTGCATTGATACTGTCAGTTGATACTAATTAGTCCACCAGGCGTAACTAGTTTTTAGGGTTCTTTACCAAGGGGATCTAGTAAGGACAGGTGGTATAAAAATCCATCGACCCCCCAAATCTGTGACATGCTTCCCCAAAGGTACATAAAGAGTCCAGGAAAAGGTGAGGTTAAAGTAGCAAGCCCTTTTTCTGAAGCCCTCAACACCTTTCCCTTTGCTATGTTGGAGTTTTTCTGCCAACCCTGACTCTAGGTCTCATTTGTCCTTGGTACCTATGACAGACAGGTCACCAGCTATTGCTGTCCCAGGGCTGTGGCCAGGACACTGGATGGAAAGTCCAAACCTTCCACTTCCCAAAGTTCACAAGCAAGGTTGGGGAAGGGAAGAGGCTGAGGTGCTCGCTCCCTTCACCCCCAACGGACTCCCTTCTCAGGGGTTTAGCTGGAAGGTTTCCCCCCCAAGCTTCTAGAGGCTTAAATCTTCCATCCCAACCAGCTTTTTTCTTTTATTCAGTTCCCTCCAGACGGTGTGGCCAATTTCTTTAGCAGATGGGAACAGACTTCCCATCACACAATCATTCAAAAATTGTTCACACTTTCTGAATAATGGAATGGGAGGGGAACTTTAAACCTCACCTAGACACAAGATGATAACTAGTATTCCTCGGGCACTTTAAATTTTATAATGTTTATTACATACCCAGTCTCATTTGCACCTAATTCTAATGCTATGACGCTGGGATTGTGTGATTCCTTTACGGAGGACTCCAACAGTCAACGAAAAGGATTGAGAATTAGGATTAAGACTGTCTCAGTGAGACCTTGAAGGAGTCACTTCCCTTCAGTGGGCATTCTTTCTCCTCTGTCAAACCAAGAGGGTTGAAATGGCTTCTCTTTGAGGTCATTCACAGGTGGCATTCTTAGGAAATCTTAGCCATGCTGAATAACACTCAGAACAGCTGGCAGAAAGAACACTTTAAGATTTGCAAACATGGTTTTATAGTCATTCTCTCTAAATCATTTGTTCATCTCCTTTGTCTAATTATATATTGTGGGACAGTTCCCAGTGTAATATATTTGTGTTGTTTCAGTTCCACATACATTTTGGATGTGACATTTTAATCAGTGATGTTTAATGTTTCCCTTCTACCATTTCTTTTCTGGTTATACCTTCACCAATTTTACTCATAAAAAAGATTTTTAAAAAATTTATTCAGACAAAACTATCCATTTTGTTCTTTTATGATTTTTACTTTTGTTTAGCCCTCCATGTGAAAGGTGTCTGAATTTGTTCTCTCATATTTGAATTTTTGTAACACAGCCTCTAATATTCAGATCATGCACCCATTTTGAGATGATTGGAGTAGATAGTATAAGACCCTGGTCTAAGCCTAATTTCTGCTAAGCTTCCAGTTTCCACAGTATTTCTTGTTTTCTTTTTTCTTTTTTTTTGCTTTTTGGAGGGAAGACAGGACAATTGGGGTTAAGTGACTTGCCCTAGGTCACACGGTTAGTTTTTTTGTATTAAGTGTCTGAGTCTGGATTTGAACTCAGGTCCTCCTGACTCCAAGGCCGGTGCTCTATTCACTGTGCCATCTAGCCACCCCAGTATTTCTTGTTTTAAAAAATGGGGTGGGGAGGGAGAGGAGTCTTTCTTCTAGTGAATTGTATCCTTGGGTTTATTAGACCCTGAACGAGTGTTTTCCATGGATGCTCTTTCTCCTTTGTCTGGTCTGTCTACTTGATCTAATTTTCTCTTTTGTTTTGTTTTTATCCAATGTTTTTGTTCAGTCATTCAGTTATGTCTGACCCTTCATGACTCCATGGACCACATTGTCTATGGGGCTTTCTAGGCAAAGATATTGGAGTGGTTTGCTATTTCCTTCTCAGGCAAAGGGTCACACAGCTAATAAACTTTTGAGGTTGAATTTGAACTCAGGTCCTCCTGGCTTCAGGTCCAATCCTCTATCCAGTGAGTCACTTACTTGCCTGTTAGTCAATAAAAAGTAGTTTCAATGACTAATCCTTTGTGATAGTTAGAAATCTGGCAATGCTACATTCTCTTCATTCTGAACGATTTTTCCTTATTTCTTTTGATATTCTAGAGGTTTTGTTCTTCTAGATAATGTGTTATTGTTTCATCTAGTTCTTTAAATGATGCCCTTAGAAATCTGGTTGTTATTGCTCCAAACTTGTCAATGGTTTTAGGGAGTATTGTCATTGTACTATGATGGCAAAGCTCAGCAATGAGCAGTGACCATCTCTCCAGTTATTAAAGTCTCCTTTCATTTCCACAGAGTATTTTGTAGGTCTATTGATATGAGTCTCCTACCGTGTTTTCCCAGATGGGTCATACATTTTGACCTTATTTTAAATGGAATTTATCTCATTAGTACTTTATCGTGAATTGTGTTAGCCTTCCATAGAAATGCTGATGATTTTGTGCTAATGCTTTTCAACATCTCACTTGGCTTTCTTAAGAGACTGGGGTTTTCTAAGACAGAGACCATTCCAGCTCTTTTATGCTGATGATGAAGCTTTCACTTTGTACTGGGTCCTTATCATGGTAGTCAGCACTTTTTAGGAGTGGCCAAGGAGATTTTAGCTGAGCCTTGAAGCAAACAAGGAAGGCAGGAGGAAGAGATGAAAAGGGAGGAGTTCCAGGCATCAGGGACAGCAGGAGATGGGGTGTGTCCTGTGCAAGAACAGCTGATGGGCCAGAACCACTGAATCACAGAGTTTATTTGTGGAGGAGGAAGGTGTAAGATGACTAGAAAGCAAAGAGGGGGCCAGGTTATGAAGAATAAGAGCTGAAATTTATAAAGCATTTTAAGGTTTGTAAAGCATTTTATAATTACTATCTCGTTTGGTCTTCACAAGGACTCTTAGAAGTAAGTGCTTTTATTATTCATTTTATAAGCAAGGAAACGGAAGCAGATAGTAAAGTGACTTGCCCAGGTTCACACAGTTATTAAGTGCCTAAGGCAGGATTTGAACTCAGGGCTTCTTTACTATACGTCCACTACCTAACTACCTCCACGAAGAGCTTTAAATGGTAAACCAAGAATTTTATATTTGATCCCTAGATAATTGGGAGCCACTGGACTTGATTGAATAAGGGAGTGACATGGTCAGACTTAAGCTTTAGGAAGATCAATTTGGAGTCAGAGGAGGGTGGGGAGGGAGACCCAGTCCAGGGATGAGATGATGAGAACCTGCCTCAGGGCTGTGGTGTTGTCGGGAGAGAGGAGGGGGCACATGCAAGAGACGTTGCTAAATTAGAAATAGCAAGACATGGTAACTGATGGGATATGGAGGGTTGGGCTTTATCATATGATGAATTATACAAATTGTTTTCCCAACACTGAATCAAACTTTCATTCCTACCATGAGGCAAACTTAGCCATAGAGGATGGCTTTCTGCACATCTTACTGTAGTCTCTTACTAGGGTTTTATTTGAAATGTTTACATCAGTTCTCATTAGTGGGATTGGTACCTTGTGGTCTCTTTCTGCTTTGTTCCCTTGTCTGAATATGAGGACCATATGGTTCTCATAAGACAAGTTTGCTAGCATATTTTCTGCCTCTTTTTGAATGGCTGTGTTCTGAGTATTACTTACTTTCGGATGGTTTGATAGAATTCCCTCATGCATTCATCTGGTCCCAATCGCTTCCCTTGAGTGGACAAGTCCCTTACCCTCTTAGACAGCTGTCTAAGACTGCAAACTGGGGGACATTTTCTGACCTACATTGGTAGAAAGTATTTCTTTGCTAGGGATTTCCTACACCAAAGACACCGTTGACCCAGCCACCTTGCCCAGGCTCTGGATTGAATCCATCCAAGGTCATTCATTGGATACCCGGAATTTCAAAGTTAGTAGAGATTTTAGAAATCACAGTCCAATCCTTTTATTGAACTGAAGACCCCATGGAGAGAAACTGACTCAATAAAAGTCCAAGCTAAGTCAATAGAGAGCTCACATGTGGAGCCCAGGATTTCTGATTTCAAGTTCAAGTTCAATATTTTTACTCTTTACTTGTCAATTCATGATTGCTTCATAGTCACATATCTTGATTCCTGGAACCAGATGTCACATAATTGTAGAATTAGAAGAAAATTTGGAGGCCACTTGGGTCAAAGACTCCATCATACAGAGGGCAATGCAGAGGCCAGGGATACACAGTTCATGAATGTCAAAACATTGCCAGGAATGCAGACCTTCTGACCTCAGTTTAATACTTTCTCTGATGTACTACGTTGAAGACAAACTAAATGAAAAACTACACGATGGTCTAATAGGAGAAGCATTTCAAAGCAGAGTGAGGCTTTGGAATTTGCCCTAAGGGCCCTGTACAGGTGCCAGCTTCCTTTGACTATGCTTGAGACTAGACCTACCCACTAACTTCACATGTTGACTGACTGTAGGACATAGCTTAAGTACTTTTTATAACCTGTAACATTTTTATCTCTAAAATTTGCACAAAGAGCTATAGTTAGACAATGATGGAAGAAAAACCAACTCTACCTGGGAGTGTGTAATGGTCCATGCAAATGCTCAGCAGTTGTCCTGCTGAGTTTCTTCTCTCCTGGCACTTTCAGCTGACGTCTTGTCAAGGAACGAACTAGAAAGTTCTTTTGGAGAAATCCTGCTTAAATTCTGTGGCTATAGGGAGGAAGCACTGGCTCTGATTTGGGGGGAGGGATGTGGTTACCAATTCAGCTTCTGATATAATGACTCCCGGTGTGACCTTGGCCAGGTCAGGTCAACTCATTGGGTTGGACCTCAGTTTCCCCATTTGTGCAATAAGAGGCTCTGACCAGATGGCCTCTGATGTCCTAAGTTTATGATTCCATCAGAGAGGGCTTCAGGGGCTGTTTCTTTTTAGGATAGCATGTATCAGAAAAGAATGATATGATCTTATAAGAATGACAGCTAGCATTTACATCGTGTCTATGGTTTGCAAAGCTTTTGATATGTGTGATGAAAGAGTGGGCAAAGGAGAATCAGAAAACAAATATTCTGGACCTGCTTTCAGTGCTTTGAACATGCTCAGATTTGCCCTTCCCAGTGGGTTATACAAAGCCTACATAATCTACATAAACATAAATAAATATATTTCATATTATTATTTAATTTAATGTCAATTCTAATAGAATTAGATTACACTATTATACTATGTTGATGTAATTTAATGATGTTATTTAATATTATTACTATGAATAAATATGAAAAATAAATATACATAAAATACAGCTATTTCATGCCTAATATCAATCCAACACATAGAACTTTGGGAAGCTGGTTTCTAGCCAACAGTGACAGAGGGTAAGTGTGAACATGAAAAGTCTTCTGGTTGGCTGAAAGACCAATGATTTGTGAGGTCCTGAGGTACAGCTGAGTGTACATATACAAAGAGTGAGCTGCCCTTCTGTCAGGCCTTCCTGCTTGTTTTTCTTCCTGGAGGCAAGTGAGACAGAATTTCTGTGTCTTGATAAGTGGGAGCTGCCTCTCTCCTACCTGGTCACCATGTAACCATGAACACCCATTGCTTATGTTTCTTTGGTGTTTGTTCTTTACTGACTTTGGGGAAGTGAACATTCTAAGAGAACAGAGCCAAGGCAACAGTGACATTCATCAGAGCCATTGGCAGGGTTTCTAGTGGCAATCTGAGTAAGGAGTAGAGTCCTCTGGAGCAGCAGTGACTGATGACAAGGGACGGAAGCACTTTCAGGGAATGACTTCTCATGACAGAGAGGAATGTGGACCTCAGACCATGGAAAGGCAATGATCTTTAGAGCTCAGCAGAGAGCTACAACTGAGAGAAATCTCATGAATATTTTATTAAGGAAGAAAAGCTCCTCTGGCACTTAGAGTTGGGAGGCAACCCTTGGCCACCCCAGTCTTCTCAGTAACCTTGTGGTGTAAAGGGAGAGGACACCCTAATTTGGGTGAATCATTTTATACTACTAATTTTGCTGTATCAGCTTGATAAATCCCTTTCCTAAAAGTTAGCAAGACTTTTATTAGTTGATATAGGGAGCACACCGGATGGGGACTCATGGGTAAACATACTAGAAATACCAATCCATAAATTTTTCCATAAAACCGAGAGAGGGATAGAATATTTAAACCACTGTCTCTGAGGAACTTATATTACAATGAAAATGTAATTTAGGAGAGTAAACCCATACGGTATGCTAGAAAATCATTTCATCACTGCATCCTAATGACAAGCCTATGAGATAAGCATTAGTCCAGATGATGAGACTGGGACTGAGGAATGTGGAGTAACCTGCCTACCACCCCACAGCTAGCAAGCATTAGTGGGCAGATTTGAACCCAGGTTTTGCCAGACTGTGGAGTTTAGCACTCTTTGCACTATACTAGGCTGGTCCCAGGAGGAAAGAAAACCAAACTGGATCTAAAGTAAGAGGATCTGGGTTCCGATTTTCTTACCTGTGTGGCCTGAAGTGGATCACTTTGCCTCTTGAGACTTGCTTTACTTGTCTGTAAATTCAGAGGTGGGCTAGCTTCCTGATTAATTCCTGCTCAGATAATCCATATCCAAATTATGGTTCCCTTTCTCAGTTCTGTGATCATCCTTGTTTGAAAAGAACAAACACTGTTCCTGGGGGCACTTTGGGATTTTTGGGAGCAGCTTCCACTGGATTCCACAAGGAAAGCTGAGATTTTGTGAAGGCATCTGAAATGCTGCCTCCTCCATGAAGACCTCTCTGATCCCACCTACAAAACTCACTTCAGGATATCCTAGCTCAGTAAGACCTACAGACCTCACCTCATGCTGGTGTAGCTTTGGAGAACCAGATATACAACCTTGGCCTGATGGAGCCTGGAGGATGCCCCACTCACAGCATCTCATGGTAGGAAAGGTGTCAGAGGTCCTCCCATCCAACCCATGGCCCACTGAGGATCTCCTTGAAAATAAAGCCAGGGAATAGCCACCTGCCTTTTCTTGGAGGCCTCTAGGGTAGAGAAATCCCACTTCTCATCACTTTGGCATGCCTCTCTTTCTTAAATAGCCTTCTTTCAACCTCCATTTAATATCACTAAATCTGCCCTCTTTTATTATGCAGAAAGGTTTAATTCCCCTTGTGAGTAACAGCTCTTCACATATTTCAGGGCAGCCAGGGTATCATGCTACCTTCTGCCTTCCCTAAACATCCTGGGGAAGAATCCCCAGCTCCTTCAAATGATTTTCATTCACATAACATGAACCCAGATCCAATCCCTGCCCTGATTGCCTTCCTCTGGATTCTCTCCTTTTCAATGTCCATCTTAAGAGGTGATCCCTCTTCCCTTCTCTGAAAGGTAGGGGTCTATTGATGTGGCATGCTGCCCATAAGATGCTATGGTTTGGGTAGTTATACTGAATTGGTTTTCTCTCCTCTTTTAAATTGTTTGTTATAAAAAATTGTTCTTTAGAAAGCAGAATGAGAGGGATAGATTGCGAGATGTAGGTGAGGTTAAGGCAAAAAAACAAGTTGAAAAAAGTTGAAATGTGGTGTCCAGAACTGAAGACAATGCTCCAGATACTCCAATGCATTCTGAACCAATAGGAAGTGTGTTAGGACTTACCCTTCTCATCTTGGGTCTTTACATAATGAAAGCTAAGCTGGTTGTAGCTTCTTTGGCTTTTATATCCCAATGGGGAGAGGCCATTTTGCATGGTGGACAAGGAGCATGCCTTGGAGCCAGAAACAGTTCAGGTCCTGTCTCTGATACCTTCCAGTTGTGGGATGCTGGGTCAGTCACTTCTCAGTTCCCCAAACAATTCTCAAAGGCTTTAGAGAAGGTGCCAATCTCCATTGGCAGAAGGAGCCTCTCCTCAGGAGCTTCCTTATGGCTGATCCAATCACAAGTCTAGTCCAAAAAAAAAGTAAGAAAAGTGACCCTGTTGACTCATTTTGAGTTTGCAATCCCCTGAATTCTCAGATAGTCTCCACTTGGACTACTTCCTAGCTCTGCCTCCCACATACAGTACTTGCAACACTGATTTTTTTGACCCTAGTGGAGATCTCTGCATTTATTCTTATCACATTGCATCTCATCAGACTCAGCCAGGCTTTCTGCATTTTGCCTGGGATGTAGAAGGAACCAAGGTGCTGGAGATCAAAATTCTCTTGTGATCTCCCAAAGTATCTGCCAGCACCCTCCACACACACATATACAAAGCCCCAGATGCAGGAAATCCTAGCTCCGAAGACTTCTTTGGACAATAACAAGATGATGGCTTTAGAACTGGAAGCAACCAGAGGAGAACTGATCCAAACTTCTCCTTTTACAAATGTGGAAACTGAGGTCCAGAGCGGCATGAAGCAACTCACTGATCTAGGAAGAAAGTGGCAGAGGGGAGATTTGGATCTTCCTCTGATTCCAAACCCATTCCTCTTTCCATTAACCAGGCTGTGTAACTGGGTGACCATGGACCCATAGTCCCTCTCAATTTCATTTGTCTCAGCTGTAACATGGGGATGATAAAACAGTATCTATAGCACTTACCTTACAGGGCTTTTGTGAGGCTCACATGAGTCACATGGACAGAGAACTTTGTGCATGGCAGTTATTGCATTAATAACACCTCAGTAATATGTAAAATCTCCAAGATCCTTGCTCCTCTCCCCCTCCCAAAACAAAACAAAATAAAACAAAACACGTGGAATGGAAAGTATAGGGAAATTGGGGATATGTGGGTGAATTACTAAAGAGAGAAAAATGACACTTGCTTTTCTGACAGCCTCCCTCATATTGAAATCAATAATTAATGTTCATTTAACCCACCCATCCAGGTTGTAAAGGCATGCACTGATCCGAACTCCAAGGGAGTCTGCAAGCTGAGAACTATTAACTGAGCTTTTACTGCTCATTATTTTTTCTTTTTTTTTCATTCCTTCAGAGCTTTTATAAGGATTTTTAAAAAAGCTATAATTACACCTTACAAATGACAGGACTTCCTTAATGAAGCAGAGAGCTCCAAATTTCTTCAAGGCAGCAAAATTTGCAACCAATTAAATATTAATATAAAAATAGTCGATGTCTCAGAATCCATTTTTGCATTAATCTCTGTGTGAATTTGCATTTATTCAACACCAAATCCAATCTTCCCTTATGTCAGAAGGGGTCACAAATGATGTTAACAAAGGAACACACTTCAAAAATCTCTGGGAACCTTGTCCATAGACTCATTAAGCTTAGGAGTGGAAAAGGAGATGGAAGTAATCACAGAGACCTTTCTTTGCTTTGAGGAGAAAACCAACGTTGTCCAAAAGATCACCATAGTAAGTGTTCAACAAAATTCAATGAGCATTAATTAAGCTCCGATCATGTACCAGATGCTATCCTAGTCTATCAATAGTCCCTTTCCCCAGGGAGTTTACATTCTTGGGGAGAGGAAGAAAAGATAGCACCAAAATTAAACGATATTCTCTATACAAGAGTACTAGCAACTGGGGGGATCGGAGCCTTCATGTAGTAGATGGGGATAGAGTACATACATTGGTGAGTAAATGCAAAGACTATTCAGACTCATACAGACTCATTTGCAGAGGGGGGAATGCTCATGAATGGGCCAATAGGGAAGTGCTTGGTGTAGGAAATGACACATGGAGGGAGTAATGCCTTCATTGCACTTCAATGGAACTGAGGGTCTTGTGGAACAGAACCCTGAATCTAAGAAAAATACATGTGTGACCACGGCTGAGTGATGAACCATACACAGAAACCAGCCTCTCCAAAGAGAGGCACCCCCATCTGCAAATGGGCAGAGGAATGGTGGCCAGGTATGGTGAGCCATTTAGCGCCAATCAGAACCAAACCGCTGGTAAAAAAGAGAGTGACCTTGATAGAGCACTTTAAGGTAAGCTAAACTCTTTGTTTTCTTACGCACACCACTGTTTTCAGGGCCAAGAGTGGTAGGGAAGAGGATGGTGGACAGAGCTGAACCTGGAGCCAAAAGCCCTGAGTTAGAATCCTATCTCCAGAATTTACTCACTCTGTGATCCTGAGGAAGGCATTTTCCTTTAGAGAAAAGAGAGATAATACTGGTCCCTATCACCCACCTTTTTATTATTCTTATCCACCAGCTTTGAGGTCACTTGCATACCTCACTGGACATGGGGATTATTTCTCTTTTATCCTTATAACTCCAGCACGTGCCCGGTATAATATGTGTAGCCTACCTGCCTTGGTTTCCTTACTTTACAAGGTCAGAGGGCCAGGCTCAATGACTCTGAATCCCTTTCTGACTCTTTCTCTTTTCCTACAAACTCATCTCTGAATCCAACCCCAGCACTCTTTGTCCCACATTTGCTCCTCTCTCCAGTGTCCTGAAAGCCATCTATTGTTGCAAGGCTGGTTTCAACAGCTGCAGACTCCTGCTTGCATATGCACACATTCACTGGACTTACAGGAAGCTTGGGAGCTTCCTTTGAGAGAAATCTGCCTTTTTTCATGGAATCATGGAAGCTGAGAGTGGGAAGGGATCTGCAGGACAATTCCATCTACCTCCAACATGGGACAGGAATCCTTTCTATAGCTTACAATAGCTGGCATTTATACAATGCTTTCAGGTTGCAAAGCGTTTGTGTGTAGCATTCTAACAAAAAGCTCCTCCAGTCTTTGCTTGAAGACCTCCAGTGGGGAATAGAAGAAGAACTACCCCCAGAGAAAGCCCATTTCCACAGCTAAATGGATCACTTTGTTAGGAGCTGCTCAAATAACTCTGTGAAAGGAAACGGAAAATTTTGCAACACCCTTTTCTTAAACTTTTCAAGAAGGGTTATAGATGCAAATCCTGTACCATCTGTCTGCCAGTGAAGGCTGATACTTGCTAAGGACATAGGAATGTTCAGGACCAGTGAACCCAAAGTACTGTCATTGGGAGGTGCCACTGAGCTGCCCCAGCCCCAGCAACGAGTCTTTGCTCATTCAGAAATTGATGTCCAACTCCAGCTCTGGGTGCTGTGATACCGTCTCCTTCCAGGGCCTCTGGTTTCCAGGCTTTTGACAATTTTCATTCTCCACTATGATTTAATTAACTGGGACTCGGGTTCAGCATGTCTGCTTCAGGCTGTCCAGGAATTAAAGCATCTCACCCAGGCCCAGTGGAGCGGAGCTGACCTCAATTCTCCAAATAATGAGATTCCTGAGGTTGGAAAACAGAGAGTAAATGATGGTGGCCTTTAATGTTCTCATTTGGATGCAGTCTTGGGTATTTCTCTGTTCCTTATCCTTGGGGCTATTTAATTGAACCTACTAGCTAGCCAAGATGCATCGGCTTTTTAAGCCTGAATCGCCTACGCTGCCGTCTGGGGATTCCAGGGCAGAAGAATGTTTGCGGCCCAATTCACTCATTAGTATGATCACAGAATCACGGATTTGGAGTCGGAGGGGAGCTGAAGGGCCAGCCAGCCCACGCCTCTCATTGATTTAAAAAAAAATTGATTACATTTTAAAAGTCATCAAGGATTTATTAAAGACCTACTATGTGCCAGGTATTGTGCTGAGCACAGGGAGAGAGAAGGAGAGAGACAGAGACAGAGCCAGACAGAGACAGACAAGACATAGACAGAAAGACAGAGACAGAGAGAGACAGACAGAGACAGACAGAGACAGACATACAGAGAGACAAACAGAGACAAAGGAAGGCCAAAGACAGTCTGTGCTCTCAAGAAACTCAGAATCTAACTGGGGGAACAGCATGCAAACAACCAGCCATGAACAAGTGTGTGCATGTGTGTGCGTGTGTATGTGTGTATATGTGTGTGTGTTTAGCTACATATATACACATAAACGCACATGCACATAGATCTATATGTATCTGTTGTTATTCAGTCATGTCTACTCTCTGTGACACCATTTGGGGTTTCCTTGGCAAAGATACTGGAGGGGTTTGCCATTTCCTTCTCCAGCTCATTTTGCAGATGAGGAAACTGAGGCAAACAGGGTTAAGTGACCTGCCCAGGGTCACACAGCTAGTAAACATCTGAGACTGAATTTGAACTCAGGAAGATGAGTCTTTCTGAGCCCTAGAATGGTGCTCAATCCACTGCGCCAATTAGCTGACTATACATATATATGTATATGTACATATGTGTAAATGTATATGTAAATAAATAAATCTATGTGTATGTGTGTAGCATGTGTATATGTACACACACACACACACACACACACACA
>CM053585.1:8557250-8607092 GCA_028646515.1 Pseudochirops corinnae | reverse complement strand
ACACACACACACACACACACACACACACACACACACACACACACACATATATATATATATATATATATATATATATATTTACAAGAAACTGGGAAATAAGATATACAGGCACTGGGGTATAGAAATCCATCTTGCCCTGCTAGAAAGTTAGGGGGATGGGAGAGGATACAAGAGAGAGCAGATTGCAGAAGGGGTATTCAGTAGGCTTGCTATCTTGGGGTGGGGCTAGGGGAAAGATAGGGAGAAAATTTGTAACTCAAAATCTTGTGGAAATGAATGTTGAAAATTAACTAAATAAAAGATTTTAAAAAAGAAATATTAGCTGTTTTAATTTTTATTATTATTATTTAGGATATATCTTCTATCTATCCACACTCACATATATATGTGTATATATGTGTATCTATATCTCTCTGTCTGTCTCTCTATCTCTGTCTCTCTCTGTCTCTCTGTCTCTGTCTCTCTCTGTCTCTCTGTCTCTGTCTCTCTCTCTCTCCTAGCATTTACTGACTATGAATCTAGGGTTTCTTCTATCCCCCATACTGCCTCCCTAGCCCTATGGTGGTGGTAATTGTAGATTCTAAACAGTTTTCAGGGTTGTTTGGAGCCTCGAGGCTGTTTGACTGTTGAGAAAAGGTGAGAAAATCATTGACAAGGGGCTGAAGATGCCTTAGCCAAGTCTCCTTAGTGGAGCTCAGGGTGCGAATGGTGAGGACACACAGATATGGGGGCTAGGCTATTCCGGTTCTGATTCTAGCTCTGATGACAATGGTCTGGGCGATCCTGGGTTACTTAGTCTAACGTCTCTGATCTTCCATTTCCTCCCTTGGGAATTGGGGATAATGGAATACAATGTCGCATTAGACAACAGCCATGATTCTGTGAAGAGCTCCATGGGCTGCCCCAGGGGTCCATGGTGCCAAAAATGGCTGGGACCCACTGGCCAAGAGAGTGAAGTGACTCTGCCGAAGCCCCACGGGTCAGTAACATGGTGAGCACACTCAGGGTTGGCAAAGGGCGCTTGTAGCCTCATCCTCACATTTGATACTGCCAAGGACCCCAGGAGGGAGGCACCAGCGTCACCCCCATTTCATAGGTGAGGAAACTGACCTTTGGGGAGGCCAAGGGACTTTCCCAGGGCCACACAGTCAGTGAGTATCAGAGCTCAGGGCCCTTTGGGAGGAGTTCTGAACTTGGAGTCCCAGGAGCTGAGCCTGAGTCCTACCTCTTGTGACCTCATTATTTCCCACTGGTGCTTCATCACGCCTTTATTCATCTTCAGAAATTTGTCCTTCTGCAAGATGAAGTCACCTCGGAGGACCCCACCTCGTTGCCAGAGTAGCCGGGCCCTGGGGCCCTTCCTCATTCCGTTAGGAGTGTGGAAGATGCTTCTGGAAGAGCTCCTTCGCATCCTCCGCTGCAAAAGCAGGAGCGCAGGGACTTCTCTTCATTCGCGCCCCCCCACCCCCCACCCTCTCCCGCAACGCGTCTGCTTTCCTGGACTTGAGACAAAATCAAGTCAGGAACTCCCACCTGGAGTAGATCATCTCCCAGGCTGCACGACGCCTTCCTCCCCGCCCCTCACTCCATAACTGCCCTCCCCCTTTTAAAGTTCTTTCTCTGTATTGACTTCCCTGTTGGACTGCGAGCTTCTAGAGGGCAGGAGCTGTCCTTTTCCTTTCTTTGTGTCCCCAGCGCTTAGCACAACTCCTGGCACATAGTAGGCACTTTATAAACCTTTTGAATTTCCCTAGGGTTCAGTGTCCTGTCGGTGAAACAGGAGTTGGGTTATTCCCATGGCCTGTGAGGTTCCTTCCGGGTCTAGACATGATTCTAAGAGCCGCCACCTCTGTACTGGAGAGATTGCCTGGGGGCTTGGAGGAGACTGACAAATGCTGCAGCGGCAGGATGGATCCGCAACGGCTTTGATGGGGTGTTCTGTGGGCTGACCAGAAGTGGAGAACCTACTGGGCGCACACACAGACACACACGCACTCACTCACTCCCCATTACAAATACATATACTACACACAGACACACAAGACACACAGACACACACACAGACACACAGACATACAGACACAGACACACACTCACCCCCCCATTACAAATACATATACTACACACACCTTCAAACATTCTTGCTCATATTGCACACATTCACACACACAGACACACACACAGACACACACACACACACACACACACACACACACACACACACACACCCCATACAGAAGGCTGGCCCGTGTTTCCTCTCCCACATTTCTATGTTAGGATAACCTGGAGCTGGCGAGGGGGTGGGGGAGAAAAGGGCTGCTTCCCTTGGTAGTGGTTGGGGTAGGAGGGGGGATGTTAGCCATTCCTGTGGAGCCTTGCAGTGCTGACCAGCAGGATGAGGAGGAAGCAGGGGCCTGGGGTGCCATATGCCACTTTATGGGAAGTGGTTTGATCTCAGCAGTCAATGTTTTAGGCTAGTTCATGTTTCTTGTTTTCTACTATTTTTTTTTAAGCCAGCGCCAAACCAGATCTGGATTTTGTGGATGAAGGTAAGCTCCCTGAGGTCAGGGAGTACTTTTGCTTTGTACTTGTATCTCCAATGCCAGGCACAGGACCTGGCAAATAGAAGGGACTTAATACCATAGAGAAAAAAGGGACTTTGATCTTCTGCAAATGCTCCAATCAGGACTTGATGTATTGTTTTGTTGATTGTCTAGACTTAAAGAAGTGGTAGAGAAAATGTAACGAATGTATGGCTGAGGCAAGATCCACAACACCAACAGCAAATTCCCTATGCCGGCATAGCTCTTTTCTTTTCTTTTCTTTTCTTTTCTTTTCTTTTCTTTTCTTTTCTTTTCTTTTCTTTTCTTTTCTTTTCTTTTCTTTTCTTTTCTTTTCTTTTTTTCTGGAGGGGGGAAGGCAGGCCACTTGGGGTTAAGTGACTTGCCCAAGGTCACACAGCTAGTAAGTGTTAACTGTCTGGGCTGGATTTGAATTCAGGTCCTTCTGATTCCAGGGCTGGTGCTGTATTCACTGAGCCACCTAGCCACCCCAACCAGCATAGTTCTGAATCACAAAATATAACAGACTCTCTGTATAGAAGACAGAAGCAAATCATTTATCCAGACACTGAAAGCCAAATTCCAATGCCAGAAAACTGAATTCATCATAGCAACAAAGAAATCTATATACATAACACTGAAGAGAGCAACGTTATCCCAAAGGCTTCCCACAAACACTCACAAGCCTAGCTATCTCCTTGTCTGTGTCCTTTCTCTCCCTCCATTCTAACTGTTCTGACTCCCAACTTCCTCTTGGCTCTGCTCTACCCTTCCTGCTCCACCTATTCAGCAAACTTCTCCCACCACAAGCTCCATGTGATTACATTTGGCCCATTAAGGGGCAGGGAAGATCTTCAAATTCTCATTACTGTTACAATAAAGCAGACATGATGCAAATGAAACTTAAAATGGCATCATACTTTTTTTTTTTTTTAAGAACTGGTTGTCAAACATCTACCAGCACAGCACTGATTCCAACTTTCTCCACTCCTAGAGTCTCCTAATCCCTTTTTGAAAGCCTCCAGGGAGCAGCTCACCCACTGTTTCCTAAGGGAGCCTTTTTGGACAGCTCTAATTTTGAGGATGTCCCCCCCCACCCTCATATCCAGTCTAATTTGGCCTCTGTAACTTTTCCCATTCTTAGTTCTGCCTTTTGGAGCCTTCCATAGCAAATCTACTCCTTCTTATTATAATCCTTCAATTACTTAATATCCTGAAATACATTTCTCATCTTTTCTTTGTGGCACATGGCCTGGACTTATTCTTCTAACCCCAAAGTAAACTGGAAAGTCAGAGAGTGTTTCTAGTTCTACAACTCATGAGCCCCCACCAGTTTATTTCTCCCAGTAATTATTAGTTGACATCAATTAGTTACTGGACTTAATTTTTAGAAAAGAGTATTCACTGAAGTGATTTGAACAGTTGATACAACCCTCCCACAGACTAAAGTGTGTGACACATTCTTTCACAATCCAAGGGAAGGTGGACTCAAGTTTAGAAAACTCATGTGGCAAGGAGGCAACTCTAAGCTCTGGTAATTACTAATTATGAAAAGTGATTACTAAAAGTTACTTCTGGAATTACCTGACACTTACACTACCTTGTATGTTCACAGCTGTTTACCCATTAGAGTGTGAATTTAATGAAAGCAGAAATCATGTTTTTGTCTTTCTTTGCATCCTTAGTGCTTAGCACAATGACTGACACTTGGAAAGCATTTAATAAATGGTTATCGATTGAATCACTGAACCCAGGTCCTCTGATTCCAAAGCCAATATTCTTTCTACTATGCTATACTACCTCTTAATATGAAAGGCATTGTGATAAAACTAAAACTTAGAGACAGTAGGTGACTTGATTAGGGATTCACAGCTTGTGAGTCACAGAGCCAGGATTTGAACCGAGATCTTCCTGCCAATTCTAGGCCTGCATCAATATCAAATACACCAGACTGGTTGTGGGCAGGGCAAATTGTCAAGAGAGCAGAATGAATTTCAAGACATTGGAGGTAGAAATGGTGTTGTTATGTATTGGGCAGGTCACCAGAAATGGCATTTCTTACCTCCAGGATGGGTCCCTGCCTTTCTCTTTTTTCTTTTAAATGATCCAAATAGTGATTTTTCCAGGGCAAGCTGAATTCCATTTAAGATGGCTTTAAAAAGATTTAACAGTGTCTCCCATTATCTGGCCTTTCAATGCAGCATTTCATTTGCTTCATTGGAAGGAGCTGATAATAATAGAAGCTTCAATTTCTAGTGCTTCTGAGGACTCCAAATCTCTTTCCTTACAACTCACCTGTGAAGTAAGGTGTACAATATTATTAGCTCCATTTTACATAGGAGAACACTGAGGCTGTGAGAAGTTCCATGACTTGCATTATTTGGCCCCAGCAGGCCAAACTAGAGTAAGAGATAGAAGATGCAAAGGTGTAGATTTAGGCTTCATGTCAGGAACTGCCTAATTAGAACTGTCTCAAGGTGGAATGGGTTGCCTCAGGAGGTGATAGATTCCCTCTCCTTGGAGGTTTTCAATCAGGAGAACTATTTGTTGTTGATGTTGATGGGGTGATCCTTGGCCAGGTTAGTTCAGTGAGAGGACCTTATGACTAGATGGCTTGCCCAAGGTCTCACTACTAAACATCATGAGCTGGATTCAGACCCAGATGATCTGAAGTCAAACACAGTATTATTTACAGTATGCACAATTGCCTCTCATGAAGAAGTCTGGTCTTTTGGAGATTAAAATAGAATATGAAGATTTGTGGCCATCTTGATGAGTGAAATGATGCTTTACATTTGTTTGGGTGTCCCTATGACTAACTCATTGAGGAAGGGGGCAAGGGGCAACTATGGAATTAAATCAGGTTATGCACTTACACAAAACTTTGATGACTCTCCTTTTCTTCCTAAGGCAACAATTATGAAAAACAAGAAAAAAAATGGGTTGTTCAGATGTTCATGAATGGAACAATTGCACCAAAATCTACAGTCCATAGTTGTGGGTTTCAATGAGAACATAAGTTTCCTCACTCCTATTTCCCTACTAGGTTTCTATAAGAGTAGGGTAAAATTCCTCTAGAAGTATTAAGTACATTGTTGGCATAATGTGACCCTGGGTTATAATTTAGCTATTATTCCTGTGTATTTCAATATATGAGTACCAGTGATATTAGTCTTTTTTTCTTACTGCTGAAGAAATGGTTTTGTTGTCACTACAAGAGGGTTTTTAATTTGTTGTTTTTTGTAAATGAAACCACACTAGTGGGGGCTCAAGAGCTAAAGCAGGGAATGTTCTATGTGAGAAGTGTGAGTAGTTAAGAGTGTGAGAAGCTATTCACATATGATGTTCCATCTCCTATTTCTGTGCCTTTATATTGGATGTTCCCATTGCCTGGAATACTACTCTTCCTCATCTCAGACTCTTAGAATCCCCTTCTTTCTTCAAGTCTCAGCCCATATACCACTTTCCATCTACTCTGTATTTATGAGTACACATCTATCTATTTATGCACTTCTTTCTTCCCTCCATTGAAATGTAAGTTCCTTGAGAACATGGGCAGTTTTCACTTTGGCCTTCATATTTCCTGTTTTATCATAGTGTCTCATACATAGTAGGTGCTTGATAGATGTTTGCTGATCCATTGATCAAAAGGAACTGAACAATGGTTCATCCCAACACTAGAGCATCATGTTTCTGTGATTCCAAGTTAGTCCATTGATCAATAGAGAACATGAACACCATACTTTTGAGCACTACCAGTGCTCAGCCTCCTTTATGGAAGTGTCTGAGCAAGGGCACATCTCTTTTATATATTTCCTTTGATATTGGTGATCAGAGATTCTTTGAATAGTAATATTTAATTTAGTATATAAGGTAAACATCTATGATCTTAGCATATGTTTGGAAAAATCCTTCCTGGACCCAAGCCTTTACAGCAATGTTTTGCTTTACTGAATCAAGTACATTTTTAGAGTCAGAAAGTTATAATAAAAGCGAGATCTTTTGTAACTTGCATTTTTTGCAAAGATGTGGTCTTGCTTCTGTATAAGATGTTATACTCAACAACTTCTACCATTTCCTTCCTTCAGATGTTAGACACACTGCTATTTTAAACCAGTATTTCCCTTGTTTGCCCCATCTCTCAGATTCTCGTTGGAGATCATCACTCTGTGGGTGAGGTAGTTTCTAGGACTTTGATGTCTCCTCATTGTGGTGATTGCTTTGCATTGGTTAAACTTCATTAGAAAATGATAAGGCTGAGTTTATGCTTATTTTTCTATCCATTTTTTAATTTTTGAAATATTGTTTAAATGACCAATATGGATCTTTACCCCATTGTACACCATATTTTCTCACTAAAAAAATATTTCTTCTAATGTAGTGCTTACTCTGATCTATACTCTCATAAATTGGTTGTGGGCAGAGGAAGGGGGATGTATATAGAGAGTTGATTCAAGAATAACTCCCAAATACATAATCAGTTGTTTGTTGTCTGTTCAAATATAATCAGTTTATGTGTGTGTGTATGTACATGTGATGCGATTGTGTACTACTCTGATGTTTTATCATGTTATAAATGTGATCTTATATTCCCAAAGGCTTATTGGTGGAATACACACTGTCAGGTTCCTATCATTCTGAAAAAGGTTCTGATAGGCACCCAGCAAAAGTCTGAGGCTCCATACATATGAATACGCATATACATATACACATACATGTGCATACACACACATATATACATGTATATATACATATATACACATACATGCACATTTTTTATTAGCCTTATCTCTGTCAGTTTTCATCTATTTGCATATGCATATCTCTGTGTGTATACACATATATGCTGTATACATGTATAGAACTATTATGTGCACATATATAGATCTATATAAACACATCTATACCTGTACCTATATTTAACACAGGCATATGTATGTGGGGTATGTGTGTGTGTGTGTGTGTGTGTGTGTGTGTGTGTGAGTGAGTGAGTGAGAGAGAGAGAGAGAGAGAGATATCTTGATCACCTTTATCCCCTCTCCTAGTTTTTGTTTCTCCTAATTCTGGCCAACTTTAATAAATATTTAAAAACTATTATGAAGTAAATCAAACATGACCATGTCTGTGCACCTAAGAACATAATATTCCCTTCTTTTCTCTGCTAATCATTTCTTTTGACTTTAAATGGTATTGGGAAAGGGCTTCCAGGAAAGGTGAATAATGCCCATTATTTTGGTCTCAATGAAAACAACATATAGAATGAGGAAGAGGGGTTGAAGTAACCCATGTTCTCTGTGATTTTGTGCCAGAAAAGGGGGTGTCATTTGAGAAAGACAGTTTACCTAAGTCCTTAACATTTTTACCACTGAATCATCACTTGCTTAAAGTGAGATGACATTTCTTTGTGTCCTTGTTTCCTTTCTGTGGTTCTATTCTGTTGTGTCTGACTCTCCAAGACCCCATAGATCACAGCACTTCAGGCCCCTCTACCATCCCTGTATCCAGAAGTCTGTCCAAGCTTGTGTTCATGATTTCCATGACACTATTTCTGCATTTCATCCCCAGCTGTCCCCCTTTCCTTTAGCCTTCAATCTTTCCTAACATCAAGGTCTTTTCCAATGAGTCATTTGGGTCCTACTAATCCATAAATTTGGACAGGAGCCAGGGTGGTGCTGGCTTAGTTCTATTTATGGAAATATAGGTGTGCTGAAACAATGTGCAGGAAGAATAACAAGTTGGTGCTGGTTGTTTAACCTACTTCAGAGAACACAGTTATCCAGTTGTCTTTTAGAAGGCTCCATTTCCATCAAAATCAATAAACAGGCTCCAAACCCTGCTTATCTCTTCTTAAAAGATGGGCCTGAAGGACCTCTCCCTGCCAGCTTTGTGCCTCATTCAGCTAGCTGACTGTACCTGAAAACAATAAAGTGGGTTGGGAGCTATGGAAGGATGACCTTCTCCCCTAGATGCTGGAGGGGTGGGGCAGATAGAGAGGGCACCTCCAAGAAGCAGTCTCAGATCAGAGCCAGGGCGGTAATTCTCTTTGCTGATGCCTGCTGCTAATCCGATTGAAGACATATCCCACTTCCTTCCTGCTACCCACGGGTAGGAAGAGGCGAAGGGAGATCTAACATCTGTGGAGACATCCAGATATCCAGTGCGGATGGAGTCACAGACAAGCAGATTCAGGGAAACCCAGTGACTCACACAAGCAGTTAGGAGGAGGAGGTCCCTGATTCACATGGCCTTGAGATAAGTCCTCATTTTCATGTCTCTGAGATGTTAAAACAAGCAAACAAATGAAACACAGACTTCTGTTCTTTGGGGTCAGATTTTTCCTGTGGCAAGCAGTTTCAAGATTCACCCCATATTTCTCCCTAATTATATATCCTTCTGCTCTTTTCTGAACACTTCTTTGCCCCGTGCCTGTCCAATGGGGAATGACCTCTGCCTTCTCTTCCTCCTGTGACATCACAGATGGGAACTCAGTCAGACTCACCTAAGTGAAGATTCTGACCAACACCATGACGCCCATGGTCCTTGCCTGTTTTACCAAGGTTTTCTGTTGTATTCCTTCCCTGTCACAGATATGGAGGCACGTTTACTCCTTTAGTTAAATCTATTTGGGTCCCAGCCACTGGGGTCTCATTCCTTAGGCCTGTACCAAGTGTGATTTCAAACATTTTTCAGGACTGTTATAAATTTCTATTCATCAGACCCATTGCTTTGTGAAACCTCCTTCAGGTCCCCCAAATGGGGCCATCAACAGTCTTTCACCAATGCTGCTTTTCACTCATTTTTCAGAATTGTCTGACTCTTCACACCCACACTTGGGGCTTTATTGCCAGAGATGCCCAAGCAGTTTGCTGTTTCCTTCTCCAGCTTATTTTACAGATGAGGAAACTGAGGCAAACAGGGTCAAATGACTTGCCCAGGTCACACAGCTAGTGCCTGAGACCAGACTTGAACCCAGGAAGACGAGTCCCCCTGATCTCACTGCACCGCCTGGCTGCCCCACTCCACAATATTCACCACACAGCAGTAGAGACAAATGGCCAGGTCGGATGTTAGGCTATGGCTGTCACTGACTTTTGCAGGCCACGGATCAGATGATGAAGTGGCAGAGGAGACGGAGTGGAGAACTTGGTGTGAGGGAGACCAGAGTTAAAATCCCACCCGGCACTGACCGGCTGTGTGACCCCGGACAATCCATCCAACTACCGCCAGCCTCAGCGTCCTCATCTGCAAAAATTAACAGCACATAGTTCTTAGCATTGTGTTTGGGATGAAATGAAATAACATCTCTAAAGGGTTTCACAAACCTTAAAGACTATGCATTTAAAATGTTTGTCACTGCTCCAAGTATTGTACAGTGTGATTATTATAGAAGTAAATCCCTTCCACCTCTCAGAGTCCCAGTGGAGTCTTTCCTCCTCCTGGTCAATAAACATACCTATACACAAATACAGATGCACACAGGCACCTGTACTACACACAAACACATCACACACACACAAACACCTATACATGTACATGCACACAGACACCCATACTACACACAAATGCATTGCACACACACCCATGCATGTGCACACACATAGACATCTGTACTACACACAAACGCATCACACACAAACACACACCTATACATGTGCATACACACAGACACACACAGACACTCATACTACACACAAATGCATTACACACACACACCCATGCATGTGCACACACACAGACACCTGTACTACACACAAATGCATTGCACACACACACACCCATGCATGTATACACACACAGATACCCATACTACACACAAATGCATTGCACACACACCCATGCATGTGCACACACATAGACATCTGTACTACACACAAACGCATCACACACAAACACACACCTATACATGTGCATACACACAGACACACACAGACACTCATACTACACACAAATGCATTACACACACACACCCATGCATGTGCACACACCCAGGCACCTATACTATACACAAACACATAACACACAAACACACACACCTATACATGTGCATACACACAGACACACACAGACACTCATACTACACACAAATGCATTGCACACACACCTATGCATGTGCACATACCCAGACACCCATACTACACACAAACACATCACACACACTAATCCACACACCTATACATGTGCATGCACACAGACACACACAGATACCCATACTATACACAAATGCATTGCACACACACCCATGCATGTGCACACACCAGGCACCCATACTATACACAAACACATCACACACAAACACACACACCTATACATGTGCATACACACACAGACACTCAAACTACACACAAATGCATTGCACACACACCCATGCATGTGCACACACCAGGTACCCATACTATACACAAACACATCACGTACAAACACACACACACCTATACATGTGCATACACAGACACTCAAACTACACACAAATGCATTGCACACACACCCATGCATGTGCACACACACAGACATACACACTACACACAAACACATCACACACACCTGTATGTGTGCACACACAGACACACATACTGCACACAAACACATTGCACACACACCTGGCACATGCATACACACAAGTCCATGGATACATATTTGTACAGTCTCTGCTGGCTCTGTGCTTTTACCAGCCTCCTTATGCATGGGAGTATTAGCTCTTTATTTGCCCGGGTACCTGCCCTGCATGATGGTGATGGTTACGGTGGGGAGGAGTCACTCACTCACTTACTCACTCAATAAACATTGATTAAGCACCTACTATGTGCCAGGCTCTGTGCTAAGCACTGGGGATGCAAAAAGAGGTAAAAAGATATTTCTGGGGCAGCTAGGTGGCACAGTGAATAAAGTACTGGCGCTGGAGTCAGGAGGACCTGAGTTCAAACCCAGCCTCAGACACTTGACACACTCACTAGCTGTGTGACCTTGGGCAAGTTACTTAACCCCAATTGCCTTACCTTCACCCCTCCAAAAAAAAAATTCATTAAGATATTTCCTCAAGGAGCTCACAACCTCATGGGGGTGAGGCAGGGGCGGGGGGGGGGGGGAAACCATGAGCAAACAAACAAAGGGTCCGTAGGGTATAAACAAGGCAAGAAGCAGAATTCCGGGGGCTGGGTAAATCCCCTGCTGAAGGCGGAAGTGTTGACAAGCCTTCCTAAAACCACTTCCGATGATTCTGATTTATGCTTCATCTCCCCTCTCCCCCCTCCCTCCGACCCTGAAACATTGCAACAACCTCATAACATTTTAGTGCTAAAGGGGAGTTCATCTCACTTGGCACTTGGCTTCACTGGTCTGTGGTTCACACGTGTGGATCTGATTTTTCAATGGCTCACTCCATTCCATTAATCCTGAAGCCAGTCTAATCTGTCCAGGCTCTGGGCTTCGGGACTGTGCTCACCTATGGATGCCCTAGAGACCCCTGGACTCAGCACCATTAATGCTTTGCAGCCACAGGTAGGCAAAGTAACTCAGCCATTTGGCTATGGTTGACCCAAGGAACTCTCCTCTCTTCCTTTCCCAGTTTGCCACCATGTCACTCAGAGTCAGACAGATTGTGACCCCCAGAAAGAACAGTGGAATGACCTTCCCATTACCTGTGTGGCCTTGGACATGTTCATTCCCTCTCTGAGCTGTAGTTTGCTTCTCTGTGAAGTACAGGGCTTGGGCTCTGCTGGTTGCTCCAAGTCATATGTGAGTCATTGCAAGGCAGTTCCTGTTAGTTACTGTCCAATCCTCCCCGCAACCCCGTGGGCTGTCTTACAGGTCTTTTATCTGCATTTGGCATCTAGGAAACAGGCCAGCCAAGGGGAACTGGTTCCCAAAACAAGCTTTGGGCAGAGCTGAGAGAGGGCAGGCCCTGATCTCCAGCAGGTTCCTCTTTCCCTCCTTGCCTCAGTTTCCTCACCCATCATATATGAATGATAACATGGATATGAAATGCTTGATACATGTCACCTAGAATCAATATTACCAACTAGCCAGTTCCCCTCATTGCATAGATGTGAGAGAATGAGGCTGCTGACTTTGCATGGCCCTCCTTCACCTAAATCTGATTCAATTGCAAGCCAAGACTTCACCCTCCTGAAGTCACTGGAACTCTTGGAGAATAGAGGATGAACACACGTGAGAGAACTGAGGACTTTGGAGGGGCAGGGGCTTCCCCGGGTCACTGCTTCAGAAGGAGGATCAGTTAGACTTGGAGAGATTGGTGCATAGGAGAGAGGAAGAAAGTGTCATGAGTTAGTTTCGTACCCAGTTAAATTCAGCTAAATTCAGTCCCACAAACTTTTACTAAGTAACTACTATGTCCTGCATCTTGTGGGGTACTGGTGATACAAAGAAAACAATCTAACAGTTCTTGTCCTCAGAAAGCTTCTGGTCTACTGAAAGGAGTAACTTGTACAGAGAGCCATAAATATTAAGTAGATACAAAATGTTACAAACAGAATCAGCAATTTGGAGGCTGTGATGGAGATAGAGGGGCAGGGAGGCATCAGCCAAGGCTTTGTGTTGGACACGGCCCAGAGATAGACTCTGGAGGAAACCTGGGATTCTGTGAGTGGGGTGAAGAGTTGGGAGGGGAGGGGGCATTTTAAACGAGAAATATGGGCTTTGCAAGGAATATGGAGATGGCAGATAGAGTGGTATGGGTGGAGAAGAATTTTGTGCCTCCTTCCTAAGCTATGAAGCTTCCAACAGGCAGTTTGCAACTAAAATGGAAAATCTAAGAGACAAGATGATAGGAAATCAGGCTGGAAAGGTAGGGAGAGCCCAATTGTGAATGCCAGGCCAAGGATCGTCCATTGTTCCAGGAAATATGACTGTATGGCCTGAGCTCAAGTCTGTATGCTTGGGGGCTAAAGGAAGCAGAGCTTTTACAAGGATTCACTTCAGGGTTAGGGTTCAAGGCAGGTTTGATTTGGATTTCTCTTTAAATTCTCTTTAAATTTTATGAAGAATGATTTCACCCTTCATAGTCAAAAACATATACCTTGCCATATGCATCTCATTTCTGAACTTTTATTTGATTCAAAAATACACTCCAGGCACCCAGGCCATGGAATAAATATTGTATGTACATATGCTAGCTGAACAACAGCTGGGCTTGTCTGCTGATCGTTACAAGGGAAAAAAGGTTTGTCTATGCTATTCTGGAGAGAGAGACAGAGACAGAGAGACAGAGACAGAGAAACAGAGAGACAGAGACAGAGGGAGAAAGAGAGAGGCAGAGACAGAGAAACAGAGAGACAGAGACAGAGAGACAGAGAAATAGAGACAGACAGAGACAGAAAAAGAGAGACAGAGAGACAGGAACAGAAAGACAGAGAGACAGAGACAGAGAGACAGAAAGAGAGTCACAGAGAGATACAGAGAGTGAGAGAGAAAGAGACAGACAGAGACAGAGAAAGAGAGACACAGAGAGAGAGGGAGACAGAAAGACAGAGGGAGAGAGACAGAGACAGAGAGAGAGAGAGACAGAGAGAGACAGACAGAGACTGAGAGAGAAAGAGAGAGATAGAGACAGAGACAGAGGCACACACAAACAAAGACAGAGAAAAACAGAGACAGAGAGAGACAGAGATGGACATAGAGAGACAGAGATGGAGACAAAGAGAGACAGAAAGGGACACATACATAGAGAGACACACCACACACACACACACACACACACACACCACACACACACACACCACCCACATACACATGCACACATACACACACGCACACCGCCCCCCCCCCGACCCAGAGCCCTTAGAGACACAGAAAGATGCAGAATGACACAAAGAGAGACAGAGAGAGATGGAGGGATGAGGGCAGTCAGACAAAGCCAGGCTTTCTTTTCTTCTAGTTGCTTCCCATCTCTCTGGCTCCCTTAAGTGATTGAGGCTCGAGGGCAGGCCATTTTATCTGTATTCATTCTGAATTGTACTATAGTATAGCTTTCTGCATACAGTAGATGCTCAGTAAATGTTTGTGAATTGGATGCAGGAATGAACACAAGATTGAAAAACCTGCCTCCTTGGTGGCTTGAGAGCATTACGTCTTAGGAAGAAGGCGTCCATTTCTGTTTAATGTCTGGCATCTCTACTTAACAGATGAAGAAACTTCATGAACAAGGGAATGAAAAAGACTGCTAACAATGATTGTTGCAGGCCCACTCTGACTTAGAAAGAAAGCATGTCTATCTCTCCGTAAAGTGGAGTATCCCCACTTTACAGAGGAGGAACTGGAATGAATGAGTGGCTGAATGAATGAATGGAAAATGGAAAAGCCTTCTTCCGCACTATGTGCTAAGCCATGTGCTGTGCCAGGAACACAATCCAAAGACAGGCACATGTGAGATTCTGTGATTCTGTGGCTCTGCAAATTTCAGGGGAGTGTCTCCCCAATCTGGGTACCAGAATTCTGGCATCTCAGTCCGTTAGACCAGCTGAATCTTGAAATAACCTCCAGTGCTGTACGGAGTGAAGGTCACACCTAATGACAGCTGTTCACATAAACAGAGCAAGGTCTATTTTTTTAAGTTGCATCTGAGAAGATGAAGGAGTTTTCCAGATTGCCAAGGAGATAAGAACCGCTGTGGGCCTGTTCAGGATGATGATGCCTCAGTGGCTAGACTGGGGATCGATACCAAGCAATGCCTCACTTTCTCTGAAAGTTTCAGTGATGAGATTTCAAGAGAAGCAGTCCTGACCCCAAACCACACTCCCCCTGGAAATCCAAAATAAGAAATTAGAAATATAGAAAGAAGAGATGCTGCCTTCTTCGAAAGCCTGTGGTTTGTCTGCCACTCATGTCTCACAGAGCTAGAAATAATCTGACTGTACATCTGGAAACCTGCTCCACAGGGTGGGAGGAACAAAGACCAAAAGCAGGAACCTGGGTTCATCTTCTCCTCAGACCAGAAGGGGGACCTTGGGGGAGCAATGTCACCTCTTAAGACCCCCAGCTCTTCATTTGTAAAAGGGGACCAATCTTCTGAGAACTACTTAATGCTCAGAGTCTTGTCAAGTAAAGGTATTTGTAAAGTGTAAAATAGTATCTGATAAATGGTGAGACGCAAAGGACAGACAGGCGACCTGAGGATAAGGAGGATGTAGGGTCAAATTCTACTTCTGACCCACACTGGCTGTGGGACCCTGAACATATCTCAACTGTTCAGAGGCTCTAGATGTGCCAGTAGGTACAGCGCTGGACTTGGGGTTAAGAGGATTTGAGTTTGAATTCTGCCTTAGGCATTTGCTAGCCTATGTGTAGGTCTGGGCAAGCCACTTAACTTCACTTGGCCTCAGTTTCTATATCTATGAAATAGGGACAATAAAAGTGCCTTCATCAAGGGTTGTTAGGATCAAAATGAAATTTGCAAACTTTCTAAAGGCACTTTGCAAACCATAAAGCTCTGCCATGAATGTTAGCATCACTCTCTCAGGAACACTCTAAGGCTATATACTGCAGAGGAACTGACATCGTGGATTAGTAGAGAGGTTCTTTAGCGCTGTTCTATCTATCGATGAGCACAGATCTGGGCCCCCAAACGCGGCCTGATATCAGCTGTGATTATGGCCAGCCTGAAGCTGCCTTCCAGGGCTCACATTTTCTGTTTTTAGCCTAAGGACTGAGTGAGGCTGAAATCTCCAGTGGGAGCACTTTGACTGAAGTCAGTCGGGCATTATTACAGGGTGGTTGGAACAGTTTCATACTCAGGCAATATTCTTCAACGGTTCACTTTTCGAATGTAGAGTGCCAGTGTCCCATAGCGGGGAGACCAGAGGGTTTAAAACTACCTGCTGATACTTCTGAGATATATGACCATGGGGAATTCCCTTAACTGTTCTGTAAAATGCAGATGATAAGCTCCATTGTACCTCTATCACAGACTCAAAGGAGATAATGTAGGCGTAGGAGGAGACAGAGATCATTCCAGCAGGAGTCATATATGGAGACTAGGATGTCACATATGAAAAACACTTTTCAATCTTTAAGAGCTATGTATATGACACCTGTAATTGTTACATGCCTGGCAGGCACCGGATGGGTGGGATCAGGCTCCAACACATGACAAATAAGGATCTGTGAGAAGAACTAGAGGAAAGGGAAGAGATGTATGATCCAATAGGGAGAGGAGATAGTGGTTCAGAGTGGTCCACTGGGTGTGTAGTCTGAGGGCAGGGAAGCAGATTCTCAGCTCTGACACTTCCTAGCTGTGTGATTCTGAGTAAGACTGTTCTAGCTCAAGTTCAATCACCTGTAAAATGAGAGGGTTGGGCCGGATAACCTCTAAGACCTTTCTCAGCTTCTAAAATACTCAAGATACAAAATAGATCTACATTGCTAAAAAGTGGAGCAGCTCGTCATGCATGACAAGGGACTCCCTAGCCTTGTATATCATCACTCTTGTTGTTTGTCCTTCCTTTTCCAAGAGGCCCAATGATATCAAGGGTAATGTCTTGACACATTCATGAATTAGATTTCAGTGAGGCAGAGCTGCACAGAGTTAGTGGCCTCACTCTCTCTTCTAGTCATCGAAGTCTAGTGGCAGGACAACAGTCAAGACAAGTGGAGATGGTTGGGGATGCAGGAGATGACCTTGGCGTCTTCATGTCTGGTCAGTTTATGGTGCTTCACAGGGCCTGCTTCAGCTGCCATTGTGGCTGTTGGAACAGATTGTTCTCACTCACCATGCTGCTGGGGGATGTCTTCCCATGCTTGGGGTAGACACCCCCTACCTCACCAATGGGTTTGAAGATGGTCAGTTACCCTCACCTATTGTAGTCTGCCTTCTGAGATGGCTTTATGAGATGTGGCCACTGGACCTGCTACAGCTCTTGGAGCCATAGGTGAGAGTTAGGTGAAGGGAGACCCCAAAGGTGATGAGCAGCCCCCTCCAGAGGTGCTACACCCCAATGTAGACATCACTACACAGAGGCTGGATGGCTTCTTGGCATGTAGGGGTTGGACTGTGTGGCTGCTGACATTCCTTCCACCTTTTAGATTCTGTGATGGTTCAATCTCCTCATTTTAAATATGGAGAGACTAAGGCCCACCAAGAGGACAAGGCTTCTTGAAAGTCCCACTGGAAGCACCTGGGCTGAGCAATGATTTGAACCCAGACCTTCTGATTTCCAATTCTGTGTTCTTTCCCTTAAAGCTTGAAGTAAACTCTACTGCTTAAAAAACCACAATAACCCCACAACCTTATACACTCTGGAGTCTCCTAGAGATATATTATCAATAAAATTATCTTTCCAAAGGGTTTGTGCTCCCACCATGATCAAGCATCTCATCTCCATTTTTTAAAAAGCAGCTTCTTTTTAGCTGGGCAGGCAAGTCAGGCTCTATCCTTGATCAGTCAGCCAACAACCACAGTCCCTTCCTTTTCCAGGCCACTCAGGCAAAGTCGCTCATTTGCTTTCTTTTATAAACTAGGAGCAGAAACCAGCCTGTGGTAACAGATCATCCTCAGCTGCTCCTTTTCTGCTTATGTTCTTCTTTCTCTAAATAACCATTGTTATTTTGGGCAGTGGGAGGTTTGGTCCTTCCTGTGCATTTTGCAGTTGGAGGGAGGAAAGAAATCCCGGGCAAAGGACTAGACCAAAGGCAAGAGGAGATGCTGGCCACATCTTTGGTCATCATTGTAATCTGTGTCCTGTCTGCACACTCATAGTTATATGTGTACAGTCTCCCCCTTAGACCATGAGCCCCAGGAGAGCAGGGGCTGTCTTTTACCTTTGTTGTATTCCCAGCTCTTGGTACGATGACTGGCTGATAGTAGGCACTAAATAAATGCTTATTGACAGATTGACTCTCCTGGGATCCCATGCAAGAGAGCCCTGGCAACATTGATACTAAATTAAAGAACCCATTGCACAGCTGAGTAGACTGATTCCTTAACCATTTGGGACAAGATTCTTAGGTGTGGCATTGGGAAAGTAGGGAGAAAATATACAATAGAAAGTTTGAAAACATACAATGGAAAAAGAAGGAAGGAAAAGGAAGGGGAGAGGAAGGAGATGGCTTTCTCTCTTCTCAGTTTTAGATGTTTAAATGATTAAAACTGTAGCAAGACATCTCTCTTAGGGTTTTTGTTCTCTGTCTCTGTGTCTCTCTGTCTCAATATCTCTTATTCAATCTGCCTTCCTGATGCATGTCTGTCTATCTCTTTCCCCCAAAAGTCTGAGAAAGATTGGTTTCCCCCCAACACCTTATCATATAGCACACTGCCTGCCATATTGTAAGCATCTAAGAAAATGTATTGGCTTCTTAACTGAATACAAGGTATAGTTAGGACAAACACCTGTCAAAAGCCAAAGCCAAATTCTTCCTTGTGGAGAGAACCGATGCACAAGAGTAGAATGCAAGTTTCTTGAAAGCAGGCCCCATTTTTCATTTAGTAGTTTTACCCCTGGGGCTAAGCACAAAGCCTAGAGCAGAGCTGACCAATAATAGATCCTCATTGAATGAAATGAAATGGAATTCTTCATTTTCATGGGACTGAGAAGGGTATGAAGAAAAAAAGCAGAAAGTGAAATCAATTGACTTGGCTTAGGGGAAAAGATGATAGACTTGGACAAAGGATTGGAGTCAGAGAAACTGGCTTCAAATCCCACTTCTCATACCTGCCATCTGTGTGATCCTGGGCGACTGTCCTGGGACTCAGTTTCCTCATCTATAAAATGGATAAGTAGCGATAACTTCACTCCCCTCTCATAGGTTCAGGGTGTGGAGAGGGCTGGGAAAGAGGGAAGGTCCAAAATAAATGAGTCCTTCTTATTAATATTCAGTTCTTTGCAACATACCCAATGCCCTTTCCTTGAATTCTGTCCCCAATCCCTATGGACCTTTCGTTACAGACTCTCACCTAAACCCTCTAATTTTGTCAACAATATCGAAGTCCCTTCAAGTCCTGACCATCACTTTTCATTTGTAGGTCATTATGAAATTGGTAAACATTAGTAAACACCTACTGTGTGCAGAAGATTGTGGTAATAAACAGATTGCCTAAGGTTGTGGTGGCAGACCTTGAACCTAGCTCTTCTCATCCATGCTCCAAATTTCCCCCACTATACCAGCCTTCCTTATGTCGTCTTTTTGTTCCATCACTCAGCACAATGTCTGGCACATAGTAGGTGTTTAACAAATGCTTATTGATTGATTGGTTATTGGTTTCGGTGCTTAAGTACTGTCCAGAGTGATAGGAGAAATTTGAGAAGAGATTATATACCCGTGGGTTGAGGAGAGTTTGGGTGAAAGTTTCGTAGAAAGTTAGTCTTTGAAGGGAGAAATCATCACAAATGGGGAAGAAAAGACACTGGAGATTTGGGAGGTTAGACAGTGTGCACAAAGTCCCGGAGGAGGGGAAGGGAAGGATATGATGAGGGCAACGTGACATCCCATTCAGCTCAAGTGCTAAAAGTGTCAAAGGCATCTCCAGCCTCCTTCAGATGACATTCGGGGACTGCCTCCTGATCCTCCCACCCCTCATTTGGGACAGGTGCTCTTGAATAACTTCCTATTCTTTTTTATACACTTTCTGTTATGAAATGTGTTTTAAAGCTGGAAAGATTTTTTTTTTTGCAAACTTGTGAATAAAAAGAGCCTGGGCACATTGACAGCACTGAATAAAGCCTGATTGTAAACCACATGTCTGAGAGGCAAAGCTAAGCTGAATAGAGACCTTCAGACATGTCATAAGAAAACAGCAGGAGCAGCATCCTCGCCAGCAGCCACACCTGGCTTGCCTCTGGATGTTTTCTGCATTATTGAAATGTCCATCAACAATGACTTTTTCTATTTCTCCCAAGGCGAAAAAAAGTACTCGTCTGCTTATGAGTTCTAAGGTTCCGGCCAGCTATTACATTCTAAGGCTGCATTCCCCTCCTGCCTCTGATAATCCAGGTTTTGTATTCTAGAAAATTCTGCCTCCAAATTCAGACCTCCCTAGCTTCCTTTAAATCCCCACAAAAATCCCTTCTTTTCCTGGAAACCTTCCCTATCCCCTTTTAATTCTAGTGCCTTCCCTTTGTTAATTATTTATAGACGTGGATGAGGTGTTCAGAAGGACTAGATCCTGTGGGGTGAGGGCTGCTTAACCCTTTTCAGGACTGCTCTTTCACCTTGGGTGGCCACTTCTTACCCAACTCTCTCCTGTGGTTCCAAGAGACTGTAGCATGTGCAGCAGCCACTCCCTGGCAGACCATCTTGGCAGATGGGCTAAAAGGGTAACTGACAGGCCTCAAACCTATCTACCCCAAACATGTGAAGACTTTCCCTGTCAGAATTTGTTCCAGAGTCCATGAAGGTGGTTGTAGGAGGTGGTATAGCACGCTCAGAGGCTGACCAGACATCAAAGATGCCAACGTGATCCACTGCATCCCAGGTCGTTGCCAGATATCTTGACTTTTGTCCTGCCACCAGATTTTAATGACTCTGAAAGAGAGGTGCAACCTGGCCTCCCTTAAATTCCATTCACATGGGAGTCAAGACATTACCCCTAATGTCATTGTGCCTCTTCAGAAATGAAAGACAAACAACAATTTATCCTGTAGAGAGCTTGCTTTGCATACATTTCACTCCATGCTGTTTCCCCCATTGGATTATAAGCTCTCTTGAGGGCATGGACTGTCTTTTGCCTCTTTTTTGTACCTCCAGAGCATAGCATAGTATCAGGCTCATAGTAGGCCTTAATAAATGTCTACCCATTGATTGAAGAGAAGTCTTGGCCCAAGGTTGCCCAGCCAGTCCCTTCCTTCCATAAATGAAGAGAATAGAGTCTTGTGCCTGGAAAGGGAGAAGGAGACCCAGCTTATTAGCAATTCATGAAGAAATGACTTTCTCTTTTTTGTGTGTGATCATAAAGTCATTACGGACAGTGTGACACCTAATGAAATCTCATAGTCTTGGATATGGGAAGTCATGAGATCAAACCCTAGAGATGAGCTAGCCTTCAGAGGGATGGCATCTTCTTGAGACTGAGGAGGGTCTCACTCTTCGTTTTTGTACCCCCAGAAACTCACACAGAGCCTGGCACAGGGCTATCAAGTAAAGGCTTGTTGATAGATAGATTGATTGATTGATCTGTTCTGATGGGACTCCATCCAAAATGTCATGTTCAGCTCTGTGTGCCACTTTTTGCAAAAGCTGTTGCAGAGTTTGGGATGTATCCAGAGCTGAATCACCAGATTATGAACTAGAAATCAGGTCATATGAAGAATAGCTGAATAGACACAGGATGCACTGTGTGAAGAGGAGGCCTAAGGGGGAATAGTAAAGGCCTGAGCTGGAAGAGGTCTTGGGATTCCAGCCTAACCTCTGTCACCATGCAGTCACAGCCTTTGCAACATCCTAGAGTAGCCACGTGGCCTTCATGATTCTCAGGGATGGACACTCAGTTATGTCATGAGGCTTCCCATTCTGATATTGGAAAGCTCTGAGTGTTAGAGATAAGTCAATCCACAAGCATTTATTAAGTGCTTACTGTATACTGGGCACTGTGCTAAGTAATGAGAATACAAAGACATTCCCCCAATTTACCTGATGTTTACAAGAAGTTATTTATTTTTTTTTCTTTCAAATAGTTGCATTTCTTTTTCCTTTGCATGTAGACTCTTCCTTAGAACAATAAATATATTTAGGACAATAATTTACTCACATTATTTATATAATTAAATACATTTTGTGCCAATACTAGTGTAGGAGCACTTCCTTCCAATAATACAGATCTATATGACTTCTTCCATCTTCTTATTGGTCTTAGATCTTCCCTTTGGGCCCATGAGAACAAACTCAACCCTTTGTTACATAGAAATTCTTCAAATGCTGAAGACAGTGATCTCAGCTCTTGTAAATATTACAGTCAGGATAATAATAATAATAATAGCTAACATCGCAATAGTGTTTAAACACTTACAAAGCACTTTATAAATGTTATCTCACTTTATTCTGACAATAACTCCAAGAGGTAGGGGCTTGTATTAACCCCATTTACAGATGAGGAAACTCAGATTGAAAAGGCTAAGTGACTTAGCCATGGTCACACAGCTAGTAAATGTTTGAGGAAAGAATCGAACTCGTGTCTCTGCCAAGTCCAGCACTCTGTTCAGAATACCACCTAGCTACTGCAGTCTAAACATTCTCAGTCCCTTTAACCTTTCCTCCTATGACACAAAATTTGGCTCTTTTCCCATCCTGGTTTGACTTTTTAGAATAATCCCAGGTTATTCATGTCCGTTTTAAAATTCAGGGCCCAAAACTGACCCCAACTGTGCAGTTGTGGTCTGATGAAGCCGTGGAACAGTGGGAGAGGAGATATTCCAGCAATAGGACAGACTGCTTCACAAGGGTCACGTTAGTTCCCAGTCAGTTGTAGTCAAGGTTGGGTGGTGACTTTTAGTTGGCAAAAGGGGAGCAGTTTGGACTAACCGAACCTTCTATGACCTCTTCCATCATGAAGAGCCTATTCAAAAGAAAAGAGGAAAATATAAATTGTATTTACATTTAAAATAAAATGTGATTTCTATCAGACTTCAGGCATTTTACAAGGTAGTCTTAAAAAATGAGCCAAGATGCCAACAGAATTGGCAGGAGGCTCAATTCACTCTTCTCAGAACAGTTCTTGCAGTGTTAAAGATTCTACTCTGAGTATCAATAGTTGAGGTCAACATAATGATTTAATGTTTATGCTCACTAATTAATGCCTATAATATGAAATTCATTAGGTAGCACATTAGGTAACTGTGACACTGTGATTTATTGACAGTTTGTATCTGCTGTGTAGTTCAAATATTCCCCAGGCTAATCCTATCCAAAGTTTATGTTGGAAGAGTCAAGGCAGAGCTGCCTAAATAGCCTGATGTGGCTGCACAGGGAGCTCACCAAGAAATGTAGACTTTTTAAAAGTAATGTGTAGACAACAAAGGGTGGGTGATATTGGATGAATAAAAACAATGCCTCCATTCTGTAAGAGTAAGGCCAGAAATGTTAAATCAGAAATTGGTGAGGAAACTGAAGGATGTCAAAAGCAACACTGTCTCAATTATCCTGGGGAATCAGAAATATCAAAGAATGGAGACTGACTTGACTCATGATAATGGGTAAAGGAAAGATAGGAAAATTATATTTCTCTAATTTTGTTTCTGGTTTTATGGACCATTCATCTTGGTAATGGAAAAGGCAGAATGAAAATGGCTAAGGGGGGTTGAAACTCAAGCTATGCTAGGGAATATTGAGAAATTACTTTGGTCTCCTCCATAAAGTCGGCTCCCCAGGCTCTGGAGACAATTCCAGAGTGTAGAAAGTACTGGGGGGCATGATCACTGAGCCACTATATCTATCATCGATCTCTGAAAGATGATGGAAAATACGGTGGCTCTACAATACTGACAAAGGGCAGATATTGTTCAACTTTTCCGAAAAGATAGAGAGCAAAGTTTGCTAATAGTTAGAAAGGGATACAGTGTTCCCCAAAGCAAGCAATGACTTAAGCATTAACCGGTCATGATAAAATAACCTTTCTTCCATTTTTTGACAGTTATTGCAGTGAAATTTGTAGAAATGGTTTAAGGGAGACTTTAGCAACACATTTGACAGAAATTTTCATACTAGTGCTAGGGAGAAGATACATAGATATTCTCTGCATGATAGTAAGTTAAGTGGAATCAGAATTTGTTAAATGGCAGGACACATAAAGGCAATATCAAAGGGTCTATTTCAATGTGTAGGAAGGATTCTAATGGCGGTGTTAGGGGTCTATCCTTAACCATTTTTGTCAATGCCCAATTTCAAATGACCAACCAAATTTTCAGAAGAAAAAAAGAAGGGAGACATAGCTAAAATTTTGGGAGAAAGATGATGTGTGCACTAAGATTCTTGATAGACTAGAGTTAACTGGCCAAATAAAATAAGAATAAATTTACCAGGAATTAATGTAAAGTTCTACAAATGAGTTAAAAAACATCAATTTTGAAATTCTAAGGTCAGAAGGACATGGCTAGAAGATAATTTGGGTGAAAATTATTGGATGATTTCAAGGGCCCCCCTATCTAGTATGAGTTGGTGATAGCACACAGAAACCATAAAGGTTAGTACAATCTGAGGTTGTCTTAATTGCTGGAGTTGCAGAAGGGATGGCATTAGGGTACTCTGGCATAGTCAGACAATTTTTGGAGAGTTGTGTTTTGTTCTGGGTACCCCGTGTTAGTAAGGACAGTTATGGAAAAGAATAGAATTACAGAATTTGAGGATCTGGATATTGGATGTGATCTCAAGAGGCATATGGTTCAATTCATCTCCAAAAGGAATTTTCCCTATAATATGCCTGGAAAGTAAGCATCCATCATGTACCTGAAAGTCTCAAAGGGGAAGAACCTACTGCTTCTGCAGGGATCCTAACCCATGTTTTCTGGGCCATCCCCAGATGTTTTGCCACTGCACGCTGATGACTCCAGAGGACAGAGTGAGGCTGGTGACTTTGTACAGCCCTTTCTCACTTAAATCCAATTCATGCACAAGTCATGATGTCACTCTTCTGATGGGATTAGTCTTCTTCAAGCAAGCAGGATGCATAAGAATCTATGCTTCCACCACACTCATTTTCTGACATTAAATCCAATTGTTAAACAACATAGAGCCACGCACAGAACTTTGGAACATCCACCTTGGTATGAGCCTTCGCCTAGACCAAGCTTTTGTTTATCCCAGAACCCTTTAGCCATTAGTGAAGCCTATGAAGCCCTTTTCAGTCAGATTTCTTTAATGCATAAGAGAAAAAGGGTCACAAAAGAGGCCAAATATATTGAAGTATAGTGGTCAATTTTTAAAAAAAAATCATGGATCCCAGGCTAGGAATTCCCATTCTTAATTGATTTGGAAGAAATGATTACTCTTGAAGTAAGATCAATAGACCACTTCTAAATGCCAGTAAACAATGATATATTAATAAGGAAACATTAAGTACCTGCCATAAACAAATAATTAAATGAAGATTTTATCTATCTGTCTATCTGTCTGTCTTTCTGTCTGTCTGTCTGTCTGCCTGTCTGTCTATAAGCTGTAGGTTCTGGTGATACAAATACAAAGAGACATGGTCCCTGCCCTTGGGGAGAGCTTTCATTGCACTGAGGAGACACTGCAGAGAAGTATTTTTGCAGATAGGCAAATGTTGGATAGATGGAAAACAATACAGAACTATTTGGGAAAATAGGAGAAGGCCTTTAGAGTGAGTCAGCCCTGGAACTGAAGATGAAGGGAGCACTTGGCATCACTCACAATAGCACTCAAAGGTTGGGAAGCACTAAACATGTAAGCCCCCGTTATCCTCACATCCTCTGGGGTAGGTGCTGTCATTGTCAATATTTTACAGAGGAAGATACTGAGGCTGAGAGAGGCTGGAGAGCTTCTCCAGGGGTACAACCAAGGTTTTGAGGCAAGATTTGAACTCAGGCTTCTTAGCGTTGACCACATCTATGGCTCTTACCCACTGTGCTTCTTTTCTTTTAAGGATTTTTTTTTTTTTTTTTGCTTTTTGGAGGGCAATTGGGGTTAAGTGACTTGCCCAAAGTCACATGGCTAGTATGTCTGTCAAGTGTCTGAGGACCGATTTGAACTCAGGTCCTCCTGACTTCAGGACTGGTGCTCTATTCACTTAGCTGCCCCCTGCCCCCCACCATGCTTCTTAAAAGCTTCTGGGTAGAATTGTGGAGGGAGTACATTCTGGGCATGGTAGACAAGGCCTATGCAAAGCATGGGGAAAGGACATGTCAGCTGTAGCATCCATTAGCCAAAGAATGGCAAACACAGTACTCCCTAGTGGGGCTAGAACCAGAATAAAATGTATTTGGGAAAGATTGAACAAAATAAATAAAAATATGATGAAACACAGATAATATTACATTTCAAAACTAAGGCAACATATGACCCACAGGAATCTTTATATATGAATAGTGGCTCACCATTTCTTTTTTCTTTAGGTGATTAGGGTTAAGTCACCTGTGCAGGGTCACACAGTTAGTAAGTGCCCTGAGCTGGTTTTGAACTCAGGTCCTCCTGATTTCAGGGCTGATCCTGTATCTACTACACCACTTAACTGCCCTATGTCACCTCCCCCCCCCCCATTCCTATTTGAATTAGCTACCACCATTCTAGCCCATGTGTCTCCACATTGGTAGAGCAGATAAAAGTATTGAGCCTGGAATCAAGAAGATCTGAGTTTAGCTCTGGCCTAAGACACTCCCTATCTGTGTGACCCTAGGTTACTCACTTAAGCTCTTCCTGCTTCAGTTTCTTCAACTCTAAAATGGTGCCCGGGTTGTTGGGAAGATCAGATACGGGTGATTAATAAATGCCATAGTTGGAACGACTTTACCAAGTGCTTTGCTAAAATCCAGGTGAATAGTACTGGCCTCATCCCCTGCCTCTAAAGCTCTGCTTTTACCAAAGTTATTATAATGTCAAATGATGAAGCAGAGCCTTTCTTCACAGATTGCAGCTAATTAATTATCTGAAGTAATTAATTTAGTCAATGACCTCTTGACTGAAGTTCAGGGTCACTGAGTTAAAAAAAAAGAAGAGAAGCCTCTTAGTGTGTTTGTGAGGGTCCCTTGGGGAGGACAGGGCTGGGAACTCACTTCTGTCATGCAACAGTCTCTCTCATTTAACACAAATTAGATTCCCTCCCCTTAGGGGCAGTGGAGAGTCAGAAGAGGCCACCATTTTGCATTTATTTCAGGCTCTAGGAGAAGCAGGAAGTCAAATACAATCACATTTTTATGAAAATGAAGTGTTCTTAGCAAAGTTGTTCAATACAAGCTAGGAAAAGCAATCCATGCTTTAAAGAAATGAGAGCATACTTGAATGCTCGGAACCTCAGTCTCCTTATCTGTCAGAGAGGGATAACAATCCCTCTAGTTCCTAGTCCATAGGGTTCTTGTATAGGGCAAAGAAGGCAACCCATGTAGTGTCTTAGTTGGTTAGTGACCATTTATTTAGCTCTTATTCTGTGCTAGGAATAGTGCTCAGCCCTCAGAATCTGAAGAAAGGTACAAATAGTTGGAGCCCTCATGGAGCTCACATCTTATGGTGTGGAGTCGGAAAGGCAGGGGGACACAACATATAGTACATTCAAGAATATTCACAGAGCAGATGGGAAGGCAATCTCAGAGAAGGCCCTGGGGGACCAAGAAAGGCCCTCTGAAGTAGGGGTCATTTATACTGAGACGTGAAAGAGGCCAGGGATGCTAAGAGACAAAGGTCAATAAGTATGGGGCTGTACCAGTGCCAAGGCATGGATATAGGAGAGGTTGTACTCTGCATGGATCAAAGCAAGTAGAGTAACATGGCTCTATTGTTGAGCGCATTGAAGAGGGTAAAGTGTATGGGGACTGGGAAAGGTGGTTAGATAGGGAGATTGGAACCTTTGATTGAGCACTTCCAAAAAAGGATGGAAGGAAACATGCATTTATTAGGAATCTACTGTGTGAAGACATTGTTTTAAGTGCTTTACAAATATTACTTCATGTGATACTCACAAAACCCCTGTGAAGCAGGTGCCATTAACTCCATTGTATAGTTGAAAAAAATGGAGGCAGACAGTCATTTGTCCACGGTCATGCAGCAAGTACATTTACATGCTGAATTTGAACTCAGGTCTTCCTTATGCCATTCCCAATGCGTCTCTAGGCAATTGAGGGACCAGTTGATTGGCTAACCATATGAGCTAACCATGAAATTTCAACAGTTGCCCAGTCTATTCATGGCCAAGAGAGGTGTAGTGGGTTCTATGTTCAGGAACTGGGGATTCCTGAGTTGCAGCCAGGATCCTAGAGGAAATCTTTTTCTGTCTCCCTTTTCCCACACCTGTTGATCATATAACTGGAGAAATTCATCACATAGCATACATACAATGCACCTAGTTAGGAGCACAGTGATACTTTTATAACAACAGGATGTGGAAAGGCAATCACCCAAGAAGGTAGTAATCTTCAAGCATGGCCTCTTGCATCAAAGAATACCAGCTATGGACCCAAGAAAGGATCTCCAGGCACAAAGAACTAGGATTGTGAATTTCTTTTTACCTTTTTTTTTTTACCAGACAATGCTTTTATATCCCATCATGACATCCAGCTGTCCATGGAGGCCCTTTGGTTATCTGCCTTCTTGTCACTGTATCATCTTCCTCTTCACCTCCGGTTCTATTTTTCATTAATTCATTTCATTAATTCATTTATTTTTCATTAAGTCATTTGTGGGTTCTTCAACTGGGTTCCAATACCATTATACTCAGAGTTGTGCTCAGACTCCCTCTCAACCTGTGTGGGTATGGGAGAGTACGTCCCAGGTTTTATAGGGAGAGTGTTTGTCGTAACTGTTCTTACTATATCACCTCTGAAAATTATTTGGCCAAAAATCTAATTAAGTCTAAAATGATTAATTGTGAGTGGTAAGCATACCCAACAAGGGCCTGTGAGTTAGACTACTAGAAACTCAGCTCCTCAGGGTTGTTCTTTTAACTTGAAATCTAAGTATTCAAGCTGTCTCTTGAGACTCCAACCTGTGATCAACCAGTTGGGGACATGATCCCAAAGATAGTGCTGCCATATGCATGGTCAAGTTGTGAAGGGACTTATATACCAAGCAAAGGACTTTCTATTTGACTCTTGGTATGATAGAGAATTTATTGAATCTGAGGGGATGTAACAACATCACACCAATGATTTAGGCCAATCATTTTTGCAACTGAGTAGAGGATGATTTGGAGTGAGGAAAGGATTTGAGGCAGTAAAACTATTTAGGATATAGTAATAGTATAAAACAGAGGGGAGGAGCTCTCAACTAGGGTGCTGCATGTGTGACTGGGAAGGAGGGGGCATTTAAGAGAGGTTGTGATGGTGGAAACAACAAGATTTGATAGCTAATTGTATATTTGGGGTAAGAGTGAGGAGAAAAGAATAATATCAGTTCTAGGAAACTGGATTACTGGGGCAATAGGGGTACCCTTGATATTCATAAGGAAACTGAAAAGAAAGATCATGAAAGTGCTTTGGATTGCTATTATCAGTTTAAAACTGAATTTCATCTGCCTTCTTGCTGAGTCAAGAATCCTGCATCTCTCTCAGCTTCATTTACACTTTAATTTTGATGGAGTTAAATGCTGCCTTCTTAGAGATGGAGGAACTATCCTGCTGGTAAACTCTCTGGAATTGATGTTTTTCACTTATCAGCTTCTGAATTTCCCCCATCATTTTCATCAAAATAATTTTGATGTTTGCAAGTCAGCTGGCCAAGATGAGTAGCCATGCTGTATACGAAATCCCTGAAAGCTTCCCACTCCTTTTCTGCTCCATTGTTGCCAACCTGATGTTGGCTCAGCTTTTTCTCCAAGTTAGAAGTGAACTGTTCATGTTTAGAGAAGTGCTCTAATCTGTGGACAATAAGTCTTCTGGTAGTCACCTTTCCTTGGAACTGCAATTTTTGTTGAATACAAATGTTTAAGTTAGAGAAGATAAGTCTATGATTGGTCCAGCATTCTGTGCCACATATAGTTTTTGTCATTCTCATATCCTGTCCAAATCTTCTCCTTACAATGACATAATCTACAAATACCAATGTTTGCTGCAAGAGTTCATCCATGAAGATTCATTACATTTAGATAAATAGAAGATAGTGTTGGTGATGAGGTGATAAAGCACACAAGTCTTCAGTAGTAAGTGACCATTGTTGTTGCTGTTTCTGACTCCACTTCTTTCAAGGATTCCCTGCTATATCTGATAATCTCTAGCTACTCTAGCATTAAAGTAATCCAGAATTATAAACTTGTCTTCTTTCAACACATTGATGATGAGAGTGTCCAAGCCTTTGTAATTTTTTCTTTGACCTCATTAGGGTTTATCATGGTGGAAGCTGAAGCACTGATGATGGTGGTCTGGTGCTTTCCTTCCAGAGGTCATTGCATTGTCATGAGCTTGCATTTCACTCCTTTTGGAAGGCATGAAAGCTCGTTGACTAGATTAGTTTCAATTGCAAAACCTATGCCAACCACTAAGTGGCCACTCCAGAAACACACATGTCCGGCTTCAACTTTGGTAAGCTGCCCTTCATTTGCCTGACTTCTTTCACTCAGGGCTGCTATCTAGATGTGAGCCCTAATGAATTCTCCCAGAAGAGCTGTTCTTCTTTCAGGTCTACTGGATTTTGTGCTGTCCATAAGTATGCACACACTCCATGTACTGATGGTGAGTGGAATCATCTTCATAAAAGTTTTTGTACATTTTTTTGTCTGTGTTTCAAATACAGACAGGGGGATTATTTTTGCCTTCCTGCATGTTTTTAGGTTTTATCATAGAGACTGGCACATAGTTAGTACTTGTTAAATGTGCTTCTACTTATATAAATATACATAATATACATACATACTTATATGTAATATATATGTGTGTATATATACATATATGTACACACACATATATACATATATATATGCAGAGAGAGAGAGAGAGAAAGAGCGCACAGGGTGAGTTGAATATGAAGGAATGATATCTAAAAAATAAAATTAAGGGGTGAAAGGGGAATATATCAGGAGGAGAAAGGGACCAACAGAATGGGGGTAAATTATCTCACATAAACAAAGCAAGAAAAAGCTTTTACAATAGAGGGGAAGAAGGGGGAGGTGAAAGGGAATGAGTTAACCTTACTCTCATTGGATTTGACTTAAAGAGGGAATAACATACACACTCAATTGAATATCTTATACTACAGGGAAGTAGGGGGAAGGGGATAAGGGGGGCAGGATAGAAGGGAGAGCAGATTGGGAGAAGGGGTAGTCAGAAGCAAATACTTTTGAAAAAGTCCAGGGTCAAAGAAAAAAAATGGACATAAATGGGGTGATAGGATGGAAGGAAATACAGTTAGTCATTCATAACATGACCATTATGGAAGTGTTTTGAATAACTACACATGTATAACCTATATTTAATTGCTTGCCTTCTCAATGAGGGTAGGTGGAGAGGGAATAAGTGAGACAATTTGGAAATCAAAGTTTTGAAAACAAATGTTAAAAATTGCTTTTACATGCAACTGGGAATTATGATGTATAGGTGATGGGGTTTAGAAATCTATCTTGCCCTACAAGAAAGTGAGGGGGCAGGGGATAAGAGGGAGGATTATAGAGGGGAGGGCAGATTGTGGGAAGGAGTAATCAGAATTCATTCCATTTTGGGGTGGGGGAGGTGAGAGATGGGGAGAAAATTTGGAACTCAAAGTCTTGTGGAAGTGCACATTGAAAACTAAAATAAATAATTAACAAAATAATAATGGACAAATAAAAACCCACTAAAATAAAAAAAAAATGTCTACTGACTGGATGACTTATTGACCACGTTATATTCATACGCATCAATCAGTCAATGAGAATCACTGAGCACCTGCCATGTACCAAGATGTATACAAAGTAGATCTCTGTGCTCAGTACAGTGACACAAGTACAAAGAATGAAATAATCTCTACTCACAAATCACTTATTCATCATCCTCACACAGCCCACTGTCCCCTGTTCCCAATTCTGGAGTATTTATCAGTCTGCAACTTCCAAATGGATCAATGGTATAGTACAATGGTCAAAAGTATCTTGTTACTGAGAAAAGATTAGCTAGTGTCCCAAGTTCTATCCTCTGGGATTTATGATTCTAATCCCTCTTGCATATGACATTCGTTCCAATACTTGAGGATGCCTAAATCTTCTCCTCTCTTATGTAAATATCTTTATATCTTTGAAATGATTCACATATGACATGGACTCTTAGCTGCTTCATCATCCTGGATACTGCCTGAGGATGCTCTCTAGTTTATCAAGCTCTTTTTAAAAGACTGTGCCCAGAACTGACCACAAGGCTTCATGTGGTGTGAGTGAGGCAGTACCCAGGTGAACCAGCCCCTCCTTCCTCTGGATACCATGCTTCTCTTAATAAATGTTTATTGATCGACTGATTGATTATAGTCTGCAAATCCACTAGCATTCTTGGCTAAATCCCCTTCATTTTACAGATGAGGAGACCGAGGATCAGAATGAGACAGTTACTGTCCCAACATCAGAATCAGAGGAAGTGATGTTGCTGAAGTTTGAAACTAACTTTTGGGAGAAAATCCATCTTCCCCACCCCCCTCCCCAATCCACTGCCTCTAATGGATATAAGCTAATGGGCACATAATGACTGTAAAGTGCCTTGCAACCACAAACTCCTATATTAAGGGACCTATTTTTATTATAGATGGGTAATGATTAGGGCACCGTGAGAGGGAACCCATCCCATGCCTTTGATGGATTTATGGAGATGGAAGCATCCTAATGAGCTCATCTCAACAGTGCTCAGGAATGCCCACAGAAAGCTCCTCTTTAAACCCCAAGCCCCAGAAAAGAAAATACTTCCTAATTGATCACAGGCAGAAAAGACTAGGGGAAAGAATGCTTTTGTGAATGAATGAATGAAGGAAGGAAGGAAGGAATGAACAAAAAAGTATTATTTCAGTTCTTAGTTATGAGTGGCAGTAGGTGGGGCATAGAGCACCACTCAGGACACCTTAGAATACTTTTGGGTGTCAAGTACTCAAGTGATGATCAGCATCTACTTCAGTAAATGCTTTATCTGCCTTGCTGACTGGAGGGACAAGCCCAGCATCAATGGGAAATGCGGGCCAGGCCAAAGAGTTGTAAGGTTTCTAAATTCCCTCGGGCAAAGGTTGGGATGGAACTCAACATCAAGCTGGGTTGAGAAAAGAGGAAGAGGCGATTGGAAAGAAGGAAGGAAACATGCATTTATTAAGAACTTACTGTGTGCTGGGGACTATGCGAAGAGCTTGACATATGTTTGCATGTTTTTTCTTCACAAACGACCCTGAGAGGTAAGTGCCATTATCACCCTTATCTTACAGACACAAAAGCTGAGGCAGATAGAGGTTAAGTGATTTGTCGAGGCTCACACAGCTAGTACCAGTTGGATGATGAATCTGAACTCAGGTTTTCTTGACTGCAGGCGCGGTGTTCTATCTCTTGTGTCACATAGATGTTAACTGGCATAAAGGTTGGGAGTGGGCTCTGGGTGCTGATACCTTCCTCTGTGAGATTACCTTCTGTCCGCTCTATATATCTTGTATATATTCAGTTATTTAGAATTTGTTTCCATGTGACTTTGTGTCCCCAGAGTTCAGCATAGTTCTTGGTTCATCATAAGCACCTAATAAATGTTTATTGACTTCTAGCTTCATATTAGCTCCACATTCCAGTCCTCACCACTGGGAGATGTTGGGAGCCTCATTACTAGATAACCTCCTGCTAAAAACCTAGGGGCGATGCTTTGGACAGCTTAGCACCTCCCTTCTCCCCAAATGGTATAGGCACCCAACCCCCATATTTCAAAGTTATCAGCAGAGTAGAAAGTTTGGGAAGGAGGTCTGAGTAGGAGGACAATTTTTGGGGGCCCAGAGACCATTCTCTAAAGTTATTAAACTAGGTTGTGCTAAAGAGAGTTTGGGGCTGTTTCTAAGCTGTATCAAAAAGGAAACAATTTCCAATTAGTCCCAAATTCTGTTTGCTCCACAAACAGCAGCCAAGTCACCCACACAAGCTAATGTGATCCATCAACCCAGAGTTTTAATGAGGACAATGCAACAGAGACTGGAGAGTGCAGTTGCTCTTAATGACAATCCCCCTCTCATACCCACCTCCAAACAACCCATCCCATCCCATGCTCAAGACTGATTAGACAGACAAGATTCAGGCAAGAAAAATAACCCAGAACTCAGCTGAAGACATCTGGTTCCCTTGAAGATGCTAACTTGGCTATCACCACATGCAGAAACTCAATGAATACTTGATTTAGTACCCCAAGCAAGCGGCCATTCCCTGTCTGCCAAGATTCATTCATTTATGATTTACAGAGTGCTGGAGTCCTGTTTTGGATGGAACAGGGCCCCTCCACAAAGTGGTATAGTCTCCCAGACTGACACACACCTTCTCTGGTCTTTGTCTCCTGGGCTGTTGCTAAAATTGAAAAAAAAAAAAAAAAAGATGAGTCATTCCAGTCTCATAAGAGAAGAAAATGCCTGTGGATTTCCCAAGTATGGGGGAGAGATTGCGGGGGAGGCGTGTTATGGACCGAAAATTTTCGAGGGGGCTTTCTGCATTTTAATTTCTGATAACTTGGCATTATTGTCTTATATGCAATGGAGGGAGGAAGGCTGGGTTTGCTTTATGCAGAAGGTTGCTGGGTGATCTCTTGTGGATGCATTGTTTTATGCTTCAAGCATTTGTAGGAAAGATCATTCCAACATGTCTTTTCTGATGGAATGGGCATGGAAGTGACCCTTATTTGACAGAGGAGGCTTATTTCACTTCTTCATCCCCAACATTAGCTTAGTTCTCTATTGTCCTCTATACTTTGCAAAGCATCCAACCAACTCCTAATAGCAACTCGTTGGGAAATTAAATTAGCAGGCATGTCGACTGTGGATTGGTGTTTAGGCAAATGAGACTCAGATGGGAAAGTGACATGTCATGGCCCCATGACTCATCAGCTGCAGTCATGGCACGACCATGTCCATGAATTCTAGAACTGACAGGAGGAGCCTTAAAGATCATCTGTGACTGCTGCCTCATTATGTGAGAAGGAGTGAATGACCCAAGGCCACACATCTAGGAAGTGTTAGAGGCAGGATTTGAATTCTGATCCTCTAACACCAGCTGCATCTTGACTGTTTCCTCTAACAATCTCCTCAGCAGTCAACAAAACCGACATGTGGATCTAACTTACCCATTAAACCTGACATATTTCAAACAACCACATCAAAGACAAACAACTTGGGTCTGTTTGTGGAATAAAAGACTTTAGTGGGCCTGCCACCCTGTCCATCCTGTTCCAGGAATGACCCTCTGCCATCTGGGCTGAGCTTGCTTGGGACAGCATCAGGGTTCTGGACTTCCACACTGGGCACAGTCTCACAGGACAGGACACTGGTCACCCAGGATGGGCACTGATCTATACAGGTTGGAATGGAAAATATAAGAAATTAAATAACAAAGGGGGAAAGATATCACAGTGTTGCTCCCAATTAAGGGCCTCCAGAATGGTACACAAAGCAGCAAATGGTAGAAAGAGTTCACCATTTTATAACCAAGTAACTTTGGGCAAGTCTCTTCCCTTCCTCTGCTTCCTCATTTGTAAAATGTTAAAGTTGAACAAGATGAGGTCTTAGGTCTTTCCTGGCTCCTTCTAGCATTGACAGTCAATATCTCTACTTGTCCCTTACAGTTTTGTCTGCTTCTACAGAGAGTGATTTGTCCTCATCCTCCCTCACGGTTACCACTTCTCTGCTAAAGGCGCCTCTTCCTCTGACCATGATATGGCGCCAGGTGGCTGGAAGGCCCCAGCCGGTGTCCTTATATAACAGGACCAAGCTATAAAAATAGTTTCTGCCAATCCCCATGACTTAGCAGGCTTTCTCTACCTCTCCTCAATTCTCCCAGGGACCCAGCTCTTGCTGCCAGAGTCAGGGATGTCCACGAACAAAAGAGACAGCGGCTTCCTTTTCCATCTGAGTAATATTTATGCTTACATGTAGGTCACAGGAAGCCACACAGATCTTGTTTCTGAAAGCCTATTTTAGCATCAGCTACCATGACAACCGTGGGATTCTGTCCAGGTGTCTTCTCTTTCCTAACACACACTCAAGATGGCTTTGGAGACCTGGCTGCTGTTTCTGGGGTGAGATACGGAGGAAACACCGCCAGTAAAGCATCCCATTTTGTCCTGGTGAAGGGGTGGGCTGCCAAGTGTGAGCTGGGATTCCCTTTTCCTCTGACTCTTTCCTCCTCCATCTTGGCTGAGCCATTCACATATCTCCTTATACTGAAGAGGAGCAGGCTAAGAGCTCTGGATTTGTACTTAGGGTGCCTTGGTTCAAATTTTTGTTCTTGTTTGTTACTTATGTGATGTTAGGCAAATAAATTTCTAACAGTTTCAGTTTCTTCATCTGTGAGATCAGGTGGTTAGGCTGAATGATCTTTAGATTATGGAGGGTCTGGAATGTCAAACAAAGAAATTTATATTTTACTCAATAGGTACTGAGGAGTCATTGGTGATGCTCAAATATGAATGTAGCACAATAATATGGAGATTTTAGGACAGTGGTTCTCAAACCTTCCTAATGCCTTGACCCTTTAATACTTGTATGTGGGTGTGTCTGCATGTAGGTGGACCCACCTGGACATGGATAGAGGAGCATGATATCTTAGTTGCTAAGACCTATTTCTGATGGTTTTAGGTGATCCCTGTGAAAGGGTCATTCAACCCCCAAAGGGGTCGCCACCCACAGGTTGAGAACTGCTGTTTTAGGAGGACTTACTGGCAGTTATGTGCATGATGCATTGATTGGTAAGACACTGCAATCAGGGGGTCCAGAGTCAGTGAGACCAACTTAAAATCTATCACAATAGTCAATCAATCAATCAAGAAGTGTTTATTAAGCACTTACTGTGTGTCAAGGGCCACCAGGTGGTATTGTGGATAGAGTACCAGACCTGGAATAGGGAAGACCTGAGTTCAAATTTGGCCTCTCTGTGTGACCATGGGAAATATACTTCTTTGCCTCAGCTTCTATATTTATAAAATGAGCAGGAAATGGAAATGGCAAGCCACTTTAGTATCTTTGTCATGAAAATCCCAGATGGGGTCACAAAGAGTCAGACATGATTGAAATACCACCACAACAAGTTATTCCTACGTAGAATGAACTGTATTAGGAGGTCTCCTTCATTGGAGATCTATAATTGTCAAGCACAGAAGTAGTTGACACCTTGTTTCAGCTATTGAATTATCACCTTGTTTCAGTTCAAGTTTCTTTTGAGCCTTGTATCAAGCCTGTTAAGAAACAGAGGATGTGAACCCTACAACTTGTGAACCCTAGAACTTGTGAACTCCTGTGGAGGAGCTAATGACCATATATAAGGAGAGCCCCAGGCTGGAGACAGTAGAACTGAAAAAAGGACTCTTGTGGTAGCAGAGTGAAGAAGGAGAAAACTTGTGATATCCCAGTACTCTGTTTGTCTGCTGTATCTGTGTTTGTTTGTGATACTTTGTACAGAAGCCCTAGGACCTTACTGGAAGCCCTGAAAAATGATTTTCTGATTGTATGCTTACAGAAGTCCTAGATGAGGGTTTTAGAGGTCCTGGGACTTTAGCAATGATTTGTTTTGACCTCTTGGACCTTGTTGATGGATCTGAGTTGATTTCACAGGCAGATAGTGAATTGATGATGGTGCCAGCAGTGTGCATGAATATTATTGTGGCTCTGTCAAGCTTTGTCTTCCCAGAAACAGGAACTGTGAAGAACTTGAGGTGGATTGGACACTGCAAGCTTCAATATGGAACTGGAACTGGATGAAGAACTAGACAAGGAGCTGGACAAGGAACTGGTCTCTGCCTGCCTTTGAACCCAGGCGACAGTTGGAGCTGAGACCATGGAAGAGAGACCATGGAAGCTGAGAGCCAGCGTCAAGTCAAGCTGAAAGAAAACTTTACTTGGATACTGTGCACTGACTGAGAACATTATGATTTACTGCAACCTAGGAGTAGAGAACTTTGACTTTTGTACTTTGTGATTGAATTAAGGATTTTGTGATTGACTAAATGAATGTACTTTGTTTAAAACTATGTGACCACTTTGGTGAAAACTATGTGTCTATTTTAGTGATAAGTTGTTGAGTTGTGACATGGTGAATGCTGTATTTTGATTTTCTGTGATAAGTTGTAACATTGTGAATGGCGTATTTTGATTTTCTATGGATGTTTTGCTCTGATTTGTTATTGAATAAATAGAGAATTTGCTATATCATGTAATCAAAACCTTGAAAACTATTCACAGCAGCAGTCCTCTGGAAAGATATTTGTGCATGGATTTACAAGGACTTTAAGGAAAGGCTGAATGATTACTTCATAAGGATATTATAGAGAGGGTTAGTGTTGAGATATGGATTTAATTAGATGGTCCCTGAGAGCCTTCTCAACTAGAAGATTTGCACTTCTGTGATTTGGAAGGCTTCATAAGTATTTGTAGACTTGAGTCCTGGGAAGGACCAACTACTGGCCCTGTCCATGTCTATTGTTGCCTCTCTGTTTATGCCATAGCATTGGTTGTAATATGGGTCAGGTGCAAGTGAGGGGATTCTGAGCCTTGGGTAGATAGGGGGAGGGAGGCTTATTCATGTGACCTCAGAAATCCAGAGTTTGCAAAACTTTTAGAGGCAACTTTAGGTCAGCCCAAACCTCCAATTTTATCCCTAGCAGGTATCATCTATGGGTAGTCACCTTACCTCCCCATAGAGCCTTCCAAGAGAGGGAAGTCTACCACCTGCCAAAGCAGACATTCTACCTTGGGATGACTCCCAAAGTCAAGATGTGTTAAAGGATATCAAGGCTTCTTTATTCCTACTCTGGGAATTGGCCACTCCCTGGTCCCAGTCTCTGCAACCAAACAGAAAAAGTCTAATTCTCATATGACAACCTTTTCAATACTTGAAATCAGCTCTCAAGGTTCCCCAGAGTCTTCTTTTCTCCAGGCCAAACATCACCAGTTCCTCCTAGATTCAAGATCGTTCTCCAGCCTGCTTGCTGCCTCCAGATGTTTTCCAGCTGATCAGTGTCTCCCTCAAAATATGGCGCTTACATATGAGCACAAAAATAGCATCTATATAGTGTCTTAGAGTTCGAGAAACCCTTTACAGATATTACTTCATTTTATCCTCACATCAACCCTGGGAGCAAGGTGCTACTATTATCCCCATTCTACAGATGTGAAAACTGAGGCAAACAGAAATTAAAGGGACTCACTCAAGGTCACACCATTAGTAAATGTCTGAATACAGATTTGAACTCACATCTTCCTGACTTCAAGGGCAGATCTCTCTCCTAGCTGCCAAATAGCTACCTACCCACTTGGCGGCCTGGTGACCCACTGATGTTCACAACACAGTAGGGGGGAAAGGGGGTAAGTTGTATAAGTACTGATCTTATTTTTCAATGAGGAATCTGAGATTCTGAGTGTTGAAATGACGTGCCCCGGTTCTCCGGATTAGGATGTAGCAGATGAAGTTACTGTTATACTCATTTTGCACATAAAGAAATCCAGGGTCTGAGAAGGCTGGCCAAGGCCACCCAAGCACCTCCATCTGCTACGCTATACTGCTCTCGCTTTTGTGAAGTCAACAATCTCATGGAAGGCCAGTGGTAGACGACACTTTCCATTGACTTGAAATAAAGGTTGCCACTTAGACTCCCAACGAGTGGTGACTGACAAAGGCAGCTAGACATCCCTAGTTCTGGGTAACATAATTCCCAATGGGAGAGAGCACAGAGTATGGAGAGTGACTTGTCCTCAGAATCAGGAAGGCCTGCATTCAGATGCTGCCTTTGGTGAGTGCCTGGTACTCTCAGAGACTTGAAATTGTGGAGTGGCTACTGACCTGCCTAGATAGATGGCATTTCCTGTCTACTCATTCAATTAGAAGTCTCTAGCTCTAACTGGGGACTATAATATCCTAATATCCCCAGTGGTGTGCAGAATTATGGAAGCCATTGTCCTTTGTCTTAGGTCACACCTGGGAGAGGGTGCTCTGTTCTGGACCCTTCATCTTAGGAAATGCACGAACAGGGTGGGAGTATACACAGGAGGGTGGCTTCAAGACTGGGCTACATGAAGGATGTTTAGCCTGGATGAGACTTGCATTGACATGATTTCTGATTGCAAGGATCAGAAGGCCTGTCATATGGGCAAAGGATCAGACTTGTTCTTCTGGGCCCCAGAGCGCAGGACAAACATCAAAGCTGCAAAGGCAAACTGGCCTTCTTGTACCGTATTCTCCAGTCCATCCTCCATATTGATGCTCCTAAAATACAGACCTAATTATGTCACTAGTCCTCAAGAAGCTCCAGTGACTTCCTATGCCCTCTAGGAAAAAGTTTCCGCTCCTCTGTTTGGCATTACAAGTCCTTCCTAATCAGACTCCAATCCGCCTTTCTCACCTGCTCTCCCGTGCAATTGAGATCCACGACCTTCTATGTCATGGACCCCTTTGACAGTCAGGTGAAGCCTCTGTATCCCATCTCAGAATGATAGTTTTAAATAGATTAAATAAAGCACACGTGGTTACAGAAGGAACTGATTATATTAAAATTTAAATGTAACATTTCCCATTCATGTTCATGGACACCCTAAAATCTAGCTTTGGGTTTCTAGGGGGTCTGTGGATCCCACGTTTCCTAGACAAAATGACCACCTTGCATATCATCCCATCTCTTACTGCTGTGCGGGGACTTTCTGGACCCCTGCAACACTTCTCTCCCCCTCTATTGTCTCCTTCCAAGTCCTGGATCCAATCCTATAGGAGGTGCTTTTTGACCCTTTCAGTCCGTAGTGTTCTTTCTGAATGACTGAAGATTCCATTTAAGCATTTACTATGTATCACTTACTGGGTTTGACACAGCTCATTCCCTCAAATTATTTTATGTTTTCTCTTTCTATTTCATATCTATGTGTCTGTGTATATGTTGTTTCCTTCAATGTCATCACCTTGAAGGCAAGAACTTTTGGTTTTTGTCCTAATAGATTGCCAGGGAGAGCATACAGCCAGGCATGCAGTAAGTGTTTGCTAAGCATTTATTGGTTCACTGATTGATTAAATGAATGAATATTGGAGCCAAACTGCGAAAAGTCATATATGCCAACCTAAGGAATCGAGAGTTTACCTGAGAGGCATCAGTGAACCACAGAATTCCTTCCCAAATATCTTCCTTCATCACCTCCTTAGGGCATGGGAGTAACTTTGGCATGTCAGAGACCATGCCAGTGGAGCAAAATGGATGGCTGAGAGCCAGGTGAGGTCAGCCAAGAGAGGTTTGCCACCAGGACACCTGTGGGGAAGGAACTTTTCAGCTCTAACAACTCATGAAGACCCTCTACTAAGTCATGCATGAGTTTCAGTCTTTGTAAGAGGAGAAGGACTAACCTAAAGGAACCGATTCAGTTCAACATCACTTTATCAAGTCCCTGTGTGTGCTAAGTGTTGGGGATAGAGAGACCAAAAAGAAAGAGTCCCTGCCTTCGAGGAGGTCACATTCCATTGGGGATACAGATTTGAAGCCAGGAACCAGCAATGTGCATATGGAAACTAAAGTATAAATAAAATAATTCTGGGGAGGAGGACATTAACCCCTAGGGAGATCAGGACAGCCTTCAAAGGAAGCTGAGGATTCTAGGAGGCAGAGATGAAGAGGGAGGGCATTTGTGGCTGCAGCCTGTGCAGAGGCAAGGCTGGTTATGGATTATGTTTAAGTCCCATAAAGCAATGATTCTTAACCAGTGTTTGTTATGGACCCCTCTGGAAGTCAGACAAAGCCCATGGATGTCTTCTCAGAAGAATGTTTTTAAAAGCACAAAATAAAATATGTACAGTGAAAAGGAACAATTGTATTGAAATAATTATAAAAAAAATATATTGCCTATTTCTATATGTATTATACACATATATTTAAATAGAGAGACATGAAACACACATTTATACAAACACGTTATATACAAATAATACACATATGTTGTGTTGGATGCACACACTTGTGCAGATGTACTCAATATAGCTCTGCATGTATATAGGATAGACATGGATGTGTACATGTGTAGAATATATTTTTGTCTTATAAAGTCTATATATACAGCATAAAAATAACCAGAGAATTGGAATACACATATTTATATTTCTGTAACTTTTAAAATATATTTGGTTTCTTTTTTTAAAAGTCCCTGACCTAAATGAAGGGGGTACAAAAGGTAGTCTTTAAAAATCTCCCACGATCCATCGTCTTCTCTGTCCCATCTGTTGGATTCCAGTTCTTTGAGGGTGTTGATCTCATTTTCTGCAGGGAGGTCATATTAGTTCATGAGCAGTCCAAGTACAGGTAAGAGCAGGACTAAATCTTTGTGGGGATACGGGGCAAGAAGTCAAGTTAGGCTAATAAACGGATAGACTTACAAGCAAAACGATAGGCAGCTCCTGCCCTCATAAAGCATGCATCCTAATGGGGATAACACATGCGAGAGACATAGCCAAAACATCAGGGCAGGAGCATAAATGGTGCCCACATGCAAGAGGGGAATTGGACAGTGAAAGATGGCTGGTCTGGGCACTTCCTCAAAGTGCAGGATCTAGTACAAGGGGTATGAAGGCAGCTGAAGTATGAGGGCAACGTGCAGACAGAGAAAGGAACCATATATTGCAACTGACCCAACTCAGAAAGCTTTAACATACTTCGGTAGAGTATGAACAGTGAAAACAAGACAAGATTTGGACTTAGAGTAACCGTGTTTAAATCCTGCCTTTGTGACCATAGGTAGGATGTGGGTTTAATTTCCTCTCTATGTAGGCTGTGCGCGTGGCCCACTTAGTGGACCCTTGTTGACTCACTGATAAATAAATATATGTGTTCTTTCTGGCTCTGTCTCTGGGCTCCTCCTCCTTGGGTGACTTTGGGCCAGTCACAACCTCTCTGGGCTTCCATTAGTAAAATGAAAGGGGTGTGTTCAGTGACACCCCAGGGTCTTCCTGCTCTAAATATCTGCTCTCATAGAATATGAGTGGGTTTGTTCTCCATTCTTTATACCCAGAACCTGGTCCAGTGCTTTGCTCAAGATGTGACAGAAATGCTTGTTGGGCTAAATTAGATTGATTCCTAATACAGGCTTGTCCCCCTTATGAGGAGTCTGGGTTATGTCAGATGACCCTCCAGGGCCTCCCTATTTCCTAGTGAGTAAGATGCCTTTCCTTGACCTTCAATGCCTTTTAAAATCTACCACTATCTTTATCTCATAATATTTCCCACCTGTACTCAATGTTCCAACCAGCCTAGACTCCTGTTGGCCACCTTGAATGTGCTTTGAAATGTCCCTCCTCCATATTTATTCCTGGAATTTCTCCCCTCCCCCTTCCCCTTTCCCCCTTTGCCTATTGAATTCCTGTCCATCCCCAAAAGCTCACACTAACGCCCCCTCCTCTAGTATCCTCCTTGCTGGGCATGTCCATTTCCTAATATAACTTCCCATGGGATGGAACATGTATGTGTCAGTCTTCTGGCCTTATGCCTCATGCCACTAGAGAGCTGTGAGTGGGTGAGGAAAATGTGTTATCTCAGTTTCATGGCTCCTCTTGCTCTAGCGTGTTGTTCTGTACACACCAGGGGGTTAATAGATGCTGCTTAGGTTGAGTGCATGGGAAAAGGCACAAAAATTCGCAAGCTAAATAAGGTCACAGCTTCTCCATGGACAAAGTTCCTCAGTAAAACTCCCATTTCGGCCCAGAGGCTTTTTTCCCAGGTCAGCAGGAATGAAAACCAATTAGACAATTTAATGCATGAACAAAAAACACAAAACACTGAAGCCATTTGTTGTTGAGTTTAATTCTATAGAAGCAAAGGCCCCGGTGTTTTGCTCAAACCACAGAGGATATTACTCATCTTAAGAGTTCATTTTTTCCCCTAACTTTAGGGAGTGGCTGCATAAGTCAGGCTCAGATGGGCAAGAAAAAAAATGGAGAAGAGATTTCCTGAAATTCTCAGTTCTATTCAATCCAACAAGCCTTGGTTAAGCTTCTACTATGGGCAAGGTGTTGGGTTAGGGGCCAAGGGGGTCAGAAAGTAAGAATGAAAGCCAGGGCCTACCTTCAAGGAGTATATGTTTTATGTGGGAGATGCAATGTGTAAACAGATGAGTAAAGAAAAGACAAATTGTGGGATGGTTGCCTAATAACTCAGGGGATGGGAAACAGTGTCCTAATACCATAGTACCTGGGCTGAAATGGGTGGAAGAGTAGAATCCAGGAACGGAGGTCAAGAGCGATGCAAAAATAAAGCATCATGGAATGAGAAATGTCCATAGCCCAGCTTGGCCACAGTGTAGGATGCATGCAGGAGAGCAGTGTGAGATGAAGCTGGAAGGAGAAGGTGGTGACTGACCGGGAGAGTTTAAAATTCAAACTGAGGACATTTCGTTCTAGGAACAATAGGGAGTCATCCAGTTTCTTGAGCAGGGGAGTGATTGGTTAGATGGATGTTTTGGTGGCTCACCATATTATGAAAAAGCAACAGTGACTCTAGCTGGGGTTTAAAGGCATCGGAATAACAATCACACAGGTGGAAAGAGGCAAAGCTGTGACTCCCATCCACAATCCACACTCTCCACTGTGCCTAAGTCACTAGCGACAGTAACAATGCTGATAGCGATGCTTGCTTCCATTATACTGCTGATGAAGAGCAAAAACTTAAAACCATGGTCTAACTTACCCACACAGCTCTGAGAGATAGAAAGGGCATGTGTTATTAACCCATTTCACAGTGGAGGAAATGGAGGAAATGGAGGCTTAGCTTCTGGACTAAGTGAGAACTAGCCTAGAGCATGAGAAGGCTGCTCCTAGCTCAAGTCTTTCAACCCTAATTCCAGTGCTTTTTCTGTGGCTTGGATTTACAGCCAGAAGGGATCTTACAGCCATCCACCCCATGGACTTTATTTTAGAAAAAGTCAACAGCCCTAGAAAGAAAAAGCTAACCATTAGAAGGGGAACTCCTTGAGGGCAGGGATCTGCATTTGCCTCTGTATCCCCAGGTCAAGGTCTCTGAGGTTGTTGGTGCTAAAGTCTCTACTTTCATTATGGTTTCTGAAAATACTTCACCCACCCCCAACATATTTAACTTGAATTCTACCTTGTAACAAAAAAAAATAAGCAAAAATCTCTCAAAAGATGAAAAATATTCTGTCCTGCTAGTTCCATGACTCCCGTATTCTGGGAAGGGAGGGAGCAAAGTATGTTTTGTTATGTGGTCTTTAAGGGCCTCCACCCCCATGCCCACACCAGTTTCTTAGCAATATTGGTTAACAAACATTTATTTTGCACCCAATGTGTGCAGGCACTGTGTGAAGTGCAGGGGATGCAAACAAGAAAAAGGGCAGATGGTTCCTGCCCTCAAGAAGATTATAATCTAATGGGAGAAGGCAACACACAAAGAGAAGTTGGATGGGCAGGGGAAGGACTCTGGGCTTGGGAGGGGATGGAATCCTGATCTATAGGGAGCTCAGGACTGGGAAGTAGGTCTGAGAATCATCAGCATAAAGATGTCAATCGAATCTGTGGGAGCTGATGAGATCCCCAAGAGAAATGGGACTAAAGTAGAAGAGGGTCCAGGACAGAGCCCTGGGTGGCACCCATGGTTGGCCTGGATGAAAATCCAGCAAAGGAGACTGAGGAGGAGAAAGTTCCCATTTTGTGAATTTTAAAATCTGTGTTGTAATAGTCACTATGCATTTTGGTCTCTTGATTCTGGTTATTCTATTTTGCATCATTTGTTCATACAAATCTTCCCATATTTCTCTGAGTTCCCCATGGTCGCCATTTCTTGGTACACGATGATATTCCCCTACATTCACATAACCCAGTTTACTTGAGCTTTCCTCTCTCAATGGGCACCCACTGTTTCCAATCCTTAGCTACTAAAGAAAGCACTACTCTGAATATACATATGTATGTATGTGTGTGTGTATATGTGTATGTATATGTGTGTATGTGTATATATATATACATACACATATGTATGTATGTATGTATGTATGTATGTATTGGGTAATTTGTTTCTGTTTCTGATCTTCGTGGAGTATACAACCAGTAGTGACATTCATTCTTTCATTCAGCCCAGCCTTGTCCATGAACCTCACCCTGGAAGTTGCTCTTCAAGACAAAAGCTGGCTCCATCATCCCCTCATGGTTCTAGGGATAGTCCCAATAGGTTGAGACAACTTTTTCTAATGCTTTCAGCTCAAGCCTTCTTTCTGTTGAGTTATCCCCATTATCAGCACATGGTAGACAGAACTGCAGTTCCACTTAACCAATTAACATCAATAAGCTTATACAAAGTGACATTCATTGCAAAGATATTTATATATGTGTGTGCATGTATGTATATATATACACACATGTGCATACATATATGTGTATATACATATTTACACACACACATACACACACACACACACACACACACACACTGCTTCCTTATACCAAGCAGGTTGTTGCTGTTCGTTGTATGGCATCTGACTACTGTAGGACTCTAGACATGAGCTGCAGCTCCCAAACCTCTTAGGATTTGCCATTCTGCCATTTCACAGCTCACAAGGTCTCAGTCCTCTCTTATGCTTTACTCAAAAGAACCAATAATAGAAAGGCTTTCATCTTTATGTTGGCTCTGGGTAAGAGGGAGTCCAAGGCTCCTCCCTTCCTGGCCTCAGGCTCTCAATGTCTTATATTGTTGCTCCAATGCCAGCGAGGCAAGAAAAGATGAGAGAAAGAGGCTGTTTGACCTTCTGACAGCTCCCCCTTTTTGGCTCGTCAGCTAATCGAAATGGCTCCTCTTCTTCATGTGGTGAGCAGGCTATATACTCTTGTCTGTGGGGGGATTAGAGTGGCTGAATGTTGGACACATTCTCCTGATGTCTGGGCTCGTTGGCCACTCTGCCCTATCACAGAAATACAGTCCCAGGATGTATATGATAGATATAAGACAGCATTTGAACCAGGCTGACAGAAATGAATCATCTATGTTGAGAGCCACTGGTTTATGAATGCTAAGTCTATCCATCTTGCCTAGGACTACCAATGGCATTTCTGTCCTTGTGAGAGAGGATAGATGCTAATATTTTTAAAGCCCAGTTCTGCCTTGCCTCGTTATGAACTAACATAGGTCAGACTTGGATGTTGCTGTAAAAATTATGGAATCTAAAATCCTCAATTTTCAGTTGAGGGAACTAAAGCCCAGGGGATTTAAGTTGCCCAAGGTCATAGAACTGGGTCTAGAACCTAGATCTACTAAATTCTGCTGTGAGATATGTGACTATTAATTCAGCACCTCCCTGACCATCTCTCCTGCTTCTAGTTCAGCCCCCACAGGCATCATGGAGGGAAGCAGCTCATATGGGAAAGGGGCTGGCCATCCCCACCCACTGCCAACCACCTGCCACACAGGGCAATGGAACCAGCCTAGCCGAAATGGCAGGGTACTCTGAGGGAGAGACAGGAGGCAATATGTACCAGACCAGTGCAACCTTCAGCACTAGAGTGGCTACCACTTCCTCATAGTTCCTGTGAGGACAGCCCAAGAAGACCCCGACCCTAATAAGCTTAGGAACAATGGTCTTCCCATTCCAGTACTCACAGACCATCCCAGGAAGTAGCCCCTGGGGACGCACAGCCTGGGGACTGTTCTTGCCAGGGCTATGACCATAGGAACAGAAGACCAAGAAAAACTCCCATCATCAAAGTGCTTAACTTGTCAAATGGTTCGACGTTAGAAAGAAGATTTTATCACTGGAAATGACACTAAAGAAGGGGCCTGACCACCTGTTTTGCTGTTGCTCCCTGAGGACTCTGGGACCTTCCCCGCCTGGCTGTTGGAACCTTCCCTAGTGTGGTCTCTCCCATTAAAGGTGAACTCAGGGAAGGCAACAATTCTCTGACTCTTCTGCTTATATCTGCACTGCGATTCACACAGTGAGCCCTTAAGAAATGCTTTATTCATTCAACTCAGTGAACATTTATTAAGGACCTACTGTGTGCGACTGATGGACTCTGAATGAAGATTGAAGCATATTTTTCGTCGTCCTTATTTCCCTCCACCTCCTCCTTTTTTCCATGTGGCTAATGTGGAAACATGTTTTGCATGACTTCACAAGCATAATGAGGATCCTAATGCTCACATTCTCGAGGAGTGGGGGAGGGACTGGAGGTAAGCAGAGGATCTAGAACTCAAAAAAAAAAAAGAAAGAAAAAAGAACGTATGGCATCACTCCAGATACTGGTGACAGGAAGACCAAAATGAGACCCCCCCCGCCAGCTTACACTGGATCACGGGAGGCAGTATTGACACAGGCAAGCCCGGGGACTGTGTGCTGGAGCTGGGGCTCTCTAGGCATCAGTTCCCACGAGGGGATTGAACCTTCCAGCTTTGAATCCATGAGTGAGGGTGTATGCACACCCCTGTGTATGTATGCATGCATACATGCACATTTATATGCATATATCTCTGTGTATAAGCACAAACATATATGCATGCATGCATGCATACATACATGTCCGTATGTTCTTGGTTGTTGGTAGGTACACTTGTGTTTATACACATAGACAAAGTAAATACCTAATAATTTTAAGGACAATTTTCTAGGTCTGCAGTATTTTTCTTAATATGAAAAGAAGTGTTTTTGAATCAATGTGACCCTACATTCAGTGAGCAGACTGTTCAACCTCCTGCAGCAAAGCAAAAACTAGTCACCACATGAAACATGTATGCAAGGTAGATTATGGAAGGATACCTTGGACTGAGATCAGAGGCCTGGGCTTGGGGGCAGGGGCAGCTGAGAGGTCTAGGGGGTGTTGGGGAGAAAGTGGAAGGAAGGGAGGGTTCCACTCCAATGTCTTCCTGGCTTTTCCTCCTTGAAAAGTTCCGATCTTTGACATTTCTCTGATTGCTGTGCATGGTGGGGAAGGGGATGCCAGGGTATCATCTGGTACCTCCACTCTCAGATGTACAAGTGGGCAAATGAAGGAAAGAGGGAAGGGGCAAGGCTCTGACACCTGCTGCCTGGCTTGGGGGATTTCTGGGTTCTGGGCTTCTATAAAGATGGAGGCTGGCTCTCGTGGTCTGGTTATAATCATGAATCACTGGTCTCCCACAAAAGGCCTAACTCTCAAGGGGCCTTGGGGCAAAGCAGAGAATCTAAGAGGGCTAACTTTGTGCAGAACTGAACTCATTTGTCCTGGGCAAATTTCTAGTCTCTGAAACATACCAGAGGAGAAAGAAATGGGGCTTTTGGCTCAGCATTTTGTACATTGGAGTGACCTGCGATGTAGACAGGTTGCAATACCCTTACTCTACAGATGAGGTAACTCATCAAGGTCGTTCTGAAGGGGGCATCCAGGCAATTCCTGAGAGCTAAAATAGCCCCTGACACTAGGGCAGAGGACATTAGCAATTGGGGAGGTCCTGGAGGCCTCATATGGGATATGGTGCTTAAGCCAGGCCATGGAGCGATCCCAGGCAGAGGAAGTGACCCATGCAAAGGTGCCCAGAGGTGACACCCAGGTTACAAACCAGGCAGACTGGAAAGATGAGGGGTGTGT
>CM053585.1:8552250-8554750 GCA_028646515.1 Pseudochirops corinnae | reverse complement strand
TTGTAGAATTTCTGGAGACAATTAAGCAAACGCCCACTCTGTTCCCCACAATCAGTAATGACCTGCTTCTCCATCACCTGCCAGCATCTGAAGGCCTTCAGAAGGGCGGGCGGCTGGTTTCCAGAAATCCCAGGTGTGCACTGCTCTCTGTGAGATTGAGAGCCTTGAGAATCAGAGAGGAGCGACATTTTCCAAGAGTTGGAAAGAGATCCTCCTGCCAAAAAGGAAACCTTTTGGGATAGAGGAAACAGGAACTGCCAAATGAAGGCAAACTACCTTTAGCAGGATGTTCTTCGTAGTTGAAATGATGGTGACCTTTCTGATGAGTGAGCCTCGTAACGTCATCTCCACCATGGTGGAAACTTTTCTGTAGAAAATTGCTAATGTTTCTCAGGCCAGCTGAAAAACCCATCCACGCAGCACTCAAATCTGCTTTATCCCACCTGCTTCTACTGTGTTTCTACCAGCCTTAGATTCCCCCCTCCCCATGGTACACTTTTAAAACCTCAGGCGTTAATATCTTCTAAATATGAATCGTTTCTTGGTTCTTGTCTGAGAAATGCTAAAGGGCGGGGGTGGAATATACATATTAAGTGGTTTCCTCTAGCAGGTGTGTTCTTCAGGAATAAGGAAGAGGTTGGCAGAAGGTTTGGAGAAAATTGTCTGCTCAAGAAGGCTCTGGGAAATGTTTTCACTTGGCTTAACTATGGAGCACATATATTGTCTAGTTGTCAAAGCACTGTGGCCCTAGAGGAGATAACATAGGTTGTGCTCCTCCCTCAGAAGCAGTTGATTGAAAATAGATGAGGCAGAGAGATAGGACCATAGGTCTTCAATACTGAGGTGAGGTCATGCTGAGTGGCCCTTGAGACAATTCAGAGGGACCTAGAAAAAGCAAGACTGTTTTGGAAAGAGACCCTGCTCTAGAGAAAAGAAAAAATGGGATCTCTTGAGGACAAGGATGAATCAGACCAACGGAATTCAAGTGCTCTTGCTCCATTATTGAGAGACAAACAAATGATAATTCAGTGGAAAAGTAGTGACTGTTAATCTACCATCTGAGGAGGACAGAGGAAGCTCAAAGCTTCTGTAAAGGAGGCAGCAGCCTTTTTGCATAAGTTTGCTTTGGGTTGGGTTTGCATCCTTTCCTTTTAGTAGAGGCATTGTCTGTTTATTTCTATAACAGGGAGCTAATGACTTTGTTTATTACTCTGTGTATTTAACTTTTCTTGAGCGATGCCTGCTCACTGGAGAGTGAGGGCTGGTTGTCCCTGGGGTGCCACTTGTCTGTGTAACTATGATGGTTGGTCCTTCATACTAACCCAAGCAACACAACTTCCCAGTGTAGCTGGGGAAATGGAAAGGCTGCCCTCCCAAGAGATGAAGGGATGGCTTTTGTGACTTAGCCAATGTTTAATCATGTTAGGCTGGCCTCTGGTGCATGAATCTGGCCTAGTCCAGCATTTCTCAGACTGATATGTAGTGCAATAAAGTACATAAACTCTCTGTTGAATAAAGCTCCTTTCTTAGCTGCAGATCTGCCAAGCAGGGAGATGTGTTCACAGGTAGGTGGAGTAGGGCATGGGAAGTAGTAAGATTTCTATCTAATTGTATAGTCCCCCTTCCCTCTGCCATTGAGATAAAATGACCACAGACAGATGACAGTTCCCAGTTCTCTCCTGTACCTCATTAAAATCTTGTTCCTCCTCCCCCAAGGCTGAGTTCAGGCACCACCTCCTTCATGAAGCCTTCCTAATTCCTTCAATTTTCGCTAGATCTCTTTCTCTAGGTATTTCTTTAACACCTCCCACCTAGAACCATACTTGCCTGCACACGTGTGGTATCTTTCCTGACCCCCAAATACAGATAGAAAAGTTGGGAGCAGGACTATGTTTGTCTTTTTTCTCTGTATCCACTGTGGTTCATATTTGGTCTCACACAGAGTAGTGACAGCTTAATCCATGTGTGTTCAATGAAAGTCCTTTTCCTAGGGAGCAGTACTAGAGGTCACATCTTGCCGACTGGGGCCCTGAAGCTCCTTAGGAGCCAGAACACAAAACAAAGGCATTTTCTGGCAGATTCTGTTTGGCTGAATCATCACTAAAAGTGAAATGAAAAAGCCAGGATCCCTGTGGAAGAGCCTTCCACCCTTTACTGCACAGCGTGGCTCCTGCCAACCTTTCAGACCTTTCACATTACTCCCTTTACAATTCTCTTTGTTCATCTCCAGCTGCGTTTCAGGCATCACAACTGAATGTCCAGTAGACATCTTAAATTAAACATGTGCCAAATGGAGCTCATTATCTTCTCACTAAACCTTCCTTTCTTTTTAACTCCCCTATGTAACGATACTGGGATTTGAAGATCTTCCAAGCCCCTTGAGCTTGCTGATGTAGCAGGAAGGGGGGGAGCAAGAGAACGCCGGAACCAAGCTAATCTCCGTGCCGTGCGGACTGGAAGCGGCGTCAGAGGCAGTGGCTGCGGCTGCAAACTTCTTTTT
>CM053585.1:8498686-8535490 GCA_028646515.1 Pseudochirops corinnae | reverse complement strand
GGCGCCACAGGCTCCACGTGACCACATTCAGCCTATTAGGGAACAGAGTATACTTTCAAATATCAGAAGGTCCTCAGAGTCAAGTAGCCACTTTAACAAAGGGCCTAGGGGCAGGGAAGATCTTCAGATTCCCATAACACCAGGCAGGAGGAATCCCAGTTCTGGGCTCCTTCCCCTCATGTTCACTGCCTTATCACTTGTGTTTAGCTAATGCTTGTGATGGGGAGGGGGCCGCCCAGCTGGGAGCATTCATTATTATGCCTCTGCAAAGGGGGTGCTATCATCCCACTCATTTTACAGCCAAGGAAGGAGGTAGACCTGGAAAGGGAAATGACTTGCCCAGGGTCACATCATTTTTCAGAATTGGAGCCAGTCTTCCAACTTATATCATTTGGTCTTTCCGCAGACACTTACATTTCAGAGATTCCTCCTGTCTCCCTCTAAAAATGTCTGAATCCCTCCTGGTGTGTGTGTGTGTGTGTGTGTGTGTGTGTGTGTGTGTGTGTGTGTGTGCATGCTCATGGAGATAGAGAAGATCAGTGAATGCTATTAAAATTGAAAGCTTTCATCTAGTTTTATTTTTTTAAACCTTGCACAAGGGTTAAAAGGTTCATGTTTATTTTACATATCCAAGGGTCGTTAATAGGAAAAAAAAAAAGGTAAAGTAAGTGAGCTGTTCAGACTGTCCCTTCCTTGAAACCACAGCTGGAAGCCGAGGGAGACCAGCCCTGTTTCTCTATTTCCTTTGTCACAAATGGGAATCCAGGCACACTCCTTCCCATGGCCTCCAACGAAGACAACTTTTCCAAATGGCTCTTTGAATTATAGGTTCAGAATCTGGGCTACTGGGCAGGACAATCATTCCAGCCAATGGATCATAAATGAGGAATGTTGAACCAAGATTCCTACTGAAGAAGCAGCTGGAGCCAGGGGAGAGAGCACTGTCTTTGGAGTTAGAGGTGCCGGATTCCAATGTTGCCTCTGTTACTGATGACATGGGAGACTTTGGGTAAGTCACGTACCTTTCTCATGATTTACACTGACACCCCTGCATGTCAGGCTACTGAAACTGCCCAGGGCTTGGTCTCCCTGACTCAAGTCTCCCCCTCCTCCATGTAGGAGGCTCTTAAAGTCATCTTTCTAAAGTTCAGATCTGACCCTGGCACCCCCATTAACACCAGTGGCTCCCTATTGCCCCCAGGATCAAACATTGAGCACCTGAAGTCTTTCACAACCTGGTGCCCTCCAGCCTTCCCAGTCTCCTTACCCATTCTCCATTTGCTCAGATTCAGCTACAGCACTACCTTTTACAACGGTTTATATTGCCTGCCCGGTACAATTGCCTCCCATCTCCAAGCACTGATCTTCCCCAAGGACTGAGACATGTTTCCTCCTTTCCTCTTTCTCTCCATTTCCTCAGCTTCCTGAAGGCTCAACTTTAATCCCACCTCCCACAGGATCTGTTCCAGGATTCCCCAGCTCCCAGGGACTTCCCTCTTAGATTATCTCCCAACTACTGTCTCTATTTCTTGGATGTCCCTGATTATTTGCATGTGGTCTCCCCATTAGAATATGAGCCCTGGAAGGGGGGGGGGACTGGTTTGTCTCCCTTAGTTCCCCAACATTTGGTAACACGTTGGGTTCCTTGTAAATACTTAAGAAATGCAGGGTGACAGTCTGACTGGGCGAGGATTTTCCACTTGGGTCACTTTGCACAAGCCGCTTTGCCTCTCTTGCCACTATTTCTTCACTTTTAAAGTGATGGGGCTGCCCTATATAAATTTTCAGGTCCTTTCCAGCTCTGGATGCCTTTCTCCTTTGAAATGAGATCCTTGATAACACCTTCTGTTCTGGTAAATGGTGGCGTTTAGTTGTGGGAAGGTGTCATAGCCAACTTATTAATCACAAAATAATGATAAATCTCTAGCTTAAAAAAAACAAAACAAACATCTCCATCCTTGAAGGGATCCCAGTATGAGAGCCTGCCAGCCTCCCATGAAACACCTTCTATGGTATTTCTTCTCAAGATGCTTCTACGTATGCATGCATGTGTCCTGATGGAGTGTAAGCTCCCTGAGGGCAGGGCCGTCTTGTTGCTGTCTGCATCCCTGAATCTGGGCATGGTTCCTGGCTTATACAAAGTGATTGCTGGTTGATCGATTGGGTCTGTTACATGAGTCAGTATTTTCTGGACATATCCCTTCTCTGTTCTCTCGTAAGAGGCATCACAGCATTGTAGGAACAACAGCAACAACAACAACGCAGGCCCTGGGTTCAGATCCTTCCTCTAATATTTACTAGTTGGTCGATTAGGGGCAAACAAGGAAATCATTCTGGGCCTGCTTTGCTCATCTGTACAATGGTGTGTGAGGACAGTCAAGATGGCCACCTCTCTCCCTTGGCTTAAATGGAACAGCATCTGGAAAGTACCTGGAAAACCTTTCCGTGTATTGTAAATATCCCCTTACTGTCACCTAAATTCAGCAGAAGGAATGCTTTATTTGGTTCCTGGCCAATTCTGCCATCAAGGAGGGCCTGGGCTGAGACTGTGACTTGATCACAAGTGGTGACATACAGGTTTGGCCAGGAGCCAGTCAGGGACGGTGGGAAAAGTTCTGCTACCGTCCAGAGGTGGAAGGCCTTGGCGTTGATTCGCACCTCTGAGGGTACGTATCTGTGTACCCTTGGGTGAATGACTCAGTCTCCCTGGGCCTCAGTTTCCTCATCTATAAAATGAGATGGCTCCCGAGGTCCCTTCTAGCCATAAATCTATGTTTCTTTGATCCCAGAGCTTTTCACAGCAATAACTGGAGACTATTCCTCAATCACCACATGTAAATAGGAGGGTCTAAAATTGGGAAGGAGGGGACAGGCTCCAAGCAATGGTCTATTTTATAATGTTCTCTATTTCCATGCTATAGTATTATAAATAAATAGAAAAATATTTGTATTATAAAGATGAATATAAAAATTAGTATTAAATTTAAAGCATTAAAAGTTCTTTCTATGCAATATTACAATGTAACCAAAAGGAAAATTAAAGAGCCTCACTTCGCATATTCTGCCTTATAGACAATCAATGAGAGAGACAAGGCTAACTGCTCTCGATGGGGACAGCAGCTGAGTCCTGACAACCTTCCTGACATGCATCACTGTCAGAAGTCACTGAATCCCATAGGCCTCTGGCTGGAGGAAAGGCCATGTCCTTCATCCCCCTGCCTTCAGACAGGGTGAGAATGAAGTCATCCTGGACGGATGAGTATTGGCTGCCCCTGCCAACCCATGGCCTTGGACCTTCTCCATTGTACTCTCTGGAATCCCTTTGGAATTGGTGAAACCCCTGGAATGCTCAGGGGTCTTTGTGCTGGGCACAGACACATCAACAGGGTCTTGCCAGTTCTCAGCTTAATGGGAGAATGACTTCACCATCCCCACAGGAGGAAGGAGCCAGGGATACTGGGATGTGGGCCCCAACCACATATGAGCCGGCAGCATGGCGCTCTTGTGACCATGCATCATTGGCTGTGAAGAGTTCTCAGACACAGCCTTTCCTTCCCATCTTACGTTTCTGAAGCTGATGAGCTTCTCATGTCTTCTTTGCTTGCCTACAGTGCTAAGGAAGGAAGGAAAGAAGGAAGGAAGGAAGAAAGGAAGGAAGGAAGAAAGGAAAGAAGGAAGGAAGGAAGGAAGGAAGGAAGGAAGGAAGGAAGGAAGGAAGGAAGGAAGGATTCTGCCTCTAATATGCTGCTGGTCCCCAGTTCTTTGTCTTGAAGGCAGCTACAGATACTATACCAAACTCTGGGCCACTTGTGGAAAAACAAACAAACTAGTGCATCTGGGTTTCAAATACCTTTTCTGAGGCTTGCTACCTGTGTAATATTGGGGAAGTCAGTGAGGATCCTTGAGTCTCAGTTTCTCAATTGTAAAAATAAAAGGTTGGTCTCTGAGGTGACTTTCAGCTTTAAACAAGTAGTTCTATGATTGATTTGACTTTCCATTCTTCTGGGGCCAGAATCAGGAGTGATGCGCAGAAGGTGCAAAGAGACAAATTGAGCTTCTTTCCTTCCTTCCCTCCTTCTTCCCTCCCTCCTTTCCTCTTTCCCTACTTTCCCTCCTTCCCTCCTTCCCTCCTCCTTCCCTCCTTGCCTCCTTCTTTCTTTCCTTCCGGCAATGTGACCGCACAAGTCCTCATCACGACTCCCCATGTCCAAGACAGCGCTTACTGCCTCCCGCCCGGCCCCGCTCTTCGCGCTCCCTAGACTCCTGCCAATGCTGGGGCAGTCCTGGCTCTTCACTCCTCATCCCCCCTCTCCAGGCACTTACCATCCTGCCATTCCCTGTGCACCTTTTCCTTCTTCCCGTTCACAGGGCACCACCTTCTCCAGGCCTTTATCACCTCTTGCTTAGGCTATTGCAATAGGAAGCTGTGCTTGTTTATTGTCACATAAGCACAAAAAACAGCAATTTTCAAAGAAGATGGAGAGTGGGGAAAAAACCCAGGGGTGCTTCAAATAGGATGTGGCATCAGCTGGGCTTTGGAGGGAGCTGGAGGGGGGAAGGGAAACCTTTCCAGGTGTGGGAGCCTGTTAATCAAATGGTACCTTCTTTGAAAATGACAGGGGTCCGGGGGCTCCACCTCCCAATGCTGCCCTAACACTTTCTTCCTTTTGCTGTGAAAGGAGTTTTTCAGCCTTAAAAGAGTTTTTCCTCCAATCCTGCCTAGTCATGACATTTTTGGATTTCATCCACGGAGAACTCTTAAATCCTTCCTTCCTCATCCTCTGGCCTCACCCTGCAAAACTGGAGACACTCTTGGTGCCAACTTGCCAGCCTGTGCCTCAGGCAATGCATTTTCCAGGGCTGTTTCTCCCTGGCACTCTTGGGAAGGAGCATATTGAAAAAGAAGATCCCTTTCTTTCAATTCCATTGCATACTCTTGAGTTGTATCATGAACCAGGTCTCTAAATCTGAGGCTCCATCTCCTGGGGCTGCCCCTTCCCTCCCAAAGTACCAGTGTAGAAAACACTCACGCTTCCCAAGTGCTTTCCCAAAACAAAGACACTGGCTGGGAAAGCTGTCTAGCTAAGTGAATCACTAGGCTGCAATCATCCCTCGGGTTCCCATGATGCTCTGGCCCTTCCCCAGCAGGCCTGTCTCGCAAGTTAGAGGCTCTGCAGACATCTTTCTGGGGAAACAATTGTCCAATTCCACAAGCGATAATCAGGAAGGAATTGATGCCAGTTAGCCACACCATTGAGCCTTGGGTCGGGGTCTCACTCAGGCTGGGAGCCCTCTCTTTATGTCTTTGCTGAAGTTGTTTTTAAAAATTAGGTTCATTGATGTCTAGTGTGTTTAAATCACCATCATTTCGGGATCTCACCCCCATGATCCCTCCTGCCCACAACAGACATTCCTTTATAACAAAGAAAGACAGTGCAGCCAAAATCAATCCATGCAGTAACATCTGACAATATAGACTACGTTCTGTCCTCATCAGCTCCCACCCCTCTGCCCAGGAGGGATGGGTTTCATCTTCTGTCTTCTTGGGGGCATCATCCGTTACTCTGTTACTCAGGCTTTGGTAAAGAAAAGCTTTTATTTTTATAAGGTAGATGGACAAGAGAGAGGCATTACCATGTAATGGCTAGTGGACCGGTGCTGAAGGTTGAACAAAATTGAGTTTGAATCTTGCTTCGGACACATTCTGACGGTGGATGCTGGGCAAACCCTGTAAGCACTCAGTGGGCCAGGCTCCTCTCTGGGACCGTGTGTTACAGAGCGGTGGAGGAAGCTTCGGCGCTGGGGTTTCCCTGTACTGATGGAGAATATTAGAGCAGGGCTTATTTAGATTATGGGTCTGATCAGATAATCATGGAGATCCTCAGCAGTTTCGATATTCTGCGTTTTTGGTCTAACTCCCAAACAAACACATAAATAAAATTGAAGCAGAACCACAAGGTAGTCTCTGAATGAGTCAACACTGAGTTATTAAAACATTTGATTCAGAATCTTCACTTTCCGTATATGTAAAGCAGGGATAATGAAATTTGCACTGCTCACTTCGAACGGGAAATGTTAGTGCAGACATTAAGGACTATGCTAATTTGCATTTATATATCCTATCTAATGATATATTTCAGATGCTATATAATACTGTAATATTTATAATATAAGGCCATTTATAATTCAGTTCCTTTAGGACTTCCCCAGCAACTCCCTATAATCAGAGAAATGATTACTAAGCAGAGTTCAGAGTGTCTGATGTGGGCTCGTCAGATCAGGGCCCTTCACACTGAGACAGAGGAAGAGGGACGCCCACGTAGAGTTCGCTGATGCGGCTGCTGAGCCATAAGCAGGGCGGCCCCAACTGCGGGGTTTGCACCAACACCTTCTCTGCCCTACTTTTGACAAGGTGGCTGTTCAGCTAAGGAGAGGAGTATCCAGTGACCCTTGTTGACCTCCGCATCAAACGGTGTAGCCCCTAATATCTGTGGGGCCTGTGATGGGCAAGTGATGACCTTTGAGAAGTTGCTACATTAATTTATTTACATCATTACATTAATTTATGGTTTTTTTTTCATGATCCTGACCTGGTCTGATTCGTCTTTCAGAATATCAGTTTCATGGCTCTGTGGAGGCTGGAGAAGAAGAAAGGCTACAGAAAGCGAGGATTATGAAAAGATAACTGCAATAGTCTAGGCAAGAGGTAAGGAAGGCCTGGAAAAGGTGGTGACTGAGCAGAAAGGAAGAAAAACGTGTGGGCGGCATTAACAAGGTGGTGGCTGGACCAGAGGAATGAGGGGGAGTGAGGAGCCAAGGCTGGCTTCAGGGTTGTCAGGAGTCTAGGGCAGGGCTAGGGAACCTGTGGGCCTTGTGCTCCTCTGGGTGCCCTAGGTCCTCAAGTTCAGCCCTTTGGCTGAATCCAAACTTCACACAACCAATGCCCTTCATGAAAGGATTTGTTCTGTAAAATTTGGACTTGGTCAAAAGCCTGTGCCCAAGGACCTAGAAGCTCACATATGATCTCGGCCACAAGTTCCCTACCCCTGGTGTGGGGATGGAAAGAATGGGGGAGGGACAGCCAACGGTACAAGAGAACCAGGGGAATCAGTGAGCTGTCTTGGACATGTGGGTCATGGTGAGGACTTCCCCACAGCAGGTAAAAATAGGAGCTGAGAAGGTGGCAGTGAGGTGAGTCACAGAACATACCTGGCTGCTTGTATGTTTTCTTGTATGAGCATGTAGGTTTGTGTTTTATAGATTATTCCCTAAACCCTGCAGTCAGCCTGGTGTTGGTTGGTTCTAGAGCACAGACACAAGAAAGGGGTGATCAGCTTGACAGCCTAAAGCCAGCGTGTACAGGGCTTTAAAGCCTGGCCAGAGGAGATCGCATCGCATCCTGGGTGCAATGAGAGTCGCTCACCTTTGGGCAGGGGAATGGCGCAGTCACCTGAACGTATGGGACGTTTTGTCCTGGAATGCTTGGTCCCCTGATGTCCAGCCCTTGGCATCTTCCAACACCAGCTGCTTGCGCCCGTCCTCTGAGATGGCCTCCCATACGCTGTGCGTTTATCTTCTCCACATGTGGCTCTCTGCATGTTGTTCTCATCAGGTAAGCACGGAGGACAGGAATTCTGCTTTTGCCTCTCTTTGCATCCTAGGGGCTTGGCCCAGTGCCTGTCATATCATGAGTACTTAATAAATGAATGTTATTGGTTGATAAGTTTTACAAAATGATGCTGTCTGCCATGTGGGGAATGTTCTGGAATGGGGAGAAGACAAAGCAGCTGTCAATCAGAAGGTGCTTATGAGGCACCCACTATGTACCAGGCAAGGTGGGGAGCACCAGAAGACTGTCTTGGGAGGCAGGCAGCTCCTTGAGGCCAGCGCTAGTCTCCCTCGGTCTTAGAGCTCCCCAGTCTAGCACATAGCAGATATTTCATGAATATCAATGATGACCATGATTTAGTCCTTAGAGACAGCAAAGACTCTAGATGGAACAAACTGAATCCCTTCATTTTGCAGATGAGTAAACGGAGACCCAGAGAGCCACAGGGATGTGTTCCAGATCTCCCAGCTGTGATGTCCTCCCTTGGCCTTCTGAATCTAAGGCTGAGTCCCACGGGCCCCTCCCCACTGCCGAGGAGCCTGGGCCAGGCTTGGTTTGGGGTCCAGGCTGGGTGAATGAAGACAGCTTTGGTGGAGGATGGCAGTGGGCATGTGAGACCAGTGGGGAAGGGGCTGGGGAATTTCTGGGCTCAGAGGCCTCAGTACGGATGTATGGAGAGAATACTTCATTTCATTTTTATTCTTTTTTTTTCAGCTAAAACAAAAGCCTGCTGGCTTGTTGTCCTTAGACTAAAGGGCTGTAAAAGGGGGTTTGAAATAGAGCATCAAGGACATTAAACATAAGAGCCCTGGACACATGTGGGTCACATTTGCTCTGCAATGCACATGGGCTTCACTTTTAAGGGGAAACACAATTAACCCAGGGACTCCAGGCATCCGCCTGCCCCTAGCACTGGCAGAGTCTTCAAGGCAGCCCCTTGGTTTCCCAACCCCCAGTGCCTCCCTCAGGTGCATCTCATCTAATTCTTCTCCAGCCAAGAGCCCTTAGAACTGAGGAGGAATGTCAGCACCCTGAGGGAACAGGCTTGGCTGAGAGTGAAGGTTGGCATTAGACCAACAGACATGGTCTGCATTCCCATGAGCCAACTTGGACAGCTTGGGGAGCCTCCAGGAGGCCTTCTGGCTTGGATTACCCCCGGGCACAGTGGCTAACCAAGTCCCACTTTCCCCATGCATTCTGTGGAGGTCTCTGTCTCTCTCTGTCTCTGTCTCTCTGTCTCTCTCTGTCTCTCTATCACACATACACACACGCACACACACACACACACACACACAGAGCAACAATAGCTATTTCAAAGTTAACAGCTCAGAACCAACTTTGAGCAGGTGGGAAGGTTCGTGTCCAATGAATTCGAGCCATAATATTTCATTTTTAAAAATTACTGGGGAAAGTTACAGAAACCAAGTGTGAGTCAGAAAGGAGGGGGTGGCTGGCGGAGAGGTTCCGGATCAAGCATGTCGCTGATTATCCATCAGGATTATTCATCTGTTGGAGGCGGGACATCCACCTGTCTTCTTGCGGCCCCATTTCCAGACTCTCAGTCAGTCAGTCAACACACATGTATTTGGTACTTAATGTGTGCCAAGAACTGAGCTAAGTGAAGAGGACACAAAGATTGTGTGTGTGTGCATGTGTGTGTGTGTGTGCATGTGTGAGTGTGTGTGTATGTGTGTGTGTGTGTGATCCTTGCCCTCTAGAAGCTCCCATTCAAATTGGAAAGATATCATCTAAGCACCAAGGTCCATGTAAGACACATACTGAGTAAGGGAAAGTGACCTTGTGGGAAGACCTTGCAGATGCTAGGCAATGGCTGGGGAAGAGCCTCCTGAAGAAGATGAGATCTGAGCAGATTCTTGAAGGAAGCCAGGGAAGCTTTAAGTCAGCTACATGGAGCGGGGGAGCATCCCAGGAAGGAGGGGCAATGAGGAGACTGTGCTCAGCTGGGAGTCAGTCAGGAAGATTCATCTCCTTGAGTTCAAATCCAACCTCAGACACTGACTAGATGTGTGACCCTGGGCAAGTCACTTCATACCATTTGCCTCAATTTCCTGATCTATAAAATGATCTGGAGAAGAAATGGCAAACCACTGCTAGTATCTCTGCCAAGAAAACCCCAAATGGGGTCAGGGAGGGTCAGACAGGACTTAACAGAAACAACAGAAACGGCAATAGAGACTAGCCATGAGCCCAGTGTGCATGTGGAGGAAGTATGTGGAAGTACATTTAGTACATGGAAGAAAGCAGGCAAAGTAGGAGGAAACTTCCAGGTCATGGAGAAGTGTAAACAATGTCTGGAGGTTCTAAGGGTTGAGTGGGTAACCTTAGACACGCAAAGTCAACTTTGAGCCAAAGTTTCCATTCTTTTCCATTCTATGTGCTCCCTCCATGCATGGGGCTCCAGTGACTTCAAGTCCCTTCCCCTCTTTGGGCTTCAGAGTTTGACTAAGATTGGGGTCAGAGGAGCTTTCTTTACTCCAGGCTTGGAGGAATTCACAGGGTGCTATTTTAGGGAAGAGGCCATAGACTTTATAGCCCAAGCAGAAGATGGAGAAAGCATTTATTAAACACTCAATTTCCCCTTAAGCCCTCGCCTCTTCCTAGTTTCTTTAGTACTTTCAAGGGTACTGCTATCTTGCCATTCATCACAGCTCCAAATCTAGGTGCCATCCTCTCCAACATACACAGTAAGTGTGAGTCCACCTGGACCCCACAGACAGCCTGATTGGGGAGGGCTTTGGAAAGGTCTCTTCCCCATCTCATATAGACCGGCCACTTTACCGGTCTATATCTGGAGCCTGGCCTCACCCTCAATCAGCTCACCAGGGATGGAGGTAGTGGTGGTGGAGAGTGGGAATGGTGGAGAGGAAAGGTTTGGACCTTTTCCTCCACTCCAGGGATCCCCAAGATGCCACAAGTGGCCTAATTAATACCCAGGCAGCATGACTAATTAGCCAGGATAGGAAGCAATCAGCTTATATCTTGCCTCTCTTTCACAGCTTTCTGCATTTATCTCCCTGTCCTCTCCCACTCATTTATTTCTCAAACAGCAGTAATCAGAGTTGAAGTCTCATCCCTCAACAGAAGCTGCTTTCCTGCTTCATCAAGGGTCAGCCAGAGGATCACTGCTAGAAGCGACCTTCCAGGCCATCCCAGACTGAACTTGAGGCCCAGGGACACAAAGTCACTTAACCAAGGTCGCGTAGGTAGGAAAGAGATTTGGGGGCCAGCGTTTGAACTCAGAGTTCTCTGACTCTCAATCCTTCTGCACAACCAGGCAGCACTGTGGGAAGCACTAAACTGGGAGCCCGAGAGATCTGCCTCCAAGACTGAGGAGCTTGGTGACCTTGGGCAAGTCACTTCATGTCTCTATGTATCAACTGCTTCTTCTGTGAAATGAGAAGGTCGGACCCATGGTGTCTAATTCACCGAGCCTCCTCTCAGTGTCAGAGATGACTCTTTCAGACTAAAAATTGCAAGTAAGATGCAAAGTTAAATCAGTAGGGGTTATTCTCAGTGAATTCCCCACTAATGAAGTCAGAAATCTAGGCTGATAGAAATACCTATAGAGAGACATATATAGATAATGATAGATGAGATAGATCCATAAATGGCATGTAAGTGAACAAATAAAATGAACATTCAGATGGATAAATGAGTGAGTGGATGGATATGCAGATGAATGCACGTATGTGTATTATGGGTGGATGGATAGATGAATGAAGGAGTGAATGACTCTGCTCCCTACATGTGCATGTCCTGTTTCCAACCCTCTTCTCTCTATGTACCTTCTTTCCTTGTGGATCCAGCTACCATTAATTCAATTATCACATCTTTGTTGATCAATCCCAAATGCGTATTCAGCCCTAATATCTCTTCTGAGCTCCACTATTCAGCCAACAGACAAGCATTTATTACCTGCCCACTCTGTGCCAGGGACCTTGCCCCCAATCCCTGTTGGCCTTTGTCTTGGTTTAGGGCGTAGTCCCCTTTCATCTGGACAATTGTAATGCCTACCTAACTGGTCTCTCTGTCTCATGGCTTTTCCCACTGAATCTATCCCTTCAAAACTTGTTGCCAGATGATTTTTTTTTGGAGGGGTGAAGGCAGGCCATTGGTGAGGTTAAGTGACTTGCCCAAGGCCACATGGCTTGGTGTTAAGTGTCTGAGGTTGGATTTGAACTCAGGTCCTCCTGACTCCAGGGATGGTGCTCTATTCACTATCTGCCCCAACCAGATGATTTTCTTAAAATATGGGTCTGACCACATCACACGTCCTCTGTTTCTAGTCGCTAAACTCCCAGATGCCTCTGTTACCTGGAGGATTAAATACAGACTCATCTTCTTGGTTCTTCAGGCCCAGCCCTCACTGCCCACTTGCTGGGGGCTCACCTACATCTATCCTCCCTCATGTCTCCCTCTTAGAATTTTTGGTCCCCTTCAAGCTTCAGCCCAAGGCTCAACTTTTACATGAAACCTTCCAGGTCCTTAGGGCCCCTCTGCAATGAGCTTGCATTTTGTGCATGCATAGAAACATGTCATCTCCCTGGTAGAATGTAAGTTCCCAGGGTAAGGTCTGCTTCACTTTGGTTTCTGCACCTTCTGCTCTTGGAATAGATCTTGGTTCACAGTCGGCACTTAATAAATGCTTATCAACCAATCTCACTATCATTGGACTGCCTGGCTCAAGTCTCCCCCCCTCCAGTGTGTTCTCCATTCAGTCACTAAACTATAAGTTTTCCTAAACCGTAAGTTTCATCATGTCACCCCCTACTCAGTAAACCCCAGTGACTCCCTATGGCCTCCAGGAGCAAACACAAGTGCTTGGCATTCAAACCCTTGATAGCCCCATCCCCTCCTCCCTTCGCATTCTTGCAGCTTACACTGCTCTGTCACTGACACACATGCACACACATGCTCCTCTATCCAACAACACTGGCCTCCTGACTAGTCCATGGCTAAGACCCTTCATCTGGAGGATCCAGGCATTGCCTCTTGCTGGCCTATATGCCTCGAATGCTCTCCCTCCTCTACTTTGATGATGACCTCCCTGGCTTCCTTCAAGTCTCCTCCAAAATCCCACCTCCTCCAGGAAGCCTTCCCCAACCCTTCTGAATTCCAGCTCCTCCCTTTGGTGTGTTATTTCCCATTTATGCTCACATAACTTTCTTTGAATATATTTGTTTCTTTGTTGTCTCCCCCTTAGACTACTCCTTGGGGGCAGGGACTGTCTTTGCATCTTTTTGTCCCCCTCCTACGTAGCATTGTGCTTGGTACGTACTAAGTGCTTAACAAATATTGCTTATTCACTCATTGGGAGTTAGGGAGAGTTGAGTTTCAAATCCTGGCTCCACCACTTTTCTGTTGTATTACCCTGGTCAAGTCATTTCTGATTTCCAGGTCTCAGTGACCCACTTTCTAAAAGGAGAGGCTTGATATTGCCTGTTAATAATGGTGAGCATTTAGATGGTGTATCACTGTTTGCAAAGCCCTCTCTGTGTTGTCTCATTTAATCCTCACAACAATCCTGAGAGGCAGGTGCTATGATCACCTCCACTTTACATATGAGAAAACTGAGTCACAGAGAAGCCACGTGACTTGCCCAGGGTCACATAGCTAGCAGCTGCCTGAGTTGGGATTCAAAGTTGGGTCTTACAGACTCCAGGTCTGGAACGCCTCAGAATTTCAGCCTTCCCCATTCTCTGTTCCTAGGTCCCTTCGGTTTTTGGCTTTCTATGCTTTATGATTTCATGACCCTTTCCCTTTGAGTTCTTGTCTGGGGAGATAGGGAAAGTGATTCCAGTTTAGTTAGAAGAGTGTGAGAGAATTCCTTATTCTGGTTTCACATGTCTTGGCCAACATTATGAGATGGAAAGCTTCTACCCTAGTGTAGCCTGTTTTGTGTGTAATGTGGGCAGCAGTAATTAGAAAGCATTTTGGAAAGTGGGGAATGATGATTGCTGGGGTCTCCTGAGTCTTTGTGTTTTAAACCAGGACTGAACAGATACCTGACAAGGACTCCCTTTCCCAGTGGTTCTTGGTTCCTGTGATCAATGATGAACAATAAGATGAAAGCCTGGGGTTCTCTCTGGTCATGAGAGCTTTGATTTATAGGACCAGATATCTAGAGCTGGAAGAAGCTAAAGAGCCAATGACAAGCACCTCCTCATTTTTCAAATGGGGAAAATGAGGCCAGAGAAGGTAGGTGACTTGGCTGAAGTCATTCACTGAAGATGTGACCAGTCTGGAATTCCTTGTAACTCTCAAGTTTAGGTCTATTTCCGTTGTACCAAGATTTTCACTGTGGGTCAGCCTGCCATCTTGCATGACCCTCTGCTAACTTCAGCCCCCTCTTTAAAGAGCAGACCTAAATACTTTTCTATGACCATTTACTCATGATCATGACCATTCCTGTACCCCAGTTCTGCCCTCAACAAAACTGGGCTATTAATATTGATGATACCTACCTCATAGGGTTGTTTGATTTTTTCCAACTCAGCTCAGTTTAGTGTAATAATCATGGACTTACTAAGTGCCTACTGTGTGCAAAATGGCTGAGTGCAGACAGCTGGCCTCCATGTTGGGACCTTGGTAGGAGTCCCACTTGGGACGCATACCAGCTGTGTGATGCTCAGTGCTGCAGGGGATTCTCTAAGATTATACATGGCAGAGAAGGGGCATGTCTGTATTGGTGGAGGCCCAACCATGGCACATATCCCCTGACCTAAGATGCTTCCTGCACTAAGGAAAGCAAAAGTATGGCTTCTTTTAAAGAGAAAGAAGATGTCCCTGCCCTCAGGGAGCATACATTCAATTGGAATGATAACGTGTGTGTACAAAAATATTCACCAAATGCTGTGTGGAAACATCAAGAAAGAGGCTAATAACCAGGTGGGGAGAGAATCAAGAAAGATTTGAAGGTACAGGAGGGACTGTGCTTTGGAGGAAGCTGGAGATTCCATAAGGCACAGCACAGAGGGAAGGCCCTCCATTATGGCAGACAGCCTGTGCTAAGGCATTGGAGAAGGAGATGGGATTCTGTGCGTAGGGTGTGGGCACTTTGATAGAATGAATAATGTAACAAGATGAAAAAAGACTGCAGAGGTGGGAGCCAGGCAGGGGAGGCCTCAGAGTTGCTGGTTATAACCCAGAAACAAAGCTGCAGATTAAATGTATATGTACATATACATACACATATATACACACATATACATACATATACATACACACATATATTCGAGTTTTTGGAATAGTGAGGAGAACCTTCTGTGACCTGTAAAGTGACATGTGAATATGAGCTGTTCCTGTGATTACTCTTCCCCCTGAAATGTTGATGAGTTGTGTTTGTAGCTCAGACTGCAGGCGCCTTGAAAAACCATTTTATTATCGAATGATTTAATGCTGAGAAAGAAACATGCTCTGGAGCTGGGGCTGAGAATCCTCTCCATTGAGGATGACTCAGTCCCTCTCCAGGTGAGGGAAGCCCAGCGTGATAGCAGCTTATTTGGGAAATCATGAAGCTGCTATTAATCATAGACGTGGCTATTTTAAGAGTGAAGAGGCCTGGAAAGAAGGCGGTGGGGTGAAGAGGATTCAGGTGGAGGGTGATCCAAAGCAGCAATTTCCCACTGCTGTTTAATACTTCAGAAAATAAAATAGAATCTGCCCTCCAAGCCCTTCGTCTGGAACAGAGGAGAGAATGGTGGGACACAGGCCTCAGCAATTTATCTTACCATGTCCCTGCCAAGTCTTTGATCCATCAGATGTTGTCAGCGGGATTTTGATTTTGAGGAGATATTGGATGGTGTCTGTTCCTTGATTCCTACAGATCGAGGTAGTGAGGGGCAGTGGAGGACTCTTGGTTCTCATGTTCCCAGGTCCCCGCTAGCTTTAGTGTTCTGTGTTCTGGGTTCTGAGGTCCTTTAAAGGAGCTGTCAGGCCTAAGGAAGCTATCGGTGGACCTGGGGTAAGGATGATGTGGGTTCAGATAGGACCTCAGACAGCTCCCAGCTTGCAGTCCTGGGCTAGATACTTAGCCACTATCTTCCTCAGTTTCCTCCACTGTGAAATAGAGGTCGCAGCACCTATAGCGCAGGCTGTTGTGAGGATCCAGTGTGATAATATTTGTAAAGTGCCTGGTACATAGTAGGCACTTAGTAAAGGCTAGTTCCCTCCTGGCCTTGACATTCTATGTTCTGTGTTCTAAAGTTCATTCCAGCTCTAGAAGTTTCCCTTCTAATGTCTTCCCCAGTTCTGAGGCTCCTTGCTTAGTGTTCTAAGATCCCTCAGCAATCTTGGGAAAATGCTAGTCATGCTCCCCTGGGTGCTCTCCCGTTTATCACTGCCCTCCTTCCAGGGGTGGCTCCAGATGGGTAGGCTGGCTAGGGCTGAGGAGAGCCAGAACATCACCTTCTCATTTCCTCTATCTCTGCCTCTCTCAAGACAGACTGTAATGGGAATCTGAAGATCTTCCCTGCCCCTTGGCCCCTAGATAGGCTTAAGTGAATCTGAGAACCTTCCCTGATTTGAAAATATACTCTGCCCCCTAATAGGCTGAATGTGGTCACATGGAGCCTGTGGTGGGAGGCTTGTATTTCAGGAATGCCCACACCTTCTTACTTTGTGATTGGGCAGTGGGTCAAGAGGGCTGTGACATGCTCTGACCCAGGAGAAGGCTGGAATGATCAAGTAACTTTCCTGGGGTCACATAGGTAGGAAGTATCAGAAGCAGGATTCAGACTCAGAAAGACCTGACTCCAAGTATAGCCTTCTATCCATTACACTACCTACCTGGCTCGAGAAACTGAATTGACTTGAATCGACTTAGAGAAGATCTCCAAAGTCACAGAATCACAGACAGGCTTTCAGGACTGGAAAGGAGCTCAACAGAACATGTGCCTTAGCAATATATTCCAAAGAGCCCTCGTCCAACTCACTCAGCAAGTGACCATCCAATCTCTACTCAAAGACCTCCATCATGTCCCATACCCCATTCCATTATCATTTTAGGAATGTCTTAGTGTTGAGAAGTCTTTCCTAGCTCCAATGCTAAATGGGCCTCTCCATAACTTCTACTCACTACTCCTGGTGATTTCTCCAGTGCTAAACAGAATAAGTCTTTCAAATAGTTGATGTTGATCCAACATATCAATGAGCATTTATTAAGAAGGAAATAGCAAACCATTCCAATATCTTTGCCCAGAAAAGCCCAAATGGGGTCATGGAGGGTCAGACACAACCAAAAATGACTGAGCCACAACACCCTTTGAGATTCTCTCCAATTGTTCATTTACATGCATATATATGTATATACAGTGTGTGTGTATGTGAGTATGTGTGAGTGTGCATGTGTGTAAAATCTTATTGGTAGATGGCCATTTGCAGCTTGTCTCCCTCAAGTCTTCCTCACTCTAGGCCCAGTACTCTATCCACTGAGCCACCCAGGACAGCGTGAGGCAGGTTCGCAGTTTATCTGAAAATGAACTGGTAGATCATAGGCTGAACAAAAATCGAAAGCTAAAAAGCACATGTAGTCCTAGGCTGTTTAGCAGCAAGCACCCCAGCGTACCCAGGGCGGCTGCTAGCACAGGTTCTTAGATCTGCTTTTCTAAAGGAAAGCAAATCAAAATGGGTTAACAATCTCACTTTAATCAATCAAACATATATCATTTACCTAGTTCAGGGGAAAAAGTCAGCACCCTGAATTTCAGAGAATACAAACAGAAGTTACAAGCAGACAAAGAAACAGATCAGCAGGCAGGGCTTCCAGCTGTCTGACCATTACATCCATACCTAGTTAGTTACCAGAGAGGGAAGCACCAACATTTGGGTTTTCAAAGCCGGGGGGCTCAGCAACTGCCCAGAGTCTCATCTGGCCAAATCACACAACTCTTCCCAAAGTGAGCCCCTAAACCAAAACCTCACATCAGCAGTAGTGAGTGGAAGTTATGGAGAGGCCCATTTAGTATTGGAGCTAGGAAAGACTTCTCAACACTAAGACATTCCTAAAATGATAATGGAATGGGGTATGGGATATGATGGAGGTCTTTGAGTAGAGGTTGGATGGTCACTTGCTGAGTGAGTTGGACGAGGGCTCTTTGGAGTATATTGCTAAAGCACATGTTCTGCTGAGCTGCTTTCCAGTCCTGAAATCCTGTCTGTGATTCTGTGACTTTGGAGATCTTCTCTAAGTCGATTCAAGTCAATTCAGTTTCTTGAGCCAGGTAGGTAGTGTAATGGATAGAAGGCTATACTTGGAGTCAGGTCTTTCTGAGTCTGAATCCTGCTTCAGATACTTCCTACCTATGTGACCCCAGGAAAGTTACTTGATCATTCCATTCCTCAGTTTCTCTGTCTTTAAAAAAGGGATGACAACAGCTTCTACATCCCAGGGTTGTTGTGAGGATCAACTCACATAAAACATGAAAAGTGCTTGGATAATATTAAAATGCTATGTAAATGTAAGCCATTATTGTTGTTGTTATTACTTCGATTACACTGAAAAAAAAAAAACTTTTAAAAAACCTCTTATGCATTCAAGCTGCTTTCACTGCTGGAGATTCAAAGACAGAAATGAAAATAGTTCCTGTGATCAGAGAAATTGCATTCCAGTGGGAGAGAGGAGGGATTACATTGATAGACAGACAGACAGCTAGACAGACAGATAGATAAATGGACAGACAGATACATGGATAGGTAGATAGTAACAGACAGATAGATGGATAGATTGATGGATATATAGATAGATGATAAATGGATAGATATACAAATGGATAAATGGAGAGATGGATAAATACATAATAGATAGATAGATGGAGAGATAGATAGATGGATAGATAGACACAGATAGATAGGTAGATGTATAGACAGACAGACAGACAAGACAGATAAACAGATAGACAAACTGAAAAAAGATGAATGGATTGAAAGACAGAGAAACAGAGAGAGAAAGATAAAACCTTTATTAAGGAAGGCAAATGCAGGAAGATCCTAACAGTCCAGAGAACATTGAATCTACATGAATGATAACAGGAACAGAACCTTTCTTAGGACTTCCAGTCTGAACTCCATTTTCAAAAGAAGATGAGTGGTGCAGGATATTATTACTATTATCACATTTATGATGATGATGAAGATTACTTGCCTGGCCTACAGTAGGTTCTTAATAAGTCCTGGCTGACTAATCTGTTGAAATGAATTCAAGAGCCTAGAGTGAGTCCAAAGGGGAAGGATGAAGGCTCAGACCAAGTGGTGGTGGGAGGCAGGAGGTGGACCTAAGATGCCATTCAGAGGGAAGAACCAAGAGAAGAAGGAGGTGGATAGAAGATAAAGATCCAGTAAATGACAGAAATGGAAGAGTGAAGAGAGATAGGTCAGAAGTGCCCCCTCTGAGTGGGGCTGTTGCTGACCACACTAAGGATCAGAAGAAAGCTGTGCTGTTGGGCAGGCTTGGTTCATGAAGTCAGTGGGGTCCACTGTTGAGACAGGGCAACATTACCTGATGGTGATGGATGAGGGCTCCAGAATCTGGTCCCCTAAAGAGGGGCAGGGTGTGATCTAATAGTAGAATATGTTATATCTGCTACCCAGAGTCCTGAATGAGCTAGGTGAGGAGGCCCCAGGTGGAGTCCTGGAATTATCTAAGGAGTCCTCAATAGGACAGCATTCTTTATCTCTATCCTTGAAAGTACACTGGCTGGCCACACAGTTGAAACAACAGCAAATGGCTTCTTTTCAGTTTGAAAGATACCATCTGTGACCCTGGAGGGGATGGGGAGCCCTGCTCTTACCTCTACATTGAGGCTGGAGCCCTGGGCTATGACATAGAACAGACAGTGTACCAGCACAGGATTAGCCTTTGAAAGCTAGCAGACACAGGAAGGAGGAGAGCTGTCTTTGCCCCCCCCCCCCCATCTTCTTTCCCGAGCTGGGGACACCGTGTTTGTCACTTGGCTCTGCCAGCCTCCAGCTGTCTGTCTAGACAATGCTCAGATGGGCTTCCAGGGAGGCTCCGTGCCGTCATGGCTGGGGCCTGCAACAAGGAACTGAACACTCAGTGAGAAGGAGCCCACATGCAGGGCTGGCCATTTGTTAGCAGAGCTGGAGAACTGCACGTGGGTCGAGAAGAGTGGGGGAAGGGCTCTTCCTTCCTGGGTGACGCCCCAACTCTGCAGCACAGCCTTCACAATGCCTCAGAATGGCAATGGCTCTCACAAAACCCACTCGGAACAGCTTTGGCCTTGCTCCTATTGGCCAACATCCTTTAGGTCCCTGGTACATCATGAACCTGTATCTTTGTATCCACATGATCAGCCTGAGAAAAGCCATCATCTGAATCCCCTAATAAGGAGCGCCCCACAAAAGCCCAGGGTTACTGAAGGAGCAGGGGAGCCCACTGCCAAAGCAACCTCTGTCTGATCTGGGAGGGCCCTTAGAACAGGAAATGTCAGCGGTGGGGAAAAAACTTGGAAACTAGAACACATAATATCACTTCTGAGAGGGCCCTTAGAACATGAAATGTAGAACATCAGAGGTGGGAGGGAACTTGAACAACAGAATATAGAATGTTAGATCTTGGAGGGACCTTAAAACATAGATGAGAGAGTATCAGACCACACAGCTCCAAAATAAAAACCAAATTTGGTGTTTATTTCAAAGTTACAAAATTTTGAAATATATATATATATATATATATATATATGTATATACACAAATAGATTTCATAGTATAAGGTATATGTATATAGTATCACACACACACACACGCACACACATACACACACACACACATACCTTAGACTATGGAATATAGAAGGTCAGATCTGGGAGAGACCTTGGAACACAGAACAGAGAAAGTCAGAGTTTAGAAGGCTCTCAGAAGCTAAACCTTACATTTATATAGAACTTTAACATTTGCAGAGCACTTTATATGTCATTTCATTTGATCTTGTGATAACCCTGGCAGGTAGGTTCTATTATCGTTACCTTTTTACAGGAGACCAAGTCTGAGAAAAGATAAGTGACTTGTCCAAGGTCATTCAGCTAATAAATGCCTTAAGCAGCATTTGAAGTCCAGTCTTGCTGACTCCATATTGGGCACTCTCTCCACTACAGCATCCAGCTTCCCTGCAGCATGGAATATGGAACCTTTGACAAAGAATGCACTCAGAACTGTACAGGGATCTTCACAGGGTCATGGGGTTTAGAACTGGAAAAGGCACTTTAAAAACAATTTATTCCCATCCCCATCATCTTTCAGGAAAATGAGGCCTCAGAACCAGCATCATACACCAAGTGAGAGGTAGAGGTGGGCATTAGAACCCAGATCTCTTGGGAGATCAGTTAGGAGACTTTGCAGCAGTCTAGTGAGAGGTGAAGAAGGTCTGAACTCGGGGGGTGACTGTAAGCAGAGCATGGGACCGGTAGGAGACAGATCACAGATGTGGCAGCTGAATGAACACGTGAGGTGACTGAGTCAGGAACTGGGGCTGAGCCTACGTGCATGCGAGAGGACTGTGGTGCCCCTCCCCCAGAACTCGGGAAGATCAGAAGGGCTGGTTTTTGACAGAAAGTGGAGCGAGCATTAACAGGAGAGAAACCAGCAGGAAAATGAAGTAATTGAGCACAAAGTTTAAAAGCAAGAAAGGAACGTGGAACCAAGAAGATCAGCGTAGGGGTGGGAATGGGGAGACGGAAACCTGGGAGCAGAACCTCAGAGAGAGGATGAGCCTCGCCAGTCTTCTCCAGCCAACTAATTCCACAGACGAGGACACCGAAGCTGGGACTACTTTGTAACCCTTATGGTGCTACGAAAATACAATGTATACTCTTTATCAGTGGGACTTGTCCAAGGTCCTACATTCATGAACGGCGTCCCTAAGACCCAAATCTCACCTTCTGCCCCCGAGTCAGCTCTGTTTCTTTGCCCAAACGTAGCAGCTCCTGGCAGAGGAGCAGTTCCCTTCCAACATAAACATGGACAGAGAAGTTATGCGCAGTTTGCAAAAAATGAAACTAGGGAAGTTTGCATTTCCACCTAAACTCACTGTGGGACTTGCATCAGTGGAGAAAACACTATTTTCGGCTATGCTGTCTTTGGTTTTTGTTTTTCCATGTGAATATCATACAGTTAATAGAATTTGGCATTCCCAGAGGCTGAGGATCCGGGGTCCTTCATGGCACTCAACACAGACAAGAAACTGAATAAATGCCCTTCAGAGATGCAGCTGATCGCCAGCATGGCTTGGGTTATCCCTGCCTATCGTGGTGGGGCAGACAGGGTGAGACCTACACAGCGAAGGCTTAGCTCCTCATGTTGAGAGGCCGGCATGTCTGGTGAAGTGGATGTGGAGTGAGGGAGGGAGGGAGGGAGGGAAGGGGGCAGAGAGGAAGAGAGGAAGGAAGACAGGAAGGAGGGAAGGAAGGGAAACAGGAAGGGAGGAAACAAGCATTTATGAGTGCCAACTACGTACCAGGCATAATATTACAAAGATTGTCTTATTTGACCCTCAAAACAATCCTGGGAGGTGTGTGCTATTATCCTCATCCCCATTTTAGAGATGAGGAAGCTGAGAAGACAGAGGCTAAGTCTTTTGCGCAGGATCATTCAACTAGGACATGTCTGAGGCTGGATTTGAACACTGTGCTTCCCAAACTCCAAGCCAAGTAATCTATCCAATGTGTCACCAGCTGCCGCTAAGGTTGTGGAATCTGGGGTCAAATCCTGCCTCAGACACTTACTGGGTGTATGATCTTGGGAAAGTCACTTAACCTCTCATGCTTCAGTTTCCTCTTTTGTAAGATGAGTTGGCTTCTAAGCTTTCTTCTGGTTCTTGGTCTTATGGATTTTATGGCCATGATGCTGTCATGACTATTAAAGGAAAATTGGAGGCAACATTAAAGATTGTTTGATACCTTTTTTTTCGACACATTTATACTCATCAGAGCCCACTGATCTCATTAAGGCCTTATTTTACAAGAAAACTATGCAAAGCAGAATTAAGGAAAACTGACCAAAAAGGTGATCAGTCCTCTCATGTAGACACTATTCAATCCCTGTAGTCCTCCACCTTTCTGATTAAGAGAGAGAAAAGAGTAGGGAATGAGCATTTATATAATAACCTACTACATGCCAGAAACTGTGGAGAGAGAAAGAGAGAGAGAGAGAGAGAAACTGAAACAAATGGAGCTTGGGTGACTTGCTCAGGGTCACACTGCTACTGAGAGGGTAAAGCCAGATTTGAACTTGATTCTTCTTGACTACAGGCTCAGAGCTCCTTCCACTGCTCCACCAACTACCTCTTTGGGAGGGAAATGTGTTTCCTCATTCATTGATTGGAATCAAGAGTATTCATTGCAATTAATCTGAATTCAACAGTCATTTAATATGACTTTAATTTAGAGGATTGTAATCATGTCTCTTGTGGCTGGTGATTTAACTTAGGGCTCCTGACTCAGGTAAGATTACTGAACTGAAATAAAAACCAAACCAAAAACTGAAAAATAGGAGAAAATCAGAGAAATGTGGAAAGGCACAAATGAACTGATGCAGAATAATATATATAAAAACGGTTTAACTAAAAAAGTACAAAACAGCACCATTGGACCATAGGTCTAGAACTAGCAAGAATCTCAGAGCTCCGAGTCCCCAGTCTTTGTTTTACAAGAGAGGAATCTGAGGCTTGGGAAAGCTGTATGACTGGTGTCCAGGGCCACATAGCTAGTAACTAATCCAGCATTTATCATGTTTTACAACTGACTTGAGATGGGTGAAGGAGAAGGACAATTTGGTGAAGACACCTGGGAGATGGGAAGAATAAAGTGTGTGAATGGAAGCAAAGTATGGCAAGACAGAAAATACAGCAGCAAAGACCTTTAATGCCCCCAAAGGAGTTTTCCTTTGCTCCTTGAAGAGGTACAGACCTGCCGGAGCAGGGGGCTAGCAACAACAAACAATGACTGGTATTCTGATTGTGCTTGATGCTTTACAAAATATATTTCCCTCCCAAGAAGGGGAGCAGACCAATACTGATGTGCCCACTTTGCAGATGAGGAGATAGAGGTTCTAGGAAGGGAAATGATTTGGTTGGGGAGGAGGACCTGGGGTAAAATCACAAAGACAATAATAAAAAATAAGTTCCATCTCATGTAGGGCTTCACCTGACAACACCCTTCATAAGGTTCTAAGGGTGTGGTAGGAGACCTTAGGTACATGGTCCTTGGAGACGCTTCCAGATTCTGCTCATGGCTGCTGATGGTGTCATGGGCTTCTGAGCCTTCCCTTGGCTTCTGCTGCCTAGAGGACCCTTCCTGACCTCCCCCACTCCCCATTCTTGCTTCTTTTGTTCCATGTTCCCCTGGTCTCTGCTTCTTGCCTGTGTCCTCAGCCTAACCCTGACTCTCCTTGGGTTTTCTGTCTCTGGGTACAACTCTCTCCTCTGGGTTCTCTGCCTGGAACACACAACTTGGGTTCCTCCTGTGCTCTCCCTACAATGACAAATTCTATATCTCTGAGAACTTTGCTTCTTACCTTCGAATGAACTCGTGTCACACTGCAAGTGTGTGTGTGTGTGTGTGTGTGTGTGTGTGCGCGTGCACGCGTGAGAGAGACAGAGACTGAGACCAAGACAGGGAGATAGAGAGACAGAGAGAGACAGAGAGACAGAGACAGAGATAGAGAGACACATTTAGAGAGCTATGAAGAGAAGGAGAAAGGGGGGGAGAGAGACAAAGAGAGAGAGAGACACACAGACAGAGAAAGAGAGATGGAGGAGAGAGGAGGGGAGAGACAAGCAGACAGAGAGAGAGAGAGCTGGGAGCCAGGGTTTGCCTTGCTCTGTCCCTGGGAGGGGATATTGGGTATGTGTGTGGGTGGAAATGCTCCTGGGCAGGGTGACACAGGCTCTGATTGGGAGGAAGCTGTGTAGTACAGAGTTCTAGATGAGGGGCCAGGAAGATCCAAATTCAAATTCTACCCCTGCCACTTCTTGCCTGTGGGTCTCTGGGCCTCAGTTTCCATATTTATAGAATGATATCATCAGTCTCATTGGCCTCTCATTGATGGCCCTGTGACTGGAAGACTCTGAGGTTCCTGAAGATGGAGGGCCGGAATCCTGAGGGTCTTTTGAGTTCTCCCTCAGAGTGTTCGGGAGCTGTCACACAACTCACCTGAGCCTTGACTTATCAGCTGTAAATGGGTCAATGGCCTTTTCTCTAGCCCCCTCACAGGAGTGGGGGGAGGAATATGCTCTGTGACAGCGAGCAGCTCAAACCAAGAGGGCTTTTCATTCCAGTGGCACCGACCAAGGCACAGCGAGTGCATCAGCTAGGGAGACCTGGTCCACCCACCTGAGCCCCTGGTGCTGATGGACAAGGAAGCTGGACTTGGGAGGCATGGAATGACTGTACAGGGTTAGACCGAATTAAGTGTGTGTGTGTGTGTGTGTGTGTGTGTGTGTGTGCGCACGCGCGCGTGTGTGTGTGCATGTTTGTGTGTTTTCATGTATGTTTTGTGTAGGTTTGTAGGTATAAGTGTCTTGTATGTATTTTCATGTGTTTGTGTCTATGTATGCACATATTTGTGTTTAAATACATGTTTATATATGTATGTTGTGTATATATATGTACATTTATATATGTGTATGCACGAGTTTTTAGGCTTGTGTGTATGTGTTTATAAATGTTGTGTATATGTGTGTTTTCATGTTTGTTTTGTATATATGTTTGTGTTTATATTTATGTGTTTATGTTTGTGTGTCTATGTGTTTTGTGCTTGCGTACATATGTACATGTCTGCACGTGTGTTTGCATACATGTGCATGTGTCCGTGTACATGAATATGTTTGTGTGTACACATGTCTGTGTACTGTGTATATGTTTGTGTGCACATGTGTGTTTGTGTGTTTTTGTGTATGTTTGTGTGTACACATGTCTGTGTGCACATGTGTCTGTGTACATGTGTACATGCTTGTGTATGCGTATGCCTGCACACGTGTCTGTTTTGTGTACATGTGTATGTTTGTGTGTACACATGTATGTTCGTGCACACACATGTCTGTGTACAAGTACATGTTTGTGTGTACATGTGTCTCAGTACTGTGTATATGTTTGTGTGTACATGTGTCTGCGTACATGTGTATATCTTTGTGTGTACATGTGTGTTTTGTACATTTGTGTGCTTGTGGGGCAGCAGGGGAGCAGGCAGACTGTGGGGAGCTGCCAGGGTTCCTGAGGAGGGGTGGACTGTACTTGAAGCCCTGCCCTGGAGGGGTGGCTTTGCCAGAGAGGAGCTGTAGTCTGTTGGCCTGGTGGCCTCTACAGACAGGCTTTGCTCTGACTGAGTAGGGGACACCTTAGGACACCATAGGACCCACTCGCTCAGGGTCTCAGAGGCCAGCTTGTGCCTGGCCCTTCTCAAGGCCATGCCCCGAGCTCTCCCTGTCGCCCCTGTGGCCTCTGGCTGGCCTGGGGGGATAGCATCGAGGAGCCCCATCTTGGAGTGGCCGTGCAGGGCTCACAAATATGGAGTTCATTGACCTTGAGGGCCTACCCAGGGCCTTCTCTTCCAGAAAGGCTTCCCTGTTCTGGCTCTGGGTGACAAAGGTCTCCCTTAGGCCTCATATTAGTCCCCTACTTGTCTCATCCCTTTTCAGCACACTTCTCACTCACAACTAAAGACACGGTCAGGACAGATCAGCTCCAGGAGGGGAGGCAGCGGGTCTGCCCCACCTTTGTTTCTCCCCCTAACCTCAGGGCCTAGCACAGTGCTCCTTCCATCACAGGTGATTAGTAAGGCTCAGCTGAATGGACAGAGACTATATGAAATGCTGGGTGATACTCTAAGTCTCAGGTGAGGGGCAGCCTGGCCTTGAGGGGCCCTCATCCTTCAGGCCTCATTAGGCCCCAGGAGAGGAAGTGACTGAGGCTTCTGTATATCAGATAGATTGTCCGTTTGGGGGCCTTTTAATGCCTTCTTAGGGTTACAGCAGAGGAGCCAGTTAAAGAGGTTTCAGGCCTGAGGGCCCCCCTTCCAGGTGGCCTCCCCAGGTGAGAGGCGGGGCCTGGTTGCCAGAGGGTGCCCCAGGAAACCCTGCTGGGCTCCCTCCTCCCCCTTGGAAGCCTGCCCCAGGGCTGGCTTTCCTTTGACAGTCAGGAAGTTCCGTTCTGAGTCACTGTTCCTGGGCCTCTGGGTTTCAGCTTGCCTCTGCCTGCTGATGGTGGAAGAATGAGTCATCCCTTCCCAGCCCCCCTCCACAGGGGAGCAGGAGCTGGCCTGCTCAGCTCAGACACACAGGGGAAGCCCACACTGGCCCTGGGAGGGGTACAACAGCAAACCAAACCAAAACCCACCACCTTCCAGCTGGGCACGACCTGACACAACTGGCAAGTTGCTTGGGAAGTGCCATACAACTCAACCTTGGGTCAGATGGGACCTGGGGAAATGGACAGACCCAAAGCTGCAGGCAGGATGTCCTGTTGGAGGGAAACCAGGGAGAAGTGTAGGTCAAGAGAAGGCCAGGCACCAAGTGGAAAGAGCTGAGATCAGGACTCCAGAAGCCTGGCTTCAGATCCTGCCTCATGTCCTAGTCCACCCCTTTCTAGCAGGGTGAGTCTAGGTGGGGGAACTCCAGAGAGAGAGAGAGAAAAAGAGAGAGACAGAGAGAAAGAGAGAAAGAGAGAGAGAGACAGAGACAGAGAGAGACAGAGAGAGACAGAGAGAGAGAGAGCAACAGACAGACAGAGACAGAGACAGAGACAGAGAGAAAGAGAGAGAGACAGAGACAGAGAGAGACAGAGAGAGAGAGAGACAGAGACAGAGACAGAGAGAGAGACAGAGACAGAGAGACAGAGAGAGAGACAGAGAGAGAGACAGAGACAGAGAGACAGACAGACAGAGGGAGAGAATGACTGATGAGAAAACATCCTCTGCTTCTGCAGAATATCACCTGCTCTGCATCTTCTGGACTTTGAAAGTTACCCAGGACCCCAGAGCCAGCTGTGTCAGAGCAGGGCACAGCCGTGAGCCCACGTCTTCCTGGTTCCATGTGTCTCTGAGCCTCTCTAGCTCAGGAAACCAAGAGAAACTCAAATTGGGCTCTTGGATTTGGAAGTAACATGCAGAGATAAATATGCCCAGAGAAGTTTCCAAGAGGGAGCTCCCACTTCACAGCGTTTAGATATCAGAGGCACACTTGAACCCAGAGCCCTGCTGGGTCCGAGTGTGGCGCTCTGTCTCCTCTGCTAGATTGCCTCAGGTAAAAGCTGGAAATCAGAATCCCTCCCTGGCAGGGCTGCTGTGGGATCATCCAAGACAGTGGATGTAAAGTGCTAGGTCAACGGGATGAGGCCGCCAAGACGTCAGCCCTCATTAGCATTGTTGAGTTTGACTTCCGTTTATTGTCTTGGGCAAAGACACTGCAGAAAGAAAACATGATCTGTTCTGTGAGCAGGGCAGTGAGGCGGCCAGCTCCCTCTCACTTCAAGCCCTGTTCTTCTAGTATGGGGTGCACGTGATCTTTTAGGTCCCTCCCAACTTTAAATTAACATCCTAGGCTTGTCCTCAAGAGGAATGGGTTGTCGCAGAGGTCACAGGATTAGGGAAGGGATCCCCAGAAAGTCACTTATTCCATCCCCTTCATTTTACAGGAGAGGGGACCAAATCCCAGGGTGGCGGGTGAGGTCCCCACTCCTGGGAGGTCTTTATGCTGAGGCTGGTGGTCACTGGTTGGCCAAGTTATAGCGGGGATTCCTCTTTCAGGTATGGCTCAGAATAGTTGGCCTCTGAGGTGTCTCATTCCCAGCTCTGAGATGCTGTGATTAGTTCACATCCATGCACTGCTCCTGCCCCAAGACTCTTACATCCTCCCCCTTGGGGCATTATCTACCATATCCCCCTTGGCAGAAGGATGGCACCAGCATGAAGCCCACCTGGAGCTCATGATACTCAAGCCCATCCTTGATGTCAGAGCACTCCGATCTGGCATTACAAGGAACTCAGTGACCTGGACCATCAAAGTTCACAGAGGAGAGGATTCTTGACCAGGCACCAGGCTTGGCCAGCTCATTTTAGTTGAGCTCTGAAATCCTGCCCAACTGTGAGCTTCCATGATTCCTTTCCCACAAGTACTGTGATCTCCATTGGCCAGATCAATTGACAAGGAGAAGAGCTCACATTCACACAGGACTCTGACACTTGCAAAGCATGTTACCTATGTGATCCCCTATGAGGTAGGTACTATCATCACCATCATCATTTTACTGTTGAGAAAATTGGTGTTGGGAGATATTAAGGGGCTTTCCCAGGGTCACGTGTCTAGTATTTGAGGCAGTATTCGAACTCATGTCTTCCTGGCTTCTCATCAGGCACTATCCACTTCTCCACCTAACTGCCTCCATAACAAGCATTTGAGAGCCTACCTTGTGCCAACTGAGAAAAATGAGACTCATAAGGGTTCCATATCTTCCCCACAGGTACAGCAAGAGTGTGTTGGAGATGCAGGTTGGTTTGGAACTGGCTCAGTGACTGAGCCTAAAAAGAATCAAGAATTTTTTGTGTCATTTTGGAAAGAGGTCTCTAGGCAAGTGCCCCAGGGATCTGTTTTTGTTACATACTGTTTACAATATCAGTGACTAAAATAAAGGTATAGATGATAGTATGTTCATTAAAGATATGGATGGTGAGCATCTAAGAGGGGTAGATAATAAGTAGGAAATAATCCATTTTGCTAAAGCAAGCTAGAATAAGTAGATAGAGATCCATCTGAAAAAAAAAATGGATGTATGGGTGAGCTCCTAATTTCTTTTGAGTCACCAGTGCAATATGCCAGGCAAAAGGGTAATGAGCTCTAGGCTTGCAGCACAGGAGGTAAGATCCCCAGGGAGGAGGAGGCAACAGACCATCTATCCCTCTGTCTTCTGCCCTGATCAGACCACATCAAGGATTGTACTCAGTTCAGTGGGTGCCCCATCATAGAAAGAAGAGGAATGAACCAGAGAGCATTTGGGGGAGAGGAACCAGGATGGCTGATTTCCTCATATAGAAAGATCAATCAAAGGAGTTAAATGTATTTATCCAGGAGAAGAAAGGAGCTACTGTGGAGGGAGGGGGCCATGATGATGGTGTTTGAGAATCTAATGGGTTGTCATGCAGAAGGGTCGATACTGAATGCTTTATTTCTCTGCTGAATGCTGACAAATAGCTCCTAAGGATCTCAGTTGTCTTTGGGGTTTATTATAATGAAAATTGGCCTGCATTTAGTGTCTACTAATGCAATTCTCCCATTAAGGAGAATGATAGGACTACCATTCTCTCTTGGTAAGGTCCCTTGTTTCCTCCCGCTCCCAAGAAGCATCACAACACTTGGCCATAGTCAGCTCTGTGGACTGAGAAGAGTTTGTCACGTGGGAAAGAACTCTAAACTTCTCATTTGTTCATTTTCCCAGGAGAGGTAGCATGCCACTGATGAAATCAGGGAGCTTTGAAAATGTCACAGCATCCTCAGATCTTCTCTATGCTAATCTTTACATTCAATTTTGCTCCAAGTTACATTCACCAGCTTTTCTCACATTATTCCCTTTAAACGCTTTAAAACTTATTCAATCTATCTTGTCAGCACCCCCATCCCCCCGTATCTGGAAAGCCCTCATTTTTCAGCTCTACCTGCTAAAATGTTTCTCTGATTTCAGGAACCACCTTCAGCATAAAGACTCCTGAGATACTCAGTGAGTGGAAATCACACTCTCCTTCTTCAGATTTCCCAAGGGTAGGGAGAGGCAGAGTACTAGTCTCCTAGTCAGAAGGACCTGGCTTTTCCCCTACTCTCCCAATGCACACATACACACACATATACATATACACATACACATACACATACATATACACATACAGACATACACATACACACACATACATATACACTTACATATACACATACAAATACAGGCTTTGTGACCTAGGGCAAATCATAAAATTCTTGATGATCTAAACAATTTTTGAAGTTTAATTTATAGAGAAAGTGTCTGTTTGCTTTGGTGGAGGGAGTTTCTTCCCTGGGAGTTCCCTATTATATCTCAGGTTCTGTTCTTTTTCAGCAGATCTACTTTTTCCTCCAGTGGCTCCCTGTCACCTGCAGGATCAAATATAAAATCCTCTATTTTTCAGGTAAAGAAGCACGATTATCTTCCATATACTTTATGATCCAGCTCTTAAGCTTGGCAGGAGATAAGATCACACTGGAAGAGGGAGAATAATCCTCCTCCCCTTTCCCTTCCCTCTCCCTCCCCCAGGACCTTCATTCTCAGCAGTTTCTAGACTTTCAAGCAACCCATGTCAAGACAAGGTCAGCTTCTCATGCATCCGATGTCATTCTAGCTTTTTTTTTTCCTTCTCTGCATCACCTCCATGGAATTTCTTCATGTGTTTGTTTCTTCCTCTGTTCATGTGTTTCTTCTAAGAATGTTTCTTGGAACCCACCCAACAAATCCTTCATGGCATTCAGTATTCTCTTGGCCAATATGGAATAACATCTCTCAGAGCTGCAGCGCATGACACTGGAATGTCCCTCTCCTCAAAATACACCTAGGTGAGAGCTAGGTTGTACTAGTAGGTATAGTCACGTTCCTTGTGTCTTTTCATTTAGAATTTGATCTCCCTAAGAGTAGGGACCATGATCTTTGCCTCACTTTGGGTCCCCAGCTCTCAGCACAGTGCCTGGTAATTATTAAATGCTTAATAAATGGCTGTTGACTTAATTGACCCCGTAACATGATTCCAACTCAACCCAACAAAAATATTAAACACCCACTATGTGTAAGGCACTTAGTGGGCACTCAGAATGCAAAGGGGAATATGTTCTTATCCTCAGGCACCTTACATTCTTAACGTGAGATAAAAAATACAAACAAGAAGATGTGAATGTGATCATTTGAGTAGAGAGTGCACATCAATCATTGGGGGAGTTAGGAGAGCCTTCCTGTAGGAGGCATTGACTGAAGTGAGGTTCAAAGCAAGCTGGTGATTCAGAAAGGCAGAGGTGAGGGGGAACACCTGGTCAGTGTCATAGAGATAGACACTGTAAAGCTGAGTACTTTATGACATTTGAAGTAGACTATAGGGCAGCTAGGTGGTGCAGTGGATGGAGTGCTGGGCTTGGAGTCAGGAAGATTCATCTTCCTTAGTTCAAATCTGGCCTCAGACACTAGCTGTGTGACCCTGGGCATGCCATTTTACCCTGTTTGCCTCAGTTTCCTCATATGTAAAATGAGCTGGAGAAGGCAATGACGAACCACTCCAATATCTCTGACAAGAAAATTCCAAATGGGGTCAACAAAATTCAGTGATACAAATGTAAGTAAGCAAGAGAGTATCTGTCTTCAAGAAACTTTCATTCTAATTAATAAGGACAACACATCAAGAGGAAATGGACAAGGCAGGGGGGAGGAAGGGTTCACCTGAGGGAGCAAAGGAGCCCAAAAGGCCCAGTTCACAGCAGGATAAGCTGCAGTAGGCTTGGCAGAGCCCTGGGTGGTTCCAGAGGCAGGGTCCAAAGTTCTGATGGGGGATGGGGGAGGAGATGGAGATGATGCCATGGTGCAGAGCTGGGCGAGAAATGACAAATTGAGAATTTTGTCTTCTATGTGAGAGGAAAGAGGAATCCACTCATACCACTTGAGTAGGGGAGGGACATGTTTTGCACTTAGGCACCAGTAATGCCTTCTTGCATATGTGCCAAGGGGTACATTATTCTTTTTTTTTTTTTTTTTTTTGCTTTTTGGAGGGCAATTGGGGTTAAGTGACTTGCCCAAGGTCACATGGCTAGTAAATGTTAAGTGTCTGAGGCCGGATTTGAACTCAGGTTCTCCTGATTCTAGGGCCGGTGCTCTATTCACTACACCACCTAGCCACCCCTACATTATTCGTTATTATACTATAAGGTCTTCAGGGACAGGGTTGGCTGTTTTGTCTCCCTGTTTCCTGGGTTACTGCCATGGAGTAGGTGCATAATAATTGCTTGTAGTCTCACATTAATAAGTTGCCTGTCTTTCTGGAACCATAATGAGTGCTGACATCAACGGCTTTGTATGCAACATGTGTTTGGGTTATTCATGGCTCTCTCAGCAGCAGAAAAACCATGAGCCGTGCACTGCACGTGGGCCAATAAATCACTCAGAATTGCTGATTGCCACAGGAGCTGGTGCCAAGCTGGGGAAGCCACAAAGCTTCAGATCCCTGTAAGTGACTTCTACTGTGCACAGCCTCTGGTCCTCCCAAGGAAGGCATCTGGTGCTTAGATCCCTGGTCTCTGAGGGATGGATACAAAGACTTAGAGTTTGGGGAATCATCAGGGAAGACAGGAAAGACTAAGCCAAGAAAAGCACAGACCCTTGAAGGCCTCACCCACCCCATTACCACTGGATAGGTCATGTGATGTTGTGACTAGAGGACTCACCTGGGACTCAGGGAAACCTGGCTTCCGGTCTTGCCTCTGACAGGAAGTCTAGGCAAGTCCCCAACTCTCTCAGTGTCCCTAAAACAATAAATTCAGACTTACAGATCTGGACAAAAATTTTAAAAGTCATTGGATAGGATGGACTTATGTGAAAAAGTATGGTTCTCCTGTAATTGAAAGGCTGTGTGCCATTTGGAAAGGGATCAGACTTGGCATGTCTTGGACCTCATTGGTAGAACTGGGAGAAAGGACCAATGTTGTAGAGAGGAATGTTTTGGGTTGATTTCAGGGAAAACTTCCTAACACTCAGAGCATCTGAAAGTGAGGTGGGCTGTTGGCAGAGCTGGTGGGTACCCCGTTCTTGAGGTTGGAAGCTTGGAATTTCACTTGCAATGAATGACATAGAAAGGAGCCGTGCTTATGGGCAGGGTTGGAATGGGAGGCCCCTGAGGTTCCTTGTAGCTTTCTTAGAGGCTTTGCCTGCCAAATAAGGTATAGAACAATCATGACCACATAAGTTTATGTACTTAATGCCAAGGAAAGAACACCGAACTGGGAATCCAAAGACCTGTGCTCTAATCCCACCTTGGTCACTAATTCATATTTTAACCTAGGTCAATAAAAAGAATTTATTTATTCAATAAGAATTTTTTAAGCACCTACTATGTGTCAGGCATTGTGTAAAGGACTGGGGATTCAAAACAGAGACAAAAGATAGTTGCTGCCCTCAAGGAACTCACAGTCTACTGTCCTTTTTCTCTAAATCCAAGGCTTTTCTTCTAACTCTATATAACCTGAATATTATAATAATAATTGGCATTTATATAACAAAGCAAAATCTGCAAAATTCTTTACCTATATTATGTAATTTGAGACTCACAGTAATCCTAGGAAGGAAGTATTAATGGTATTTTCCTGATATCACATATGAGAAAACTGAGGTTCAGGGAGTTATAGTGTCTTGAACAACACAACAGAGATGGTAAGATGGGATTTGAAGTCATATCTTCCTTAATTCTCACAAGGAGTTTATAACTTCTCAGTTTCCTCACCTGTGTTTCCTCCTCCCTAAAATGGGCCCCAGGATTTCCTCTTCTGTAAAATGGGAATAAAAGTAGCTCCTCTGTCATAGAGTCATGAACATTAAATGAGATAACACATTTAAAGCACTTTTGAAACCTTAATGAACTAGAGAAATACTGGTTGTTTTTGTTATTGTTAGTGATGGAGTTCCTCAGACCTAGGAAATATTTGATCTAGAAGTAATTTTAGATATCACAAAATTTAAGGTGAAGACATAAAATTTGAGATTCCATTATGTCTATAAAAAGGGAAATTCATCTGTGCCACTAGCTAATAACAAGAATCAGACATAATATGTAAGAAAGAAAAAGGGACAGAGATTTGTATTTTTGGCATCTGAGAAGCAGAGATCTTTTTACAAAAGAAAAATAAACTTCAGAGCCTGGAAAGTATAATTTTGTATCTTGAGTAGAAATGAAAATAATACCAGAAGGAACTAGAGCTATGTGACTTTCAGAGAGAATGAACTCCAAGACTGTTGTGGTCTTGGATGATGAAGGTTATGCACACATCATGAAAGTAGACCTCAGAGGTCATATTAATGACTACTGGGAAATGGGATCCATGTGGGGAAAAGCACAAACTAAAGACTTGCCAAAAATGAATGAAATCTTTGGAACTGCCAGTGAGAAGGCCACTTTCTCATGAATATTGGTGAGGAGTAGGAAAGTGGCGGCAAAGCAAGATGGCGGTCAAGCTAGATGAGATTTCAACTTTCCTGGATCCATGAAAAGTTTAGATGCTATCCAATGGTGGGTGGTAGTAGGGAATGTCACCATTTAAAATTTTAACTCATTCTCTAAGCTACCTTTTTATTATAGTTAATGCCCGTCTTACTTATAACACCTTGCAGTAAATATCCTTCTTACTTATGAAGAAATTCCACATACATTATTGTTACCAACAACTAGTCATATAGCTTCTGCTAGAAAATCACCCCTGAGAGGAAATTGTGTCCACCAAGACTGCCCAGCCCACTTGTAATTCGCTTTAATTGCTAATTCCCCTCCCCCATTCTGGTGTTTGAATTAGACTAAATAAGTATTGGGATCCCTTCCAATTGGGATCATCTGATTAGATGATAAAACTAAGAAATGGAAAGAAACTATTCTTTATTTCTTCATATGCATATATGTCAGATCTATCCCACCTGGGTTCCTACAAACTTTACCATCTCATTCCATTATGGTTTGTAGAATTAGCATTATATGTTCCCCAAACTTTTTCACAAGCTCTCCTCTGCTCTCTTTCTTCATTTCTGTTTTTTCAAGTCCTTAACATCCTTCAAGGTTCAGCTCATGTGCTATCTCACTAAAGAAGTCTTTTCTGATTCCCTCAGTTATTGTTGCCCTCTCTCTGTCATCATACATGTATTTTCAATAACTGAAATTGTTTTAGGATTCCACAAAAACCTTATTATTTGCGATCTGGTGACCAGACTGTGTACTCACTAGTTAATAACAACAACCCTCAAACATCTCTACTTGTTACTGAATAATTTCCTTAATTTTTCTCCCAGGTTCTATGGCAATCAAGAGTTATATTTTGATGTATTCTTAAAAATAATAGAAGTTCAAATTGTTCTCAATATTTAACATTTAGCTTCGAGCTCCCACCTAAGTAAAAAAAAATGAACTGCTGAAAACTTTTTTCTCATATGCTTTAACAACTCTCTCCCTCTCTCTCTCTCTCTCTCTCTCTCTCTCTCTCTCTCTCTCTCTCTCTTTCTCTCTCTCTCTCTCACACACACACACACACAGATAACTGTCTACATAGGCTTAATAAGTATGAATGCTAAAAAATCTACTTAAAAATAAAATTAAAATCAATTCTATTACTCATACTCTTTTTACAGTAGAAAATATAAAAAAAATATTTCTAATTCATCACAGTACAATTCACAACTAGAGTCATTTCTAATGGTCTTAAAAATCAGATGAATCAGATATCGAATAAAATATTCTACTCATCCTGCCATTGATTCTAAAAACTCTTACCTTTCTCATTTAGTAATTCAAAGTTTTTCAACAATTATCTTTAGGGTAACTTTTCCATTGCATTTCTTCTCTAGGGTTAAACTCATTTTTCCAAATATCTCTTCAGTCTTTATCAAAAATGACTCTCTTAGTTTCTCAGGAGAAAATTTCTCTTGGTTCTTTCTCTCTGTGCATAACATGGCCTTTCTTAGCAATGTGAGTAATCCTTTACTGAGAGATCATAGCTCCACAAGATTCTAGTACCTCTTAAAATGCAATAAACATTATTCTGAATGTCTGGGAGAGGGACCACAGTAGCATATCCTGCTTCTCCTTGCTGCTTCTTGAACATGACACTTTATGTTTTGAGGTTTTGTTTTTATTGGTTGTCCTCCATGCCGGGAATGCTCTGCCTCCTCATCTCTGCCTCCTGGCTTCCTTCAAGTCCCAGGTAAAATCTCACCTGGCCAAAGAATCCTTGTCCATTCCTCCTTAATACTAGTGCTTTTCTTCCTTTTATTATCTCTAATCTATCCTGTAAAGATCTTGTTTGTACATACTGGTTTGCATGTTTTCTCCCCCATTAAACTGTGAAGTCTTTGAAAGCAGATACTGTGGGCTGCTTGTCTTTCTTTGGAACCTTAGTTCTTTTTTTTTTCAATTTTTATTTTTTT
>CM053585.1:8450881-8498186 GCA_028646515.1 Pseudochirops corinnae | reverse complement strand
AAGAAGAAGAAGAAAAAGAAGAAGAAGAAAAAGAAGCAGCAGCAGAAAGAGAAGAAGCAGAAGAAGCAGAAGAAGCAGAAGCAGAAGAAGAAGAAGAAGAAGAAGAAGAAGAAGAAGAAGAAGGAGAAGGAGAAGGAGAAGGAGAAGGAGGAGAAGGAGGAGAAGGAGGAGAAGGAAGAGAAGGAGGAGGAGGAGGAGGAAGAAGAAGAGGAAAAGGAGAGGGAAGGGGGAAGGGGGAGGGGGAGGAAGAGATTGGGAGCACAGGGGATTCTGAAAAGAAGGGAGAAACTTAACCCAGAGGAAATTTTGTTGATGATTTAGAGCAGGTCATTTCCCATCTGCTATGCAATAAACAGCCAGTAGAACCTGTCCCAAAGCCAGGTACTGAATAATCATTTTCCTGCTGATGGTATTTATTCAGCTGTTATAAGACCAAAGTGGCAGCGAGAAAGGAACTCCCTCACTGCCCATAAGAAAAGTACTGGGGTCTCATTTATTCACCATTAAAATCAAAGTACTTGTCCAGGAAGCTGGGCCCATTTTGCTTGGCTAAGAGTGATGACTTGGGAGGACCAACTATGTGGAAAGACTCCCTCATTGGAAAGTCAGAGACTTAGGATTTCTTGAGATTCTGTATTTCTCACCTTAAGGCTCCACCGAAGAAAGGAGAATGGTCTTGCCATCAATTCAGCCTTCCTCAACAACCAATGTATGATTTTAAGTTGAACTGATCCATTCCCAAGTTGTGTTTACTTTTATTAAATAAGATTTCCTTCTTGAACCAAAAAGGAATGAGTTCCACAAGAAAGTTAAAGATGCTAGGAGACTTAAAAATGCAAGTTGGAAAACTAGCATTCTGGAAAGAAGTCGGGGGAGATATTTGCTGTTAGAGAGAATGTGGGATAGGAAGCAAAGCACTTTGTGTAGTAGGAGGGCTTTGGCTCAAATCTGGACTCTGCTGTTTTTAAGTCATGTGACTTTGGGCAAAATCCCTTCAACTCTCTAAACCTGTTTCCTCATCTGTAAAATGGAAGCAAAATATTACCTATTATTATTATTGTGAGGATAAAATGAGACAATATATGTAAAACTCTTTGAAATTGCAAAAAAAAAAATAGTATACAAATATTAGCTACTGTGTTGTAGACAAGACCCTTTGCTTGCTTCATTTTGAATGTACAGATTGGATCTTTGAGGTTCCTTTCAACTGTACCACTCTATAATTCTGGGACAGTCCAGCTTTTTTTCCCCATTACAATCCCATAAATGAATACAATGTTCAGTGTGAGCTACTTCAGCTACCCTTTTCCTTCCATCCATCCATCCATCCATCCATCCATCCATCCATCCATCCATCCATCTCAAAATCATTTTCTGGTCACAAGGGAAAAAAAAAAGGATTTTCCTACTGTTCAAAAAGTTCTGAAATTCAAATCCCTCTACCCAGGGACTTTCTTCTATTCCCTCCTCTAGGATATTGCTTTAGGAGTCCTTACCTCTCTCTATTTATCTTACTACTTTCCTTCCACCAATTTTAGGTTGGCTTAATTCTTAAAGACAAGAAAAAAGACTTCTCTTGATTCATGTAACCGCTTGGCTACCATTCCATATCCTCTTTCCTTCTCAGATAAACATCTTTTTAAAATTGCCTGGACTTCATACATTTTACTACCTCCCTACCTATCATGCCTTCCTCCCCCTCCTCCCTTCCCGCATGCTCTATCCCCCGCTTGCCAATTTCACCAACCTTTTGTTGTTTTCTAACTTGAGCTTCCCTTTCTCCTTTACCTTTCTGCATTCACTGACATTTTGGATGTTCTGCCTTTATAGGAGACTTTCTTCTCTTTGGATCTTGTGGGCACAGCCATTCCTTCATTCTTTTCCAATTTCTCTAGTCATTCCTTTGGCCCATTCACTGGTTCCTCTTCTTTACAACCTTGACATAAGGTTGTTTATGAAGTGTCTGCCTTGGTCCTGTTCCCCCTTCTCCATGTATTCTCCAGCTCCCACATTTCACTTATTACCATGGCCATACAAATCACCTTAATGCTCAAAATATTTTAAAAGGTCTTTGATGGTGCCCTACTATCTATAAAAATAATGTTAAACTCCTTTCCCATGCAATCTAAGGTGCTCCCACCACCCATGCAGTAATCATCTTCCTGAACAATAACTCTCACATCTCCATCCTTTCATCCTATCATTGCGAGAATTGCTAGTATTTATACAGTAATCAATTAATAAATGCTAGTTGCTTGATTAATTGAATGCCTTCTCTCCCTTTCTTTATCTCTTAAACATCTAATCAGGGAGATAATAAGCAAGCAAATATGATGGAAAAAGAAGCTAAATACAAGAAAAATATGAAATAATTAATGAGGGAAGACACTAGAATGGAAAAGGGAAGGGGAAGGTTTCTTGTAGAAAATGGAATTAAGGAAGACAAAGAAACTAAGAGATAAAGTTGAGGCTGGAGGAAGGGCATTCCAGGCCAGGGGGATGGCCAAAGAAAATCCTCAAAGCTGAAAGATGGAGGTTCTTGTTCATGAAACTGCCGGTGTCACTTGGTCAAGGCTAAGCGTTGGGGAGTAAGGTATAAGAAGATTGGAAAGGTAATTAGGAGTCAGGTTAGGAAGGGCTTTTAATGCCAAGTAGAGGATTTTGTATTTGATCCAGCAGGCACTAGGGAGTTCCAGAGCTGATTGAGTAGAGGGGGTCTAGTGGTATTGCATCTCCAGGCCCTAGCACAGTGACTGGAGTAGAGAAAGTTCTTAATGGTGAATGATTGTTTCCAATCCAAGGTTCTCCCGACTCCAAGTCTGAAGACCTTTCCCCCATGTTCTACTTCTTAAGTCATTTATGAGACAAATGAATAAAATACAGAAGTTTAGGAGAAATGTTTCCAGTTATTGAAGGAAAAAATACTTTTCCAGCACTTTCAAAGGCATCAGAAGCACCTGCTTGGAAGCCAACAATAGGTATGCTAATTATAAGTTTTTTTTTTTTCCCCTCCAAATTATCCATTGAAACACATGCTATAAGGACGCCTACCAAGAGATATTTGGGTGGCCAGATTTTGGGGACTTTGTACATTTAAAGATGTGAAACTGTGCTTCTTTTCAAGTACAAGAATTCTGGAATTCAGGCTTTTCTGGGCTTTGGACTGGCCTTCTTAATCCAGATCTGTGAGGTTTGGGATGAAAGAGGTTAAGAGCAAACCCTTTAGGGAGGAACTGGTCAGACACCCCTAGCTCCCTTCCATAGGAAGGAACTTAGGATATTTTGACTAGAGAGGAGAAGATTCATCCTCCTGTTTGAATATTTGCCGGGTTGTTCCAGGAAGGAGAGGTTAGCCTGGCTCTGCTTGGCCCCTGAGGGTAGAACCTGGAGTAGTGGGTGGACATTGCCATGGAGACATTTGAATGAAATTTTGGGAACATCCTCCTGATTATCAGAATATTCCCAAGGTTCAATGGGCTACCTGGTAGAGGAAACTGATTTTTCCTCATTGAAGTCAAGGTTGGCTACTTGGTTGGGGAAATTCTAGGTCAGGTTTGGCTAGACAGACTCAAAGGTCTCCAGCAACTTTGGGGAGATTCTTTTATACCAAAAGGCTAGCTCCCCAGCTTGAGTAAACACAATCCCAGGGCATCATAAGAATTCAGGAAGGTGAATGTTGAGTAGCTGCCAATGGTGATGTTTGAGGAATACTTTAAAAGAGGTGAATGCCACAGATCAGGGCTTATTGAACAGAGCCTTGGGTTTAAAATTTAAAGAATTGGAGAATGAGGCAGTAGAAAAAACACTGGACTGAGTCAGGGTACCTGGGTACTAGGCCTATTTTGCTACCTGTGTGTCTGTGAGGCCTCTGAGTGGCACAGTGGACAGAGTGTTGGGTTTGGACTTAGAACCAAGTTCCAATTCTGGTTCAGACACAGTTTCTTCATCTATGGTATCCCTGGTTGACCTCCCAGAAACCATGCATTTGGAGCCCCTCCACAGACAATCCCTCCGCCTGTGGCAGCAGCTTGCTGAGAGCCCTGCCAAGACTGCCATCCCACTTCTCCTCATTTCCATTCTGTTCCATCTGTTTCTTTTCCTCTAGTCAGGACAGAACTGAAAGATTCCAGATGCTCAGCTCTGGAAAATATTTTTCCCGAGAGCAGCCGGCATCCCCTGGCTATGTGTCAAAACCCATGGGCGCAGAGGTGGTGAGTCGGCAATGTGGCCCCATTGAATGCTGGTGTTGGTGTGTCATGGCGGCCTTCCATGGTGGAAGGTGTGTGTGTGTGTGTCTTAAAAATGCTGCTCAGGAAGAGATCTCAACTAAGTTACAATGGCTTCTGTGGAAAAAAGAAGGAGGCTTTGAAGCAAAGGCAAGAGAACGCCCCTCTGTTCTCACAGAACAATGTGGTCTTACCTGGCCAGAGTGGTCTCACAGGGCCTGTGTTCAAATCTGATCTTTGACACTGGCTGCCTGTGTGACCAGAGGCAGGTCACTTCATAGCCCCAGGCACCTCAGGATCCTCCTGTGTAAGAGATGAAGATGAGAAGGAGGCAACCAGAGGGCCTTTGAGGTCTCACCAGCTCTAGACATAAGATCCTTTGGTCAATGATGTGCCTGCTTATGTTAATCCAACAAGCACCTACTATTCACCAGAAGGGAGAAGCACTATGATATCCTCGATAGAGGGTTGAATGTGGGATCCAAAAGGCCCAGGTTCAAATACCACATCCTAGCATACCAGCTTTGGTACTCTGGGTGAGTTAAATGTTTAGTGCCCAAGATGAATCTCTCTGACTATGAATTACAGATAAATTATGTATCTGAGGCATTGGCAGGAGTTCTCACCCTTGGCGTTCCTCATAGCAGTAGAATCAGAGATTCCAACCTCTTCCTCAGTCCTCCCTACTTCTAATTTGCCAGGCCTAGCATATAAGGGGAAAAAGAATGAAAACTGCCCCTGTCTTCAAGGAGATTACATTCTATTTTGGGGGGGCAATGAAAAAAAAATAAAAATTGTGGATACATATGATAGGGATGGGGACTGTCCCCAGGTGAGAGTACTCGTTCTAGCAAACAGGCAAGTCAATTCAAAATATTTACAAGATGAGAGTCAATGTGGAAAAAAAAAAATCATGGAGTATAGGTCTCCAAATCAGGAGAACCTGGGTTCAAGTCTTGTGTGTGCTTGTTGGTGTCCCTGGGTAGGTGAATTTACCTCTCTGTGGTCTAGGACAGTGTTACCCAACTGAAATGGAAATGGGTCTGCAGAGCCTTCCATAAAGATCCCTGCTGGCCTCATGTTGACTTAGAAAACCACATCTTAACATCATCTATGTTCCATCGTATTTTTATTTACTTTGTTGAACACTTCCTCACTTCCAGCTTTATCTGGTTGGCCATGAGCTGGTTAATGCATGCTTTCCGTGACTTAGAGAAAGTCAGAAAATGAGCCTATAGTGTGTGAAGGTGCCACAGAACTGGGAGGCCACCCAGGACACTGCCTGGCTGAGTCAGGAGCCAGAAGGGTCTTGCTAGGCAAGAGCACTGGGCTGAATTCAATGAGGTGGGGTCCAATAGGCAGACATGGCAGGTCTTATTCTTGGGCTCAACAGACCAGCTTCATGAATACTAGATACTTTTTTTTAAGCAGCAGTACAGGTGAAACAAACAATGTGGGGATTTCTGTGGACTACAATGTAAGTATAAGTCCCTAGTTGCCACCAGGAAAACGAATGGTATTTGGGACAATTAAGGGAGTCATATCTTACAGGACTAGGAGGTTTTGGTTATGCTCTGGCCAGGTAAGACCACATTGGGAGCATTGTGCTCAGTTCTAGGTACAACAGCTTAGGAAAAACATTGATAAGTAAGAGGGAATCCAGAGGAGGTTAACCAGGATGGGGAAGGACCATGAATCTGTGGCCTGTGAAGGTCTTTGGGGGGAACAGAGAATGCTGAGTACAGCGAGAAGGACTGCCATGTTGGAGAGGCATGAGATTTACTCTGCTTGGCCCTGGAGAGAAGAGCAAAGGCTAGAAATTGCAAAAAGGCAAACAGGCTTGAGGTTAGGAAACTCTTCTTGAAATGAGAGCCATCCAGACTTGGAAGGAGCTGCTTGGGGAGGTAAGGGGTCCTCTTCGTCAGAGGTCTTTGGGTAAAGACTGCATGACTAAAATCTGGAATCCTGGAAAGAGGATTCAGTTTCAGTTACAAGATGGATTGGATGGCCACAGAGATATTGGCTGGGGTGGGAGTGGGAAGGGAATTGTCTGTGCTTGTAGTTTTGTCTTCAAAGTAAAGGCTAATTGATGGTGATTGGTTACATGGATACTAAGTCCTAGTCACTGGCAGCTCACAGTGGTGGTGGTGGTGATGGAGGTGAAGGGAATCCATCCAGAATGGGGGCTAGAGGTTTTTCATTTTTTCATCAGAGAAGAGACACCTTAACCCTTCAGTGGTATGTAGCCCCTTGAACCATGAGGGGAAGAAGCAGCAGAACTCTGATTCGAGGATAGTGATTCCAAAGGGTATTCACTTCATCTGTACTTTCCAGTTCTAACAATACAGATTTTTTTTTTTTTTTTACCATGACTATACAGAGTATGAGAGTTAGGGTCAAGGTGGGTGACACCATACAAGATATTTAGGGGAAAGGGCAGTACCATCTAGACTCTTTAAGGTTATAATTTCAGCACAGAAAAGGCTCTAAACTTAAAGAGACCAGAGAGATCATGTAGTTAATCCCCCTTATTTTACCAGTGACAAAATGGAGGTTCAGAGAGGGAAAAGTGCTTTCCTGGGGTCATATGTGGAACAATCTGCAGAGGACTCACGAACTGGTAAGTCCATTAAGGACTTACCTGTGTGCCAGGCACTGTGCTTAGCACTGAGGAAACAAAGGAATGCCAACATAGTCCCTGCCCTCAAAGAGATTATATTCAAGTGAGAGAGAATATGTGTATTCAGCACTGGTGACCACATGGTTCCCCCTTGGTAGGATGTAAATTCCTACAGGGCATGGAGGGTTTCACCTTCACTTTTTTAACCCTTAGTGGCTGGCACATAGTAGAGGATTCATAGAAGTTTCTTTATTGACATAAATTGTGGCCGGCAGAGCTTGAAATGGATCCAAAGTGTGAAGAACAGAGTCCAGAGGGGCAAGGACCTTCAAGGGGACAGTGGGACACAAAGAAAAGAGTAATGGAGTCAGAAGACCTGCATTCACATTCTGCTTCTGCGGCTTTCCTAGACATCAGTCATTTAACCTGTCTGAACCCTACATCCCTTACTATAATTTACTAGATGGCTCTTAAGTTCCCCCCAGCACCATATATTCATGGTTCCATGTCATTCAGGCTCCCTGACAAAGGTCACTTCATTTCCTGCTGATTGGCATTTATTCCCTCCTCATATACTAGACTTTCCAGTCCAATTGGCCTAATTGTTTTTCCCAAGATATGACAATGCCAATCTCCCACTTCCATACCTTTGCACAAGCTGACCCCATCCTATACCTGAAATGTTCTCATGTCCACCTCATAGAATCCCTAGCTCTCTGCAAAGTCCAGCTCAGGTGCTGTCTCTTACAGCAGATATCCCTCATGCCCCTGACTCACACACACCACTTTGCTCCATCCTCATTAATTTCTATTTGTTCTGCACATAACTTATATCAATTTATCTATGAACATGACATTTTTCCCAATGGAAGGTAAGCTCCATGAGGGCAGGGAATATTTTGGCTTTGTCATTTTGTCTCTGGCATATAACACAGAGCGTGGCATTTGGTAGGTGCTTATTAAATCCTTCTTGAATCTTGGGACTTGCTTGAGACAAGAGGAGAGAACATTCTGAACCCACAATTGTGCTTCTCCTCTTTGGAGGGGCTGACAGAATGTTCCCCTAAGTATTTCCCTATCTTTCCCTTGTCTTTCAGATTTTCTTCCATCTAATTTAGAGTTGAGAGTGACTTTAGATGCCTTATAGTCCAACCCCTTAATTTTACAGGAAAGGAAACTGAGACCTCGGGAATATCTGTGGTACACTGAAGACCATACGGTTGTAGTAGGGCTGAGACTGAAATCCTGAATCACAGACTCCAGATCCACGTTCTTTCCATTGGACCACATTGCCACTCTCTTGCAAAGTAAAGTGAGTTTTTTTTCTGACTATGATTTGTCTATGGATCAGATAAATACTTTCTGTGAAACTGACATGCCAGACATTGCTAAAGAAGGAAGACTGAGTTGACATCTAATTCGTCACTGGGGCCAAAAAACTAAATATTTAATGTTATTTACGGTGATGGAAAATATTTTGTTCAGAAGATTTACACATCACATTCCACACCTGTTCAGTGCTATTTCTCTCCCAGACTTCCCAATCTGAGTTTTCCAGAACTCAAAAATACTTCCTGAAAGCAGGGGGACTGCTGCTTCCTTCCCCTCTCAGTTCCCCAGACCCCCCTCACCCTGGCCGGTAGCTGGCTGCAGATTTGGGTGTGCTACATGGTGCATAAGAGCAGAGGAGTCTCTACTCTTGTACCTCCTCGATGGCCCATTGCAGTGGGTGATATACTCAGGACATGTTTCTTTCCATTATGCCCATGTTTGCGTCAGTGAAACTTGCAGCCTCTGATCTGGGTTCCATCTTCTGGGGTCAAGTGTAAGAAATTTATCTCCTTTTTATGTTTCAGCTATCTGGACGCTTGAATATAGTTCTCACATTCCCTAGAGCCTTCCTTGTCTTCTCCAGATTAAATATCCCCAATCCTTTTAAATGATCTTCCAATGACTCAGACTCAAGGCCCTTTGTAGATTCCTCACTTTTGGAACATCATCAGCCCATTGGAGCCCTTCCTCAAATATGGGGCCCAGAGCTGATTACAATCTGCTGGATGTGGTCTGACTGAGTCTCAGGAGAGGGTAGACTGATTTCTCCCTTGTCTTGGACACCAGGTCTCTTTTTTAACCCAGTCACAAGTTCTCAAATGCTGTCTAAGAGGATTAAAAGAATAATTCTTCTTTGAAAATTATCCTCCTAATTCTATTTTATCAAAGAGGGCAACCACCAGCCCCACAGCACAGAAAGAGTGAATAAAAATTCCATTTCTGATCATGGAATCAGCAATGGGCTGATGAAGAGCTTTCTACACACCCTATCATGCCTTCAAACTCAAAACAAAAGAATTATGTGTTAAGTCAGGGGAACAACAGCTAAATCCACCAGAAAAAAAGATGGAAGGTCCCAGCTGAGGTTAAATTCATGTGAATGAACACTGGAAATCCATGGGTCTCACCCAAAGCCGTTTCCACATCAGATTCTACAAATACTTTGTGCTTGGATCTCAGCTTAGGGAAAGGATTCCTGCAGCTGTCATGACTCCTCCAGAAAACCCCTGTCCTCCCAGGAAAGTGGCAGGCCCCGATTCTGTCCAGAGTGGTTGAAACAGGCCAAAGGAAAAAGGCACTGGGACCCAACTGGGACCAGTCATAGTCCCCCCTTTCCCTCACAACCACATTAATGAGAGAAGGAACCCCTTTGGCTGTAGTGACTGCCTGAGTGCTCTTGCAAGATATATACACATATATCCATATCTATATAGATACACACACATTTATACATACACACAGACACACAGATATAGACACAGACACAGTTATATACACATATAATACTCATTATATATAAAGACTATACATATATAATATATACATATATAAACATACATGTACTTAAACATATATCTACACACATACATTACATATGAACACAAATATACATATGCATACATATATGTATACATACATACATACACACACATATATATGTATATATATATATATATATAGTGTATGTACATTGAAATGTTGACTGAAGGAAAGGAACTTCCAACTTTGAGATATACTAGAGAGGGGTCATCTAAGACTAGATCTAAGTGGTGATTCAAGAGCTTAGGAGAGACACTGGGGTTGAAGACATAAATTGGGGAATCTTTTGAATACAGAGGACAATGGAATATATGGGGGATGAAGAGAGGGAGAATAAAAGAAAGCCTAGGACATCCACGATTAATGAGTAGGATCCAGATGAAGGTCCAGCAGAGGAGAATGAGAAGGACTGATGGATGGGAAGTAAGCCCAGTGTCACAGAATGCTAGAGAGGAGAGAGTATCCATTAAGAAGATGGTCAACAGTGTACAAGGCTATGTCAAGGTCAAGAAGGTCATTTGTTTTGGCAGTTAAGAGGTCACTGGTAATTTTGAAGAGAGGTTTCAGTTGAATGGCAAAGTCAGAAACTAGATTGCAAAGTCTTCAGAAGAGAGCGAAAAGGAGGAATTGGAAGGACTTCACACATCCATCTTTCTTAATGAGTTTAGTGGCCGTATGCACTAGGGAGTAGGAGTTAGGACATAGGATGTTTACCTTGCTTCACTGAGGGCCCAGTTGAGATTAGATGACATAAATTTATATTAGATGATATATATTTATGACATACATCTCATTCAACTCAGTCTCATGACTCACTCCAGCTCTACCCAGGCAAACATGCATAGGAGTGAAGATGGTGGATGATGGGAGAATCTCATTTCGGGGCTTGTCAAAGTGTGGTCAGGGAGAGTACATGGGGTACTGCTGCTGCTGCTGCTGCTGTAGTGATTATGGGTCCTTAGAACAGGAAAGGTTAGATATGGAAGGTCTCTTGGAATGTGGAATTTCTTAGTGGGAGGGACCTTAGGACACAGAAGTTAGAGGTGGGGGGGATTTAGAATATAGAACCTCAATTGTAGCATCTAAAATGGATTTTGGCACATGAATTTCAGCTGGTAGAGACCCTAGAATATAGAACATAGGTTATGAGATCTAGGATAGACCTAACCATATAGAACAAAAAATGAGTGATATGGAAGGTACATCTTGGTCATGGAAAATTGAAGTCTGGCCAACTTAGGAATATGCTTTGCTTGGCTAAGCATATTTGTTATAAAGGTTTTGTTTTTCTTTCTTTCTTTTTTTCCCAATAAACTGGGAGGTAGAAGGGGAAGAAATTTGATGTTTTCAAGTGCAAAAAGTAAATTTAATTAAAAAATATTAAATGTCTTATAGGGCCTTTGACTGTGGGATATTAGAAGTGCGAGGTGCCTTCAAATACAGAGCATAAAGGCTGAACTATGGCTAAGCGCCTAGGTTCCAGAAACCTTTTCTCCCTGGAAGCTGCCTGTTCCCCTGTAGCCTTGCATCCTGGCACATTTCTCTGCCTTTGTGGCTCCTTCCTCTAGTTGGTCATTTCCTTCTGGAATCTCTGTTTTAAGGGAGGGTCCCCAAGTCAGTCACATTCACTTTGGGCTGAGCTCCAGACTTTCTGGACTTCTCTGTCTACCATGTTCCTGAAGTCACCTTTAAAGCTTCTTTACTAAATTGTCTTCCTCCATTAGAATGCAAGCCCCTTGAGGGCAGAGGCTCTTTCTTTTGCTTCTCTTTGCATCCTCAGCACTTACTTAGTCTGGTGCTGGGCACACAGTATGTACTCAATGGAGGTTTATTGGCTTGACTCAGTATGGAATGGTAGAGGTGGGAGAGACCATAGAACACAGAATATACGATTTCAGTGTTTCATGGTGCTTGGACATCCTTGAGTTAAATCTTCTCCCCTTTGCAGATTCATGAGGAGGTACAGGGGGTGGGGTGGGCTGGCCTTGCCTGAGATGATGCAGCTGTTTCATCACAAAGGATGGAGCAGCAGCCACGCCTCCTGATGGATGTGCTTGAAATATCTTCCTGGCTTCATTTCCAGGCTGAAGGGGTGCTCCTACCTCTGGCCAATGCCTGTCACACTGGGTATTTTCAGATGGCCCGTTACATAATTTTAGTGAAGTGCTATTTGCAGTCAGGCTCAGGTACTCAGGTACTCTTAGCCCACTCTGCCTCATGCGTGAAGTCTTAATTGAATGGATGCCCTAGAGACTAGAGGAAGGGCCCTCCTCCAGCAGCTCTCAGCTGGAAAACAACTGAATTAAAGTTTGCCAGAGGCTCTCTCCCAAGCTTCCCAGAGCTCAGGCATCTGATGGGCAGGTCTGGGGTGTCTCTCACTTGTTCTAGCAGCAGTAGCCACTGGTTTTCAGGCTGTCCAAGGTCTATGGTGCTCCTCAGGGAGAGGGTTTCTTGGAAGAGCTCAGGATTCCTTCAGAGGCCACACAGTAGATATTCCCCAAAGGCAGGGGTTTGATAGATGACAGCTAATGCTGTTTTACTTTTTGCAAAGGATTCTGTGCCAATGTAGCTGCCATTTCTGTCTATATCACCTTAACTTCCAAATACAGCCCTTCCCTTTCCCTGCCCAGGGATCCTGATCTTGTTACAAAGATGAAAAAAGAAGGTGGGGAAAAAGCAGGCCGGCCGAATCAAGCAACAGCTGCCACATCAGACTTGCCCTGTGTGCCTGTGTAATTGCACACCCATCCCCCAGCATGTGTGCCAGGGAGGGAGGGAGGCATATGTCCTCCTACACCTGCCTCTTGAACCACACCTCAATATTCTTTCATGCTTAGCCCAGCTTTGTTCTTCTTGTGCATGTTCATGGATAAGAATACAGCATTCTTGTAAGTGTTGTCTAGATTAATTTTCTGCTTCTGGTTCCTTCATTCTGCATCAGTTCCTTGGTTCATCCATCTTGGAATTCTCCCAATTTGTCCTTTCTCACAGGACAATAATATCCCATTGTCTTCTGGGCCATGCCTTGTTTAGCTGTTCTCCAACCAAAGGCGCCTGTTCTGTTTCTGTCCTTGTGTCCAAGAAAGGGCAGTGCTATGACATTTCAGCGTAGAAAGAACCTTCCCTGCTTGCTTTAGTGCTCCCCAGCCGTGCCACCCACTCCCACTCCACTTAAAGGCAGCTGGTGCCATAGTGGACGCAGCATTGGCTAGTCAGGAAAGACCCAATTTAAATCTGACCTCAGATCCTTCCTAGCTGTATTACCCAAAGCAAGGCATTTAACCTCTGTTTGCCTCAGTTTCTTGAACTGTAAAATGGATAATAAAGGCATCTGCTGCTCAAGGTTGTTGTGAAGATTAAATTAGATATTTGCAAAGTGCTTCACACAGTGCCTTGCACACAGTGGGTGCCTTATCAATGTTTATTCTCTTTCCTTCTCCAAACCTCCTCAGGGATATGTAGGCACCTGCTAGGGCATATGTATCCCTATGGAAGATGCTGACAAGGGCAATCTCTGGGTCATAATGTAGGGACATAATCATCAACTTATAATTGTAACTTTTAATTGCTTCCCAAACCACTCAACTCCTCAATCTACTCACCTCTCATGAGCTACTTCCTCCCCACCTCCTCACATCAGCCACAACAGGCATGAAGATGGTCATACCCTTGGTCTTGCCATCATCCGCAAATATACCAACTTTGCGTGCAAGAATTCTGAATCCACTTGTCTGACCATAATCCATTGGTTTTTCACCTCTCCCCCTTCCTTTACAAAATACTACTCTTTATCCTCACTGTGACCTCCTATCCCTCGACCCCTTAATTCTCTTCCATTCCATCCATCTCTTCTGCTCTAGCCACTCTTTCCTCTTTTCTCTGACTTGACTCTTTGGTGAACTAACTCAACTCTACACTGTCCTCCTCTCTTGAATCCCTTGCCCCTTAATCCCATCTCCAATTATGCGCAGCCAAAGCTCAGCTTTAGGTCACTCCCACCACTCCTGCCTAAACATATGCTGCTGGATGAAGGTGGAGAAAATCATGTAACTGTCCTGCATGGGTCCACTACAAGCTTATGTTACACAACCTCAGCTGGGTTTTCACTGCTGTGAGGCAATCCTACTGTACCTCCCTTCTCACCTCACCATCCCACTCTCCACAGTAGTCCTTCCTCACCTTCTCATCCTTCCTAAAACCTCCCATGACTCCCTCTCTCCCCTCTCTCAGTTGAGATCTAGACTTCTATTGAGGCCATTCATCATGAGCATCATCTAGTTCCTTCCTCACCTCCTATTGCTCTCGTACCTTCTCCCTGTTCACCTCTGTGTCACATGATAAGGTAGCCTGACTCCTGGTCATGGCTAGCTCCTCTACCTACTCAAGTGATCCTATTCCATTCAACAGACTTTCCCCTCTGTTGTCCTTACTCTATTGCTTATTTTCAGTCTTCCCCTTTCTCCTGACTCATTTCCTGTTGCTTACAAACATGCCTGTGTCTCTCCATTTTCAAAAAAAGCCTTCACTTGACCCTTCCATCAAAGCTCTCATCCTCTATTTCTTCTGCCCTTTGTAGCTGAACTTCTCAAAAGGGCCTCTATAATGGCCTCTACTCTCTTACTAACCACTTACAATCTGGCTTCTTTCCATCATAACTTTCATCTTTCCATCATAACTGCTCTCTTGAGGGCACAGCCAAAATGACAGAGTAAAAGCACAAACTTGGTGTGGGCTCTGGCTCCAACCACTTCCAATACCTGTAAAAATGACTATAAACAAATTTTAAAGCTATAGAACCCCCAAAGAGACAGAGAGAAACAAATCTCCTGCCGAAGGCACCCTGGCAGGCCAACCAGAAGGGTTTATTGCACCGAGCTGGGAGCCAAGCAAAGTCCTGACAAGCAATGTAGTTCCAGCCCCAGGGTGGCCCAGACTGGCCAGAGCAGACTTCAGAAGAGTGAATCACCAGCAGCTGTGGCGGTTTCCAGACTTCTCAATCCAAAAATGCCAAAAAGAAAATAAAAAGTTAGGGGGGGGCCCTGTTGGAATGGTAAATGAAGAGCGTGGTCTGGCCCCTGCCCCTGGTGTCAGAAGTGGCAGAGGCTTGACGGCGGCTTGGCGGCTGCTTGGCAGCTGCAGCTGCTGTGGCATGGTTGCTTCCAGAGCTCCTGGCCTGCAGATTGTAGGGGGACCATGTGACTATTCAGAGGGTAATCACTCTTGCTTTGGCTTACTTGGATCTGGATCACAGTCTTGGGTGGTGGTCCTGGGATGTGTGCCTAGTGTTGCAGAGCTTGTGGGGGCTATAGAGAAAGACACCCAACTAATAATAGCTCTGGCAGCTGCAAAAACCCCAGCTATTTTGGACAAAGCTCTCTATAATCTGGAAGCAGAGTTCTACCATGTCAAAGAGCTCAAAAGTCAAGATGAGCAAGCAGAGGAAGCACGATCAGACCATACAATCCTTTGTTGGGGACAAAAAGGATCAAAGCATGGAACTGGGGGAAGACAACACAGTCAGAACTCCTGCGTCAAAAATTTCTAAGAAAAATATGAATTGGTCACCGGCCATGGAGGAGCTCAAGAACGATTTTGAAAATCAAGTAACAGAAGTGGAGGAAAAACTGGGAAGAGAAATGAGAATGATGCAATAAAATCATGAAAGGCAAGTCAACAGCCTGCTAAAAGAAATCCAAAAAAATACTGAAGAAAATAACACTTTAATAAGTAGACTAATTCAAATGGCAAAAGAGGCCCAAAAAGCCAATGAGAAGAAAAATGCTTCAAAAAGTCAAATTTGCCAGATGGAAAAGGAATTTCAAAAACTCACTGAAGAGAATAATTCATTCAAAATTAGATTGGAGCAATTGGAAGGTAATGCCTTTATGAGAAATCAAGATACTATAAAGCAGATCCAAACAAATAAAAAAAAAAAAGAAGGTAATGTGAAATATATCATTGAAAAAAAACCCCACTGACCTGGGAAATAGATCCAGGAGAGAGAATTTAAAAAATATTAGACTGCCTGAAAGCCATGATCAAAAAAAGAGCCTAGACATCATCTTTCAAGGAATTATCAAGCAAAATTGCCCTGATGTTCCAGAACATGAAGGCAAACTAGAAATTCACCCATCACCTCTTGAAAAATATCCCCAAAAGAAAACTCCTAGGAATATCATAGCCAAATTCCAGAGTTTCCGTGGTCAAGAAGAAAAATACTGCAAATAGTCAGGAAGAAACAATTTGAGTATTGTGGAAACACAATCAGGATAACACAAGACCTAGCAGCTTCTACAATAAGGGATCAAAGGGCTTGGGTTATGATATTCTGGAGATCAAAGGAGCTAGGGTTAAAACCAAGAATCACCTACTCAGCAAAACTGAGTATAATGCTTCAGGGGAAAATATGGTCATTCAATGAAATAGAGGACTTTCCAGAATTCTTGATGAAAAAAACAGCTCAACAGAAAATTTGACTTTCAAATACAAGAAGCAGGGGAAGCATGAGAAGGTAAACAGGAAAAAGAAATCACCAGGAACTTATTAAAGTTGAACTATTTGCATTCCTACATGGAAAAATGATAATTGTAACTCATGAGACTTTTCTCAATATGAGGATAGTTGAAGATAATATATATATGTGTATACATACACATATATGTATGCATGTATAAGAGGGTGTATGTGTGTATAAATATATATGTGACTGTGCACATGTGTGTACAAGTATACATAGAGGACACAGGGTGAGTTGAATATGAAGGGATGGTATCTAAAAAATAAAATTAAGAGGTGAGAGAGGAATATAATGAGAGAAGGAGAAAGGGAGAAATAGATTAGGGTAAATTATTTCATATGAAAGAGGCAAGAGAACACTGTTACAATGGAGGGGAAGAGCAGGAAGGTGAAAGGGAATAGGCCAACCTTACTCTCATTGAATTTGGCTTAAGGAGGGAATAACATACACACCCAGTTGGGTTTCTTACCCTACAGGAAAGCAGGGGGGAAGGGGATAATAGGGAGGATGATTGAAGGGAGGGCAGGTTGGGGGAGAGCGTAGTTAGAAGCAACCACTTTTGAAAAGGGACAGGGTCAAAGTAGAAAAATAGAATAAGTGTGTAGGGTGTATAGAATGGAGGGAAATAAAGTCCATCTTTCACAATATAACTACTGTGGAAATGTTTTGTGTAACTACATATGTACAACCTATGTCGAATTGCTTGTCTTTCCAGTTGAGGTGGGTGAGGAAGGAAGAAGGGAAAGACTCTGGAACTCAAAATTTCAAAAAAAACAAATGTTAATGCATGTTACATGCAACTGGGAAATAAGATATACAGGCACTGGGGTTTAGAAATCCATCTTGCCTTACTAGAAAGTTAGAGGGTGGATGGGGGAGGATAGAAGAGAGAGCAGATTGAGGTAACAGGTATTCAGAAGGCTCACTATTTTGGGTGGGGGTAGGGGAGAGATGGGGAGAAAAATTTTTAACTCAAAATCTTATGGAGATGATTGTTGAAAAGTAAAAATCAATAAATAAATTGGAAAAAAACTCTGCTCTCTTCGAAGTGACGACTGATCTCTTGAGTGCCAGACTCAATGGCTTTTTCTCAATCCTCCTTCTCCTTGACTTCTCTGCAGCCTTGGCCATTGCTGATGACTCCCTCTCCTCCTTGATATTCCCTTGTCTCTAGGTTTTCAGGACACCTCTCTCTCTCCCGGTTCTTTTTTCTACCCGTCTGACCTCTCCTCAGATTCCTTTGCTGGATCTTCCTCCAGATCCCACCCTCTAATCACAGGTGTTCCTCAGGGTTTTGTCTGGGTCCTCCTTTTTCTTCTTCCTCTATAATACTTCCATAGGTGATCTCATTGACTTCTATGGGTTTAATTACCCTCTCATGCTGATAATTCTTAAATCTACCTTTCCTGATTCAATTTCTCTACTGCTCTTAAGGAAGGCGTTGCCTCCAGTAGCAAATATAAAATATTATTTTGGGCATTCATAGCTTTCCTAACCAAACCATCTTTCTAGTCTTCTTATACCTTACCCCCTACCAGGTTCTCTTTGATGCAGTGACATTAGCCTCTTGACTATTACTCATACAAGACTCTCCATCTCTCTGATCTGGGCATTCTCTTTTGCTGGCCCTCCTCTGCTCTGACTGCTGACCTCCCTGATTTCTTTTGAATTTCAGCTAAAACCCATGTTCTTCAGGGAACCTTCCTCAATCTCTCTTAATTCCAACACCTTCCCTCTATTAATTACATCCTATTTTAATTATGTCTTATTTATGCATTATGTAGTTTGCTTTGCATATATTTGTTTGCATGTTGTCTCCCCTATTAGATTGTAAGTTCCTTGAGGGCATGAACTGTCTTCATCTCTTTTTTCATCCCCTGCCCTTGATGCAGTGCCTGGCCCAGAGTAAGCACACAATAAATGTTGATTACTGATAGATTTCTTGAAATGGTTGGACCCTACCCAAAGTATGTCATCTTAGCTTTCTTTCCACAGCCCCACCACCATGGACTGTTTCCATCTTTGACCACTCCTGGCTATTTGCTAGTTGTGAGATGAAACCTCAGAGTGATTTTGCTTTTCCCCTTACTACCAGGCTGCCTTGCCTCCTAGAGTTGTGCTGATTGGTAAGAGTGCATCAATAATATTAATAAGAATCTACTTTTATTAGCCCCCATTGTCAGAACATGCTGACATATAATACATTTCTGCCCTCTGGTTGTTTCCCTTCTCCAGTTTGGGGAACAGCAACCCTATCAACATCTTCATCACTTCTGGAGAGGATGCATCATTCATTCCTCCTTTGGTTGTACTTCCCACCTCTGTAACTTTATTCCTCTCTGGCTAACATTGCCCCATATATGTTATCTCACCCAATATGAATTTAGCCTCCTCAGGGAATGGGACCACCTCTCCAGTGTAGTTTAATGGCATGTAGGAACTATTTAATACACACTCCTTAGCTCATTTGTTCATTTAGGCTGTGTTATATAATTTAATACAGTACAGTGTGATATGACATAATATATAGTATACTATAGTGTGATATGACATACAATACAATACTATATTACACTATGTTATATTATATCACATGTGCTATCACTTCATGTCATATAGCATGTCATATTCTTTTATCAAATTATTAATAGTCATAGCAATAGCCAAGTCAAGTCAACAAGCATTTATTAAGGACCTATTATGTGCCAGGCACCATGAAAATTTCTGAGGATCCCAATAGAAGCAAAGGGAAAGTCCTCCCTTGCCTTAGAGAAACTTACGTTTTAATGAAATATGACAACAATTACTAGTACTAATACAATAAGAACTAAGATTATATAGTGTTTGGAATGTGTAGATGTGTATACACACCTATACATTATACATACACACGCAGATATGGACACACATATGATATCAGAAAATTATCAGAAAAATTTGAGGAAAACTCTTCCCCTGCTTTCCTCCCATCATGGAGTTTCTCTTCTTCAATTTCATTTAATTACAATGTTAATTTTATCTTTTAGGATCTCCTCCTTTTTCATTTATTTAAGAATTTTTTCCCCAACTATAGTTTTGAAAGAAATTTTCATTAATTTTCCTAAAAACTAAACTGTAAACCTCCGGGGCTTGCAATGACTAGGATTAGACTCTTTTTTGCTCTATTTGTGTTTTAAATGATACCAAAGAGATGTGTTTCTGGCACATTGGTCCTGTTGTGGCTCTGCCAGCGATCAAGAAATCAGAGGTCTCTTCCTCACTATGGATCTCCTTTTCTCTCCTACAAAGGAGGAGGTTCAGGTAGGATTATGCCCAAGGAGCAGATAGCTTTGCCATTCTCCCCCCAGTGGGTGTGTTCCACCCCAGCTCCACCATGCCCTGTCATGGATTCCAAGGTGGCTTTAACACTCCCTTTCAGGGCTTTTATTCTGGTGCCTAGAAACTTCATGCTACTAAATCATCTTAGACAAGATATTTCTTCTTATAAACTTTAGTATTTTTGCAAACATATATAAAATTTGGGTAAAAGTCAGCCCATAAAGTCTAAGTTTCAAGGTGCCCACTATCCGGGCTCATCTTTGTTCTCCATCCTGCAGTCCCTCCCACACTGACATTCTCTGTTCTCTGTTGTAAGTTCCATTCCAGTTCTTTTCCATATTCTGAAGTCCTCCCCAACTCTATCATTCTCTTTTTCTCTCTTTTTTTTTCCTTGCAGGTGACACTCCTGGCCTTTCCTCCTATGTTGTAGAAACCTCCTGAAACTGGAAGGTCACAATCCCTGGCCTTTTTCCACTAGAAGTATCCTCTGCACCGGGACTCTATCCTCTGGGAGGCTGCTTCCTCCTAGGACTACCACTTGGAGCAGTGGTTCTCAACCTTCCTAATGACATGACCCTTTAATATAGTTCCTCATGTTGTGGTGATCCCCAACCATAAAATTATTTTTGTTGCTACTTCATAACTGTAATTTTGCTACTGTTATGAATCGTAATGTAAATATCTGATATGCTGGATGTATTTTCATTGTTAGAAATTGAACAGAACCCACAGGTTGAGAACTGCTGATTTGGAGGAAGATGTCCATGTCAGCCATGGCTTCATTTCTTTCTAGCTTTCCCCACCCTACATCCATCTTTTCCACTAGGTTTTATGTCCTGTCTTCCCTGTTAGAATGTAAGCTCCTTGAGGGCAGGGACTATCTTTCTTTAAACATGCCTTTCTATTGGCAGAGCTAAGTAAAATGCCTGGTATATAACAAATACTTAACAAATGCCTATTGACTTTTCTATGCTCAAAGGTCTTGCTGTTGGGTGTTCTAGACCTTGAAGTTTTCTCCTAGCCCTACCTTTCCATGTTCCACATTCTAACATCCCTCCAACTCCAACACCTTATGTTCTAAGTCACAGAAAACATAACGTCCATTGGCATAGAAGTTTTTTTCTTTTGCAATGACCTATTAAGGTGAGTAATATTAGTATTACTACTGTCGTTGTACAGCTAAGGAAACAGTGACACTGAGATAAGAATGTACTTACTTGACCCTTTAGTAAAGTGTGAGAGACAGTATTCGAATCCAGGCCTCAACCCCAAACTGTCTTCTCACTACTGTATCACAAACTGGTTTAATGAGAAATAGAATGTAGATGGCATCTGCCACAAAAAAAGCTTCTTAGAAATTCAAACAAAATTCTCTGATCTGATGGCTTCTTAATCCATTCAAATAGAGTCACTTTGTGTCTAATTAGCTCTGAGCAAAAATTAGCTTGGTTGCTCATCTGTTTGAGAGCCCTTCAGACTGATTAGCATGGAGAAAGACATTTAGCATTTTCATGAACATTTTGCTTCATTTAAAGGTTTGCTCTATTGGGTTCAGACCATTCATCATTGGACAGAAATGCTGCATTTCCCGTTGACACAAGACAGGATGGAATTCTGAGAAATGTCAGTGTCATTAAAGCTAAATTGACTCAAAATGTGAGGTAATCATACAGGAGACAGACCAGTCACATACACTGGTCTTGTCTTTTGTCCTCTCTGCCATGCTTCTAGGATGTTGGCCTGTGCCTGCTTTAAGACAAGTTCATTTTGTCCCTAGATAGTCATGAGTGACCTCTAATCTTGTCTCAAATTTCTTTTTCATCTTTACTGATGACACCAGCTTTGATTGGACAGGAACCATGCTTGTTGTTCAACCCTCTGATCTGATGACTCAGTTTCCTTGTTTTCTCTTTATGGTGAGGAGCTCCCCTTTGCATAGAGGACAAGAAATAGGGTTTTGGTCTGGAAGGGATTGACCTAGGTGGTCATTGTCTCCAACTCCCTCATTTCATACACCAGGAAACTGTCTGGGGCAGGGGGAAGCCACTTGCCCAACGATCACACAGGTGGTAAAGAGTACAGTTATGATTTGAACTTAGAACTCTATAGCTAGTGCTTTTTCCACGACACCATGACATAGAGGAGAACATGCTAGACTTAGATTAGGAAAGATGCAAATCAAGCCCCTGATGTTCCTACACAATGATCCCGGAACCTCCCTTTCCATCTCTGTAAGATGAGAGTAAGACCTGACTGTCCTAGCTGCCACATGAGGGCGCTATCTGGCTCAAATGAGCTGATATGGCACAGACTTTTGCAAACTTCAAAGCATTTTCAATACCCCAGTTCTGTTTTATCTCATTCTTCTCATCTTTTTTCAAGAGAGCTTGGAAAGAAATAGAGCTGGGACAAGTTCCGGTCCTGCTACTATCTTTTATTTTTAGTGTTCTACAGATTATGGCACAGATGGCTAATAGAACTCCCTTTTGTCATTGAGGAAAAAAAAAAGCAATGGGATCCAAGAACATCTTCTGTAGATGCACCAAATGCATCTTGGGAACAGCTTCAGCAGCAGACAGGTGACTGGAGTGGGCTGTCCTTTATCTTGTCTCCTTGGGTTTCTATTTCTCCCACAAGTTCTCTCTGTTTGGAAAGTTTGGGGTCTCACATACTTTGACAATGTGAATACTTGCTATGTCTATTTAAAATATTTAAAATGTCACTTTTAATTATGTTTTTGTAGAGTGACATTCTTCCATGGCCAATATGGGGAACATTTCTTTCCAAGATAATGGTCTGGTTCCAGTACAATATGTTTGTTGAATTCTCCGGATATCTTGAGACCCCCAATAGGATTTGTATTCTGTTAGTTTATGAAAGAGTGAACTGATAGTGGTTTTTAGCAACATGCCAGGTATGTGGTGGGCAATACACCTGACATACTCCCAGTAATGTTTTACACAGTTTCTATCATTTCCTTGTTGATGGACAAGTCCAGGCATCTTACTATTAATGCTAATAGCTACCATTTATATGGCATTTTAAGATGTGCAACGTGTTTTACAAATATTATCTCATCTTATCCTCACAATTCTGGGATGTGGTTGCTGTTATTAGCCCCATTTTACAGATGAGAAAACTGAGGCAGGAAGAAGTTTATGACTTGTCCAGGGTCACACAGCTAGGAAGTTTCTGAGGTCATTTGAACTCAGGTCATCCTGAACTGCGATGGCAATGCCTTAGTCCCATACTGTCATCATCAAAGCCCTTCATTTCTATTTTTAAAAATCCAGTTGATCAACTAATTGTTCAATGCTTCTTTGTATACACATTGTTGGTCAAGTACATGTATATGGATGTTACCATGGAGGGGGCGGGGCTTTTCATTCACTCCTGGATTTTACCTGCATAGTAAACTCCATAGGGATATAGATAGATTTTGGTTACAATCAATAAATCCTGTCATGTTTCATCGTTACTGTAATCAATCATCATCTTTATCCCAATTACCATCCTATTGAGGGCAGCGTCTATATTCTATTTTATTTTCAGATTCCAGTATACAGCATAAAATGTAGAGGTCATTAGGAATAGGGCCTGTTCCTGTGATTCATTGATATCTGGAACTCCCAAGTAAGGAAACTCCCTCCACCAATGCAATTTGGAATCATCTCCATAAGTTAGAGTATTAAAAAGTTAACCAGGGCATTGGGAGGTTAAGTGTCTCACTGAGGACCACACAGCCAGCATTTGCCTGGGGAGAACTTGAACCCAGGCCCCCTGGGATTCAAGGCAGCATAATATTCACTGTTAAGCTGTATCTCTCCCTATTTGTCTACTTTCTAAATATTTGTTGATCTGGATTAAGTGGAATTTAATGAAATTTTCTTCTGAACTCGGGTAAAGTGAACTCTATACTCCACTGAAGGAAGATCTTCCAACTCCTTTTTCCTTGATGGGTTTAGTCATAATAGTTCTTTCCAGGCCTGTAGCAGCAACTCCTCAGACCAACCCCTTCACAACCTGCCACCAGTGGCCAGGTTTTCCCTCCCTAACAGTGGCCTTTGTCAAAGCTAATGAGCACAAGCTTCTCTGGAGCAAGGGCTGGGTTTATTCTATCCCAGAAACTCCATAATACCTAAGGCTGGGCACATAGTATCCACAGCTTCCCATCCTCATTCAAGGGATACTGAATGAGAGTGAGCTTAAAGACTTGTCTTATTCCCTCTCATGCTACTTTACTTTCTATATTGACCATCCCTGCCTTTGCCCTTGACTTTAACCAATGCCTTGAGTACTTTTGCACCCGTTTCTGGGTCTTTTCTTGACTCATCTGTACTGCCGTTTCCTCCATACCCCCACTCATACTTAGTATAATTTCCTTCCAGTCTCCAAAGAGAAAGTCTATGCCAATGGCTCACTTTCTATAGAATCTCGAGCTTCACAAAGCATTTTCCCCAAGATAAATGAAGGAACCAAGAAGGCTTAGCCTGGAGCGGATGATCTCCTGAGGGGAATGGAATAGCTGGCTTTAAATTTGTGAGGGATAATCTCCTGGAAAGATTAGCATCATCAACATTGATGACAATAACAATAATATCACATACATATTATGCTTTAAAAATTGCTGAGTTCACATTCCCCTTCCTAGCCTGTTTGTATAACCCTGAGGATCCCTGACATTTCCTGGCCCCTCCCTCCACTCCCAGCCCAGGAGCTGGACACTTTTCATTATGGCAAGAGGTCATCAGGTGGAGATGATGCCAGGCCCCATGAATTATACCCTGGCCATCTTCCAGGCTGTAATCATTCTACCCCCTCCTCCCACTCTGGACCCCACCCCCTTCCACCTCTTGTTCTGAGAACAGTAAATGAATCAAAACCACATCCATGGAAAGGGTGTGTTAATTGACTACCCTATGACTTCATTCATTGTGCCCCTGACCTCCCAGGCCCAAACACCCTCCCCTGCCTGTCCTCATCCTGTGTGTGTTGTGTCTCTCAAATTTCTTCTAATATTTTAATCTTTAGTCCATAGCTGAGTGACTGGCACATAACAAACATTTACTGTTTTATTTTCTCTTTCTTTGTTTCTTCCTTCCTGCCTTCCCTCCCTCCTTCCTTCCTTCCCTCTCTTCCTCCTTCCTACCCTCCCTTCTTCCCTCCCTCTCTCCCTCCTTCTTTCCCTCCCGCCCTCCCTCCTCCCTTCTTGACTTCTTTCTTGTCTATCGTTTTTTTTTCCCCTTTTCTTTCTTTTCTTTCTTCCTCTCCTTTTTTCATGATCTCATTTGATATGCAGAACAAGTTTCTTTGGCAGGTGCTATTATCTTCATTTTGTAGATAATAGCAATTCTGCTGCTGCTGCTGCTTCTACTAATAGCATTTATATGACACTTCAAGGTTTGCACAGGTGAGAAAGCTGAGGCCTAGAGCAGTTGGTCCCCCATAGGATTGCAGACTCCAGCATCATGGATCTGGCACTGTCTTATTACTTAGATTCTGTGTTTTCTGAGAGCAGGGTCTGAGTTTCCTTTTTTGTGTGTCTTCTTCATTTCATACTGTGCCCGACAAATTATTACTACCACCATCATCATGACTGGTATCTATAGAGCATTTTAAAAGTATGCAAACAACCTACACTTTACCTGCCTGCAGGACAGATGAGGAAACCAATTAGACAGAAATGAAATGACTTTCCCACGTTCACAAAGCTGCTAAGTGTCTGAGCTTGGATTAGAACTCAGGTCTTCTTAATTCATTCCGCAGTGCTCCCAGGTACCTCCTATACAGTAGGAATTTAATAAATGCTTTTTGTCTAGCCTTGGCTTGATTTAGAGGACATCTAGGCCAGTGACCTCATTTGGCAGAGGATAAAACTAAAACATTCACAGAGAGTGTCTGAGGTAACTTGTATTCCCTGTGCTATGGTGGTCTATTTGACCCTCAAGGGAAAGATGAAACAATAGGAGACAGTCATAGGAATAAAGATTCTGTTGCCCCAAGTGAAGGAAAAAAATCCAATGAGGAAGGTGAACCCCAAGTGAATGGGTGACCTTGGGACATGTGTAGTTGTGTGCCCTCTTCCCTCCCCTGCACTTGGCAGCTTTCCAGCAAAATCTGAGTAACTAAGATAATAGGTAGACAATAGTGATCATTCTTCTCGAAGTATTAGAAAGTCATCAGAAAAAGATGGGATCCCAGCAGCTAGTGAATGGAGCACCTACCCTGGAGTCAGGAGGACCTGAGGTCAAGTTCAGCCTCAGAGACCTGACACACTTACTAGCTGTGTGACTTTGGGCAAGTCACTTAACCCCAATTGCCTTCACCCCTCCAAAATGAAAAAAAGAAAAAGATGAGGTCATAGATTTGGAGCTCGACAGGACCCAAAGTGAATCCAGTCCAACCCCTCACTTGATAGCTAAGGACCCTTTGGACCATGGAGGTCGGGAGAGGCTCAAGTCCAGGTCGTCAGCTTCCAGATCCAGCGGTCCTTCAGACTCCGAGGTTCTGTGATTGATTAGCCCGGAAGGGAGGGAGGGGGTGCCTTTGACAGAGCAGGAGACCGAGGGCAACAGGCTTGCAGAGCTCACACTGCAGACAGAAGGCTGAATTGAAGGCAGGCAGATCTAATGTTCTTTTCCCCCATGTTGCTCTCGGCTGCTCCGTGGGCCATAAAACCCAGAGAGCAATCCCTAGCCCAGCCACCAAAGTGCATCCCATTGGAATTCAGAGCAGCTGCCTTCTTCCCATCTGTCTCCTGAATGATGGCAGTAGCAGAGAGCGGGCTGAAATGAGCCCTGGTAATCGCGAAGGCGAGCGCGCTCTGTATGCAGGGAGAGTGCGCAGGCAGATGCAGAAATGAGCTTCCCAGGGTGCTGATTCAGAGAGAGTCTCCAACCTGGTCTCGAGCCGGCCGCTGCGGGAGCCGACGTATTCTCCTGTGGGGCGGAGTGACCTGGATAATGAAATGTCATCTTAGAAATGCAAAGGACGCCACTGCCTTCCAAGGCATCGCCTCTGCTTCCTTTGCCTTGGAAGTGTTCTACCCGGGAATGATGAGCAAGCTTGTCAGCCAGGGACTCGAAGCCGAATTCAGAGAATTTGTCTCTTGACATTGAGATTGGATTCAGCATTGTGTAAAACCTTTAGTGAACGGTTCACCCGTGCTGAGCTGTGGGCCGGGTGATGGGGGGAGTGGAGGGCCGATGAAAACAGCTTCCCCCCCCCCCCCGCCCCCGCCCCATGGGGGCTCGACACAAACCCAGACGCATATTTAATGCAAATAAGATTTTGAAAAAAAATGAATGAAAGGAGTGAGACTTTGAATGAAGTTTATAGAATTCTATGTGTATTGTCATCACATTAGCATGTAAGCTACCTGAGGGCAGGGACTTTGATTGTGTGTCCACTGGTACAGTTCCTGGTACTCTACACATTTAATAAATGCTTAATAACTGAATGGTGAAATCAAAGGGGTGGGGGAGAGACAGAGACAGGGACAGAGAAGGAGAGAGAGGGAGAGAAATGAGAGAGAAAGACAAACACACGGTCACTTTCATTTGCAGATCATGAAAGGCTTCCTGGAGAAGGAGGCACTGCGGTATTTAGGTGGTACAGTGGATAGAACACTGAGCCTGCAGTCGGGAACACTTAAGTTCAAATCCATCCCTGGACACATACTAGCTGTGTGACCTTACGCAAGTCACTTAACCTTTGCCTGCCTCAGTTTCCCCATATGTAAAATGGGGATGACAATAGCACCTGCCCCCTAGAGCTCATGCAGATTAAATGAGATAATATTTGTAAAGCACTTAAGACAGTGCCTGGTAGATAGTGGGCACTTAAAATGCTGATTTCTTCCCCTTAACTCCCAATGTGAATTAAATATTAAAGAACAAGTAAGTCTAGAGAGGGGAGGTAAATTTCAATGCTTGGTGCATTTCAGAGGTGCACAGACTTAGAGTTACAGGGGAACTTAGACAGCAACTAGTCTCAGAATCGCAGAATTGTGGAGTTGGAAAGCATCTCGGCAGCTCCCTAGTTCAACCTATACACCCAAAAAGAATTTCCACTCCCTAGATCACCTGCATCTCAGAATCTGTCTCTGCCTCTCTGCCACCTAGTGAACCAGCTCTTGTGTAACAAAGAAGAAAAGGGAAAAAATTAGTTCAGAAATATCAACCAAAATATCAACCCAATCTATGAATGCATGCAACACTACACACCCATAGGCTCCCACCACTGCAAAGAAGGAAAAGAGGTTCATCCAATCAACTCTTCTGCAGGGACACTCTTAATCATTTCAATTATGATCCTACTGCTTGTTATTAGGAACAAAATGATGAGGCAGTTTCATCAAAGATTATCTATATTCCATTAATTTGTCCCAAGCAAAGGAAAAGCAGGGCAGAGTGAGAATTAGTAGTCCTAGTTCCAAAGAATAAATTTCAGGTTTTCACAAACCGGAGCTTCTTAGCAAGTATAATTGACCCAGGAAAGGTGTCAGAGGCTCCAGGCTGAAAAATGGTGCTGTTCTAAGTGACATTGGAGGTCAGATGTGGTCAATTTTAAGGACCTTTCCAAGCCTCATGTTTCTTCAATCTAGAGGCATTTTCCCTGTTAGTCCCCAGCACATTGTGGATGGCCAATAAAGATGAAATCAAAATAATAGCCGTGATCAGAGAGGTTCAGGATTCCAATTGACCCCAGAGATCAACATCAACGGTGTTCCTGTTCTGGGGCCAGGCATATGTCCCTCCTTGCCCCAGAACACATGAGGAGGATATTGCTTCAGACCCTTTCAGGAGGCAAAATTCAATCTCAATCAAGTTGCTGACAGGTCGAATTTCAATGCAAAATGAGCAACAACCTTCTGAGATTTGATTCAATTCATAGATTAATGCTGACAACCACAGAACCTCTGAATTCTTGGCCACCAAAAAGATCATTTAGTCCAACCTGCATCTAACCCCAAATCCCTATATCCCCTTGTCCCCTAAACTGATCCTGAGCCTCTGCTTGAAGACCTCAAGTGATGGCAAAATCCCATTGGGACAATTCTCATAATGAGCCTGGGACAATGTTGCCAAATGGATAGACAGCCAGTGCCCAAACCTGGAAGACCTAGATGCAAGGCCTGCCACTGGCATATACTGATTACAGGGTCTGAAGCACCTCCCTAAGGGCATAGGTTGCAGAGTCGATCAGACTGCTTCCCATGTGGGATTTTCTTCACCTGAGACTGCCCTCCCTATACAAATGAAATCACATGCCCAAGTCCTTACCCGTACAAGGATCCATAAGACACTGTTATGGGAATCTGGAGATCTTCCCTGCCCCTAGGCCCTTTGCTAAAGTGGCTATGTGACTCTGAGGACCTTCTGAGGATATTTGAAAGTATACCCTGTTCCCTAATAGGCTGAATGTGGTCACGTGGAGTCTCTGGTGCCAGGCTTGTTTTCCAGGAATTCCCGTGTCTTGTAGCTTTGTGATTGGGCAGTTGGTCAAGAGGTCTGTGACATTCTCCAAGCCAGGAGAAGGCTATATATACGCCCTGATGTGAGGTTTTGGTTTGGGGCTCACTTTGAGAAGAGTTGTGTGATTTGGCCAGAGGAGACTCTGGGCAGCTGTTGAGCCCCCTAGCTGTGAAAAACCCAGATGTTGGTGCTTCCCTCTCTGGTAACTGAATAGGTAACTGATGTAATGGTCAGGCACTGGAAGCCGTCTGCAGATCTGTTTTTTTCTGTTTGTTTGTAATTTGTGTTTGCATTCTCTGAAGTTCAGGGTGCTGACTTTTCCCCCTGAACCAGATAAATGATATGTTTGATTAAAGTAAGATTGTTAACTTATTTTGAGTTGCTTTCCTTTAGAAAAGCAAATCTAAGAACCTGTGCTAGTAGCTGCCCTAGGTATGCTAGGGTGCTTGCTGATACACACACCTCTCTGTAACTCCCTGAACCATCTTCCATGAAGTTTTTCAGAACCCCAGTAACAGCACAAGAATCCCCTCTACCAATACCTTCAGTACCCTGGACCATCCAAGAAAATGGTGACTTGAATTCTCCGAGGGGCTTGAGCATTTTCTTACCATCTCTTTAATAAGCATGTGCTCCATTGCTCTTTTGGCCACATCCCCCTGTTCTTTCCAGTGTAGGGATCCTTTTCCTTGGTTGAGAAAGCAGAAGCAAAACCACAACTGAGTAGTTTTGCCTTCAAATTGCAATGGTGGACAGCATGGCGGACAGCAACCTAGACCTTGAGGTAGAAGTGAGTAAGCTGAAATAAGGGCTAAGCCTCCCTCATATTGGGCAAACTGGTCACCCTGTTATTATCTATTGCCATGACCAGTGGGCATCATATCATAGTTTGGCCCTTGGCCCAGACAGAAGCAGGAGCTCCTCAGTAGCCCAGAAACACCATTCTCTTTACTCTCAACTTGCCCTTGGCCCCAAAATCTCCTCCCCTGCAACTCTACCACAAAATATAGAGGCAGTGTGCCCCTTTAGGTCTCCTACTTTGACCACAGCTTCCTCATATGTGCTGTCTCCCACATTAAGATGTAATTTTTTTTTACAGTGTTTGCCATGATAGAGAGTATTTAATAGATAATGTGCTTTTATATTGGAGGCAGCTGGTGGTGCAGTGGGCAGAGTGCTGGGCCTAGAGTCAGGAAAAATTGAGTTTAGAACCAACCCCAGAAACCTATCTGTTGGATGACCCTGGGCAAGTCACTTCATCTCCATTTCCTCAGTTTCCTCATGCATAAAATGGGGATAGTAACATTACCTCCTTTGCAGAATTGTTGTGAGGATTACATGAGCTAATATTTGTATGAAGCACTTAGTACAGTGCTGGCATATATTTTCTGTGTGTGTGTGTATATATATATATATATATATATATATATATACACACATACATACATACATATATGTATACATATATAAACACACATACATATATGCCTGTGTATATATCTCCACACACATACAATACATGTATCCATGTATTCCATATGTATATATACATATATACACACAGATACACATGCATACACATATACATACACTTGCATAATACATATATATATAAGTATGTTTACACACACACTTATTTCCTTCCCTTCCCTAATTAGAATGAGTTCCTTGAGAGAAGGGGCCATTTTCCCTCTGCATCACTAGGGCATCACAATGTTTGGCATACAGTAAGTACTTAATAAATGCATCTCTCTTTCATTCTGTTCCAGTCCTTGTCATTAGAATAATTGGTATTTATGTTATAGTAATGGCATTTGTGGTCTCACATTCACCGTAAGCACTTCCGTGTTCTCCTAGGCCAACTCAATCTGGAAAGGGCTTGAGATCCTGGCTCTACTTTCTGAACATCCATTGAAACCTTTTGTTCCCAAGTCCAGGGTGCACCTTGGCTTTCTTCTCTCCCATCGGATGTCTGATGATGTATATTCTAAGTTGGAGTGGTTATTTCCTCCCAAGGTTCTCATATTTCTACTTTAACACGAAGTTCTTAACTGCTGAGAATCAGGTTCATAAGAATAATTCTCTTTATTGCTTCCTCCACTCTTGGAAGAATTAAATTTTAAATAAGGCATGTCAATAATTTAGCAGCTTTTCTACTTTTAGTAAAAAGAGAATTCTAGTGGATGCTGAGATACTTTAATTGTCCCCCAACTCCCACAGTAGAAGGTTTGATACCTATTTCCTAACTCATTTGTCATTTTGTCCTTCTGGGTAGGTGGTCTGTCGTACACTCTCTTCCCCCACCATGTTGATTTCTCTTCTCCTTTCACTGATTCTCTACTAAATAGCTCTACCCTTCTTCCTCTTTCTAGTCAATGGATTTCTTCACAGGAATTATCTTTTTAACTTGTGATGCTACATCACTACCCCATTTAACTCATTTTAACCATTAGAATTGAAACTCCTTAAGATAGGGATAATTATACTGTTTATGCTCATGTCTTGCTAAATACTTGTTCATTGTTCGATTGACCTATCTCTAAAAAGAGACCTATAGCTATAAGGAGTATTGGTGAATTTCTCAGGGAAGACATGCCAGCTTAGTCATTGGCACTGGCCCCTCTTCAGCTATCATTTGTCATTCAGCAAGGATTCATTAAATGGTTACTATGGGGCCAGGCATTGAGCTAACCACTGGAGAGACAAAGAGAGCCCCCAGAAGTCCCTCATCTTAGGGAGCTCTCATTTTAATGAGGGAGACAGCATTTAAACAACCAGATACATACATATAAGACATGTGTAACACAGACAGAAGGTAATTTGAGAGTGGAATATCTTGGCAACTGAAGGGACTGGGAAAAGACTCCACAACAGGAGGGAGATGAAATGAGTCCTGAAGGAAGTCAGGGAAACTGAGGCAAAAGTAAGGGGGCTGAGCATTCCAGGCATGGGGGACCACAAGGGCAAACTCACGCTGGTGACTTATGGAAGGTTGTGTTGGACATTCTGCAAGTGGCCCATCATTGCTGGACACAATATAAAGTATGTGAAGGAGAATATAACTGGTGGTCAAACAGACATAGAAGGGAAACCTTGGTCTCAGTGGAAGGTTTGCAAAGTAATGGGAAGAAAATAAGTAACTTCCTCTGAGGGACTTGAGTCGATAGGGGGCTTCAAGTCTGGCTTATGGAGCAATTTCATCCTGAATCATCCACATCATAAGAAAAACGTTGATAAAGAAGTCAGAAGGGAGCTTGGTGTCTAGAAAATGCACTTTATTTGGTAATTGGTTCTCACCTAAGTCCTGCCCCTTAGCAGCTGTGTGATCTTGGACAAATCCCTTCCCCTGTCTGAGCCTCAGTTCACCCATTTTTTAAATGGGGATGATGCTTTTTAACAATGTACCACAGTGGGATATGTAAGGCTCAATTGAAACCATTTGTGTAAAGAACTTTATGATTATAAAATGTTCTGCAAATATGAAATGCTATTGTCTGGACTTTTGTGAATGAAGGGTAATTTTCCCAAGAAACTATCTCATGGTACAGTGAAAATAATGTCCTCATTTAGAAAGTGAGGGGATGTAGGCACCAGACAAAACTATTTCTAAGCTGTGTTCCATATAACTCTGGGACCTACGCTTCCCCCACCATCTCTAGTATTCTGTGCTCCAACATCCTAGGTTATAAGATCTCTACCTCTTCTAACATAATGTCATCTTTGTGCCAAGACCCCTTCTGACTTGGAGGCTCAATTTTCTGTTTTTTCCTCATCCCTGTATTTTATGCATCATGTTCCAAGGTCTTTTCCAGCCTGACAATCTTTGTTCTATATCCCAAGACCTATCAGTTTTGGAATTTGGTATTTCATGTTCTAATACCTCTTCTAACTCTGACATTACAATAAATTTTAAACAATTAAAAATAATAATAATCATACAGATCCTATTATGTGCCAGGCATTGTAGTAGGTGATTTAATCTGATTTTATCTTCACAATCACCTTAGCAGGTAGGTGCTATCATTATTCCCATTTCACATTTGAGGTTATTGAAGCAAACAAAAGTTAAGCGATTGATCCAAGGTCATGGTGCTAGCAAGTGTCTGAACTTGGGTCTTCCTGGTGCCACGTCTCCTGCTCTATCCACTGGGTGCCATGTAACTGCCATTCTAAGGTCCCTCCTAGATCTACAGTTTTATCTTACAAGTGTCCTACCATACCAGTCTATGCAGCATGTTCTAAGGTCCCTCCCATCTCTGACATTCCATCTGCAGGATACAAGATCCATCCCAATTGGACACCCCATATTTTGAGGTCCCTTCTGGCTCCTTGCCTTTAAAATAGGAACGATAATTATACCTACCTACCAGGGTGGTTGTGAGACTTACATGAGATAATATTGTAGGGCACTTTATAAACTTAAGGTATTATTAATCATATGGGAGAAACAATATGATTATGCAAAGCGAAGGGTCCTTAAGAGCTTAGTGAGGACACTAAGCAAAGTCTCATTTCTAAGGATTATTTCCATCCCTGGAAAGTTTTAAGTTATTCAATAATTTTGCCACTTTCAAGGTAATACACTCTGATCTTCCTGTATCCTAACACCTTCCTTTTATTTCTGGTTGCATTTCACTGTCACACACTGAAGATTTCCTTCCCCCATGCACCTGTCAGGTATTTATAGCCTAATGGACCAGCTGTGGTGCCAAGACCTGCAATGCTGGATCCTTTAGTGGTTCTTTGGGATGTAAATTAGTCATGTCAGAGCTTATGCAGCTTTTCTCTGAATTCCTTTCAGGCACCCTCCTTCTCAGGTACTTCGAAAGGCCCCCACCAGAATGCAGGAAGTCAGAAATCACAGCAATAGATAACAGGAAAGCCCATCTCCCTATTACGTAATCATGGTAACCAGTCATTTCTAGAGTATTAAGGCTTAAGAAGCACTTCTTTGAGAGGTACTGAGTGTCAATTCATTAGCTCCACTTTGCAGATGACAATACTGAGCCTCAGAACTAGAGACTGACTGATTTTCTTAAGGTCAGGCTTCAGTGCATAAATCTGTAGCAGGCACCACAAATGAGAATGGAGGAGGAGGAGGAGGAAGAGGAAGAGGAGAAAGAGGAGGATGAGGAGAAGGAGGAGAAGGAGGAAGAGGAGGAGGAGGAGGAGGAGGAGGAGGAGGAGGAGGAGGGGAAGGAGCAGGAGGAGAAGGAGGAGAAGGAGGAGGAGGAGGACCAGGAGGAGGAGAAGGAAGAAGAAGAGGAAAAGGAGGATGAGGAGAAGGAGAAGAAAGAGGAAGAGGAGGAGGAGGGGAAGGAGGAGGAAGAGGAGCAGGAGAAGGAGGAGGGGGAGGGGGGAGGAGAGCTGTCTGGTTTGTCTTTGGGAAGAGGCAGTGTCCTGTTGGTATCCCCAAACTCTCTGACATCCAGGCCCATCTCTTTTCCACGAATCCTCTTCTGGTGATACATCATTGTGAGTCATGGGAAACCAGTCTCTGGAGAAATGAAGTTGAGACTCCCCCAAAGGCCAAGGGACATTGAGGGTTGGGAAAAGCTCTGATGAATTGTAAAGGAGTAATTAACCTGGAGAATAGGAACCTCCATGGTCTGCAATGTTTTCCCTCACCTCATCCCGGCCTTCTGGCATCCTTCAGGTTCCAGCTAAAACTCCGCCTTCAGCAAGAAACCTTTCCCAGCGTTTACCTATGTTGATGCCTTTCCTCTGCTCACTATTGCAATTTATATCATGCATATCTTGTTTGTACTTAATTATTTTCAGAGAACCGATTATCTTTCTCTATATCCCCATCACTCAGCTCTGTGTTTGGCTCACACTAAGTCCTCAATGCTTGTTGATCTAGAAGTGGCATGAAGGATTCTATTTCCTGATGTCCCTCTCTATTCTGCCAGCCAAGGTTACCTGTTCCACCCTCTTCCCCTAGATCAGCTTGAACATTCACATCCCAAGGCCCCTCCTGGCTCTCACATTCACTTCTCTCTGGTCTCAGGTTCATGTTCTAAGGACTTTCATCTATGATATTCTAAGCTCACCAGTCCCTCCCAGCTCAGATATCTTATAATTATAGCTAGCTTCCCTTTATATAGCACAAAGATTTGAAAAGCACTTTACGTAGGTTATCTCACTTGATCTTCACAGGTACTCTATGAAGCAGGTGCTATGAATGATCTGAATTTTATAGATGAGGGCATTGGGGGAGGGTAAGTGATCACATGCTATGCTCTCCCTTCCTCCCTGCTCTCTCATGCCCTGTTGTAGGGATCATCCTCTCCAAGACTTCCATCTACTCTGTATCTATCCCTTGTGGACAAATGTATGTATGTTGTCTTTCCTATAAGAATGTAAGCCCCTTGAGGACAGGGATGAATTTTGCATTTTCTTTATATCACCTATTCTCCCCACAGTTGGGCACACAGAAATTGCTTAAGAAATGGGTCTTGACTGACTGACTGACTGATTCTCTGTTCTCAGATCTTCTTCAGATCTACTTACTATCCCACTTCAGCTCATTTGAGGTTCAAATCCTGGAAAGACAGGAAAACATGGTTTATCTTCAGTTGATCTAGAGGCCCAGAGGGGCATTTTTCACCCCACGTCACTGTCTTAGTGGTCAAATGAAACTTTTTAGGTTCTCTGCACACAGCTCCAACTTTCATTAATGGGCATGAAGAACAGATTCTGAGCAGGTGTATGCTGGGAAAAAACAACAACAACAACAACAACAAAAACAACAAAACTCAATGAGATACTACCAGTGGGAGAAGAGGCCAAGGAGATGAATGTTAATGGTGCCATGAAAACCTTAGAGAGACCAAAGGAAACCTTGGATGTCTTGCTCAGCTCTTATCAATGGTGATCTTCTCAACTTCTTACTCCTGTAGGACAAAGTAATGAAATAATTAAGTGGTGAACTCCTTTCTGTAAGGACCAAAAAGTGTTCTTTGAAACTATAACATCAGGGCAGGGAAGAGCTGAGTCCATCATACCCACGCAATGCTTAGCACCATGTTAGGAGAGAAAACCAAACCAAAATAAAACAAAACAAAAACAAAACAACAACCCTCAAACAAACATTCTCCAGTAGGACTTGGAGATGGGCTTCTTATTATGGCCTCTCCAAGGCACTTGACATCACCCATATGTTAAATCCAAGTCAATAGTCAGTAAATAAATATTGATTAAGCAAGCACATATTATGTTCTAGGCACTGTGCTAAGTGCTAAGGCTACAAAAAGAAGCAAAAGACCAGCCCTGCCTTTAAGGAACTCACTCTGAGGACTCTTCCAACTCTAAATGTATGATGCTATGATCTTATTTGAACTAACTCTATGAAGGTATAATCTCATTTATCTTTTGCACCAAAACCCTGAGAGAAGTATTATTATTCTCAATGTTTTCCTCACAGATGATGAGAACATACACACACAGACACACACACACAGACACACACATTTACATGGGAATTAGCTTTAAATTTCAATGATCAGAGTTGGAATGGAACCAAGTAGCCCTCAAGTTCAACACATCCCTGAATGCCAATGCCTCTCCATGACTCATCTGAGAAGACTTTGTTTCCTGGTTTGCTGAAAGACCTCGAGTGAGACCAATCCATCCCCACCTTCTAGGACCACCCATTCCACCTCTGGGCAGTTCTAACTGTTGAGAACATATATTTGCATTTTCTAAAATTTTGCTTACAGAAAATGGTTACAGTTTCACATCCAAATGATCTTTAGTCTCCATTCGAAGTACAAATATAATGTCTACTTCGACAAATATTGAATGTTAATGATAAGAGAGACTATGTGGTTCGGGGGGAGGGAGTTTTGGAATAATAGAATTTGGGCTCAAATCCAGCTTCTGACACTACCAATCTTGCCTCAATTTCCTCTTCCATAAATGAACATAAAATGAGATGGCTCGACCAGATGACCTCTTGGTTTATGCCCATGATCCTGTTGGCACCTTAACCTTTCTGTAGCTCACTTTTCTCCTCTGTAAAATGAGAGAACTGGATTAAACAATAGAAGGTTCTATCCAGCTTCATAACTATGACCCTAGGTTGACTATGTCCTTAATAACAACAATAATGGACATTTATGAATAGCATTAGTGTACATATTAATGTACAAATATCAGCTAAGCATGTTTTCTGTGGTCACTATAGAGCTGGGCATTGTGAGGAGAGAGGATTAGAGAAATTGCAGAATCTTGGGGATGGGTTGTGGGATTGCAGCATTTCCAGATGAAAGAGAGCTTGAAGACCATTTATCACAAGCCATACATGATCAAGAATTTCCTCAACTAAATTCTCACAAGGTGGCAAAGGTTGGTGCCTCTTTGACACTTCCATTCATTGCTCCAGGTTTATCCTTTGCAGCCCAAACAGAAATCCAACATCTCCTGATGATGATCCTCTAAATGCTTGGACATCTGGAACAACAAGCACCCTAGCATACCCAGGATGGCTGCTAGGACACTTCTTTGATCTGCTTTTCTAAAGGAAAGCAACTCAAAAACGGTTGGCAATCTTACTTTAATCAAACATATATATCATTTGTTTAGTCCAGGGGTAAAAGTCAGCACCCTGAACTTCAGAAAATACAAACAAATTACAAGCAGATTAAAAAAAAAAACACACCAAGAAAACAACACATTTCAATAGACCAACAGACAGGGCTTCTAGCTGTCTGACCATCACATACATACAAAGTGTGGCCTTCCTGAAAAACAAACCTCCCTCAAGCAAGTTTCTCTCCCTGGGCTCCAAGTGAGGTCCATTAAGGGCCATTAAAACACCATCCTCTTCTTTGCCCCAGGTTAAACATTCCAGGTTCCTTCAACTGTCTCTAGTATGGAAGAGATTCAATGCTCCTCACCATCTTGGATATTTTCCTCTAGGTTATGAATTATGGCTAAACTTCCTCAGTTTATTAGTGTCAGTGCAAACCTGTGACACCAGTAATTAATCATTATAATTCCTTGTATGGTGCCTTAAGATTTGTGAAACCCTTAATATGTGTTAACTCATTTGTCTTCACAACAACCCTAGGGGTAGGTGCTATTATAACCCTCATTTTAAAGATGAGCAAACTGAGGCTAAGAAAGATTAAGTTTTTTGTCTAAGGTCACATGGTTAACATGTCAGAGGGAGGATTTGAACATAGGCCCTCCTGACCCTGAATCCCACACCCTATCTACTATGCCACCTAGCTATACACCTGAACACTATATTCCAGATGAGTTCTGATAAGGTCAGAATTCAACAGGAGTATTATCTCCTTTTTCCTGGGAGCTGTGCCTCTGAGTGAAGTATTAACACTACATTAATGATTTTTGACTACCACATTTATTAACTGCTGACATGTTGTACATGTTTTTCTATTCTTCTTCCTTCTCTTCCTCCTTCTCCCCTTCTTCCTCCTTTTCCTCTTCCTCTTCTTCCTCCTCCTCCTTCTCTTTCTTCTCCTTCACCTTCTCCTCCTCCATTTCTTCCTCCTTCCTGTTCTTCCATAGTTGGTTTTGAACCTGTGTTTCTTTTTCAAATTATCTTATATTTGCTTCAATCTGGCCTTCCAGGTTATCAAGATTTATCTATTTTTTTGACTGTTGTCCAGTGTATTTGGGATTCCCCTCTCAGTTTTGTGTCACCTGCATATCTTATAAGCAAGTCATCTATGCCTTTTTTTACTCAGGCAGTTTATACGCACATATATGCGTACATATATACAATATACTTACACATATAGGCATACTCACACATCTACATATACATACATATATACACATACGTACACACATACACACACCTATAATAAAAGCTCCAGTGCCCTTCCCTGGGGCACTCCATTGGTGATCTTTTAAACTAATGTCTAACTTTAAATGACTCCTCTTTGATTCCAGCCATTCTCCCATATCTACATCCTTTGGACTGTACTATAGTCTAGCCCATATCTTTTCATCTTTGAAACAAGAATAGAATTTGATACCATATCAAACACATTGTTAAAAATTGAAGTAATCTGCAGTTTCATGTTTCCCTAATCTATCAATTGTCACATTATCATCAAAAAAAATATGGTTGTTCTTTCATTTCCTCCTGTTAAATCCATGTTAGCCCTTTGTGACTGTTGCTTTGTTTTCTAGGTTTTCCTAATTGTTTTTTAATGATCCAAGACAGAATTTTAATTGCACTTAAAGTCAAATAAGCCAGATCGTAGTTTACAGTCTCTTTTTTTTTCCTTAAAGAAGGAGATATGTGCTCTTCTATAGCTCTGTGGTATGTCTCTCCTTCTCAATGATCTTTGATCATTTCAAATGTTATTTACAGGATTTTCAGATTCACCTCATTTTTCTCCTCCTCTTAAATAGAGGATGTATTTTTTTTGTTTTGCTCATGTGATGAGAATTCATCAAAAAGCTATATGTTCTTAGAGCATCTCATTCCTTATAGTAAGAATCAACTTCCTGTTCATTTTCATTTTCTCTTATTTTTTTTTTTCCTTTTGGAAAGGCTATTGTCTTTGGTGAGAAAAGACAAGTAGACTAAAAACCAAATAGCCCTGTTTATCTCTGCTGTAAGCTGCCATTCATCCCAAAAGGCAGTCCTCATCCTTCTTTGATTTCACTCTTTTTCCTGATCCAGCTAAAATAATACAATACAAACTAAACCAAAACAAGAAACCCCTTTGGGTCATCCTGAGTTTCCTTCACCAGCCTCAGTTCATTTTGAGCTTCAGCCCTCCCCATCATATTTTTATAGGTCAGTGCTTTTGTCTTATATTGAATGTATGTCAACTGGTTTTGCTTCTAAATTGTGTACATGCCAAAGCCAAAACTAAACAAATTCAAACCCCAGACTCTAAATTGACCGATCACCCTGGGCTTCCACATTCATTTCATCATGCCATTCTCTCTCTCTCTCTCTCTCTCTCTCTCTCTCTCTCTCTGCCTTTCTCTCTGCCTCCCCCCCTCAGTTTCTGTCTCTGCCTCTCTGTCTCTGTCTCTCTGTCTCTGTCTCTTTGTCTCTGACTCTGTGTCTGTCTCTTTCTTGCTCTGTCCATCTGTCTCTTTCCCTCCCCCCTCACAAATTGCATCTCTTACAACTCTAGATGTAGAGGTGGAAGGGGTCCTGAAGAGCCTCTAGTTTGACCCCTTATTTTACAGAAAAGGAAACAGAACCTGAGATAATAAATGACCTACCTGTGTAACACACTTTGAGAGTGTCATTGGTAGAATCTGAACCCACATCTTCCTGCCCCGAAATTCAGCTCGGCTTCTATTCTGCTACATGATATGACCTCTTAATTAGATATTGACTCTCAAGTATATATTGTCTAATTTGAACAATTGTCAAGATTTTGAACTGAGACAATAATGCCGAAGTAGGTGTGTGTATGTAGGTGTATATATATATGCATATACAGATATGTATATGTACACGTATATACATACATAGTATACACACATGTATGTGTATAGATATATCTAAATATTTTAAAGGACAGAGATATTAACTCACTATGGCTTGGATGAACACCTACTATGTGCAATTTTCTTATTGTTTAGTCATTTTAGTCATGTTCAACTCTTTGTGACCCTTTTTGAGGTATTCTTGGAAAAGGAATTAGAGTAGTTTGCCATTTCCTTCTCCAGCTCATTTTACAGATGTGGAAACTAAGGCAAAGAGGGTTAAGTAACTTGCCCAGGGTCACACAGCTAATAAGTGTCTGAGGCTGAACTTGGGTCTTCTTGACTCCAGGCCTGCCACTCTAACCACTGCACCACCACCTAGCTGCTCAAGATCCTTGGTTTGGTGCTTAATGAGGTACAGAGAGGAATAACAAGGGGTCCTTAACCTCATGGATGCTACTGTCCAGTCTCATGTGACTGAGAGCTGAGAGTCAGTGTGGACCATTGGAAAGAGCCCTGAATTCAGATGTAGAGAACTGATGTTCAAGGCTCTACTCAGACATTTCATGTGATGCTTGGACTGCTCCATTTTTCCTTCTTCTTGTATCACTAGTGACTATCACTATACCTGGCAAGTAGCAAGTAGGTGCTTAACAAGGGTTTGTTGAATGACTAAAAGGACTCAAGGGGAGATAGAAGGGTGAGTTTTAGAGAGATTGGCTAGTCCCACCTTTCATTTTCATGGATGAGAAAATTGATCTTTAAGTCCAGTCAACAAGCACTTATTAAGCACCTACTATGTGATAGGCATTGTGCTGAGCACTGGACCAGAAGCAGACTGACTTTCCCAAGGTAACACAGCTACCAAATAGCAGTTGTGAGGTGACGAAGGGAAGATTTGACTTTAGGCCAGGAGTCTGGCTCCAAATCCAGGCATCTTTCCACCACATCTTCCTTTTAAAACAGCAACAACACACACAGTTTCCTATCCGGGTGAGTCTCTTCATTATTCTAGACCTCAGTTTTGTCATCTGTAAAATGGGCCGAGCAATACTTGCACTACTTGCCTCTACCAGCTGTTGTGAGTAAAGCTTCCATCAACCTTGAAGAGCTGCAGCCTTGGTTACTCTGGCTACATAAATGCGAGCTGTCCAAAAACAGACCCGAGAGAAGCTGCTCCTCCTCCCCAGCAGCATTTCTGGTCTGTGATCACATTTCATCATTGATAGGGGAGGATGTAATTTGCAGCAGCATAGCTAAATCTGGTCATTTTCTTGGCTGTGGGCTGGTTTGTTGATCCAGAGGTGCCCTGTTGACAAGCCTATGAGCTCGATGAAGTGATGGATGGATTCATGGCAGGCAGGCTATGACCAAACAGGCCTGGACCAGGAAAGGGGAGGCTTGTTTTCCAGTTTGGCCCTTGATGCAGCCTAGAAGGACCTTGGTCCAGTCTCTGCTCCAGTTGTGGCTTTTAGTTTCACCCTCTGAAAAATGAAGGCATTGAATAAGAATAATGCTATGTTTTTTTCTGGGTATCAATTTCAGTCAATAAACACTTATTAGGTACCTCCTGTGTGCTAAGCACCAGAGATACAAAGAAAAAAGGTCCTACTAGTGTGAGTGCTCCCAGTATAAACATGGAGTCAATTCACATTGATTCAAGAAGCAATTATTAAGTGCCTACCTTGGGCCACCTATTGTTTGAAGTGCCGAACATATAAATATGAGGCAGTTCATCCTCTTTGTGTTCAGTGTAGATCTTGGAAACAAAAGGAAAAGTCCATAACCTTCCACATGAGCACAAAGAATAACTGGGCATTGAGAGGAGGACTGGCTTTCTTTAAGCGTTCATCACTTGTTCTGGAATTCAAGCCTCTTCATCTTAGTAGAGGGAGCTAGGCAACACAAGGGCTAGAACACTAGACTTAGAGTCAGGAAGACCTGAGTTCAAATCTAGCATTAGACACCTACTAGCCAGGTGACCGACCAGAAACAAATAACAACCACTTCTGGCCTCAGTTTCCTTATCTGTAAAATGGGGGATAATAACAGCTTCTACCTCCCAGGGTTCTTGTGTGGATCAAATGAGATAGTAATTGTAAAGTGCTGAGCACAGTGTCTGGTATGTAGAAAGAGCTATATAGTTTTTAGTTAGTAGTAACAGTAAAACTTGGCAGGGCTTGTGCTCCACTGGCACAGAGAACACTACCATTCAGGAACAAGGCATGCAAAGAGGACTTTACTTTCACCATTATTACACCCCAAATACTTAACTCTTACTACTGCTTTGTTTATTTCTGTTTGTATCAGCAAACTAGTTTTTTTTTTAAAGAGAGAGGTTGAGTGGTATAATGGGTAAAGACCTTGAGTTGGTACAGATCAGGGCTAAAGTTTGTGTCAGGGCTCTGATAGGTAGGAGGTATGTGACATGGACAAGTTAGTCTCTAAACCTTATTTGGATCTCCTGTACAATGGGTATAATAAAACTTATTAATAATTAATTAATATATGATTATAAATAATAAATAATAATTTAATAATACATATTTCATGGTAGTTTGTTGTAAGACGTCAATAAAATAACTCATTTAAGCATTCATTAAAATGCTATGATATATCAGTTATCATTCTTATTATTAATTTCTACTATTACAGCTGCTTCTGCTGCTGCTACTACTACTTCTCCTCTGCCTAGTGAGTAACAGATCATAGGAAAATGATGAAATCTCTAAGGAGTTTATGGATCCTTTGTGCCTGTGCTTTTCTGCATGCATAGTGGTCAGTGTTTGATCAGCCTGACAAGCTGAACCATAGGGCATCCCATTCATCCTGGCTCATAGGTGCCATTGTGGTCTTTTGGCTGGAAGACGAAAATCAGGCTCATTAAAGACAATACAGCATCTCATCAATGGCCTGTTGCTGGTCCCTGAAGAGTCTAAATTGTGCCTCAGAGTAATTGATTTCATTGGCCTTTCAAGGCTAAGCTCTCGTTGGGAAAGAAACATGAATCCTGTTTTTTTTTCATTTTTCATCCACAGAATTGGGAGGCGAGTGGCACAATGGGTTTGAATGAGTATTCTGTTGGGTAGAGGTCCATGGGCATATTTGGCTTTTCTTTGGCTATCTCAGGGAAGTCTTTAGGACTTGCAACTGAACAGACATGTGGATGAGGGTAGGAAGGGCAGAGGGAGAAGGTGGGATTGGGGTTGGAATGGATTGAGTAATGATAGAAAATATCAAGAGTATTAGGCATTCTTTTTTTTTTCCCCTTTCTGGTAGTTTTCTTTCTTTTGTTGTTGTTGTTTGGTATTTTATTTTTCTTTGAATATGTATAAAAACAATTTTTAACATTTGTTTTTAAAACTTTAAGTTCCAAATTCTCTCCCTTCCTCCCTTCCCAACCCCTTCATTGAAAAGGCAAGCAATTTGATATAGGTTATATATGTGTAGTCATGCAAAACATTTCCATGTTAGTCATGTTGTGAAAAAAAAACATAGACAAAAATCTCGAGAAAAATAAAGTTAAAAAAAAATTATGTTAAATCTGTATTCAACACCAGTTCTTTCTTTGGGGATGGATAGCATTTTTCACCATAAGTCCTTCAGAGTTTCTTGGATCATTACATTGTTGACAATAGCTAAGTTGTTCACAGCTGATCATCTTACAATATTGCTCTTACTTTATACACAATACATGTCACTTTGCATAAGCTTCTGTAACTCTTTCCAGGTTTTTCTGAGAGCATCCTGCTGATCATTTCTTATAGCACAATACTATTCCATCACAATCACACACCACAATTTGTTCAGCCATGCTCCAGTTGATGGGCATCCCCTCAATTTCCATTTCTTTGCCATCAGAAAAGAACTGCTATAAATATTTTTGTAATATGGGTCTTTTTCCTTCTTTTTTTTCTAATCCTTTTTTTATGATACAGATCTAGCCATGCTATTGCTAAGTCAAAGGGTATTCATAGTTTTATAGCCCTTTGGGCATAGTTCCAAATTGCTTTACAGAATGGTTGAATCAGTTCACGACTCCACCAACAGTGTGTTAATGTCTCATTTTCCCCATATCCCCTCCAATCCTTTCTGTACTTTTAGCCAATCTAATAGGTATGAAGTAGTACCTCAGAATTATTTTAATTTGCATTTCTCTAATCAATAGTGATTTTTTTTAAGGTAGTCATTTTTTTCATATGGCTATAGATAGCTTTGATTACTTTATCTAAAAACTGCTCATATCTTTGGATCATTTATCAATTGGGGAATGGCCCTTATTTTTATAAATTTGATTCAGTTCTCTATATGTTTGGGAAATTAGGCCTTTATCAGAGAAACTTTGGTCAAATTGTTTTTCACAGTTTTGAGTGATAACTGTATTTCCCTCCATCCTATTTCTCCCTCTGTTTATTCTCTCTCCTTTCACGCTGTCTCTTCTTAAAAGTGTTTTGCTTCTGAATACCTCCTCCCCTAATCTTCTCTCCCTTCTGTCACCTTCCCTCCCTTGCTTGTCTCTTGTCCCCTTTTCCTCCTACTTTCCTATAGGGTAAGAAAGATTTCTATACTCAGTATGTTACTCCCTCTTCGAGTCAATTCTGTTGAGAGTAAGGTTCACTCACTACCCCTCACCTCTCCCTTCTTTCCCTCCACTGTAAAAACTTTTTTCTTGCCTCTTTTATGTGAGATATTTCTCCCATTCTACCTTTCCCTTTCCCTTTATCTCAGTACATTCCTCTCTCACCCTTTTATTTTATTTTTTTTTTATATCATCGCTTTATATTTAGCTCTTACCTGTGTCCTCTGTCTATGTATACTCCTTCCAATTGCCTTAATAATGAGAAAATCCATATGAGTTATAACTATCATCTTTCTGTGTAGGATAGTAAACAGTTTTAACATTATTAAGTCCCTTATGGTTTCTCTTTCCTGTTTACTTTTTTTATGCTTTTTTTGAGTCTTGTATTTGAAAGTCAAATTTTCTATTCAGCTCTGGTCTTTTCATCAAGAATGCTTGAAAATCCTCTACCTCCTTGAAAATCCATTTTCCCCCCTGAAGGATTATACTCAATTTTGTTGAGTAGGTGATTCTTGGTTGCAATCCTAGCCCCTTTGTCCTCTGGAATATCATATACCAAGCCCTCCAATCCTTTAATGTCGAAATTACTAAATCTTGTGTTATCCTGACTGTGATTTCACAATACTTGAATTATTTCTTTCTGGCTGCTAGCAATATTTTTTCCTTTACCTGAGTGCTCTGAAATTTGGCTATAATATTCCTGGGAGTTTTCATTTTGAGATCTCTTTCAGGAAGTGATTGGTAGATTCTTTCCATTTCTATTTTACCCTCTGCTTCTAGGGTATTTGCAGTTTTCCTTGATAACTTTTTGAAAGATAATGTCTAGACTCTTTTCTTTTGATTATGGCTTTCAGGCAGTCAATAATTTTAAAATTATCTCTCTTGGACCTATTTTTCAGGTCAATTATTTTTCCAGTGATATATTTCACATTGTCTTCTATTTTTTTCCCCATTCTTTTGGCTTTTTAATTATTTCTTGATTTTTTGTAAAGTCATCAGCTTCTATTTGTTCAATTCTAATTTTTAAGGAATTATTTTCTTCACTGACCTTTTGTGCCTCCTTTTTCATTTGGCCAATTCTGCTTTTTAAGAAGTTTGTTTTTTTTTTTCTTCAAGGACTTTTTGTGCTTCTTTTTTCCATTTGGTCAATTCTGTTTTTCGATGCATTGTTATCCTCATAGACTTTTTGTACCTTTTTTATCATTCAACTTAATCTTTTTTTTTAGAAGTGCTTTAAAAATGTATTTCCTAGGGTGATTTTACATTTCCCCCCACTTAACAGTATTTTTTCCAATTATATATAAAAATAATTTTTCAGCATTCACTATTATCAGATTTTGAATTCCAATTTTTTCTTCTTCCCTTCCCTCTCCAAAACAGCAAGCAATATTATATAGACTAAACATGCATAATCATATTAAACACATTTCCATGAGGTCTTTTTTAAAGGTGTTACTTTCTTCAATATTTTTTGTGACTCTTTCATCAAGCTATTGATTCTTTTTTCATCATTTTCATACATCACTCTCATTTCTCTTCCCAATATTTCCTCTACCTCTCAAATTGATTTTTCAAAAACCTTTTTAAGTCTTTCCATGGCCTGAGACCAATTCATATTTTTCTTGGAGGCTTTGGATTTAGGAGCTTTGACTTTGTTATCTTCTGAGTGTGTGTTTTTATCTTCCTAATCATCATAGTAATTTTCTTTGGTTAGAGTCTTTTCTGTTGTTTGCTCATTTTCCCAGTATATTTCTTGACTTTTAACTCTTTGCTAAAGTGGGGCTCGGCTTCTAGGGTGGAGGGTGCACTGTGCCAAGCTTTGGTGGTTTTGTGCAGCTGTTTTCAGAGATGCTTCTAGGAACCTATAAATTTTCAATTTTTCTAAGGTGGTATGATCTGAGGAGAGATTGTAACAGCAAGCACCCTAGCATGCCTAGGGTGGCTACTAGCACAGGTTCTTAGATCTGCTTTTCTAAAGGAAAGCAACTCAAAATGGGTTAACAAGCTTACTTTAATCAAACATATCATGTACCTAGTCCAGGGGGAAAAGGCAGCCCCCTGAACTTCAGAGAATACAAACAGAAGTTACAAACAAACAGAAAAACAGATCAGCAGACGGCTTCCAGCGTCTGATCATTACATCAGTTACCTATTCAGTTACCAGAGAGGGGAGCACCAACATCTGGGTTTTTCACAGCCGGGGGGCTCAACGGCTGCCCAGAGTCTCTTCTGGCCAAATCACACAACTCTTCTCAAAGTGAGCCC
>CM053585.1:8434909-8450381 GCA_028646515.1 Pseudochirops corinnae | reverse complement strand
AATCATGGGATAGTGGAAACAATGCTAGAGTTAGACTGAGGAGGACCTGCACTCAAATCACCATTTCTGGTACTAGCTGTATGAGCCTTCATCTCTCTGAGCCTCAGTGTCCTCATCTATAAAAATGGTATCATGAGAGCATCTCTCTTTGAGAGTTGTGAATCTTAAAGTAGATTGTGTTTGTATAGTCCTTTGAAAACCTAAAATGTGATAACAGACATTTCACTTATGACTTCTCACAGAATAACAGTAATTGGGTCAAGTTCACACAAAGAAATACTGGCAGATAAAGAAATGAAATTTTGAATTCACAATTTTGATTAGGGTTAACAAAACAGCAGCCAAAGTCATTGATGCCAAAGGGATTTGTACTTATTCACTAAAGAGCTAAATGATAACGGCTACTCCACCTCCATCTGATGACTCACTATCTTGACCCATAACTTTATATAACCTAAATCTCTAAATGTGGTAAAGGGCATTTTCTCTTATTCAGATCTCAATGGGGATGAGAATAATCCCCTGACATCCCTATGATAAGCATCCTTACAACTCTGGCTGTTCAGTGGTGATGAGAAAGAGAGAGAGAGAGAGAGAGAGAGAGAGAGAGAGAGAGAGAGAGAGAGAGAGAGAGAGAGAGAGAGAGACAGACAGAGAGACAGAGAGAGAGAGAGACAGAGACAGAGACAAAGACAGAGACACAGAGAGATGCAGAGAGACAGAGACAGAGAGAGAATGGTGATATTAGTATAGGAGAAATAATGCTTTATTAAGCATTTGAAGACCAATGTTAGAAATCATTCCCTGTCATTTGCTACCAGTGTGAACTGACTCACCTGTCTATGTATTCTTAACTTCTTGCCCTGCAGAATGAGGGGGTTGACCAGAATCCTAGAATTTGCAAGTCATAGGAGAAGTCAGCAGTCACTTTGACCAACCCACAAATGAACAATCTTTCTACAATAAGATCCTCTTCACTGGTCACTCAGTGTCTGCTTTTGAAGTTTTCCAAGGAGGGGAAGTTCTTCCCCTCTTGAAAAAGTCCATTTCAGGTCTGGGAAGCTTTCATGGTTAGGAAGGTTTGTTGTTATTGATGGAGGTGGCTCAATGTGCCTACTTGTCACTTCTTCCCTAGTTCTTCCTTCTGGGACCAACCGGAACAATGTGGACACCTTCTCCCCATAAGTCCTTCATGTATTTGAGGACAATCTCATGCCTTCCCTGAGTTTTCTCTTCCTCAGGCTAAGCCTCCTCAGTTCCTACAACCAACTGTCATATGGTATGGAATCACCACCTCCCCCATCCTTCTGCCTTCATCTTATTTCTTGTCTTCCCCTATTAGAATGTGAACACTTTGAGAGTAGTTACTGTATTTTTTTGTGCCTGGATTTGTGCCCCCAGCACTTGTCAAAGGGCTTTGTACCTAATAGGCACTTAATAAGTGCTTGTCATCTTGACAACTGTCCTCGTTCCCCTCCCTTGGATTGTCTCCTATCTACCCAGTTCTCAAACTGCGGAGCTCAGAAATGAAGATAGTCCTCTCTGAACAGGGTCTGAAATCCCACAGGACCATCATCTCCTGGACATGATGTTTCTCAATGAAGCTCGAGACTACAACTAGCGTTGTGGAGCCACAACACACAGTTGACTCATATTGAGTGTGAAGCATACTAAAGCTCCTGGGTATTACATTTATTCATCTATGTATTCATTTTTGTGTATTTATTTATTCATTTATTTATTTGATTCTTTGTCTATCTATCATCTATCTATCTATCTATCTATCTATCTATCTATCTATCTATCTGTCTGTCTGTCTATGTTTCTGTCTGTCTGACTGTCTGTCTATTTATCTATCTATCTGTTTTGCACCGTTAGTGGAGTTGTGAACTAATCCCAGGTCTTTTTTTATTTTTTAGAATAGTCGTTACCTCCCCTTGTCTTTCAGATTTAGAGCTATGATCCTGTGAAGGGGTACTGTGATAATTTTCTGAAGACTTGGATTTAGGTTCCTACTGATCAGTTATCAGCTATATTTACCTGTGAGTGGGTCACTGATCCTTTCTGAACCTCACTGAATCCTATAGATTCTGCCTCGGTTTTCTCTCATGAAAATGTTTATAATACTGCTTGTGGTTTCTTCCTCACAGGGCAAACTGTAAGAAAATCATGTAAAATGAAATATAAATATCAACTGTGAGTATGATTACTGGGTAGAATCCTGATTGAGGGTCTCCATAGTTGTGTATGTAGAGGAAATGTTCTCTTTTCAAAGAACATATATTGATATCTTAATAGAAGAAATCTATGTAAAAGCCTTTCATTAGACTGGAGAAATGTCCCCATTTATTCATGCACCTTCTCCAGAGCTGTGTGTGTGTGTGTGTGTGTGTGTGTGTGTGTTTATCAACAGAATAGACTGAGTGAGACATTACAGGATGGAGGAAAGAGGCTTCAAGTTAGGAAGCTGGAGTCACAGAATTTCAGAGCTAGAAGAAGAATCCCCATTACACCCCACCCATCAAATAATCCTCCAGCTGCTGCTTGAATACCTCCAGGAAAGGGAAAACCTACTCCCCAACAAGTAGCTCATTCCACTTTGGAATCTTTCTCATGGCTGGGAAGCTCTTTTTTTTTTTTCCTTCAAGCCTACTGTCTCTTCTTTTCAGCTTCCACAATCTCTCATTCCAATGTCAATTTTATGTAAGAACTTGACAAATCTGAAGTCCTTCAGGACATGTACACTGTGATTTTTAGGAGCTTTGGAGATCCCTGAGCTCAGGAGCTCTGACATCTCCCAGTGTATTTCCACCAGCACAGAGTGCAGTGTACACTTCACATTGTACATGTTTATTGAATAAGATTTCCTACCAAGCCTTGGCAAGCTGCTTTGTTGACAGAAACTGCTGGGCCTGAATCAGTGGAGAAGATATAACTAAGTCTGCTTGGGGGATGGAAAGAGGAGTTCTTAGAGAGGACCATGGGTTCTCATGAATGCTCATGAGGCTCATGAATGGAACATTAGAGTAGATCTCAGGGTCCATCTAGTGTAAAGCCTGTGTTTACCAATGGGGTAACTGAGGCAAGAAGGGGATTAGGAGTCATCCCAGCCAGACTATCTGAAGATATGCTCAAGGGAGATGAAAACCTTAAGAGAATTTGAGTGGTTTCTGAGTCACTGGGAGAAATTTACCCCCAAGATCACTGCCCCCTTCCCCCCATCCCCGACACCATAGGTCTGGAGCTGGGAGGGGTGTTAAGAGATCTTCCTTCTCATTTTAGAGATGAGGAAATGTAGCCCAGAGAGGTCAGATGACTTTGCACAAGATCACACCAATAGTAAGTGGCAGAGAGAGGATTCAAACTCACTTTCCATCTTTCCCAACTTACAAAGGTGGGGGTGGGTGGAGCTCATGACAACGAGAATGTTGAGTTACCTGCCATTCCAAGCACCATCCTTCATGCTCTTCCCCCCCCCCCAAGAATTCTATGACAGTTTTCAATGTGGACAATGAGCCAAAATGGAAAAATGGTGTGTCCAGAGTTTGGGAGCCCCCTCCAGCGTCAATGAGGGCCATTTCATCCTAGCCCCCATGGAGGAAAGTCAAACAGTCTAATCACGCTAGAAGGATTTCCATGAGATCTCTCTACTTCCCCTCACACCACACTCCAGGCATGCCAGCACATACTAATCTGAGCCTTCTGCAGAAGAAGTAGAAGCATGGGGGTGTTAAGAGGTTCCCACCAATATCACTTCAAAGTGAACTCCATCATTATTGAGCCTGCAGTTAGTCTGAAGCCAGCATCAGTGCTTACAAAGTACTAAAGGACAGAACTGGGTAGCAGCTATAATGAAACATGATTAAATCACACCACCACAGAGAACTATACTTTCACACTTGAAAAAAAGTAGGCTGAAAGCTGGGGCCAGATTTGAGGTTGAGCACAGGAGAATGCAGTAGATGGACTCAGAGAATAGAGGAAGGGAGTTACCCCATGGAAGGGCACTTGTTGGCTAATGGATGGAAGTAGTAGAGATGCCTCTGAGGAGGTGGGTGGAGTTGAGTGATAGGGAGTGCTGTGCTGCTCCCCTTGGCTATAGGAAAGTGCCCTTGGCATTAGAGCCCAACCATGCTGCCTCTTGGCTGGGTTCCAACTCCAACCCCTCTCCTGTACAGTTTCCCTCCTTATGATACAATACTAAGCCGCATTGCCTTAGAGTTTATTGCTAAGTATGGGGATTCTCCTGCAATTAATGATCCATTGGGAGCTGGAATCTACAGGACCTTTTGTTTGGTGCCCTCCTGGGACATGACTTAAGTGGAGGCATTGTGGAAGAGACAGAGCTGGAGCAGCAGAGCAGCCCCAGGTAGCCTCTGCCTCCCCTCCAGACAGTCACAAGAGTATCTTAGAAGCTATGGTGGTCTGTTGAACAGACCCCCTTCTATCAGGATCACCAGGGCTAGAAACACCTGGCACCTAGTTATCTTGGTTGTATTCTGGATTGATTCATCTGTGTCTCCAATGTTTCCGCTGGTAGAATAGAAACTCCTTGGAGGCAGGGGCCCTTTGCTTTTTGTCCTCTATCCTTAGGGCTTAGCACATAAAAGGCATTTAATAAATTGTTCTGGAATTGGATGGAAAGATAGAAAAAAGTTATCACTGAGAATATCCCTGGGAGCCCCTAGGAGAGGGTCTTCAGGCCTTGGCAGGAGGGCAAAGCCCACAGTTGTCTCACCTGAGGACTCTTGGAGGCCTTGGCCCATGGTCACATCAGGCTTCTGCTGGGAGTCCCGGGGGTTTCCCAGACAGCTTTGGGGTCAGTGAAGGGAGGACTCTCATGAGGGAGCTGTGTGGTTCCACTCAGACTCATTCACTTGGTTACCCATACTTATGGGGACATGTCAGGCAGGGAAATGCTTCAACCAGGAACCTAGAGGGTTCTAGCTCTGGAAGAGAACATTCCAGATATGGGGCTTCCAGAAGAAAAACAGCATTTAAAAGGTGGGGGTGCTGTGGGCACTGGGTAGAGGAAGGGGTTTGGTCAACACCTAAGCACTGAGAAAGGTCAGAAAACAAACCCCCACTACCAACGCCGATAGCAACAACAACAACAATTTGGGTTGGTTTGGTTTTTTTTTTTCTAGAAGACAGCACACATACCTCCTAATCTGTGGCCAGAAGATGCAACATGAGCAAAGACAAGGTAATGACCTAGCCAAGTGTAGTCATCCTTTCTGATGGATTTTTTTTCTTATCCATTGGCCCTTCAGACAGCAACAAAGAGGACTGAGCTGTGTTCAAGGCAGCTTGGTGAAAGCGGTGGGCAATATATTTGAATTCAGAGGATTTGGGTTAGAATTCTGGGTCTCTCATTCAATGGTTGTGAGGTCAGGGTTAAAGCAGACCTTCTATGATTCTCAGCTCACTCATCTTTATAATAAGGGAAGTAGGTTAGAAAGGAAATGAAAGTCCCTTCCACTCTATGACACCCTGTCAAACTTGTTCTCCTTGGGTATCCCAGATAGAGTTGGACCCATCCATCATTGGGTCTCTATAGATATTACTGATGTTAGAATGGTGCCAATATGCCATAGCTACTCAGCACAAGACTGAAGTATCAGCATAGAAGAAGGACTCAGAACAAGTAAGTCCTGATTGTTACTGGGGTAAATTTCCTAATTTCTCTAGGCTTTAATTTCCTCATCTGCAAGATTAGAGATTGGGGCTGGGTGTTCTCTCCCTTCTATCTCTTATTTTCTGTCTTCTATTTTGGAAAGGCCCTTAAAGTGCAATGAGGAAGAAAGGGGAAAGTAATCAAAGGAGATAGATGTGGATGCACAAGGAACTCCCTCGGCGACCAACTCACTGTTTAAGAGTATATTGAGAAGGTAGGAGACCACAAAATGGAGGGTAGATAGTAGATGCATAGCTCAATCCTGCCTGAATAGTGTCAGGAGTCTTAAAACTCAGTTCCTAATGACAGTGAATGAGAAGGACAACAAAAAGGGATTTTTAGTCATGTGGGGAGAAAGGCAGCAAGTTGGCACACTGAAGAGAGACTGGACTTGGGCTCAGGAAGACATGAGCTCAAATCTTGCCTCAAGCATACACTAGCCTTAGGACCCTGCCTACATTAATTAATTACTTTGAACTTCAGTTTTCTCATTGGTAAAATGAGGGCATTGGATGAAATGGCCCTTAAAATTCCTTCCAGCTCTGAACAAATGATTCTATGGTCTATTCATGGTCTTTGAACAGGATGGCTGTGATTATAATACTAGAAAGTAAATTGAAGACAGACCTGCTCAACTCTTGGTTGGCTTCTATGTTTTTCAAACAAGTTGAAGGAGCTTAGAACTCGACAAAATAAAATAAAATGTTTTTTAGGGAGCTGAAACACAAGGTAAGAGTCTATCCTGCTCTGTGAGTTCATCATTGAGCACCATTTAAGTATATTATTGGATAATGAAAGAATTGATGAATATTATAGAGAAATGAACACAGTCAGTCAATATAAAGAATGAGTAAGGCGCAATAGGACCAAGTATGGATAAATGTTTTCTTCTTGAGAGAAAGAGTTTATCACTCATAAACTAAATTCTTTTGAGCCTAATTTATATTCTTAGAAAAAAAATAACCCTATTAGGGAGTGGGCTTGTGAACATTTAGAAATAACAGAGATGATAACTCAGGGTCAGTCTGGCTTCATCAAGAGAAGACCATGTCAGACTCAACTCATTTCCATTGTGTAAACATTCCAGTAATGGAAGAACGAAATGATAAATTAACTAACCTAGATTTCATCAGTGCACTTAATAAAGCTTCTAAGGTTCTCTGTGTAGACAAGTGTAGAAATGGGGACTAGGCAGTAATAGTAGTGGAACATGTTGACTGACTACTCATGAAAAGTAGTCAGTAAGGCATCAATATCACCAACTAGAGAGGTCCCTACCAGAGTATTCCAGGTATCTGCTTATGACATTGTAGTGTTGAACATTATTATCATTGAACCGGATAAAAATATGCATGACATCATTATAGATGATTTAAAGATTGTATGGAGCTAAAATACTGAATAAAATAGGTGGGATACAAAAATGTAAAGATCTTCACAGGTTAGAATGATAGACAAATTCTAATGAGACAAAAATCTAGATCAATGTAAAGTCAAATCTTACCAGATAAAGCATTTCCCAAGTACAAGTTGGAGGAAGCATCTTTCAAAGGTAAATGAGCTTGTGTTGCTGTTATTTGGTGCACTGTGAGTATAAAATGTGTGTTAAAAATACCATGAACCAGCTCCATTAAAAGAGTATGAGCCAGCAAAAGACATTTTGAGCCTGGCCCCCAACTTGAATGCATGCCAAGGCTCAACTTCTCGAGATACTCGGAATTGTCATCCTCCCCAGACATTTACCTGCTGTGACATAATTAGAGTTCAGCTTCCCAGGTTTCTGCCCTCATTCCTCATTGTTTATTGGGCCCTCATTTCATTGACAGAGAGCTCCCCTCTGTCTACCTTGCCTCACTGGTGGCAGGACTGTCTTCCGTTTGTAGTACACCAATGTTTTGTTTAAAACTCTATATAAGTTTGTTCTCTGCATGACTTGGGACCTTGGATTGGAGTTAACAGCTGGTTGGCTGGCTGCCCATGGAGCTGGGTATGATGGGGGCTTCCTGTTCTGTTCCCTGTTGGCATCTGTCTTCCTCCCAAGGCTGCCATCCCTGTTTGGCAGCTTCTCTCTCTCTCTTCAGAAACAGCTCCTTTTCGTTCTGATCTGCAAAGAAATGTAGTGTCCAGAATGAGGGAGGAAAGGAGCTGGAAGGGGCTATAGAATACATGCACATATACAAACACACATACATATATGTGTATACACATGCTCATGTGTACATATATGTGAGCATATGCATATATGTATACACATATATGGAGAGAGAGAGGGAGAAAGAGAGAGAGAGAGAGAGAGAGAGAGAGAGAGAGAGAGAGAGAGAGAGAGAGAGAGAGAGAGAGATTGGACAGAAACAGATAAGAAAACAGGCCAGGAAATGGAAAGTGAATAAATGTACACAAGTGATAAGCAGCAGAGAAATGATATTAACTGTTCCTTGCCAGTCAGAACATGTGAGGAGTCTTATGTGCAGTTGGGACCCATATCTTAGGAAGTCCATTGATAAGATGGAGACAATACAGATAAAAGTGAGTAGAGTAATGAGGGACCTCAACACTATTGCTCCTTGTTCTCTCCTCTGGACAAAAAAGGACAAGTCTAAACTCATCAGAATGATGACCTTTCTGGAAGACAGCTCCATGACTTTCATAAGTATTCTTTTCTCCAGAACATCATATGGGAGAAAAATTAAATATATATTCTCTTTGGCTCCAGGAATCAGAAGTAGGAGCAGTGACTAGATGTTGACAAGAGACAGATCGAAGCTTGATGACAGTAAAAATCTGCAAATAAGGAAACTGGCCATTCCAGAAACGGGAAAGAGTTTGGAAATTCCCAGAGTCAGGCAATATTGAGTTCACCAAATACCTAAAAGAGCTGTTTGGCTCCTATGTAGCATATGATGGGTAAAATGTCTGGAAAGGTAGGTTGGAGCCAAGTTATAGAGGGGATGAAAAGCATGGGTAATTCATTTTTATTTTTTGCCTAGAGGCAAAAGGGAGTAAATATGGTGTATTATCTGTCTGTTTATGTTTGAATGCATATTTGTTTGCCTATGTTTAATTTATCTTTTCTTTATTTTTAGCAAGGGATGCTATGGTTGGGGATGATGGATTCTTGGAGGCAGGGGGATCTCTCAGAAGCTATTAGAGTTGAGACCTGATGTTAAAGAGAGAGGGGATGAGGCCCTAAAAGTTGCAATCATTGTCACCATGAGTGGAAAGACAGAATCAGAAGGGAAAAATGATGTGCCTTCTCAACAGCACGGGAAAGAGGAGGATCCAAGATGGCTCTGAGTTTTTAAGTTAGAAAAAAGTCCAGAAATTGTGAAAGATCAGTTTTAGAGGAATTGATAGATCATTTAGCCCTAGGCATGCTCAGCTTGAGCTGTTCTGACCCTTTAGCCCTGGCATCCTCTGTTCTCACATGAGGTCCCTTCCAATGCCCACCTTCAGTGACCTGTATTATAAAGTGCCACTCAGTCCTGATACTCTGTGTTCTATGTTCTAAGAACATTCCAAGCTCTGATATACCATGTTCTGTGTTCTAAGGTCCCCTCCATCTCTGAAAGTCCATGTTCTGTACTCTAACATACCTTCCAGCTATGAAGTTCTATTTGCCAAGATTCTTCCCAGATCTTTCATCCCATGTCCCATGTCCAGGTCTTTCACAACTTTGTAACTGGATGTTTGTTATGGGATGCTGAAGATCTTCCCTGCTCCTAGGGCCTTTGATAGGCTTAAGTGGCTCTGAGAACCTTCCCTGAATTGAAAGTATACTCTGACCCCAATAGGCTGAATGTGGTCACACAGAGCCTGTGGCGGGAGGCTTGTTCTTCAGGAATGCCCACGTCTTATTACTTTGTGATTGGGCAGTGGGTCAAGAGGGCTGTGACATTCTCTGATCCAGGAGAAGGCTGTGTATACCCTGATGTGAGTTTTTGCTTTGGGGCTCACTTCGGAAAGAGTTGAGTGATTTGATCAGATGAGACTCTGGCCAGCCATTGAGCCCCCTGGCTTTGAAAACCCAGATGTTGATGCTTCCCTCTCTGGCAATGTAATGGTAATGTAATGTAATGCAATGGTAATGTACTGGTCAGATGGTTGGAAGCCTGTCTGCTGATCTGTTTCTTTGTCTGCTTATAACTTCTGCTTGTAACTTGTGTTTGTATTCTGTGAAGTTCAGGGTGCTGACTTTTCCCCCTGAACTAGGTAAATGATATATGTTTGGTTGATTAAAGTAAGATTATTAACCCATTTTGAGTTGCTTTCCTTCAGAAAAGCAAATCTAAGAACCTGTGCTAGCAGCCATCCTGGGTATGCTAGCGTGTTGCTCATACAATGTTCTATCTCCTAAAATCCTGTTCCCTCCCCACCACACCTCATTCTAACATTCTCTGTACTCTTAGTATCTTTGAACATTGAAATGAATGAGAACATGACACTTTCATTCAGAGTGACTGTTTGATGACTCTTCTGGAAATCATGACCCACATCTACTTGGCAGCTACAGAAGGCAAGATAACACAGATGGACAAGTTCTATGGGAATCAATAAAAGTCATTCTCCAATAGCCTGAATCATTCTTTGCTTGAAGCTACTCAACTGCCTAAGGAGAGGAGAATCAGCCCAGGTCAGGCACAAAGTAGGTCAAAGATCCTCTTTTGATCTGGGATTGGCCATGAGTAACTCCTGCACTTCCAGAATGAGCAAGATGGGGAGACACAGACTGCAAATAAGTCTCATCTATTAGCTTGAAATTATTTGGTTACTTGGAAGATACTGCAAAGCAGTGGATTTAGGGACATGCATTGGAGTGGAATTGCATAGCCATGAATACGACCATCATCACCATCTTAAGCCCCATTGCCACCATTCATCTATTCCATTTCTTTGCTCTCTAAAATATCCAAGATAGGAAGGGGATTGGAGACTATGTCATAGCAGGATCATTTTAGGGAAGTAGGGATATCTAGAGAAGAGAGGACCTATGGGGAGGGGTGGGGGGGGCGTAAAAATGATCTCCAAATATTTTAAAGGCTGTCATAGGGAAAATAATTTGCACTTGTTCTTCTTGGTTCCAGAGATTAGAACTCGTAAGTACAGGGGAAAAATGCAGAGGTACAAATTTAGACGATATGAGGAAAAACCTGCCTGATGATTAGGACCATCCCAAAGGTGACAGCTATCTTTGGAGAGGTAAGGGCAGGACTGCTCCCCTTACTGGCAAGTTAGACAGGGGCTCAGCTACTGCTTCTTGGCTAAGTTGTAGTCAGGAATTCTTGCCTTGTTTAGGTACAAAGTACACAAGTTACCTTCTAACATTCACTTTGGAGAAGAGCCTTTGAACTTCTCTTGGTGACAAGATTCTACCCCACTCTAAAAAGCTTCTGCAGTCTTTTGGTGAAATGGAACAACTGTATATAGAACTGTTATAACAGTTAGAGTATAAGTTACTCTAGGGTAAGGGATGGGTCATTTTTTCATCTTTGTAGCTATAGACCTTAAGATGGTTATTTAGGAGAGAGTTAGGATGGCAGGTACTGCAGAGCTCATTGCAGGTACTTAATGTATGTGTGTAGATTTGAATAAAACTTAGAATGTGAGAACTGAGGGAGAACACACACATGCACACATGCACACACACACACACACATGCCCATTAGGATGGGAAGATGGGAAATCACAATACTTGGTTTAATAAACATTTATTCAATGTCTATACCATTCCAGAAAAGGCTCTAGTTGCTGAGGATCCAAATACATGGTGGAAGGAAATGGATTGTCCTGTATGGGGAACACGAGAGAGGACATGTTGTGGTAATGAAGAGCAAATGTGAAGAAGTAATGTGTATATGAAGGAGAGAGCATAGCCAAACTATGAATCAGACTTCTTTGTGTCAATTGGAGTTTGAATTTTATTCCAGAGGCAGCATGGAGCCTCTACAGCTCCTTGGGTACAGGAGTGATGAGATCAGACCCTTCAAACATGAAGATACTTTGATCTCAAGACTGAGAATTTGCCAACAAACATTTGAAATAAGTTGGGCAGCTGGAAGCAAAGTTATAATTTATGGATCATATGCTTAGAGTCTGTGGTCAGAAGCTTCATCAGACAGCAGTGAGTGAAAGGCTCTTTCAGCATCCATGTATACAGAGATGCCGGCTTCTCTTTCAGGACGGAGCCTGCCCAGCCAGCTTCCCAAATGGCCAATCAATTCTACCTCTTCACAAAAAGCTCCCCACTCATCACCTGAGACAATCACCCCCACAGGAGTGATGCTGGGGAAAGGCCCCTATTCCTGGTCTCCTCTTGAAACAGGATGTGGAAAGAATCGATGCCCCTTAAGCCAGCAGACAAAAGGAGGCTGGAGACAATCCCTGTCTCATCAAGGCTGGAGTCAGTAAAATCAATGGCATTTCCTAGCAGCAAGTCCACTGACATCAGGAAGAGAGACTACTCAGAGAACTATCCCCCATCTCCAGCTGTGTGCATTAGCCAAGTACACACCAGGACCCCCTGAGAAGGTGGTGAAAGGGCAGCTCTTCCCTGATGCCTTTGTGAACAGTAGGAACATTGGATAAAGGTAGCAATTAGGGTACCTGCCGGCTTGTGAATAGCTCTGTATAATTCCTCCCTCCCATCCCCACCTCCACCAAAGACATAGACAAAGACGATCTTGAGCAGAAGAGTCAGGATGAAGAGGGAGGAGGAGGAGAACACAATTTTCAAAGTGAAAATACATATTCAAAGCCCCAGGGGAGATGGGAGGAGAGTTACTTCCCCAAAGTCTACATGCCTTAAGGGCTATGAAGACCCCATCTTTCTGAATTTGTCTCTCTCTTCCTTCCTTCCTTTCTTTTTTCTTTTCTTCTCTCTCTCTCCTTCTGCCCTTCCTTCCTTTCCTTTTTCTTCCATCCTTTCCTCCTTTCCTTTGTTTTTCTTTCCTCCTCTCTTTCTATCTTTCTTTTCTCCTATCTTTCTTTCCTTCTATTTCCTTCCTTCCTTCCTTCTTTCCTTCCTTCCTTCCTTCCTTCCTTCCTTCCTTCCTCCCTCCCTCCCTTCCTCCCTCCCTCCCTTCCTTCCTTCCTTCCTTCCTTCCTTCCTTCCTTCCTTCCTTCTTTCCTTCCTTCTATCCTTTCATTCTTTCTCTCTTCCTTCCCTCCTTTTTTCCTTCCTTTATTCCATTTTCTTAAAAAATGTGTCTTTTTTCTTCAGATTTATCTTTACTCACATGTGTCCTTTTCAACAAGGTTTCTCCTCCCTCTAAAGCTTTAGAAAAGTTTGTTTGTGTCTTTAGCAGTTCTTTCTAGAACTTCCCAACCCTCCTAGGCTGATTGTGATTATAAAATATTACCTTAATTTACAGGTGAGGTTACCGGTTCTAAGTAGACAGTGTGCTATGTAGAGTGAATTGGATTTGAAATCAGCAGATCTGAGTTCTGATCCTAGCTTTGTCACTTATGTATAATTGGGGAAACCACTTCACTTCTGCATCTCACTTTCTTCATCCATTAGGTGAGATAATTGGTCTAGATTAAAATCCCTTCCAGCTCCAAATATATAATCCTAAGTGTCCCAGGAATGACTTGAAACTGTCTCCTGAATTCATGTTTAACACTCTCCGTGCAAAATTAACCTTCCCAACAATTCACACACAGGATTTTTAAAAGCAGAGATATTTTATAGTTTGCAAAATAGTCTCTTTTTTTCTTCTAAAATAATTTCTTTCAGTTGGTAGTTGTCATATTTGTAGGTCTAGATCAGTGGTTCTCAACCTTCTTAATACCACGATCCTTTAATACTCATATGCGGGTGTATCTGCATGGGTGTGGACCCACCTGGAGATGGATAGAAGAGTGGTGTCTCGGTTTCTAAGACCATTGGAAATATGTGTTTTCGGATGGTCTTAGGTGACCCCTGTGAAAGGGTCGTTTGTCCCCCAAAGGAGTTGTAACCCAAAGGTTGAGAACCGCTGGTCTAGATGTTTTTAGCTATGAGAAGGGATTCTCATAAAGTATAGCAGGACTTAAATTGACTTCTTCCCTATTTTCTGGGTTTGCCAAAACTTCCATTTAGTTCTATGTCATTCAGAAGTCTTAGCAATTAAATGCTAACCAGGAGGCAGCCATTTTGGTCCTCTAAATTTCTATTTAAAAGACATGAAGGAATTCTATTTGTGTGTCCAGGCTTAGTTTTTTTCTGACTCCGATTCTTATAATTGTGAAGATATTTCAGAAGTGCCTGGAGGCACCTGCAAAGTAATTTCTGCTAATGTTGGCCAGCTCAATGGTGATTTTCAACATTTTTCTGGGTCTGTGTGTTTTCACAGATGATTACTTTAAAATGTCAATCAATTTCCCTATCTGTAACGTGTCAGTATTCCATGCTGGGGGTGAGGGGACCATGATAAAATGTCACTTGATTTTTAAAGTCTTTTTTGTTAGTGTTAACTACTTAAAAATACCCCACTCCTTAATTTATAAAAGCCTGTAGGGATGTGAAAGGAAACTTAAAAAAAACAATTTTTTAAATAAAGAGAGGGATGAATTCCCAGCCTCAAGCTATGCCCCCTTTCCCTGTTTAGATCAAGGTATTTGATAATCAACCAATCCTTGAGACAGTATTTGTTAAGTGGCCACAGTGTGCCAAGGACTGTACTAGCCTCTGGAGATACAATAAATAAATGGAATAACATAGCAATGAAGAAGCTCACATGTGTTAGGGAGTGTTCTTGATAAGGTACCAGTTAGATTAAATGGTCTCAAAGTCCAGTCTGATTCCAAGTATCTTCTATATTTAATAGACTTCATTTGGCATAAGACATCATTATGCTTTTGAGAATAACAACAGTCAACATATGGCACTTTGAGGTTTGCATGGGGCTTTACATGTATTATCCCATTTAATTATATAACACATAATTTAGAGGATCTTAAAACTGTGGCGTAGAAGTAGCATTGAATAGCAGCATTGGGAAGATAGAGCTCAGGACCTGCTTGTGACACATACTGGCAAGTGGGACTGTAGGCAGACACCAGATCCCATCTGACCCTTTTATCCCACTCAGCCATGTGACTTCCATTTGGGCTTCTTGCCATCTGCCTACTGCCATGCCTACTCCTTGGTAACCTCTTCCTAACTCTTGCCCTTTATTTCTTGCTCTGGGTGCAGTAATCAAATCAACATTACCATCACGTCTGGAAAGGATAGGTCCACTTGCTCCTCGACTCCCCATCTCTGTGACTCAGTGATCCAACCAACTACTGGCCACCAACTCCCCCAGGTAGAAAATCCTGGAGGCAAGACCTTTCTCTCTTTGTATGTTTCTCTCTTTGTATGTTTGTCTTGCCAGCATTTAGCTTAGAATGTAAACAACTCAAAGGCAGGAACCAGGTTTAACTCGGTATCTCCAATGCTTAGTACAGTGGTTGGGACATACTAGGAGGTTAGTAAGTTAGAGCTGATTAAATATAATTATCAGAATATATTCTTTAAAAGTGAGTTAACAGACCTGATGTTCAGTGATACTGGTGCAGTCTGTAATATTCTACTCTTCTTCATTGTCCCCTAGGGTGAGATGTGTCCTTTCAGAAAGATGAAGGGAGATGCTGATGGAACTCCTCCTTTGGTCGCTCTGCTGAAGTCATCGTTAAAGCAAACCAAGAAATCCTTACCCTGCTTTTGGGAGAGACAGAGACGAGAAAGAGACAGAGGGACAGAGACACACATAGAGACAGAGAGACAGAAAGAGAGAGAGAGAGAGAGAGAGAGAGAGAGAGAGAGAGAGAGAGAGA
>CM053585.1:8407437-8428034 GCA_028646515.1 Pseudochirops corinnae | reverse complement strand
TTAAAATGTTTTAAAAATATTTTTTAATATTTTATATTAATTTAAATAATTAAAAATTATTAAATAAAAAATAAAATATATTTAATATTATTTCAAATACTTTAAAAATATTTTAAAACTATTTTCATGACTATCATTTGATCTATCTAATAATCTAATATTTGAAGGATTTATTATTTATTATTATTATTATCATTGTTGCATTTAATTAATCAAATGAATATATTCCTTTCCTATGGTATATTATTTTTTTCTTTTCTTTCTCCTAGACCTATGAATTCATCATTGTGAGCAACTTGACACAGGAAAGCTTTCCCCACTGAAGCAGACAGATCATTGGATGTTCTTTTACAATATATATTTATAAAGAATTTCTTGTGACTACTGAAGGGTGGCATGACTTGGCAAGCTATTAGGTATTAGCTATTAGGTATCAAAGGTCATTGAACCCAAACTATCTCTCATTAAAAGAAACAGATTTCAGTAACATTTGATTCTAATAATGGTTAATAATCCCATAGAACTTTAAGATTTACAATGTATGTTGAGCCATAGTCTTAATATGAAAGTATGGCAAGTAAGAGTGTTTCCATTTTATAGATGGGAAGACCAAGATTCATAGAGATGTAGTGACCTGGCCTTGCTTACTGAGTTAATTAGTTAACAGAGCTGGGCATGGTCCAGATCTCTCCTGTCCTCAAGCCTGATATTTTTTTCCACTCCACCCTGCTTCCTCCATATGCCTTTCATCATAGCTTCTGGATTGCGTTTTTCTGCTACTACTTGAGATTTGAGCCAGGAAGGAATGAGTTGAATGACAAAGGGAACATCATCGTAACACCAAACATGTGTATGGACTTTCTAAGGCGCTGTGACACATTTTACCTCACTTGATTTTCACTTCATCTTGGGAGAAGGTCTGAGGGTTTCAGAGGACATCAGCCTCAAGATTTTTACCAGTGTCATCTTAGTCTGTGTGAGGAGAAAGGCATAGCTTCCACAGAGGAGAGGATGAGAGTTCCTTTTGCCTCTGCTCTGGTCAAGACGATTGACCTAGGTTATTGTGTTAGATAATTAGCACCATATGTTAGGAGAGCCATTGGTAATCTTGGGAGTATCCAGAAAGAGGATAACCAGAGTGAGAAAGAACCTAGAATCCACATAATGTCAGGACCCATTGAAAGAAATGGGGTCGTTTAGCTTGAAGAAAGGAAAACTCAGGGGGATGTGCTAACTGTGTTCAATATTTGAAGGCTTGTCATGTGGAAGGTAGATCAGAATCCCAGCCTACAAGATAGAAGTAGGAATAAGAGATGAGAGTTCAAGATGAAAATTGATGTTAGGAAAGACTTCTCATCTGTTGGAACTGTCCAAAGGGGGAATAAGCTACTGAGGAGCTCAAGAAGGAGTGACTTACCTTTCATGGAAGATCTCCAAACAGAGGCAGGAGGGCACTTGTCAGGGACATTGAAGAGGTGATTCTTGGTCAGGTAGAGGTCAGACTAAAGGTCACTTCTACTTCTAACTATATGATCATGAGAGGAGACAGTGAGGTAGCTGAACTCAGTGGATGGAGTGCTGAGCTCAGTTAGGAAGACCTGAGCTCTAGTACCATTTTAAGCACTTATTAGCTGTGTGACTTTGGGAAAGTCACTTATCCTCTCAGCCTCAGTTTCCTCAGCTGTAATACCAGGATAGTTAATAGCAGTGGCTTCACAGGTTGTTGTGAGAATGAAATGAAATAACAAATAGGGTTATAAATCTTAAAGTGATTATATAAATAGCTAGCATTGTTGTTAGCTTCTGATGTTATTTTCAAAACCAAGATACTACAATTCTGTCAATATGTGATAAGCAAGGTAGGGTGATTATCCTCCTTTCCCACGTAAGATAATTAAGCCCCAGAGAATTTCTGCTTCTCCCAAAGTCTTGAACACTCACTGCCATTAGGACCCAGGCCACTGGGCTACTATTGGCATCCTCTTCCCAACATTCCTGCTTTCACTCGAAGACCTTCAGTGACAGAGACCTCAGTAAGGCTGCCCATCAAATACTATACTAGGCAGTTTTAATGGTTGGGACAGTCTTGTTTTGTTGAACCAAATTCTGTCTCCATCGATTTTCTGACATCGATCTAGTTTTTCCCCAGTGCCAAACAGAGCAAGTTAGACTTTTCTTCTGCATGACCACTCCAAGATATTTGAAGGGAGGGATCATGTGTCCTCCTAAGTCTCTGACTTTTTAGGCTAAATGGGTACCTTCCCCCCTCCTTCAAGTCCACTTATTTCTATGGAGACTAATGCATTGTGTGTGGTCTGCTCATGTACATGTGACGTCCCTCAGGCAACAATGCAGAGAAGCTGCTCCCTGAGTTGGATGTAGTTAGCACTAATGGCTCCTTAGGAAAAAAAGATCCATCTGTGACTGTGCTGGGAAGAATTCTGGATTCCCTGTGGAAAGTTTGAATTACAAATCATCAGAGTTTAAAGCTTAGATCTAGCTTCATCTATTTTTTTGTTTGTTTTTGGAGGGGGGAAGACAAGGCAATTGGGGTTAAGTGACTTGCCCAAGGTCACATGGCTAGTAAGTGTTAAGTGTCTGAGGCTGGATTTGAACTCAGGTCCTCCTGACTCCAGGGCTGGTGCTCTATTCACTGTGCCACCTAGCTGACCCTAAGCTTCATGTCTATTATTCAACAAGAGTTGTTCAAACTATGTGCCAGGAGCTATACTAGGAACTGGGAACAGAAATACAATGAATGAAACAGTCCTTGCTAGCTAATAACTCCCATTGTGCATAAGTCTCCAACGTGAGCTTTTTCCTGCCCCTCCCAATACATGGACCCTTTCAGGGCCCCCATAGTACCTTCTAAATATGTCAATGTGGACATATTGTCTTCCCTGATAGACTATAATCTCTTTGAGGAAAGGGATTGTTTAATTTCAGTCAGTGTCTGGTACATAGTAGGTATTTAATAAATGCCTCTTGGTTGATAGATTCAACATGACTTTATTACTCAGTATTGAGGTAAACTTGGGTAAGTCCCTCAACCTTTTTGTGCTTCATCTTTGAAATGGGTTGGGGGGTTGGGAGCTTATGGTCTAGCTAAGGGAGATAGCATACTCATATACAGGAACATACCAAATAGATGCATGATGATTCAGGTGTAGACAGACAAGAGGGCAGGCACCAGTAGGGAGAGAGACCAGAAAAAGGTTTATGTAGGAAGAACCAGGACAAAGATATATTGACAAGACCATCTAGTCCTTCCATGAGCAGATTTAAGAGAGGTGGCATGGAACACATCACTGAAAATGTATTTGATCAGTAAGGGTGAGCTACCTAGTGAAGAAGGAATGAAATCTGGAGTGTCTTAGCATTGCCTTACTGACTGGGAAGCCTGGGACTATGAAATGAGAGAGGGGGGAGCTCCAGCACACTGGAGAGATGATTCATGGAGGAGTGGATGTCAGTGAGAGGACTGTGCATGGGAGAAGAAGACCTCAGACAACAGCGATTCTGTCTGGAGGGGGAGACTCCACACTAAGGTGGGAGTTCTCTACTGGGTGTGCATGAATCACACACACTACATATAAATGCATATGTGCATACACACATGTACATACACCCACACATACAAGCACATATATCTGTATGTACATGTAGACACATTTATGTGTCTATGACAACATACATATATACATATAGACACACATGCATGCACATGTACTTACATGTATGCATATATGTGTATGTATTATACACATAATACATTTGTAATATATTATATGCATAATACATAGGTGATTTTATATATTATACACACATATATGTAAAATCACTGTATTTCAATATAATGTGTCCCCTTTGTAATCATTACCATGTGTTTAGTATTCTGCATTTAAAAACCATGATTCTGAGAAGGGTCCATTGGTAGACTTTGTCAGCGCTCCCAAGGGGCTCATGTCACAAAAAATTCTGGGATGCCTACCCTGATGGGATGGGATACATTGGGCTATGGAGTCCTCATTTAGAGGCCAAAACCCCAGACTCCAAATGCACGCTGGCCCGATTGTCTTTACATGTTTCCAGAACAGTGGATGAGAAGCACTGTGGGCAGAGGACAGGGAGCCAGAGGGTGTCTGGATCAATGATGCTGATTTCCACATGTTTTTGTGAGGGCGGCGCCATCAGACCTTGTAGAGGCTCTGGTTTAATTACATTCATCTCAAACACAGTGTGATTGCATCCTAGATTACAGCAGCAACGACAGTCCCACGGAGGGGAAAATTGTGCATCAATCATAAAATCTGGAAATTAGCAAGAAAACGCTGTATTTAAAATAATTTGACCCAGCCCCCTGCCTAGAGATTGTCCCCTATGGGGAGCTTGGGAACATCCTGTCTGCCTTGCTTAGGCCCAGCCATAGGGATGGGGGTTGGAGCTTCCCTTTCACACCAGCTTGATTTCTTTTCCAGGCAGCTGGGTCCTGTATAATGTGTTTCTCCCTTTCCTGTGGGTCATCCACAGCCCTCTTCTATGCAGCAGACCTCTTCCCACTGTCTTGTGAGAGGCACTGGAGCCATGGTTTGCTCAGGGCATGGTGTACCCCTCCTTCACCCTGCCCCACACCACCATGGTGCTTCTCCAGAATATTGGCATCAGAAAGGTTTTTTTTTTGTTTTGTTTTGTTTTTTTGTTTTTGTATTCCTAAGCAAAGTACATTGTGCTGTCTCCAACTGAAACCCCACCTGGTCATCTAATCCCATGCAATCCTAACACCAAACCCATTGTCCAGCTTTTGCACCTGTCCAAGTTGTACTTGCTGATGACCCAGCTCCATGTTCTAATCTGAGTGATACACAATTTCTACTCAGTTTCTCCTAGTGTGGAATTGAGGAAGTAGGATCACAGGGCTACAAAGTTAAAGCTGTAAGGGACCTGAAAGGCCATCTAGCCCAACCCCTCAGGATGAGGAAACTGAGGCCCAGACAGCGTGAGAGGTGTGCCAAATCCACATGGCCAATATCTGAATTCAGATTTCATGAGTCCAAAGTGGAATGCTTTTATCCCCCTGCATCACACTGCCTTTCTCATCATGAAAAAAGCCAGCCCAGGTGGTGAAGCATTGGATCTGGAGTCTAGAAGACCGGAACTCAAGTTCATCAAAGGCATTTCATAGACCCCGGGCAAGTCACTTTCATTCTGGGCCTCAGACTTTAGGATCCCTTTTGTTACTGAATCAATAGTCTTATGAACTGCCCCAAAGACAAGATGTCTTTGTCTCAAAGGCAGGCTTACTGTATGTTGAGGCAAAGGAGTGTGGGGAAGAGGAGAGAAGAGCTACATCATTGCTTATGAAAGATCAGAGGGCAGCACTGACCTTTACTTTTTAAAAATGTCAACAAAGCAGGTTGGGAAGGAAGAGGAAGGGTGGTACATTTTCTGTACAGCTTTCTGTCAACAGGACAAAAGTCTGACCATTGGCCTATGTGACCACCAGCTTTCTTCTAGCTGAATGCCACAGGCCCCATAGGTTCCCTAAGACTGAAATTCTGCTGTATTCCTGGCCAAGCATAGCTGACTTCATCGTTCTGTATGACATCTGTATCTCAGCTCAGGCCAGAACAGGACAGGTTCATTATTAAGATTCCAGCTGTCTCTGAATCTAGGGTGCCAAGAGATGGCACACGAGGAGTGGGCACCTCACTGTATCCTTGGGTCTTCCCTCCTATTCCCTGTGGGTCCTCCCCACCAGGGCATTCTGGGCACATTGGTGAATGAAAGGGTGGGATGGGTAGAGGAGAACCCTACATCTCTGTCCTTTACTTAGTCTGCTTTATCAGAGCCTAGAATGCCAGAGCTGGAAGCAACCTTGGACATTATGAGTTTACTCTGCCATGTCACTGATCACAGACCCTGAGCTGGAAGGGCCCATGGAGATCATCTAGTCTGATCCTTACCTTTCACATAAGACACTTGAGGATCAGGGCAGCTAAATGTCAGCTGGCTCAGAAACACGCAGGCCAGGATTCCCACCCAGTTCCTCCCCTACAGGACTGTGGCAGCCACCTTTGGCCTCACATGCTAATAATACCTCCAGGACCTTTCTCTAGCAATTCTCCATCATCCAATCAATAGATTAGCAAGCATTTTTTTTAGTGCCTACTGTGTGTGAGCATGGTGCTAAGGGTTAGGGATGCAATATGGACCCCAAGGAGTTCACACTGTAATGAGGGTGATGGTGTGCAGACATACAACCCTGCGGATGTTTACAGGGTCAAACTGGAGGAGATCTCAGAGGCACTGGTGGCCCCAGCAGTGGGAGGGGGCAGAGGACAGACCCCTGGCCAAAGGGGAGTGTGATCTGAATCTCCAAGGAGGAGGAGGTGGGGAAGGAGAGCAAAGGACAGAGAAAGGGGATGGGGTGAGGTGATCATAGTACGATGAGCGGGCAGGTGTCACTGAATTGTGTAGTATGTAGAGATGGAATGCTAAATTTAGAGCAAAATAAACAGACCATTGTGCCTAGAATCTGGCTTGTGTGGAGAGGAATATTGTATAACAGGCCCATAGAGGCAGGCTGCACCAAAGAGCAAAGAGTTTAAAATGCCCAGTCTAAGGAGTTTGTAGTTCCTGGAGGCTCTAGGAAGTTATGGACAGTTCTGGGTAGGAGAGTGCCATGATCAGAATCACAACTTAGGAATGTCAATTTGGAAGCAGTTTTTGGGGGGATAAATGGGAGTAGGTCCAGAGTGGAAGCCTCCCCCATCCTCCCTAAGGAAGCAGACAAGACATGGGCCAGAATTGTCATGTGGAAACCAGGTAACCCAGAGAAAGATGGTCTGAGAACTCACAAAGTGAGACCACGAGACAAGGGAAGATAGGTGGTGCAGTGGAAAATGTTGCAGCCTAGAGTCAGAAGGACCCAAGCTCAAATGGGGCTTCAGATATTTATTAGCTGGGTGATCCTGAACAAGCCACTTACCCTGTTTCTCAGGTTCCTCCTCTGTAAAATGAGCTGGGCAAGGAATTCCAAGACACTCCAGTATCTTTGCAAAGAAAACTTCACATGGCATCACAGAGAGTTGTAAATGATTGAAACAAGTCAATAGCAACAACCCTGGCTACGAGAAAGTGGTGAATCAGTGGAGCAGATTAGGTACATGATATATAGTAGTAAATGACTGTAGTAATCTAGTATTTGATTAACAGAAAGACCCAGACTTTTGGGCGAAGAACTAACTATTTGATAAAAAACTTATGGGAAAATTGAAAAACGGCTTGGAAAAAACCAGGTATAGACCAACATCTCATACCATAAATACCAAGATAAGATCAAAATGGGTACTTTATTTAGACATAAAGAATGATTGCATGGGAAAGCTAGGGGAGCATGAAAAAAAACCAAACAAACAACTTACCTATCAGATATATGGATAAGCGAAGAATTTATGACCAAACAAGAGATCAGAGAGCATTATGAGATACACAATAAATAATTTTGATGATAGTACATTAAAAAGGCTCTGCATAAACAAAACTAATGCAGCTAAGATTAGAAGGAAAGAAGAAAGCTGGGAGAAAAATTACAGCAACTATCTTTGACAAAGGCCTCATTTCTCTAATATGTCAACAACTGAGACAAATCTATAAGAATACAAGTTATTCCTCAATTGATAAATGGTTAAAGGATGTGGACAGGAAGTTTCAAAGAAAGAAATTAAAACTATCTATAGTCATATGGAAAAAATGCTCTAACTCACTATTTATTAGATAAATTTAAATTAAAACAACTTTGAGGTACCACCTCACACCTATCAGATTGGCTAATAAGACAGAAAAGGAAAATGAGAAATGTGGGAGGAGATGTGAGAAAATTGGAACACTAATGCACTGTTGGTGGAGTTGTGAACTGACCCAACCATTCTGGAGAACAATTCGAAACTATGCTCAAAGGACTATAAAACTGTGCATACCATTTGACCCAGCAATGCCCCTGGTTTTTGTACCCCAAAGATATTTTCAAAAAGGAAAAATAACCTATATATTCAAAAATATTTATAGCAGCTCTTTTTTTGTTTGTTTTGTTAAAGAATTGGAAACTGAGGAGATGCCCATTGATGGGGAATGGCTGAATAAGCCGTAGTATATGATTGTGATGGACTATTATTATGATATATGAAATTAACAGGATGATTTCAGAAAAAAAATACTGGGAAGACATTCATGAACTGATGCAAAGTGAAGTGAACAGAACCAGAACACTGTACACAGTATCATGGTTGGCTGTGTGATTCCAAAGGACTCACGATGAAAATTGCTACCCACCTCCAGGGAAGGAACTGAGAGTTTCAATGTAAATTGACGCAAACTTTAAAAATTTTCTTTATTTCTTTATTTTTCTTTGTTTATTTTTTTGGGGGATGGGAATCTGTGTTTTCTTTCACAACATGACTAATAAGGAAATATGTTTTATGTATAACATATCAAATTGCTTGTTTTCTCAATGAGAGGGGAAAGAGGAGAGGAAGAGAGAGAATTGGAAACTCATAACTTTAAAAGATGAGTGACAAAGTTGTTTTTACATGTCTTTGGAAAAAATAAAATATTTTTTAAAAGAAAAGCAAAAAAAGATTGTGAGCTCCTTGAGAGCAGGGACTGATTTTTCTGTTTGTTATCTCCAACACTTAGTACAGTGCTTTGCACATAATAATAACTTATTTTCCCCTATTTATTCAATCATTGAACGTGGAATGTCAGAGCTAGGAGGGAATTTAGAACATGGAATGGAGAATGTCATAACTGAAAAACAACTTAGCAAACTAAGATCCAGATCTAGGAGAGACATTATAATATAGCCCAGAGAATAAGAAGTCTCTGAGGAGTAAAAGCAACAGGGAATGATGGAGCTCGAATGGTCCAGAGAAGAGACACTATCAATGCTAGTAAGGATCTCAAGATGGAGAATTTTAGAGCTGTCAGAGTTCTTAGACCACTGGGCATAGAATGTCGGAGTTGAGAGGTACCTTAGAAAAAAGGACATGAAGGCAATGAATGCTGAAGCTGGGTGGGGTCTTAGAAAAGAGAATGTGAGCCCTTGGAGGAAGGAATCTTAGACATCGTTTTGTCTAATGTATTCATTTCACAGATTGAGGAGCCAGTGGTTCAAGAGAAGGGAGGTGATTTCCACACAATCTTGAACCCGGCATCTGCTCTTACTTCACCAAGTCATCTTTATACATTTCCCTGTAACTTTCCTTAATGAAAACTGTCTTCAAAGAGTAAACTTTGAGGTTCTGAGCCAGTGAAGCCAAATAGAAGCTTATTCTATGTAGCATGTCATGCAATCAGATTGTTTAGTTAAATAAACACCATTCATTCTCATTAGCCAACTTCACCTTCCTTGTTCATTTAACATTTGTCCCACATTTGTATGTTAAGGAAAAACAAAGAACACTCACACAATAACGTACCATTGAAAATACTTTCCCCCTCCCCTCTAAAGTTATTAAGCTAAGTATTTCATGGTTTCTGCAGAGAAATTCAATTTGCAAACACCCAGCTTTTTGCTTAGCTGGTAATTATTTTTCTTGATGCAGGACAAGTCGCCTCCTTTGTCTAATTCTCAATTTCCTTATCTGGAAAATTGGGAATAATTAGGAATATTGGAACATAGTGGAAGAAGCAGCTGATCTGGAATCAAGAGAGCTGGATTCAAATCTTGACTATGTCTGACCATGGGTAACTCATTTTCCTTCTCTGGGACTGGTTTTCTTCTCTATTAAATCAATCTAGAAGTATTTCTTAAGAAACTACTATTTTCTAGACACCAAGCTAAGCTGTGGTCATAAAAAGGAAAAAAAAAAAAGTGAAAGAGCTGCTACCCTCAAGAGGCTTATATTCTAATTCAGGAGGCAATATAAACTGAGATACATAGATGGAGAGATAGATGGATGGATGGATAGATGGATGGATGTGTGGGTGGATGGATGGATAGATAGACAGATGGATAAATGAATGGATGGATGTGTGGGTAGGTAGGTAGGTAGGTAAACAGACAGACAGACAGACAGACAGACAGATAGATAGATAGATAGATAGATAGATAGATAGATAGATAGATGGATGGATGGATGAATGGATAGATGGATAGATAGATAGATAGATAGATAGATAGATAGATAGATAGATAGATAGATTGATAGATACATAGATACATAGATACATAGATAGACTGATAGGAAGATAGATAGATTGATAGATAGATAGAAAGATAGATAGATGATAGATAAACAGACAACATGCAATGCACACACAAAGCATCCTTAAAGGAAGACTGTGACTGCTGGGGAGGGGGTTGCAGAAGAGGCCTCCCACAGAAGATGGTGCCTGAGGGGGGATCAGGAGGACATTGAATGGGGGTGTTTGCTCTAAATCCCTTACAGGGACATTGGAGGACAGCCCTTTGTAAGCTTTTGCCTGTCACAGGAATGTGATCCTGAGTCCACATTCTTTTTCTGACTGTACACATGCTCATTTCAGATCATGTCTCAGTGGGGCTGTTTGACCCAATTTTCTGTGTCAAACTTATTTCTGCATATCCGTATGGAGGCCGATAGCCCCGGGGGATATGGTGCTTATCATGCTTTCACAGCTGCATTTTGAGTCCTGGCAGCGGGATCCAACATAGGACCTGACAAACAGTAGGCACTTAATAAATGATCTATCTACATCTATCAAGGAAGGAAGGATAGAAATCAGCATTTATTAAGGGCTCATTATGTTCCAGGTACTGCATTAAGAGGTTTAAAATTATTTTCTCATTGGATCGCCCCACAAATCCTGGAAGGCTGGTACTATTAAAAAGCCAGGTAGTACAGAGGGTAGCACCCTGGGCCCGGAGTCAGGAAGCTTTAAGTTCCTAATCCAGCCTCTGACACTTACTAGCTGTGTGGTCTTAGACAAGTCACTTAACCTCTGGTGGTTACAATTCTCTCATTTGTAAAATGGGGATAATAATACCTTCCTCCCAGCATTGTTGTGAATATCAAATGAAATTATAATTGTAAAACTCTGAACACAGGGCCTGGCACACAGCAGGTGCTGCATAAATGCTCTCTACTATTATGATTATTTCCAGAGGTGAAGTTACTTACCCAAGGTCACACAACTAGTAAGTGTCTGAAGCTAAGTATGCATTCAGGCCTTCTTGACTCCAGGTCCAGGGTTCTATCCAATGGGCACTGTCTGTTTCTTTCTATCCATCCATCCACTCACTTACCTTTCTTTCTTTCTTTCTTTCTTTCTTTCTTTCTTTCTTTCTTTCTTTCTTTCTTTCTTTTTCTTTCTTTCTTTCTTTCTCTCTCTCTTCCTCCCTCCCTTCTTCCCTCCCTCTCTCCCTTCCTTTCTTCCTTCCTTCCATCCTTCTGTCCTTCCTTCCTTCCTTCCTTCCTTCCTTTCTTCCTTCCTTCCTTCTTTCCTTCCTTTCTTTCTTTTTTCTTTCTGTCTATCACCTATCTAGCTATGTATCTTTCTGTCTGTCTGTCAGTCAGTCAGTCAGTCTGTCTGTCTGTCAGTCTATCATCTATCTATCTATCTATCTATCTATCTATCTATCTATCTATCTATCCATCCTCTATCATATATCTAACATCATCATCATCACCATCATCTAGATAGCTGGCTACAATTTCTCTACCTTTAGCACCTTTAGAATGGGAGCAGAAGCTTTTTTTTTTTCCTTTTTAAAATATTCTCAGCAAGTCAAATCACCAAACACTTGTAAGTAACTACCATAGTAAGCCAATGCTTGTTGCTTGATGTCGACTACAATTGGAAGATAGAGTGCCCATTGGCTAGGTCCCCTTGGTCTCCAGTTCTCCCATGACATCATCATAATCCTTATCAATGTTGCTGTAAACATAATAATTCACAACAATTAAATACCTCCTGTGACTCTCACCTAGCTCTAATATTCCCAGTAGGTTAGTAGTATACATAGCTTTGTCCTATCCCTCTGGTTAAGGAAGCAGATTAGTATTACATTAAATACTAATTTGGCGCTCAGGCAGGGGAAGTCACTTGGCATGGCCATAGAGTAGGCTAGAAGAAATGTTGCAGGGAGGCTGAGGCTAGAAGCCTGGCATTTGGATTCTGTGTTCTGTGCAACCCGAGCCCCTGCTTCTCAGGGCCCTCGGGCAATGGGCAAAGGCTTCCTTTTTATGACATTTTGAGTTGTATCCTGAGCATGTATTTATTCCCCAATGGGGCTTGTTTTGACACACAAAACTGTTGTGGGTTTGAAAGTTGTGTTTTCTTGTAGTCTTTTCTGATTGCTCTCCCCTTCCCAAGCTCATCATGCTTATCCCATCAAGCATAGCTAGCCCTTTGTTTTAGAATCTCTTAGCATGGATCATATAACATTGTACATGTGAATTTTCTGTTGACACCTTAACCATCCATGAGAATTACCCTAAACTCCCCAAATCCCAGCATTTGAGTTGGAGCAAACTCCAGAGACCAAGTAGTCAAACCCATAATTGAAAAGGGGATCATCTTTACAGCTGCCTCTCCCCAACAAATGGGAATCCTGCCTTTCTTCAAAGCCTCCCAAACTGGGGTGACCTACCACCTGCTGACACAACTCATCCCACTTTGGGTTAGCTCTAATTGTCAGAAAAATTTTCCTGAGAGCATCCCTACATTTGCCTGTCATATAATCCCTCCCCATATTGGTCTTGGGTGCCAAGAATTCAGAGATTCTTTTTTAGGGAATAGCCTTTCAAATACTTGGAAACATCTCTCAGACTCCCCTGATTCTTATCTTCTACAGGGTCAATATGACCCAGATGGCAAGGAGAATGTTTAATCTCAATTCTGCGCACAAACCAGTTCCTAGAACTTGACTTTTTTGTGGAGGGGGAGATGTGATAAATGTGGGTGAAGACCTATGACTCAGTCCATGTAGAGAACTCTCAGTGTGGAAACTCCCTCCAAAATGCAGAACTCTGAGTTCTGAGGCTTTCTTACTATTAACACAACTTGCCTATAACTGACAGTCTTGGGAGTTGAATACATTTTTCAGGATTATTTAACCCCTAGACAAGACTTAAATCCAGGTCCTTCTGATTCAAAGGCAGGTCCTTCTCCATTACACCGTACTGCCCATCAGCAGAACTCAGAACAGGTGCTTAAATGATTGTTTGTTGAAAGAACGAGTGAGCAAATGCATAAATGAGTTCTACATTCTTTTTTTTTTTTTACTTTAAATAACCAAGCTCCAAGTTTCATTTTCAATACCCATGGCAGCTGTGATTTTCCCTGTGCCCCTGTGCCCCTGTGCCCCTGTGCCCCTCCCACTGATCTTGATGTTTTCACATGGGATTCCAAATGGGTGATTGAATGTTCTTCAAAAGTTCAATTCTGGGACAAATTGGGAGTTGGCCTCAGCGTGGAAAGCAGAGATCCCTATTTGGGCTGTAATCACCATGGCCCTGTGGGAAAGCTGCTAAACACTGGACTAGGTTACCCTCTAATTCAATATGACCTTAAAAATGGGGGAAAAGTGATCCCTTAAAAAATGAACATGGAGATCAAAAAGTGAATACTTAAGGAAATGGACACACACATGAAATCTAGAGGCACGTGTATGAACGCACCGTGGAAGATTGCGTAGAATTAGTCAGTCAAATCATGCTGGGTTGGGTGAGGAGCCAAAAAGGCAAGCAGGAATCTTACTGGTTCCTAGAGAGAATCTAAGTAAGTTATGCCGAGCTGCCACTTATCCCAAACCAGACAAGGAACATGATCAGTAGACTTCAGAATAGACTTGTGGCAGGATATAAATATTCCTTCCCCACAAGGTCACTTGTGGTTTCATCTGATCCAGGAGCCCTGGGCCTTTCCCCAGCTCTCCCACTAGATATTTTTATATAATTTCTGCAATTTACTTTAACCTGGGCAAATCACTTAGCCTCCCTGGGTCTCCTTTTTCTTACCTATAAAATGGAGGAGGTCCGACTTAATGGTCGCTAAGGTCCCTTTTGGCTCCAAATCTCTGATCTTCTGAATCATGCCTCCGACACTTACAAGATGAGTCTTTCTGAACATTACCCCAGAAGCCTCAGTTTTACTGATGTGAAATGGAATAGATAATACTGTTAGTGGTTATAGCTAGAACCTTGTACAGGGGACATGATGTGATAGTTCATAAAAGTGCTCTAAAATCAGTCAACACATAAATATTTATTAAGCCCTTACAAAATGTCAGGCGTTATGCTAAGTTCTGGGGATAGAAAAAGAGACAAAAGTCAGTCCCTGCCCTCTGGGAGCTTATCATCTAATATAGTTATATTGTATTTATCAGGTACTGTTATGTGCTGGCCAGACTACCTCTGGTCTCTAAAAGTCAGGCAGTTTGGTGAAGTGGATAGAGGGATGGGCCTGGAGTCAGGAAGACCTGAGCTCGTCTCAGACCCTTAGAGTTCAACATCCTATTCTGTGAGTTTTCATGTGACTTATACTCCAAGTCAGTGTTTTCCTCAACTGCTGTAACATTTCTCCTCCTCGTCACCTTCATCACTGTTGTGGCTGGCATTTATAGCACTGACATTGTGCCTGGCACTGTGCTGATCACCTGAGAAATATGATCCGCATTTGATCCTCCCAAAAACCTGGGGAGGGAGGTGCTGCTACGATTCCCATTTTACTGCTGAGGGGACTGAGGCACACAGAGTTTGTACAATACAGAAAGGAAAACAATGAAGAACACAGTTAAAAAGGCTCTTTTGGGCCAGAGGGTGAAGGACTTTCAGTGCCCATCAGTAGAAATTCTCTTTGATTCTGGAGCTGACAAGGAGCCACAGGAGTCTGTGTAGAAGCGGAGAGGCTGGGCTTTGAGAGAATCTCTCCTCCTTGGCTTATTTGGGGATGAATTAGAGAGGAGAGAAACTTGAAGCAGCAAGACCCATCTCCCGTTAATATGTGCATGAGATAAGGCATGAAAAGTACTTTGTTAACCTTAAAACCTATGAAAAATGTTTATGACTGTTCTAGGCAGCCAGATTGTGCCGTGGGTGCCACACTGGCCCTGCATTCAAATCCAGTTGTGGATGCTAACTGTGTGACCCCGGGTAAGTCACTCAGCCGCTGTCTGCCTCAGTTTCCTCAGCTGTAAAGTGGTGATAATAACAACACCTCTTTCCCTGGGTTGGGAGGAACAAGTGAGATCATATTTGTAAACGCTGTTTGTCCCCCTCCGCCTTTATTATTAATGTCACTAGCAAAGCTTTGCATCCTCAGTAGGAGGATGGCAAATGGCTAGTGAATTATAGCAAACTACATCTGCTGTGCGTTTTACACACACTGAGACAGTTTTCGTCTTGCTGTCCCCACATCTGTGCTCACCCCAAAGCCCAGCTCGGCATCCCCTCCCACCTGATGCTCAGAGGCCCCCTGCCCCTGATTCCCCATCCTACCGCGGAGGGGACTGGGGCTGTGGAGAGACAGCTGGCGACTGGGGTCAGGAAGCCCTGAGTGCAAGGGTGGCTTCAAACACTTCCCGGCTGTGTGACCCTGGGCAAGTCCTTACGCTTCTGTCTGCCTCAGTTTCCTCATCTGTGAAATGGGGGTGGAGAGCGGGGGGGGGGGGTGCCCTGCAGGGTGGTTTTTGTTGTTTCCCTCTGTGTCAGCTGTCTGGCTCTTTAGACCCCATTTTGGAGTTTTCCGGGCAAGCCGACAATTCTCCTAATGCACATTGCCAACCTTAAGGTGCTCACTCTGTGAGGGCTGGTTTCCATTGTTTGTTTTTGGTCAGTTATGCATATCTTATTTCTTCCAATTAGAACTCCACTTTCCTGAGGACCCCAATTCAATCACCTGTGTTTGTATCCCTGCCATGTGACCTCACTGCTGGCACATAGTCTCATGGTTGGTGCATGGCCTTGTGGTTGGCACATGACCTCATGGTTGGCATGTGGTCTCATGGTTGGCATGTGACCTCATGGTTGGCATGTGACCTCGTGGTTGGCACACAGCCTTGTGGTGGGTACGTGAGAGGCATTCAGTGAACATGGGATGCAAAGTTGCCTCATGTGTAAAGCTCTGCCTTTACTTCCTATGTCCTCTCTCTGGTCATACTGTCTCTCTTTGGAAGACCAGGCAGTCAAGGCAGAATATGAGATCAAGGCCAGCTCTGGAGCCCACCTTGTGTGAGGATGAGCCCAGAGCCTCTTCAATCCTGGCATCTGCCCTGCATTCCATAGTCTCTCCCATCATATATCTCAGCACCTCCCCTTCTGATAATAGGTGCTTAAATGCTTATTGACTGACACAGTAGGTGTCCAGCACATGGCAGGTATTAAGAAATGCACATTGAGAGCACAGAGCAGCTTCTCAGGATGCTTTCTCTCTCTGAGGCTCAAGGAAGAGTCCGTTTGGCAGCCCTCAGGCATGTACGCAGATGTCACTTCAGGTGACAAGGAGCCTGCCCACTGGGCTGGACATCACTGATAATGGATGTATTCAAAGTCAGTCAGAGCCCCTAAAAGACCCCCCCCCCACACACACATACACCTGTGGCCATTGAAGTTGTGATAACTGCTTCATCTGAAAGCTCCTAAGGGTGGCAACCACAGAGGTCTGGCAGAGGAAAGAGAGACAGAGACAGAGAGGGAGAGACAGAGAGAGAGACAGAGACAGAGAGAGAGAGAGAGAGAGAGAGAGAGAGAGAGAGAGAGAGAAACTTGGCCACCCTGCATTCCACTTAGGTTTTCTCAAGACTTCTTCCACACTTCCCCAACCTTCTCTAGCCTGACCTCCCACTCCTCAAACCTATAACCATTGGGAGCTTCTCCTGGATGCCCAAAGGTATTTTAAGCGTAGTCTGTTCAAAAAAAGAACAAAATCTTTTGGTTTTAAGATAAAGGCTGACCTCTTCCCCTCAAATCTGCTTGTCTCCTTCCTCTGCTCAGGATGGGAGAAGGTGGAGAAAGAAAAGATCACCAGGAATGGGGAAAGGAAGGTGGAGGGTGGGGCAGGCAAGAACATACATGTAGAGGTTTTTGAGAATGAACCAGGAGCAGGAGGGTCTCCTGCTCCTGGCTCACTCTCACTCTCATTCTTAGATCTGGGTTCAAATTCTGACTCCTGCATTTGTTCTTCATACAGCCTTGGTTACACTTACTACTCCATCTCTTCCAAATCAGCTATCATAGGATTCAAGTTGGAAGGGGACATCCATCCATCCCCCACTTTACAGATGAGGAAACTGAGATCCAGGGAGGTTAAATGATTTATCCAGGATCCCCCAGCTAGTAATCATTGCTCCTGATTCCATGCCCAGGGTTCTCTCCAGCAGACCCTCCCAAATGAATTCCCAATTTGAAATCTCTGGTTCTATCTTTAACAATAGCCATCTGGAGATGACAAGGTTGCTCTTCTGGTTGAGACTGGTTGAGGGCTGGATGGCCATGTCTATTTCTGGCTTCCCAGCTGATGCACATTCTTGAGATATTTTGGATAAACATATGTATTCTATTTCATGTTGCTAAAAAAGAAGTGACCACAGGAGTGGAATTAAAGGGCCACGTTTCTAGACCACATGCATATAAATGAGTTTGGGGGAGTTTCTCTCCCCTTCTCCCCACCCCTTTTCTTCCCTGCCCTGCCTATCAATGCAGAGAGAAAATATAAAAACAAAGAAACAAAAAGTAGTGCCTTTTTGTTTCCCTTCTAGGTCACCCCGCTTAGATTGCTGTGGGCTCGCTGGTGTCTGAAGATTCTTCCAGCTTTGAGAATCATGAATTCTTTCTGATCCATCAAAACCAGGCCAGATTCTGAAGCCTTGCAATCTCTGCCTGCAGCCCTACAAAAGCTTAATATGTTTGGTCTTTCACGAGAGGCATTAAAAAATGACTACACCTACGGAAGTCATTAATGCATTAGCAAATTCAGCAACGATGCTTCCAATGTCACTTCTCAGTCACAGCAAGAGACCTGGAGGGAAAAGATAATTAGAGGACAGACAAGAGGAGGGGCACCTCCCCAGAAGAGGCCCTCCTGGAAGTAATAGCTGGTGTTCTTGGAGCTGGTGCTGAAATGCATTAATCAGGTAGCTCAATTAACTCCTATTATCTGTACATAGTCAAGATAAATGGAGCCCAGCCACGATGTTTCCTCTCCAGGTAAAAAGTGCCTGGGTTTCAGGATCCCCTCCATGACAATTTTAAATCAATTTTGGGTTGGTGGCTCATGGAGAAGTCACCTCTGCTCAGGCAGTCATGAGAAGGCATGCACTTGCCTTAGAATCCTAGCTCTGGAGCTGGAAGACCTCAGAGGCCATCTAATCTAACCCCTTCATTTTACAGTGTGAGAAACTGAGGCTCAGGGACATTCGGCCACATGTTCAAGGTCAGACAAAAGTCTTCCAATTCCCTGCCAGGTCAGCTTGTTTTATGTTATTATCATCCTGCCTCTGAACAGTAGTACTAACTTACACTTGGAAAGGGTTTGCCATTTACAAAGCACACTCATGTCTGCATTATTTGGGTTTACCCTTGAGATAACTTTGAAAGGTTGTCTCCACTTTGAACAGCAGTTCTCAACCTGTGGGTTATGTTCAATTTGTAACAATGAAAATGCATCCTGCATATCAGATAGATTCATAACGGTAGCAAAATTGCAGTTATGAAGTAGCAACAAAAATAATCTTATGGTTGGGGGTCACCACAACATGAGGAACTGTATTAAAGGGTTGCAGCATCAGGAAGATTAGGAACCACTGACTTTGAAGATGGAGAAATGGGAGCCGGCTAGATGGCGCAGTGAATCAAGCACTGGCCCTGGAGTCAGGAGGACCTGAGTTCAAATCCAGCCTCAGACACTTAACATTTACTAGCCATGTGATCTTGGGCAAGTCACTTAACCCCAATTGCCCTGCCTTCCCCCTTCCAAAAAAAGCAAAAAAAAAGAAGACGGAGAAATGGGCATGACTCTTCTTCCCCTTGGCACTCCCTTTCCCTCTTCCCTGCAGATTCAGGCTTAGTAATCTTGGACAAGATTGTCTTCACAAGTACCCAGCCTCTCTTTAAGTGTAGCTCAGGTATCCCCATGGAATTTCCCTACTGAGGTTGCTTCATTAGGTTCCCTTACCTAACAAAATCAAAGGTCGGAGCAAGTAAGGCCAGTAAGGATTTATATGGAAGGACTTCATCATAAACATCAGAGCAGGATGGAATTTGTGGTGGTATGATGGAAAGAGTACTCAATCTCTGGCTGAAGACCTGGGTTCATATCATACTTCTATAGGGTGAATGTCTTGGCTCCTGGGGTTAGGGCAGACTCAGGTTCAAATCCCACCACTAATATTCACCATCTGTCTGCCTCAGGAAGTTACATGCTTTCTTGGTCTCTGATTGGTCTATATCGTGTAGCATCAGGTGTATCTCTAATCCTGTGATTAGATTTGTCCTTCTGGACCCCAGAACACAAAACCTGCACCAACGGGTGTAAAGATTTCAGCTCAACATAAGGAAGTGATTCCCAAGAATGTTAGGCTTTTCAATAAAACCATTGGTTGCTAGAACAGCTAATGAATTCCTCATCACTGGGTGAGGGAAGAGGGAGTTCCATCACTCTCTGAGTAGTCAGTTAGCATTCTGCAGAAAGGATTTCTTCTTTAGGTAGTATCTGTCCTGTGTGGCTGACATCCTAAGCTAAATGGTTTCATGGGTACTGACAATGATTCAGTCTATTGTTGAATCTCATGCCATACTTCAAATTCCTGCCTTAAAACCTCCTTTGTCATGGGTTACCTTAGCACCTACCCTTAGAAAAACTAGTGTGTGTGTGGGGGCAGAGCCAAGATGGCAGTGTAGCAGCAGCAACATATCGCAGCTCTCACATAGCTACCCCAAAATACCCATAAAATAGGACTCTAAACCAATCCTAGAACTCCAAAACTCACACAAAGATACTTCCCACTAAAGTCAGCTCAGCTATGTGGAACCATATCAGCACAGCAAACCGAAACCAGCCTGGCTGAAGCCTCGGCTGTGCACTGGGGGTGGCCAGCCAAGAGGAGTGGTGAGCAGATTAGCGGCAGCTGCGAGCAGCTTCAGAACTAGGTCACTGGGACTTGCAATCAGGGGAGAAAAGCATCCGGCCGAAAGGCCTCCAGAGCGGAAAAGCGAAAGGCAGAGGTTTTGCACCTGCCTCCGCGTTGCAGCTTCCCGCCCACTGCCTGCAGACAGCAGGGGGACTAAACGATTGTTCTGAGGCCAGTGTTCTCGCGTTTAGCGGCCTGGATCTGGATCACCATCTTGGGCCTCAGTCTTGGAGTCTTCATTATCCCGTCAGCCAGAAGTAAGTAGGAAGAGTCCCAGCATCTTCCTGAGAGCTACGGCAGCCAGGAGGACCCCAGCAATTTGGGACAGAGCTTTCCCTTCTGGAAGCAGAGCCCCACAGAGATTAAAAAAAAAATCACGGACTGAACAACCGTGAGTAAGAATAAGCATAAGAAGCAAAGTAAGAACAGCTCCCAAACCCTAGATTCCTTCCTTGGGGAAAAGAAAGATCATGGGAGAGAGAGGGAGGAG
>CM053585.1:8379813-8406937 GCA_028646515.1 Pseudochirops corinnae | reverse complement strand
GAGGGACAGGGATGGGGACAGGGTGAAGAGTGGTTGGGGGGGCAGGATAGGAAGAAGGGACATTTAATCAGACTCTCACAGTGTGCTCACTGTGGAGAGGTTCTGTGTAATTTCACATGTTCAGCCTGTATTTGATTGCTTGTCCTCCCAATGGGGGTGGGTGATGAGGGAGGAAGAGAAAGAATCTAGAATCTAAATTTCCATAATGAAATGTTATAAATATCTGTCTATCTATCTATCTATGTATCTATCTATCTATCTATCTATCTATCTATGCAATTATTATTATTATTATCATTGACTACATCCAACTGGAACTTGAGATACACAGGCACTGTGGTTGGGAGATCCATTCTGTCCTACCGAAAAGTGACATAGGAGAGAATAGACTGGGGGACAGGGGACACACTGAGATGGCTGTTTTGGGGTGGTGGGTAGGGGAAAGAAGGGGAGAAAATATGTAACTCAAAATCTTGTGGAAATGAATGATGCAAACTAAAATAAAATTAAAAAAAAGAAGTGAAAAGAAGAAAAAAAAAAAGAAAAAAAAAGAAAAACTAGTGTGTTCATTCCTACCCCCCTGAATCCCAACTAGCCATCGCCCACCTGCTTTTGAAAGGCTTCCAACCATCATCCTCATCTCCAGAAGAGCGGGGAATGGGGCCTCTGTTAAGTTGCTCACCCACAGAAGAGGAAGGCCTTTCTTGAAAACCCAGAGAAGGGGGAAGAAGCCTCTGAGTTTCAAATCCTGTGCTAATCCCAAACTCATCACAAGTCTCAAGGGGGTATTCCTTTTTAGAGCCTATCAGTGTCTTGCTGATCTGGTGGCCAAAGGCAAATTCTTTTGGTCAAATAGACCTTCAAGGAGGCTAAGCAGACCCTAGTGGAAGGCGGATGGTTCAGGCTGCTAATCTTTCACTGGCAAAGGTTTCTTCCCCACCCCCCCAAACCTTGCAACATAGCACATCTGATGATTGGGCAGTGGGGGGGGGCACCTGAACCTCGAATCAAGCAGTGCTGACTAATAGGAATCTTTACAAATTTAGGCATCCAAGAACAGATAGGCAGAAGGAAAATAGGAAGCTGATCTCTGTACGAAATAGGAGTGATTAGCACCAATAAAAATAGAGCCCAGAAATTCCATGGGCGGAGCAGGCACAGGGAGGAGGGGGCACCCCCTCTATTCCTCCGTGGGGTGGATGTAGAACACCATTCTTGTGTGGATACATGGCCAGCAAGACCTTAACTTGTTTCAGATGTGGTGTGAACATCGCCAGCTTTGGCAATATTGACATTAACACTAATATGCTCCATGTGATGTCGTTTAGCTCTGAGTCATGCATTCCTTCATTCAGAGCAAGCGTTTAATAAATGCTTACTATGGGTCAGGTCCTGTGTTGTTGCTTGGTATTCAAAGAAAAAAGAGGAGGAAGGAAGAAGGAAGGAAGGAAGGAAAAAAGGAAGGAAGAAAGGGAGGAAAGAAGGAAGGACGGGAAGAAGGAAGGAAAGAGACAGGATGAGAGCAAAGACAAACTGTCTTCAGTCATAAAGAACTGTGTTCAAATTTTGAATTGTATAAGTATTAGTCATGTGACCTTGGATAGGTCACTTAACTGGTTGGAATCTCAGTTTCCTCCTACATAAATAAAGAGGGGTTGGATTCAATTACCTTCAAGAAAAGAAGGCAGGAACGATATAAGGAAAGAAGGAAGGAGTAAAAGAAGAATGGAAGGAAAGAAGGGAAGAGAGAGAGATAAAAAGAAGAGAGGAAGGAAAGCAGGGAGGAGAATGAAAAAGAAAGAAAAGAGGAAGATGGACAAGAAAGAGAAAAGAAAAGAAAAAAGAATAGGAGAGAGAGGCAGAGAGAGAGACAGAAAGAGAGAGAGAGAGAGAGAGAGAGAGAGAGAGAGAGAGAGAGAGAGAGAGAGAGAGGCAGTACATTATTATAGTGGACAGAGTTTTTGGACCTTTGCTTCAAGAAGACTTACATTCAAATTCTACCTCTGAAACTGAGTAATTGTGTGACCATTACCAAAGTTGCCAATCTTTCTGAACATCCTGCTGCTCACTCAAGTTGACCTCATAATTAGGGAGGTTGGTGGTTATTTCCAGATTCTGGATGCATTGAGAACTCATGTTACAAAGTACATCATTTACAACAATTTGTGAGATATATTGTACAATACTAACTTTCCTATTTTGCAGATAAGGAAACAGCCGCCAGGGGAGGTGCAGTCATATGTCACTTGTTTGCAGATCTGGGTGTGGAATCCAGTCATCACACAGTGTAGGTCAGTACTCTCCCCTCTGCTAGATTGAAGACCAGTCATGGTAGGGAGTAGGAATTGTCTCTTAGGCACTGGCAGTCCCTCCTTAGCCATTGCCCCTTTCAATCTTCAGCCTTCAAAATCTCTTGGATTCAAATGATTCCTCTCTTTGGGTAAGTATCTGGGTTACTAGTGTCTTAGAGAATCCACTAGACTTGCTTTCACCCAAGTAATAGCAAAGGGAAGGGAAGCTCTGCCCTAAACGGAGACCAGGTTTGTAGATGAGAACTTGAAATTCCTAGTGTTACTTGTAGAACATTGCTGATAAACCAAAGAGATTTCCTATCAGAGAATTAATGGGAATCATTGCATGTTCCATATGGGCATCATGTTGGGTTTCCTAAGGTCTTAGCTTTATAGACTGAAATCTAGAAGGAACCTGAGAGACCATTAAATCCAGCCCCTCTTTTTCATATGAGGATACATATGAGGGCATCCACTCCAAGAACAAATGCATGCCTGATATAGGATCGGAACACAGTTCTTTATGACTCTGGGGACAGTTCTTTGTCCACCATCCCATCTTGCCTCTCTTTATCGATTTGCAAAGCCTTTAGTCACTGAGAGGTTAGAAGGCTGAAGGATTCCTTCAGCTGTGCCCTGAATTAGTATTTTTTCCAATTCTTGAACTACTCTTTTAGAAGCTTGATATCACATGGAGCTGACCCTGAATTCTTGAAGGTTATGGCCACAAAACATAAGCACTGGGAGGGGAGGCCAAGGGAGCTACAAAGGCCCAGAGGACGGGAAGCTGAGTCTGTCAGCATGAAGGTGAGATTTTAGATGATCAGTTTATCCTGGATGGGAGCTGCAGACAGAAAGCAGAGAGTTGGTTCCTGGTCTGACCATGTCACTATCATCAGCATGAAACATTGTTGGCATTAGAGAGAAATGTTTCTGTCATTTAAAGTTTGTCACCAATCATTCCCCTTCCTGAACCATTAGTGACATGCCTGGGGAACAGAGAAAGATCAGTCAAAATGGGTCTATCCTTCCCATGCACAACAGTTCTATCGGACAATGGTCCTACTGGGCCAGCTCAACAAGAATGTGTGTTTATGCTGTAACCCCAAGACCGACAATGCCACAGACCTGTAAAGGGCATTGATCTGAGCTAGCCCACAACCCCCATGGTGGTGTGTTTGAGAGTTCCAGGATTGGATATGGGAAAGTATGCACACTTGGGCATAGTGTGCTCTGATTTCTTGAACTAGATATCCAGTAAACATTGCAGTCTTGGCACGTCCAAAACTAAACTTATCATCTTTCCACGTAAACCTTTCTTGATTCCTGCCTTCCCTGTTACCATGGAAGGCAACAGCATCCTCACATTCTCCAGGCTCCCACCCTGGGAGACATCCTGGACTCCTCTCTCTCTCACCTCCCATGTCCAAGCTGCTACCGAGGACTGTTGATTTCACCTTCATAACATCTCTTAGTTACTCCCTCCATCTGTCCTCTGACAGTGCCCTCACCTCAGGGCAGGTCCTCATCTACTCACACCTGGATTATTGCAGTAGTTTCTGGAGTTCAGGAATCTGCCTGCCTCAGATCTCCCCCTCCACTCTAGTCCTTCCTCCATTCAGCCTGTAACGTGATTTTCCTAAATCACAGGCCCAGCCATATTACCCCTGTACTCAGTGAGCTCAGCCAAAGCCCTGCCTTCTGCAGGAAGTCTTTCCCAGTTCTCCTGAACCTTAGTGTTTTCCACTCATCCCTATGCCATCTCCCCCATTGGAATGTGAACTCCTTGAAGGCAGGAACTTTTTTTTCACCTTCCTTTTATCTCCAGAATTTATCAAGGTTCTTAGCTTACATTTTTTGACTGACCTTTGAACCATGTTCAGAAATCCAAGGCTCATGGAACTTCATGACTAGAAAGGACCTTTGAAGCCATGACACCAAAGTCTCACTGACTAGGATTTCTCTCTACAACTTCCCTAGTGAGTGTTCCTGCAGTCTTTCCCTGAATAACCTCTGTTACCTGTCAGCCTCTTTCCCCATTTGAACATCTCTGAAATATTTCTTGCCACTGACATAAGTGTCTCTTGGGAAATGGCAGTCCTTTCTCCTTGCTCTGCCTTCTAGGGCCAAGCAGAACAATGCTTAATCCACATTCTCTGTATGGCAGGCAGAGTTTCCAGTTTTGGAGGACAGACTCAAGTCTTTTCTCCTCTAGGCTGATCCTCCCAGTTGTTTCCATTGATTTTCCTCTGTCCTGGGTACAGGGCTTCCTCAACACTCTCCTCTGCAGCTGCACTTGTGTGGTGCAGTCCCTCCAGAAAGGCAGAGCACTGAATAGAGTCTGGACCTGGAATTTCATTCCATTAGAATGTAAGCCCCTTGAGAGCACAGATTTCATTGACCGTTGTTGATCCCTAGGGCCGAGTGCAGTGGCTGGCATAGAGTAGGCACTTAATAAATGCTTGTTGAGAGACTGATAGGAAACTTTCAGTTGAAGGAACACTCTCTATCAAAGGAGGGCATTAACTTAGAATAGGATTGTGTTGGGCATTGAGCAGTTCAGCAAATTTCCCACACTTGCACATGTTGGAGGCAAGACTTGAATACAGATCTTCCTGGCTTTTGAGCCACTAGGCTGTCCAGTAGGCCACACTACTTCTTAATTAGATCTACATTATTGGACCCACATTAGGTATTGACGGAGAATTCATGTCAAGGTGCACAGTCAGTGAAGCTTTCGATTCCTACGGGGTTGTCCAGCAAGCACTGGGGCCAAACACTAGCAAAGGAAACTTTGTAAAGCTCACATTTAGAAGAGACTTCCTCCCCCTCCCCCATGGGTGTTGCATATGCAGAACAGAAACTAGAAGGATTTCACTGGGAGGAAGAACGAGCACTCTCAGCAGTGCCTGAAATTCAAGGTGGTTTCAATAAATTGCAGATTTCCAATATGCTAAAACAGGAGGTGTAGCAGAGATGGAACTGTCCGGTACAGGACCTCCACCAAGTTCATCATTCCAGTTACTGTATCTTCATAATCAGAACTTGTCTTCATTTCTATAAAGGATTAATCAAGGGTGAATGGGTGGAAACTTTTCTAAAATTGTACTCCAATGGAATTTATCTAGTGATCATCAGACAGTACTTGTGCCTATTACATACCAGCTCCATGCTAGGCACCAGGCATAGGAAAAAAAAAAAAAAGTGAGTGATGAAAACTAACCTATCTGCTCAGCTTCATCAGGTTGTTATTCTTGTTCACAATAATAAAAGCTGGTGTTTACATAGCACTTTAAGATGTGCAGCTAGCTTTACAAATCTTACATCATTTTATCCTCAGAACAACCTTGGCCTGTTATCCCAATTTTATAGATATGGAAACTGAGGCAGAAACAATGAAGTAACTTACCCAGAATCACACAACTAATAAGTATCTGAAATAGGATTTTAACTCAGGTCTCCCTGACTCCAAGTCTAGCATTGCATCTATTGTGTCACTTTTCTTCATCTTCCTATTCTCCTCCTTGTCCTCCTTCTTCTCCTTCTCCTCTTCTATTCTCTCTTTTTCCTCTTCCTCTGTTTCTTCTTTATTTTCTCCATTGCCACCATCATCTTCATTTTTCATCTTCATCACCATCATTTTCATTACTAACATCATATTTTATCATCTATTTCATCACTACCACAATCATCTTTGAAATCATCAGTGTTGGTACTCTCCTAACCAGTAAATTACAACCCATGTCTTCCCTTTCTATATGAATCTTGTCCAAGATTTCCCATTAATCCCTGAGATAAAATCTACCCAATTCCATGTGCTACCATGAGATTCATAGGTTTATGAATCTGACTTCTGTCACCCAGAGAAGTTAACTCACCCAAGATTGTAAAGAGCAGAGCCGGGATTGGAATTCAAGTCCCCTCATTCCAAATGCAATATTCTTCTTCTATTACATAAGGTTCAGAGATTTCTTTTATTCTTTTAACTTTTGGGCTAACTACATTGCAAATAAATCAGTTTCTTACTGTGAGACCAGCTCACCTCAAATCCAGGTGTCCATATACTTGACAAAACCTTTGACTGTATTTGGGTCTCTAACATCATTGTGCCTGGGATTGATAATTTTTCATTTATTCATTCATTTGTTCATCTGTTCATTCATTCATATGTTAATTAATGAATTAATTGATTAATCAATTCATTCCCTTCTCCCTCATCTTTCATTGTTGTCAGCACAATATGGCCCTTTAAATAGTTTTTTTCATTTTAATTCTCATAGACACCAAGACACAAATACCACCTAACAAAAATCATTAATTGTCTCCACAAACATAAAATTTGAACAACTCCTACCTGCTTTTTGGCACAGCAGAAATTAACCTTAACTTGAGGGCTGGAGGCCTGAGTTTGAATCCTAGCTCTGTCCCTTGTAGTCAGTCTGTATAACTTAAGACAATCACTCTACCTCAGTTTCCTCATTTGTAAAATGATGAAGCTGGACTGAATGACCTCTAATATCTCTTCTAGTTCTGAACTTATGACCGAACCAGTTTTGAGTTGTTCTTTAACACACCCTATGGTTATATGCAGTACTAGAAGAAGTGATTAATATTATGAAGAGTTGAATTTTTCCTACTGAAGAAAACTAACTGTTTCCAGGCCTTCAGCAGTTTAATTTTTACCATGTAAGTGTGTGATTCTAATTGTGATTAAATGAATCTCATTCATTCATTGAATTAGACCCTAGCACAGTTTTTATCTGGAAGTATTTTGTTAGTCTACTTCCTATAAAAGTGTATAATTGAAACTAGCTGACTATATTTCCTTTCAAAACTTCTATAATGCAGACATCATTGACACAAATCAGTTTAGTAAAGGGAATGTCCAAGTCTTGTGATCCTGGTGTAACAGGGTCCTATGATATCTGATAAAGGTCCCTCTGAGAGAAGAGATTCCAGAAAAGATGTTGGAGCAGAGCTGTCACCACTTGGGAAGAAATGGAGTCTTGGAGCTTTCTGTAATTGCTTTGGTTAAGACAGTGGTTCTCAACCTGTGAGTCATGACCCCTTTGGGGGTCGAACGTCCCTGTCATAGGGGTCACAGGGGTTGCCTAAGACCATCAGAAAAAACATATTTCTTATGGTCTAACGAACTGAGACACTGCTCCTCTATCCGTCTCCAGGAGGGTCTGCCCACATGCAGATATGCTCACACATGAGTATTAAAGGGTCAAGGCATTAGGAAGTTTGAGAACCACTGGGCTAAGACCTCAGAAAGCTTATAGTACAGCCCAAAGCATAAAACCTTTCCCAGGGATACACACTACCCCAAAACAGGCACTTAAGCAAAACTGCCTAAGGATTCAGATTTCCCAAGAACTCTGTGCTAAGAAGAGACCTTAGTTGGTAGTTTTGTTCTTTTTTCTCCCAATAGACATAATTTCACATTCCCTCTAAAATGGGCAGCCCTATGCATACATATTGAAAGCACAGGCTTCCCCTGCTTTTATAAACTGCAAATATCCTCAGAAGGGGAAAGAATCTAATGCCTTCAATGGGGTTTTTGACAGCAGCAAGTACCCTTATTTTCTTCTAAGTTCAATGAGTTTTACCCTATCCTGAGCACTCCTTTGAAATCCAGTTTTACTCATTCCTAATTCTTCTTCCTACCTACTCCCACTTCTTACCCCCCATACATAAACACCAATATCCAAAGGCCATCTTTCTTGGGGGATCATTTACCCATCAACACTGAAAATGCCTAATGCTCTTCTTCCCCCTTGGGCCTCTTAATTGAGCCTTGAGTTACAAGGAGGTGCCAGGAAGAAAAGGAAAAACAATTAAAAAAAAAAAAACTTCTCTTCTGAACATTCTTGCAAGACAAACAGTTGAAAGGTCAGTGCATGCTTCATGGGGCTATGTTTATATGTGCCTTGTAAACTCCTGAGGAGAATTTTCCAGGAGACAGGAGCATCTCAGGCGTGTCTTACAGAGGTTCCTGTAACATTTGTGTTTGTTTATTTTTACTTCTGGCCCCAGAAAGGAAAGGGAATTCATTGAAAAAAAGTCCAAACAGAGCCCAAATATGCATAAAAAAGTAAATTAAAAGGTTTGGAATTATTCCTTTAAGGGGAATTCTCAAGGAAACTGGCCAACTGGAGTACTGGATTTCAGCCGCTAGTCAACCCTGTCCTACTACAAATCAGGATCCAGAAGTTTGGTGTTTTATTGAAGGATGAGAGGACTAAGACCTGGAAATGATCTTCGAATTCATCATATTAAACCACCCATTTTGCATATTCATTAATTCACAAGCATTTATTAATCACAAGCTATAATCCAAGCACTGTGGTTGGGGCTAGAGATAAAAAGATAAATGTGAAGCCATTCCTGACCTCTAGGAACTACTGAGATGGGGGTGAGCACCATGGGTGCAAATAAGTACATAACACATGCAGAGTGAAAACAGGAGAATTCATGGGGGGGGGCCAGCAGCTGGAAAGTTGAAATGAGTTGAAACTTAAAGGAAGTTAGAAGTTCTAAGAAGAGGCAGTGAGTGAGGAGGAAGGGCATTCCTGGAAAGGGGAGCAGCCTGAGCAATGGCATGAGATAGGGATGTAATGTTATGAATAAAATGAGGTACTGAGAGGAGAAATCACCAAAGCCATGGGGAGAATAAATAGAGAAGCTGGGATTCTCACCCCAAAGCTCTGATTTTGAATCTAGTACTCCCCACTATCAAGCTAGGAGCTGGGAAGGGTTGTGTCCTGCCCCCTGACCCCAGATATGTCTGACATTTGAAGTTTAGATGAGGCTGGTCCTTCCTCTTCCCTTCCCCTGTTTCTCTAAGACTGGGCAACTCAGGATCACAGACATGGAATTGGGAGGGACCTTAGTGGGCCTCTGGTCTAGCCTCTTCTTTTATATGACGAGAAGAATGAGACAGAGAGAGGAAGCAACTTGCTTCCAACACTCCATGGGCAGTAAGTGCCAGCCCTTCTGACTCCAAATGTAGAGCTCTTTGCTCTATCATCTGGATGGTCCATTGGGAGGTGTATCAATTGGCTCCTGAATCCTCTGCTCCTTTGATTTATTTATTTTCAGAATTTATTTATTTATTTTTAGTTTTCAACATTCATTTCCCTAAAATTTTGAGTTATACATTTTCTCACTACTTTTCCCTACCCCCACCCCAAGAAGGGAAAAATACTGAACACCACTTCCCCCAGTCTTCCGTCTCTTATATCCCCCCATCCTTCCCCTTCCCCCTCACTTTCTCGGAGGGCAACATGGATTTCTGTACCCCAGTGCCTGTATATCTTATTGCCTGGTTGCATGTAAAAACATTTTTTTTAACATTTTCTTTCAAAACTTTGAGTTCTAGATTCTCTCCCTTCTTCCCTCCTCATCCATCCCCACTGGGAAGACAAGCAATTCAATACCCATGTGTAGTTACACAAAACATTTCCATAGTAGTCATATTGCAAAAGACTAACTCTATTTCCTTCGGTTCTATCCCACCTTCCATTTATTCTATTTTCTCCTTTCACCCTATCCCTTTTCAAAAGTGTTTGTTTCTGACTGCCTCCTCCTTATTCTGCCATCCCTTCTATCATCCTCCCCTCTTATCCTCTCTCCTCCTACTTTCCTATAGGGTATGATACTCCATTGAGTGTGTACATTATTCCCTCTTTAAACCAAGTCCAATAAGAATAAGGTTGACTCACTCCCTTTCACCTCTTTGCTCTTCCCCTCTATTGTAACAGCTTTCTTTTGCCTCTTTTATGTGAGATAATTTACTCTACTTTGTCTTTCCCTTTCTCTTTCTCCCAATATATTCCTCTCCCACCTCTTAATTTCATTTTTTAAGATATCATCCCTTCATATTCAATTTACCCTGTGCCCTCTCATATATGTATGTATGTATATATACACATAAGTATGTATAGGAGTGTGTGTATATGTGTGTGTATGTGTGTATATGTATGTACACATTCATGTTCTCTTGCTTCTTGTTTTGAAAAATCAAATTTTCTTTTCAGCTCTGATCTTTTCATCAAAAATGCTTGCAAGTCCTCTATTTCATTGCATGTCCATATTTTCCCCTGAAGTATTATACTCAATTTTCCTGGGTAGGTGATTCTTTGTTTTAATCCTAGCTCCTTTCACCTCTGGAATATCATATTCCAAGTCCTTTGATCTCAATGTAGAAGCTGCTAGACCTTGTGTTATCCTGATTGTGTTCCTGCAATATTCAAGTTGTTTCTTCTTGACTTCTTGTAATACTTTCTCCTTTGGGATATGACTATAACATTCCTTTTTAGAACCTTTCTTAAGAGGTGATTGGTGAATTCTTTCAATTTTTATTTTACCCTCTGGTTCTAGAATATTGGGTCAGTTTTCCTTGATAATTTCTTGAAAGATGATGTCTAAGCTCTTTTTTGATCATGGTTTTCAGGTAGTGTAATAATTTTAAAATTAAGGAGTGGCTAGGTGGTACAGTAAATAGAGCACCGGCCCTGGAGTCAGGAGTACCTGAGTTCAAATCCGGCCTCAGACACTTAACACACAAAAAAAACTGTGTGACCTTGGGCAAGTCACTTAACCCCAATTGCCCTCCAAAAAGCAAAATGTAAAAAAAATAAAAAAATAATTTTAAAATGATCTCTCCTTGATCTATTTTCCAGGTCAGTGGTTTTTCCAATGAGATATTTCACATTGTCTTCTTTCTTTTTTTCTTGGATCTGTTTTATAATATCTTGATTTCTCATAAAGTTATTCACTTCCATTTGCTCTATTCTAATTTTGAAGGAATTATTTTCTTCAGTGAACTTTTGGACTTCCTTTTCCTTCTGGCCAATTCTGCTTTTTGAGGCATTCTTCTCATTGGACCTTTTTTGTCATTTGAATTACTCTACTTTTTAAGGTGTTTTTTTCTTCAGTATTTTTTGGGTCCTCTTTAGCAAGCTGTTGACTTGTTTTTCATGATTTTCTTGCATCACTCTCATTTCTCTTCCCAATTTTTCCTCTAATTCTCTTGTTTGATTTTCAAAATCCCTTTTGAGCTCCTCCATGACCTGCAACTAATTCATATATTTCTTGAAGGCTTTTGATGCTGGAACTTTGACTGTTATGTTTTGATCTTGTTTGTGACAAGGATTCTATGGCCTAATTTCTTTTTCTCTGTTTGCTCATTTCCCCAGCCAAATAATTGGCTTTTGATCTCTTTGCCACTCTGCTTCCAGAGTGAAAAGTGCCGTATCACAAATTTTTGGGGTTTTGTGCAGCTGTTGTCAGAGCTTCTTCTAGATAGCTGCCTCACAACTCTGAGGAGGATACTGACTCAACAGCAAGGACAGGCTCTGCTATGCAAGTGCTCCCCCTCACCCTAAGATCACCACCCAAGACTGAAACCCAGATATAGGAAAGGAAAAGTGAGAGAATCTTGCCTCAGTGTCAGCTAAGAGATTCCTGCAATTGTCCTCTGGATAGTTACTTGGTATCCTCACCATCTGTGGACCTGAAGCTCCAGAAGCAGCCACCACCTCCACTGACCCAGTGACAGGGGCTGGACCATGCTTTTCTCTCACCCAGGTCCTACAGAGTTTCCCCACTGACCTTTTACTTTCTCTTAGGTGTTTGTGGACTGAGAAGTGGAAACTGCCACAGCTGCCAGTTTGCTTCCAGTCTGTGCCAGCATGGCACAGTCCCATGTGGGACTATTCACTGTTTGCAGTTGGGTGCAATAGATGCTTCATGTTGGCATGCCAGGCTGTCTTCAGTGGGAGAGTTGCTTCAATTTGTCAGTTTGTGGGTTCTGTAGCTCTAAAATTTGTTTAGAATTATTTTTATAGGTATTGGAGGTAACTGGGGGATGAGTTCCTGATTTTATTCCACCATCTTGGCTCTGTACCTCTCTCCTGCTCCTTTTAGAGTCATGTACACCGAAATGACTTATCTCTAAACAGTGATTTCTTCAGTGGGGTTCTTAGGCATTTTTTGCGGTCATTGCCCTAGTCCTACATCCCTGTCTTGAGACAAGTAGGACAGAATGGGCAGAAAGTGGAGTGGCTTTGGAATCAAAGATCTGCTTTTGAATCTTTACTTTCTGTGCGATCTTGGGCAAGTCATCTCCTCACTCTGGGCCTCAGTTTCCTCATTTGTGAAATGGGGAAGCTGGACCATATGACCACTAGGTTTCCTTCTGGCTCTAAATCCCCTGATTCAAGAATACATCCCCATTACTTTTCCTTGCTCATTGACTGTCCTCCACACCTCTCCCAATTTATGAATGGATTTGAAAGGACTTCAGAGTGCAGGGACTGGACAGGAGCACAAGTATGGTCTATTCTAGCTCCCAACCTGATGACCTTAGACATTTAAGCTATTGAATGATTAAAAATAGTGTCAGATAGGAAGCTTCTAAAGAGGATGTGCATGTTAACAACTGAAATATTTCATTGCATTTTATTCATCTGCTTCCATATTCCTATGATTGAGGGAAAGTGCAGTGAAAACATTTTGCCCATCCAGTGGTTTGGACCTTTTCACATTCTTTCACTCTTGTCATCTCCTACAAATATGGGGACCCACATGAAGAGGGTAGACACCAAACCTAAAACATCCATCTGTGAGTCCTGGAAGGAAAGAAGAAACATGGACCGTTAGAGATGGAGAGGATCAAGAACTGTACGACTTAGTATGACACAGGTGAGAGAGATCTTCTGCCATAGAACGTAGAGTGTCACATCTGGGAGTGACCTTACTTAGTACCTAGAAAAGAGAACGACAAAGGTGGAAAAAGACTGAGAAGACAAAACAGAAAATGACAGAGACAGGAGTAGTCTTAGTCAATAGCCAGATGCCTGTAGGATAGAGAGCTGGTTTTACTTATAGTAAGACATGGGTTCATGTCTTGCCTCTGACTTGAGACAAATCACTTATGTTCTCTGAGTGTAGGTCTCCTCATCCATAAAATTAAGAGACTGATTTAACAAGAATGGAGGTTCTGTTCAGTGCTCTCTCTCTCTCTCTCTCTCTCTCTCTCTCTCTCTCTCTCTCTCTCTGTATATATATATCAAATGAAAAGTGAGGGTCTCAGATGATGGAACGTGAAGCATCATAGCTAGAAATTTTCTTAGAACCTAGAATATTAGCATGTCAGATGCCTTCATGTACAGACCTGGAAAGGCTCCTCAAACTTGTACCATAGAATGATAAAGCTCAAAATGGTATTAGAACTCAGTACTTAGATGTCAGGTGGAGAGGACAGTATAACATAGAATGTCAGAGATGGGAGGGGCCTTAGACTGTAGAATACTAGAGTCTGAAGGGATCTTAGAACATGGAATGTCAGAACTTTGAGAGAGCCTCTACAAAGAGGAAGGGACTCCCTCAGTTCCACAAACCAAGAGAGTCGTCAAGCCAGACCTCAGGTCTCGGTGTTCTGGTCCATTGCTCTAACCCCTATACTCTCCATCCCCTCACTGATCCCCTAATTCCTGGGTGTGTCTCTCCAAGTCATCCTTATAGGTGAAATAGAACCTCATTTCTATGCTTCAGATTTCACTTTTGAAAAGCAATCACTGTCCTGGTATCTGCAAATGCAGTCAAGTTTCCTCTAGGCTGTTTTGATGAGTTGTCTAGTAATCTTGACAAGCTCAGATCTGCAATTAACTGCTCTGAGGAACAAACTTTGTTGCAGCAGGAGGAAAAACCTGCATGTTCAAGCACAACAAGCCCAGAGGGCATCGTCCCCTCAAATTCCATGTTCTCCATGATGCAAAATATCAACCTGGGTAAGTAGGACCAGAAAATCCCACTGTATTCTCCCCATCTCACCCTTCCCTTTATTTTAAAAAGACCAAGCCATGGCTGCTGAAGAGCAGCCAGGGGCATCCTGGTGATATTATTAAAATGCTCAAAATTCCAATGAAAAGAGTAAGAGTTGTAAAATAAAAACTATTGAGTAAAAGGATGAGGAAGACAGTCGCCAACTTTTGTACAAGTTGTTTAGAAAATAAGCATGGACAGCCTTCTCCAACCCCCACCACAAATACTCACTGACAGCGCCCCTCTTTGCATTTTCTAGTTTCACATTTTTCAGAATCAGTGGAGTTGGGGGTGGGGATGGTGTTGTATGAGGCCATCCTAGAAGTGGCTACTCAGTGCAGGAGAGGCAAAGAACCTGGGCTCAGAGCCTCTGTGACCTGGGGCGAGACATCTTGTCTTCTCAAACCTTACTTTCTTTTTCAGTAAAGAGATAGGATTGGGCAAAAGTAATGCTGGGATCCTTTCCTCCTCCTCCCTCTCCTCCTCCTCCTCCTCTTCTTCCTCTTCCCTTTCCTCCTCCTCCCTCTCCTCCTCCTCCTCCTCTTCTTCCTCTTCCCTCTCCTCCTCCTCCTCCCAAGTTAGCTCTTTCCTGGAGCACACATTAGATTAATTCATTATTTCATTCACTCATTTCTTTCATTCATTCTATATAATTTCTGATTTATATGAGTATTTAAATTGAATCACTCATAAGGAAGTCTAGTGTAAAGTAGCAGGAATAGGAAGTGGTCTCAAGAGACCTAGCTTTGAGTACCACATTGGTCATGTGCTAACTGTGCAGCACACAGTAGGTGCCATGGAAAGGTTAGCTGTTATTAGTATGATTGATAGTCTGTCAATCAGCCTAAGTCCCCAGAGCCTTCATCTCCTCAGTTCCCACGACCTGCACCTCCATGACCTATCTGGGTCACCCAGAGGTGGCCACACCCTTGACCTTGCCATCATTTCCATGGGTTCCACTCTTATGTTCTCCATTCCAAAATTCCCTTTTATCATCCATGTTTCACTCTGCCTTGTGATCAGTGAGCATTTTTTTATCCTCACTATGACCTCTAGGGCCTCCACCCCTAGGTTCTTTCCCAAGTTAATGCCATTGCACTCTCTTCCTTTCTCCCATTGCCCCCCCCCTCCCCTTGCTGAACCAGTACAATCAATCAATAAACCATCAGCACAGATTTATTAAGGATCTACTATGTGCAGGGGACTGTACTAATCTCTGGTGATACAAAAGGAGGCAAAGTAGCCCACGCCCTCAAGGAGCTTACAGTTGAATGTTACACTCTCCTCTACAGCTAAATCCCTTGCTCTTCTCTCCCGCCAGGCTCCCAGGGCCCACTAACTTCTTCCCTGGAGAAGGTCTGGATTTCTGGATGCTTTTTACACAGGCCAGGACTCCTAGGTTTCTGGTTATAGGCAAACTGCTGAGAATTCTAAATGCTAGTCCCCCCCTCCCCGCCCCCGCCTCAGTTCTGATGGACACTGTTTCCTTCATGATATCTGCTGTCCCATGTCCTAAAATCCATCCTGTCAGACTCTACACAACATGGCTTTGTGTAGCGTTAGCATTTATTTATCTCTGTGTACACTGGACACTCCCAGTACAATGTTTTCCCTTTCCTATCCCAAATAACTCACATAGAGCCTTGAAGAGAGCAGGTACTTTAGAAATTACTCCAGTTTTTTTTTCAGATAAAATGTGACTTTCCTGAGAATTACAACCAAGTTGACTTTCCTTTGCATGCCCAGTACTTAACACAGCTTCTGACTCATAGTAAACAGTTAGGTAACACTCACTGACTGAATCATTACGCTACTTGCATAACTCTAGAAATTCACTTAACCTCTGCCAGCCTCAATTTCCCCATTTGTACAATGGTGATAATAACAGTACATAGCTCAGAGGGTTGTTGTAAGGATGAAATGAAGTATTTCTGGAGTCCCTATAAGATCCAAGAGCTCTCACAGATACTGGAGCAAATGGTCTATCTCAGGGTTCTAGGAGTGCCCTTGAAGATTCAGAAGGTGATTTTATAATATCATTAGACTGGGTCCACCAGGTGTACTTTCCTTTTCCCCAAAGATTATCAGTTGGGAATAATTTTATTCATCCAGATTTAAGTTGATTTTTAGAAAGGTGTATTTTTCGGGGAAACCATTGTGTCATTTAAAAAAAAAAATGAAAGGAATAGTTTTAGAGACACCCAAGAGTATGTGTATGAGCTGATGCAGAGTGAAATGAATAGAACCAGGAGAATCATTTGTGCAGTAAGAACAACATTGCCCAAAGTAACAATTTGGAAAGGCGTAAGTATTCTCCTCACGGTCAGCCATGATTCCAGAGGGCCTTACTCCTGACAGAGACGCATGTGACTAGATATGCAGAATGACATTTATTTTTGGACATGGCCAGTGCCAGAATTTAACTATGTGTTTTTATTTCAAAGTTCTCCACCCTCAAATAAATGGGGGGGGGGGGGATAATGCAAAGTAAATGTTTTTTTATTGAAAAATGTAATAAAAGCAGTTTTTTATAAGGTGGTACAATACATGCCCCATGTCTATGACTCAGTCCCTCAAAAGTACATGTGGAGTAAGGGAAATATGGGATAAGTTTTAAAATCCACCCGCAGCAAAGGGTAACTCGCACTCCCCAGATAGGACAAAAACTCTCCTCCCATTTCATGGAACACTCTCAGCCAGGGTGATCTGTGTCTGTCTGTCCACAATATTTGTGAAGTGCTCAGTGCACCTAATGGGTGTTCGATACATATTTGTCCATTTCCCCTTCCCCTGCCCCTCTTCTTGGCTCCAAATGCAGACATTGCATCAGCTGACCAGACACTATTAAGATGTAGATGGAAAGTCTTCTGGATCTTTCAGAAATGTCAAAGGCTATTCTTTTGGCCAAAGGGGACGGTGAGTAGAGAGAGAACCAGTCCATGGCCAAAGCTGAGATGTCTCCTTCCCCTGCCCAGGCAGTCCCACATCAGGGCTTTTACTGAATTCCAACCTTTTGCATGACTCTAGCTCCTGACTGGCTTAAGAATTTAGAAATGATCCCTGGACCATTACCTAGCTCCCTCAGCTTATCAGCAAGCAATCCCCATGTTCCTCTGAAATGTTACCATGCCTCCAAGCATTTTCCCACTTGGTCCAAAGTCTATGTTAGGTCTCCATTGAGGGGGCATCTTATCACCTGCTTCAAGTGGGGGGGGGAGGGAGTGACTTGATTGAGTAAATCACTCTACTCTGCCTTTACATTTGTAAGCCCCTTTGGATACCATACATTGTTCTAGAAATGTTCATTTTTATTGCTATTATTAATACCTTTGTACAGGTCTGGAATCAGCTCTCTCCACATTTCCAACTCTTTATTGTCTCTCATCCTTTAGGTCACAGCTCATCTGCAATGTTCTGTGTGGAATCTTTCCTGATCCTTCCAACTCATAGTGCCCTCCCTCCCAGGCTACCTTGCATTCCACTCTTCTGGATATGCTCGTATTGATTCACTTTATATTTAAGCCAGTTGTATTTATGTGTGTTTTCTTCTCTGTGCTCTGATTTCCTGGATCGAGAGAGCTAGTGCCTCTCACATAGCAGGTGCTCAATCAATGATTGTGGGTTGAGTGATTGCCTTGGGTTCCTCCTTTACCGTAAAGTAAGAGGGATGACTAGTTGACCTTTATGGTACTTTCCATGTCTTAATCTACGATACTACGATTTTTCACTTCCTTTCCAACTCTGAATTCTAGGATTGTGCAAGACTTGGGGCTAGCAGAGACCTTAGTTCAAGTGACTGTGCCTAAAAGCAGGCCAGGGAAACTCCCAATGAAGAATATGTGCGCAGACACCATAGCAAGGCCATTGGGCCTGTACTTGGCCTCAGAGCTGGACAAAGTCTTTGTCACTGTGCCCAGGGCAGGACTAGCTACATAATCCAGACCAAGTCATATTTCTAGGATGTTTGTAAGTTCACAAAGCATTTTCCTCACAAATGTTTCTTTTTCCAAAGATTTTTATTCCCATTGTTCAGATTAATAAAGTGAGAATCCCGGTGACTTTTTCAGTGAGTAGCCCCTTCCTAGTAAGGGAACAGTGGCCCTCTCCATCTCTAAACATGATTCCATATCAAATCCTAATTTAGTTTCTAACCTAATTCCAATTTACATTGGAAATTATGTGTACCGAAAGAAGTCAGTCCTTGATGACCATTTAAATCTTTTGGCATATTCCAAAAACCATACCATGTAATTCTACCCTGAGTCTGGCCAGACACTTAACCCTAACCATTTCATTCCTCATCTGTGTGTGCTAGGGTTGGGAGGAGGTAGACCCCAAAGGCCATCAACCAATTCTTTCCTCAAGAGTTATCTTTTTTACTACATGTTCAGGAGATGGTCACTTTGCTCCAATATGAAGACCTCTGGAGATAGGGGGATAACTACCGTGTACATGACCATGCCATTGCTAAGTCTCTCTGTTAGGAAGCAAAAAAGAGCATGTGGAGCACCCACCCTCCCCACCTTGCTCCTAGTTCTCCATCCTAAGGCAGAACAAATGGAATCCCCCTTCTATCTGAGAGTCTTTCAAATATTTGAAGACAGCTCCCATATGTTCCCTGGGTCTTCTTTTCCCTAGGATCAGCATCCCCAGTTCCCTTAACAAATCTGCACATAAACAAGAACCTTTACCATCCTGATGGCTCCCAAAATCATCAGACCATAGAATCATAGAGTAAGAGATGGAAAGTCAGCATGGTCAGTGGATAGTGAAGTGGACCTGGAGTCAGGAAGACCTCAGTTCCAATCCTGCCTTAGAACTTCCTAGCTGTGTGACCCTCAGCAAGTCACATATCTTCTGTTTGCCTTAGTTTCCTCATCTATAAAATGAGGAGTTTGAATTCAAAGAGTGATAGAAATTCTGGCTCTCATCTCCTCTAGCTCTTTTGAACAACAAAGTTAATGTCACACACAGCGGTGGTTCCAAATGTCCTCAACAGGCCTTGGCTTCCTGCCTCAGGATGAAGAATTGTTTAACATTGGGGAAATGCAGTAGAGGATGGAGGGTCTGGGGAGAAGGCCTCCTCAGAAATCCCCATATTTTTGTGGGGCTTGAAGATTTATGAGATGTGCTCCTTCCTGAAAGTGAATGGATAAATTGCAGACCTAATTACATGGAGTTTACCCAAGCAGGAAGGATGGACTTAGGTTTTGTTTTGCTTCCTTTTGTTTTGGGGGCCTTCAAAAATGAAATGGAAAAATGCATCCCAGCTGACTGACATCCAATGCCCTCCCAGGAGGCTCCTTTGGTCTGTTTTGCCCCCAAATGCCTGCAGTCAAGTCCATGAGATTGTAGCTGAGACAGAATGGAATTATAGAGAGCACTGGGTTTGTAATCAGAGGAACTGATACCATTTCCTGGCTCTATCACATGCCACCTCCCTGCAGCCCCTTCCCTTCCACCCCTTCTTATCTCTTTGACACCAAACCTGTCCCAGTGACTATGCCTCTCAATCATCAAACAGCACAATCTCCAAACACTCACATTTCCAGGAATATAAAGACAATGGAGAGGTGGGAGGTGTAGAGAGGAGGTGGGAGGGGGAGGTCAGCTCCAGTATGGTCTCAGTGATAGGCTGGTTAACAAGAAACGACTTCAGGGTTGTCATGGAGGACCCAAAGAGAAGTGAAAGAAATGGAGTGGACGTGGGGATAACAATTGTCACAACAGCCCTGGGAGGTAAATGAAATCCTCTCTGCTTTTACAGATGAGGAAACTGGGACTTTGAGAGGTTTAAGTGACTTTCCCAGATTCACATAGTTAATAAGATTTGAACTCAGGTCTTCTTGTCACCAGGTTCAGTGCTCTATCCAATGGACCACTCTGTGTCTAACCCTCATGATAAAGGACAGACAGCCCAAGGGCTACAGTAGACCTCCAGAATGCCTACACAAACCAGGGCCAAACCCTCCAATTCATTGGAGACATTCTTTTAAAACTAGCTAAATATTTTTATTAGTACTTTCTGTTTCTTCCGTTGCCATAGTTGTCCATATATCTCTCCCCCTCCCCTTCCCAGACAGCCATCACACAGGACAAATAGTACTTTTCAGAGAAAATAAGTCAGCACAACAACTTCCTAAATTGGGAAAAGTCTGAAAATGTGTGCAGCGTGTAGTGCCTGTGAATCTCCTACTTCCATGAAGGGTACTTTGGGGGTGTCTTCTCATCTCCCTTCACTCAAGACCTATTTGATCTTGATAGTTCTGTTACAGCCATTTTCAAATTGTGGTGTAATCTTTTATTTACATTATTGTAGGTACTATGGTTGAAGACATTCTTTATAGAAAATCCATGGAGAGTTGGGAAAGAATCACATAGGAGAACAGACATTGGGAGGATTGGCTTTCCCTAGGGCAGAGAGATGGTATAGGGATTAAAGTGCCAAGCCTGGAATCAGAAAGACCTGAGCTCAAATCTGACCCCAGACACTTACTAGTTGTGTGATTGTGGGCAAATCAGTTTGCCTCAGTCTCCTCATCTGTAAAATTGGGTTAATAATATTAGTAACCTTTTAGGGCTGTTGTGATGATCCAATGAGGTCATAAATGTGAAGTGCTTAGCACAAAGCATGACAAAGAGTGAGTTTGCTATGTCAACGATTTTGCTATTTAGGGAGTGAGGTTAATAGTCAACTCAAGGGTCCATCAAAGGACAGGCATACATTTTATCTTACCCTATTCTTAATATTCTGATGACTGTGTGCCTTTTTTCTCCTCTTTCTTTGATGCTCAGGATGCCTCAGAGAGCATCAGCAGTCCTGACCTTCAGAATTCTGGGTAAAAAGAAATGAGGGGTGAGGGTTGTCTTTACTTAAACTTAATTCACATCATCTCCATTGCCCTTATAAATTTTAGGGTGACAACAAATAAGCCAGAATGGAGTTTAAGGTCCTGGGATTCAGCAATTCCATGGCAGGGTTAGAAGAGAAGACTCAGTCAATGGTCAAAAAGCTTTTATGAAGCACACATCCTGTGCTGTGCTCTGTTCCAGAGTCAGGGGTATGGGATGTGGCTTCCTGCCCTTGAAGGGTCATGTGGAGAAGATTAGACTTGGTCTCTTTGGCCCCCAAGAGCAGAGCATGAGAGTAATGGGTAGAAATCACAGAGGCAGGTTTTGGATGGATGTCAAGACCAACAGAAATGGGCTGTCCCAAAGCAGAGGTATGTGAATAGCCGGGGAATTCTTCTTTCCAGGCTCTTTCTTTTCTCTCTCTCTCTCTCATCATATAGCTCTTACTGTCAGCCTTCTCTCATGCTTTCTAATCCCTGTGCCCTTTCCTTTCTTAATTATTTCCCATTTTTCCTGAATATACCATGTTTAGTATATATTAGTCTGTAAGTTGTCCCTCCCACTAGATTGTAAACTTCTTTAAGGCAAGGACTGTATTTTGCCTCTTTTGGTATCCCCAGTGCTTTGCACAGTGCCTAGCACATAGTAGGTGCTTAGTAAATGTGTTTGATTGATCTTGAGCCCCAACTGCCTCAAGAGGTGATTTGTTCCTCCTCAATGGAGGTTTTTCAGGACGTTATAGAGAGGCATCTGGGGGGAGGTGGGTATGGGTAGACTAGATGGCCATGAAGGTCCCTCCAACTCTGAAACTCTGTTATTCATTGCTCCAATTTGCCCTTTGGATCAGCTCTGGGAGAGAGGTGATATTCTAATTCCCATTTGAGAGATGAGTAACCATGTGGGGCTGAATAGCGATTTGCCAAGGATCATGGACTTAGTTGGGGAACAGGTGGGGGGAAGGGAATATCATCGATAGTGCCTGCTATGTGCAAAGTACTTTGTTAAATAGTTTACAAGTATTATATCATTTAATCCCCAAAAGAACTTGTTGAAGCAGATGCCTATTTTACAGTTGGAGTATGAGGTAAATAGAAAATAGATATAGATATAAATATATAGATATATAGATATAGGTGATATAGATATAGATAGATATAGATATAGATATATAGATACACACATGTGTGTGTGTGCGTGTGTGTGTGTGTGTGTGTGTGTGAATTACTAAAAAACTTGCCCAGGATCACACAGCTAGTTATTATCTGAAGTGGGATTTGATCTCAAGTCTTTCTGACTCCAGTCAAATTGTTATATCCACTGAGTGACTTGGATGCCTCCAATAAATTTATAAGGAAGCATTTGAAGTCAAATTATTCTGAATCCAAGTCCAAAACTCTAACTGCTACAACCACTGCCTTATCATAAGCCAAATACTAGGGTCAAAGAATGACTGAATCAGAAGTAGAAGGGGCCTCAGAGGCTGAACCAACTTTCCTGTTTCACAGATGACGGACTGAGATGGCGTCATATCCTCACCAGATTGCCCTGTGATATTATAGAAAGTTATTTGTATGACTGATGAAAATAAAGATTACATTGTGAAAAAAAAATGACCAGCCCCCAACTCCTAGAGTTACTAAACATCAGAAGCAGGATATGAACACAGGTCCTCTGATTTTAGAGCTTGGCACTTTCTTATCAAATGAGATCATACATGTAAAATGTTTTGCCAATGGTAAAATGATGTATAGATGTCCATCATCATCATCATCATCATCATCATCATCATCATCATCTTCATATCCTTATCACAGATGGATGGAGAGATGAAGAAATATTGAAGGGAAATAATTGGTCATCAGAGATACAGGAAGTCAAGTTAGGAAGGGAAAATCTTTCCAGGTAATCTATTTTTCAGAGGATGCACCTGAGCCTCAGTAAAAGAAAATGATTTGACAAAGGTCACCAAGTTAGTGATTATAAGAGATTAAACTCAAACCCATGTCCTCTGGGTCTAAGTATCAAAGTTGTTCCACTACACAAAGATGAATTTTTCTACTGTGTTTTTGAGTCTGGATGGGGATAGGCTCTATAAAGTCTGATAATTACTTGTTTTCCTGTTCCATTGGGAAAAGCCAGGGTTGTCTTTGCGGGAACCAGCCCATTATACATTCATTCCATTTTTCTTCCCACAACAACCCAAGAAGCCGCTCCAAATAAGATTCCATCTTCTCTGCTCTAGGAAGAGCCCTGAGTGTGGCTGTGGTGAGTGGATCCAACCAGAGATTCAACATAGCTTTTCTCAGGTTACACACTCAAAGGGTGAAACAAATAGGAACAGGAACCATGGACCACTTCTCACTTGTCACCTCTATATGACATTTTCACAGCACCTCTCCCATACCCTCACTCTAGCACTCACAGGCACACTGTCAGAGACCTAGGACTGTACCTTCTGTGTCAGAGAATCAGAAGGAATTGCTGGGTCAATTGGTCCAATCCCATAGCAGGAGGGATGTCTTTCTGCAGCAAACTTGACCAGATTTTTGCTTGAAGACTTCCAAGGAGAGAGAGCTCACTACCTCTCAGAACAATTCGTTTCACTGAGGAAATTATTGGGAAGCTTTTTCTGACATCAACTGGAAATCCATATCTTTATAACTTTCACCTCTCGTTTGCAAAATTTAATACACTACATTATTATCAGGTGATATCATTATCGCCTCGAGAGGTGATGCTACCACTGGATAGTTCTAATGGTTAGGAAGTTTTTCTTTGTCTTTTGAGTGAGGGGGTGTTAGTTGTTAAATTTGATTATTTTTTTAGATCCTAACTCTAACATTTGCTATCTCAACTATTTTTGTCAGCTTTCCTTCATTTGATAATTTGAAGAGCATGTAATTTATGCCTTTGTCCAAATCATTGATAAAATATGCTAAGCAGCGCGTGGATGAGCACAGAGCCCCGGGGCACTACACTGGAGACCTGTTGCCAAACTGACATTGAGCCATTAATGACTATGCTTTGAATTCTGTCATTCAACCAATTCTAAAGTCATCTAATGATACAATTGTTTAGACCATCTCTTCTTATTTTCTCCCAAGATTAATCTGAGTTATTTTGTCAAATGCCCTCTAAAATCTAAATGAAAAACAATTTACAGAATTCCAGCAATCTGCCATTTAATCAATCTTGCCAATTAAAGGTTAGTCTGGCATGAATGAATGAATTAAAAAAGCATAGATTCAAACTTATGTGCTGTGTGAATACAAATTTAAGAAAGGATGACAGCCCACACTGTCAATGAGCTTACATTTTAATAGAAGAGGCAACATATAAAGGGAAGTGGGAGCCAGGGAGGGGTACTTTTGTCTTAAAAGTTACGGGGATGATGAGCAGGACCATAGGGAAGTAGGTTGACACGTCCCTTCCAAGAACAATGACAGAGTTTATTTGATCATATTTCCCTAATTTGATGGGGCAGATGGGGATTGGAAGGTTCAAGAAAACCTCAGAATAGGGAGAGAAGTCAAGCATGAGTGAGGCCTTCTTCTAGTAATGGTCCAGAAAGGTCAGTCACCCTCAATAGTAACATTTCCTTGAGGCAGATAAAAGGGTTCAATCTTCAACATGGTCTCTGGTGATGTTGGCAAGACAGTTGGTGAGATGGTGAAGAAGTTGGTCATAGAATAACCTGTAGCCTATTTGCACAAAACCTAGATGACTTCTTGTGATAACTTCTTCCATTTCTAGTTATTAACTAAAAAACATCCTTAATAATCCATCTGAGAATATTCCCAGGAATCAAAGTCAAGCTCCCTGGCCTCTAATGTGTAGACTATGTTCTCTTCCTTTTTTTCTTAAATGAAGATACCCTTTGCCCTTCTCCCATTCTGTGGCATCTCTCTTACTCCCCTCCATCATTCAAATATCACTGACAGAGACCCAGCTGTCACCTTCACTTGTTCAGCCAGTGTCCAAGAACACACTTCATCTGGACCATTGGTGTCAAACTCTTGATGAGTACCAAGCCTCTCTCTCAGTGTCTCCTCACATATTTTGGGTACTGACTCTCTGCTACTCATTTTTGTTCTTCACTTTCCATTACAAAGCTGGTACCCTCAACAGAGAAAGTGAGTGCGTTGCTCTTGTGAGTTAAATCTGCCCCATCCACCCCAAGCATCATCCCACTCTTGACTTTGACCTTTCTCCCCCCTGCAACAATAGTAACAAGCATTTGTTTATTTCTTTTCCCTCTCTCTCTTTGCTTGCCTCAAAATATCGCACCATATGCAGAGCAAAAATGGCTGTAATCTATACCTGCATTATCTTGTTTGGTACTTACAGTGTTCTTGACAGGTGGAGAGCACATTTAAATGTATTCTTCATGTTGCACATGAATGTACTGAGTCTCAGAGAATGGGAATGACATTTCCTTAATGGAGAAAAAAGAAGAGACAGAAACTGGAGGTCAGTGAGAAAGGCAGGTGAAGGCTGCTCCTAGCTATGTGACTCCAGACACACTTCTTGTTCTCTCTGGATGTGCCTCCTTCTCTGTAAAATGGAAAAAATTGTGAAGGTTGCTTAAAATCTAACCTCTGAGAGCCTATGTTGTGATCTTGCTTACATTTATTATAAAGCCAACAAAAAAAAGAATGCTGTCATCAGCCTACGACAATTAGCTGATTTTTTCCTAGGTGCCCCATATCCCCATAATGACATGATTCTGGATAGCTCTAATGTCAACAAATCCAAAGACACATCCCTGGTCGATAAGTCCTAACAGTATTTGCCTGTTGCCAAGATCCCATCACCTGGACATTTCTCTTTCAGGAGAGAAATGTTGGATCTGGAGCCCAAAGTTCTGGGTCTCCAAGTTAAGATTATCTTCTCTACTTGCTACTTGAATGGCCTTCAAAAAATCAATTAATCACTTTGCCCTTCGGTTTTCTCATCAGTGAAATTAAGGGGTTGAAGTAAAGAACCTTAAAAGGTCTTTCAGATACAATCCAATGCACTTGACTCTCCTTCACCCACAAATGTAGCTTATTATTCCAACAGACACTATCTCACTATCTTAAGATTTTTTTAGGAAGAAAATTGGTTCAAATGATGTACTAATTTTCAATAATGTAGGAAAGGAAGAATTCTTCAAGCCCTAGGTAAGTGAATTGGGCTTCTGTTCTTGGCAAAAATTTAGCGTAGGGGAATTGTTTCTGAGAATTTAGAAAGGGAAGTGGTGTTCACTTAAAAACCATATGAATTCATCAAAGACAATTTCTATGTTACATAAACTCAATGTCCTTTTTAAAAATTTATGTCATCAAGCACAATAAGACAAATGCCATAAATGAAGCATGGGAAGGAATCTTAAAGATAACCTTGTCCAATTCCCTCATTTTACAAATGAGAAAATTGAGGCCAAGTGAGGCCACCCAGGGCCAGGAGTGGAATCCAGATCCTCTAAATCCTTACAGAGTTTTCTTTCTACAACAACACACCATCTCCACAAAGTTGTGTTGCTAACAAGCCTGGTTGTCCCCATCTTAGCAATGTTTTTTTTTTTTTTTGAGGGGTAAAAGTAAACTCTTTATTTCTTTGTATTTTTTTTCTAAATTAAATTTTTATTTTATTTTAGTTTACATCATTCATTTCCATGAGATTTTGAGTTACAAATTTTCTCCCCATCTTTCCCCTACCCACTGCCCCAAAACAGCCATACCAGTGTATCCCCCATCCCCTAATCTATTCTCTCCTATGTCTTCTCCCCTCACCCCTCTGACTTTTCGGTAGGGCAGGATGGATCTCCCAACCACAGTGCCAGTGTATCTCAAGTTCCAGTGGGATGTAGTTAATAATAATAATAATAATAATAATAATAATAATAATAATAATAATAATTGTACTTATATATACATATATATTTTTAACATTTGATTATAGAACTTTAGATTCTAGATTCTTTCTCTTCCTCCCTTGTCACCCACCCCCACTGGAAGGACAAGCAATCAAATACAGGTTGAACATGTGAAATTACACAGAACCTCTCCACAGTGAGCACACTGTGAGAGTCCAATTACATGTCCCTTCTTCCTATCCTGCCCCCCCAACCACTCTCCACCCTGTCCTCATCCCTGTCCCTCTACAGA
>CM053585.1:8315701-8379313 GCA_028646515.1 Pseudochirops corinnae | reverse complement strand
CACCTGGCAAAGTTGACTTTTTAAGGCATTCTTCTCCTCATTGGCTTTTTGGGCCTCTTTTGTCATTTGAATTAATCTATTTTTTAGGGTGTTAATTTCTTCAGTCAGATTGCTGACTCTTTTCATGATTTTCTTGCAACATTCTTATTTCTCTTCCCAATTTTTCTTCCACTTCTCTCATTTGGTTTTCAAAATCCTTCTTCAGCTGATTTCTAGCTTTAAGGCAATCTTCATGTTTATTGGAAGCCCCTGCTGGGGGAGCTCTGGCTGTGCTGTTCTCCTCCCTCTCTCTGCCTTGGCCCTTCTTTTCCCCAAAGAAGGAATCTAGGGTTCGGTTGCTGTTCTTACTTTGCTTCCTATGCTTATTCTTATTCATGGTTGGTCAGTTCGTGATTTTTTTTTTTTAATTTCTGTGGAGCTCTGCTTCAGAAGGGAAAGCTCTGTCCCAAATCGCTGGGGTCCTCCCAGCTGCTGGAGCTCTCAGGAAGTTGCTGGGTCCCTCCCCCACTTCTGGCTCACTGAAGGAAAAAGAACCACAAGACCAAAGCCAAAGACCGCGATCCAGATCCAGGCTGCTCAACGCAAGAGCTCTTGGCCTCTGAACGATCGCTTGGTCTCCCTGAAGTCTGCAGGCCGAGATTGCTGAAGCTGCAATGCGGAGGCGGGTGCAGGACCTCCGCCTTTCACTTCTCAGCCTTGGAGGCGTTTTGGCCAAACCGCTTTTCTCCCACGACCTTGCAAGCTCCACTGACCTAGTTCTAGACACTGCCGTGGCTGCCGCCAATCCGCTCACCCAAAGCTCCAGCTGAGGCTCAGCTCCTCTGGTTCAGCCGCCCCGGGGCACAGCCATGGTTTCAGGCCAGGCTGGTTTTGGTTCGCAGTGCTGATATGGTTCTTTGTAGCTGAGCTGATTTTAGTGGAAAGTATATTTGTTTGCGTTTTGGAGTTCTAGGATTAGTTTAGAGTCAAATTTTATGGGTATTTTGGGGTGGCTATGTGAGAGCTGCGATATGTTGCTGCTCCTACGCTGCCATCTTGGCTCCATCCCCCCAGCATAGCAATGTTGAAGTTCCATGATGTTAAGTCACTTATCAAGGTCCCACGGCCAATATTTCCACTGTCGTTTGCCTTAACTCCAAAGTCATTGCTGTATCCTGGGGATCTAGACTGCGTACTTGTTGCCTTTTTCTTTAAGTATATAATTATATCGATAATATATATGGTATTAACTACATAAGTACTTAATGAAGTATATCATAAAGTACATAATAAATATATTTGAATAGTAAACATATAATTAAGAAGGTAATAACTATATCATAAATATGTAATCAAATATATAAGTACATAATTAAGTGTGTCATAAAGTATATAATAAATGTATATGATTAAATATCTAAGCATATAATTAGGAATGTAATATGTATATGATAAAGTATATAACAAATATATAAGTATAAGATTAAGTATAAGTACATAATTAAGCATTCTAAGTATATAATGCATTCCATATGTAGCTTTCAAAGCTGCTCAAATCCTGGTTCCAATAAAGAGTTCTATAAAGTCTCACATGACAAGACGTGTGGTTGGATATTGGTATTGTTATGGATATTCCAGACTGAATGAGAGAGACTGGTGCTTGGCAGAGGGAGGGCATTCTATAGGAGAAAGAGAACAAAAATTTGTTAAGGGCCTACTATGTGCTGGGCACTACACTAAGGACTTTCCAAATGCTAGAAATGTTTACTGATTGTCTGAACAGAAGAGTGATTGGTGGCTCAATTTTTATATTAGCAGGAGGTCTCCAGGGGAGTGCCCCAGGACTCTACTCAGTCCTGCACCAACAGTCTTATCAGTGACTTGGATAATGCTGTGACTAGAAGACATCAAATTTTCAGATGACACAAATCTGGGAAGGATAATGAATGCACTAGATAGCAGAGTAAAGAGTTCAAGATTCTTAACAGGCCAGAAAATGGAAATGAAATGAATACAATTAATTTTTTTTTTAATGCATACATAGTCCACAATGGGTTAAAAAAATTTGCCTTCAGAAGTGAAAAACCTTGTTGTACAATGAGATAACAATGGAAGATCATGATGTGACTGTAGTAAAAGCAATCTGGAGGTTCTGGTGGCCCACTGGCTCATTAGAGTCCAATCAATGAGCAAATCAGGCCTTAAGCTCCTCAATCGTGCCCATGCAATGAGGGAGATGACAGCTTGGCTCATTTTTGCCCTCTGTCAGACCACATCGGGAATGTTGCGTCTAGTTCTGGGGGCGCAGTTTGAGAATCAAACAAGAAACATTTAATGAGCACAGAATATGTATTAGGCACTGTATTGAGCTCCACAGACACACAAAAACAGCAAAAGATAGTCCATGTCCTCAAGGAACTTAGAGTGTAACCAAAGGATATAGCAAAGTTAAAGAGCATCCATGCGGGGGGGGGGGGGGGAAGAGAGTATGGTATCTAAGAGTCAGGTGTAGGAACTGAGCATATTTAGCCTGGAGAAGTCATGAGACTTGGGGTTGCTGGCCAGCTGTCTTTGAGTGTGTGAAGGCTGGTCCTCTGGAGAGAGGAGGCATTTGATTTGTTCTGTATGGGCCTCTTGGGGAAAAGTGGACCAACAACACAAGTTACTAAGAGGTGAATTTTGGACTGAGGTCAGGACAAATTCCCAACCATTGGAAATGTCAAGAACATAGCTCCTACCCACATCATCAATAGGTGGTCCACAAGCCAAAGGGCATGTTGTAGGGGACACCCTTATTCAGGAAGAGATTAGACAAGTCTCTGAGGTTCCTCCTCCCTCTGAGTCATAAGGATTCTCTAGCAAGAGTTTGTCAAATACAATGATTAAAATAAATCTCTTCCTTATTCCTTTAACCCCATCAGGGTAAGTAAAACCTTACTGCAAGTAGAAGGCTAACTCTGTTATCTATTGCATCAGCCACCCACCGCCACCCTGCACCCTCACCCCCACACACCCCACACTCCCACACCCCCATATCCCCACACCCCCGCACCCCCACACCCTCATCCTCCAACCTCTCTCCTCTGTCCTCCATGGCTGTGTCATCTGCAAATTTGATGACGGGGACTCAGGACCTTGTGTCTGAAGACCCAGGAGTCCTTAGAAAACAAAAGAAATCCCTCTTCTCACACAACTGGGAGACACCATTGAAAATACAGCTTCAAGACAGAAACAGCCCAGAACTCTGCAGTGCGTATCTGAAGATGCGTTATGAGGCTCAAACCTTGTTAGAGTCATTCTTTGGAGAAAGGAAGGAGCCAGTAGTGTAGCGAGGCACCCAAAGGGAGCGGTGTCTTGGCACTGGGGATGTGATTTATTTTCCTGAAGCCTTCCTAAGGACAATCAGCATTTAGAATAGTGACCCCCGCCCCCCAACTACAGGTTATGCTTCATCTCCCTCCCTTGTTTGGGCTTCTTCAGCCTCGCGTTCTGTCCTCACCTTCTTCATAATTCTCCCCATTTCCATGCCGTCACCTCTTACCTTTCTTATGCTGTGTCTGCCTGCCCACATCTTCCCTTTTTAGCTCTGATGATGTATAAAGTTGGGAGACCTGCTGCCATGCATAGAGAAGGCACGAGTTCGAGCCTGGTGAGCTGAAAGTGTGGGCTTGGCGAAAATGATCTTGGAGAACCTTCCAACTCTGACATTAACCAGAACTTTCTCTACACTCTGTCTCTCTCACATTCCTCTCATCCTGAGCCTCAGTGGCTCAGGTCTCAGTGATCTTTTTGCAGGATATGGGATAGTAGGGTATGAATAAGAGAAAGGAGGTACATCTTGACAAGAGGATCCTGGAAACAATGGAAATTAATAAATCACTTTGGAAATATTCAGACCCAAAGTCTTACTTCACCCTCAAAATATCTCCAATAGTGATGACCTAGAAGTTCTGGTGGAAAAATCATGAATTTCTCTCTTCAGAGGGAGGAAGCAGGAAAGTCATAGTGGGCTCATTTTAAGAAGTGTCTGAGACTTGGGTTAAGGAATGTACCGTTGTTATAGTCAAGGAGCCAAGAAGTGACAGTACTGGTATTCGAACTTAGGACTTTGGACACCACACATTGAGGCCCTTTTCTACTCTACTAAGAGGCAAGTGTCTTTTCTTTTCCCTCTTCTTTACAAAAGGAGAAACTTAGGCTCAAATTCACAAACATGCAAGCAGCAGAGCAGGAACATGAAGCTATTTCCTTTGTTTCCACATTCTCTCTCTGTCTTTGATTTTTCTCTCTGTGTCTGTCTATCTGTCTGTGCCCATCTGTCTGTGGTTATCTATCTCTGTGTCTGCCAGTCTGTCTATATCTCTGTCTCTCTGTGTCTGTCCATATTTCTGTGTCTCTATTTCTGTCTGTCTGTCTTAGCCTCTGTCTCTCTGTGTCTGACTGTTTAATCTGTGTCTGTCTCTGTGTCTGTTTATCTGTATCTATCTCTGTCCATCTGTCTGTCCCGTCTGTCTGCCTATCTCTCCCATCCCCATCTTCTTTTTTTTCTTCTTCCTCCTCCCTCCTCCTTCCATCTTTTCTTCTCCTTTGTCAAATGAAAATGTGGTAATAGAAACTCCCTCTGCTGATGCAGGCTGGCAAGTCATTCATAATTCACAGTAGACAGTTCTCTGGAGCACTGAGTGGTTTTGTGACTTTCTTAGTCAGTCCATATCAGAGGCAGGAGTTAAACTCCCGGCTTCCTAATTCCAAGGCTAGCCTTCTATTCATTAAATGATGCCATCCTTCCTACCATGTGGTGTAATTCAGATATATTTAAGTTCACTTGAATGTTGGATGTTGAATCAGGAGGACCTGATTTCAAATCATGCTTTGAACGCATCCTAGCTTTGTGACCATGGTCAAGTCCCTTAATGTGGGCAAGCCTCAGATTTTTTTTTTAATCTATAAAAAGGGAATATTAATAGCACCCATCTCATAGGGTTGTTAGGATTGTTGTGATGATCAAATGAGATAACATTTGTAAAATGCTTTGTAAGTTTAAAAGTGTTACAAACAAGCTAGCTGTTGCATTCTTAGTATTATTATCTTAGATTTGAACTTTATCAGGTCATCCTATTTATAGCTAAAAGTGACTGAAAAGCTGATCCAGTTTTCTAAGATGATAAATTTAGAGCCTGCAGGGATTTTACTGTTGGGGGTCATAGAACCTAGCTTAGAATCCTGGTTCTGCTGCTTTATAAATATGGTAACCTTGGACAGGTCATATAAGGTCATTGTGCCTCAGTTTCCTCATATGTAAAGTCAGTCAGTTGATCTCGATACTCTCCTTGGCCCCTTTCTGACTTTCAGTCCATGATCCATTATAAATCTTGTTCCAGCCCCCTTATCTAGCCCCAGAATGCTGAATGAAGTGTCCAAGGTCACAGAGGTTATGTGCCGGGACTAAAATATAGGTCTTTCCATTCAAAATACAACATGCTTTGCGTTGCACCATGAATCATGCATTTTCTGTGCAACTCCATACATATGTGGCAAAATGTTGGAGATAATTTGGGGGTAGAATGAGAAAAGGCAGCTTTTGGCCACTTCTCAAATCTTGTGATAGGACAGTCATGTCCTGACCTGTATATGTGCAAGGCTGGGCATGCTCATCATATCTAAATGGGGTCTGGCATCTTGGCTGGTCCCATGCCACGATCAGTTCAGTCCAAACTTGTGGTTGGTTTGCACAATTCAAGGATTGTGATTTGGGCAAGACATTTCTGGAGCACATATATAAAGGTCCTTACCTTCCTCTATATGGTTTCATTCTTACTTTGGGGAACATTGAGAAAGAGCATTATGGTTTTAGGCAGAAACAAACCTCAGTGGCATGCAACCAATTTATATATATATGAACAACTTTAGGCAAAGCACTGTGCTGGACACTGGAAGAACCACAAAGCCTAAATAAGGCAAGTTCCTGCCTTCACAGAGTGAATGTAGAAGGAACAATTTTCACCTAAGGATGAAATAGTGAAAAAACAAAACAAAACTCTGGGATATGTAGGAAAAAAGACATGTTCTTCTATAAGCAAGATCTAAGGTCTCATAAGCCTGAAAGTCTAAGTGACAAAAGAATAAATTTCTCTTTTCAGAAAATTGCTTATGACTATGTCTAGATTACTAGTGGTAGACAGGATATAATGGGTCAAATTAAAAATAATAGATATGGCCAAACTGGAGAGGACTGTATTTCCCAAGATATCCATACCCAGCTTATAAATACTGAGAGACAGATACAGAAAAAAGGGAAGGAAAGAGAGACAAAGAGGTGAGAGGAGAGGGGAGAGAGAGAGTGAGACAGACAGAGACAGAGAGAGAGAGACAGAGACATACAGAGAGAGAGACAGAGAGAGACAGACAGAGACAAACAGACAGAGATACAGAGAGAGACAGATACAGACAGAAACAGAGAAAGAATTCTTTTTCTTATTAGGAGAGTGTCCTTGTATCCTTGCTACAACTGTTTGATGAGAGGACACTTCTAAAAATGGGGGTGGATCAAAAGTAAATCAAGGAAAGTATAAACTCTTAGAGCTCTGCATAGACACACATACATATATAAGGAACAGTATACTATCTCCTATATATGTAGATATGTGTGTATAACACACATATATTGTAAACACATATGTGATATATACACATTACATGTGTACTGGGAACAATTTATCTGCATGATTATATATCTATAGCTATATAAACATGCGTACACACATCATCCCCAGTATATGTGTGTATCTGTCTGTCTCTCTGTGACAGTCCCTGTCCCCTCTGAGTTGATGCTTTCCTTGGTTTACATTTGAGTGATTATCATGTTCAAGTGTGTCCTCCCATCAAACCACTAGATTTAAGGCACATTCCTAATGGAAAAGAGCCTCAGTGTCTCTCTCTCTCTCTCTCTCTCTCTCTCTCTCTGTTTTTGTACTCTGTTTATATCTATATCTACACATACCATACATATAAACACATATCTACCTATATACCCATAAATATGTGCATTTATATGCATATATAATATATACACATATGTATATGTATATGCATACACATGTGATATACATGTATATGTATATTCCTAGTGACCTGCTGAATAACTGTTTCTTAAATTGAATTGGGTTGGATTCAATCCCTTAAGATGGTGGATGAAAAGAGTTCTTGGCTGGAGGCAAGGGTGATGTAGAGCTTCAGTGGTGTTGGAGACTCCCCTCCATAAGTAAGTCCTCAATGTAATGCCCCCTTGCCACAGACACATAGCTCATGAGAAATAGTGGTCCTCCTTTCCCTGTTGCCAGAAGGGTTTCTTGATAAAGCTCATCCTTCCCACCTCAGAACAGACATTTCTGAAATATCAACAGGGAACAAGCAAATGGGGATCAAAGTTGGCTATGAAATAACTCAGTTCAGATAGCATATTGCATTTGTATTCAGTTTAATTCATTACAATGTGATGGAATTTAATTCGACTTATCAGATATTTATGAATGAATGAAAACAGAGTAGCAATCCCTGCCCAGCAGTGTGGTGCTAGTTCGAGTGTTCCGACCCCAGGATCTGTCCTCTTTCCATCTTAGGGAAAAAAAAAGAAAAACCCACATCTTTTGATTTGGCCTGGTAATGATAATGTTTGTGCAGGCTAGGGTAAGGGGAACCTTCCTTTTTTGTGAGCAATGGGAATATTTTTCTTGGCACTTACTGTTTGGTGGCTGTTTTTAGTTTGTCCTGCCTTGAGATTAGAATTTATTATAAACACTGACTTAATTATTCATCTGCATCCTCTCAGGGCATCAGCAGCTTCCTTTCTTGTAAACCCAGTGTCTCCTTCCATGGTAGGACAGAGAAGAAGCAGAGAACAAAGATCCTCAGTTGCTTTTTTTCTGAGTATGTTTTGGAACCTGTCGATGACATACACACAGATGGAAATGACTGAAGGAATGTGAGATCTAACATAAACACTGGGCTTCCATACTCAAGGACTCCAAAGTCTGCGAAGCTCTCTGTGGACAATTTACTGCATTTTCTCAAGGGAGCAAGAGGAAATGTTTACAATTCCAAGACTACAATCTCCTTGAGGGCATGAAGTGTTTCCTTCTTGCCTTGAATCTCAATCTCTGAGCCCAGCATCTGCCACTTGGGGGGACATTAATAAATGCTTTTGAAATATTGAATGAATGGGCTTCTGAAAGAAGGAGTATTAGGGTGGGGTAGAAGAAGAGAGAATAATTTCAGAGGGAAATTTTGGAAGACAATTGAGGGAATGTGAGAAATTTGCTAGGCACAATCATCAATCTGAACAATCCATCAATAGCTAATTTATTAAGGGTTTGCTATTCATCACAAAGGGATGAGCATAGAATCCCACAGGAGGAGTTGTTAATGGTCTCTGATGCACTCCTCAGGAGAGACTAGGCACATCAATGAGATAGATCGACAGGTATATCCAAGCAAAAGACAGTATCTTTCTCAAGGAGCTCACAAGCTGATGGGGTGAGACAACAAGCAAATATATATCAACTATATACAAGATAAATTGAAAATAATTAACAGAAGAAAGGAAATAGAATTAAGAGGGGTTAGGAAAGGCTTCCTGCAGGAAATGGAATTTTAGCTAGGACTTAAAAGAAGCCAGGGAGGAAATCAGAGCAGAGAAAGCAGAGTGTTCTAAGTGTGGCCAGAGAGAGAATGGCCAGAGCATAGAGATGGAAGGTCCTGTTCATGGAATGGCAAGGAGCCCAGTGTTACTGGATCTATGAGTATGTGATAAGGAGCGAGGTATCCCTAAAATGTAGAGAAAAGAGAATATGAAGCAGGAGAGAGCAACCAACAGGATCAAAGGCTATGTAGAAGTCAAGGAGAAATGAGGATTGAGGAAAAGTCATTGGATGTTGGCAACCAAGAGATCATTAGTAATATTTATAGTTTATAGTACTGCAGAAATATCTGAGGTTACTGTAGGGTTGATTGTTTTAATCACAAGCAGTCAAGTAGCTCAGTGAATAGAATATTGGCCCTGCCATCAAGAAGATGGGGGTTCCAATCCAGCCTTAAACACTTATTACCTTCAGGACCCTGGACAAGTCATTCAACTTCTGTTTTCTCAGCTGTGAAATGGAATAATAATAACATCTAGTTTGTAGGGCTATTGAGACAATAAAATGAGATAATATTTTTAAAAGCTCCAAAAACAATGCCTGGCACCATAAGAGCTGAGAGATGGATGGTCTTGTTCATGGAATGGCAAGAAGCCCAGTGTCACTGGATCGAAGAGTATGTGATAAGGTGTCTGTAAAACTCCATTTGTCCATGGACATATATGGAATCCTGGTAAAACACAGCTATCCCAACTCCCAGATAATTTCCGTATACCTTGGGCCAATGTGTAGGTTTTTTTTTCTTAAAAAGAGAGAGAGTGAGAGAAGATATCAGACCCAGAAAACCATAGATTAATGAACTCAATTTTGATTCCTGGAGAAATTGTCTGACTGGTCATTAAAATGATGCTTCCTTAACACTTTGAAAAGGACTCTGTGATATCCGAGAGCCACATCACTGCATCCTGCATGTATTCAGAATTTGGTCAGACTTACTGAAATGGTAGATCTAAAGAATATTTTATGAGTAGTCTACTTAGATTTTGGCAAAACATGATATTCTTGTGGAAAAGATGTTGTTTTAGGCCAGACAATAATAGAAAACTATGGATTTGGAACTTAACTGCTTGGTTACCTATTACAGTTACCTGTTACTTGTCCATGTGGCAGAAAGGCTCCTGAGATGTCTGCTTGGTTCATTGCTATTTTTGTTTTTAGCAGTGTCTTGGATATAGCCATATATGGCATTCTTGATAACTTCAAAGAGGTCACAAGCAATAGCTAACACCTCAGATGTCACCCTGTCATGACAAACTAGAGCACTAGGCTGAATCTAACTTGAGAAATTTCACAGGAATAAATGTAAAGGCTTACACACAGGCTCAAAAAAGAATTCTTCAAGTATATGATAGGGGAGGGAGAGCTTTCTAGGTGTGGCCAGAGAGAGAATGGCCAGAGCAGAGAGATGGAGGGTCTTGTTACAAAGTTACAAGGAAGTTTGGTTGAAAAAGATGGGGGTCTTTGAGTGGATTTCCATTTCGTTGAGATTTATCAACATGACATGACAACTGAAAAAAGTTGTAAGTTGCATCCTATGGGGTGTAGCCTTTCTGAATAAGGAGGTGATTTTCCCTTGATATCATCTCTTTGCTGCTCAGATCAGACCCCAGGGGGATTGAGGTAGTCACCACTAGGAACCAAGGTTCATGGACACCGCTATATTGACAAGCATCCAGAGGATAGCAACTACCATAGTGAAGGGTCTGCAACCTATGGCATGCAAGTGACAGGGGCTGATTACTCTAGAGAAGAAAAAGAGAGAACATTTCTCGAAGAATCAGAAGTTTAGTCATGGGAAAGTATAATTGTTCTATTTGTCCCCAGAAGGCACAAATAGGAAGGATGATTGTACAACTGGGGAACAATGGGGTAAAGAAAAAATGCACTTCCCAACAGTGAAAGATGGAAAGGAAGATGGCGGGCCTTGGGAGGGAGTGAGTGTCCCTGCTTTGGAGCTTTGGAAAGAGGCAGAATGATCGTGTTTAAGGAGTGTTGGAGAGGGGATTCTGCCCAGCAATGGATTAGGAGAGATACTTCAAGGTCCTGGCCAAGATGGACACTTCATACAATCTTTGGAGGCAGCTGTTCCCTTCAGATCCTGACTCAGTTGCTTACTGGACTGGGGCAATTTGCCTAATTGCCCTGAGATTCACTTTCTTCATCTATAAAATGGGATAATAATGGAACCTAACTCATAAATTTGGTATAGGTTTCAAATGAAATAATTTCTGTAAAGTGCTCTGCAAATGATAAATCTCTTGATGCATGCTAGGTGTATATATATATATATATGTATATGTGTGTATATACATATACATATATATGATTGAAATTGTGTGTGTGTGTGTGTGTGTGTGTGTGTGTGTGTGTGTGTGTGTGCAGGATTGAAATTCCATATATTTAGATTGAAATTGTCTCTTTCACTCTATATATACATATTTCACATGAATAAAAATTCTATATATATTTCACTTGAATAAAAAAAAATTCTCTCTATATACATATTTCACATGAATAAAAAAATCTCCCTCTCTCTCCATACACACATACATATAAAATCCCTGGCACTGATTTGAAAAATTAATATTTCATTGCTCCCTCCCCTCCTGTTCACGACAGACAGCAGACATATTTCCTTGAGGAAATGTGCTCTTAAATTGGTAATTGAAACACAATAATTTGTAATAGAAATGAGATGAGGAAAACCATAGATTTATAGCTGACGGCTGATGGGAGACACGTTAATTAAATTTTCCATTTCCTCTGATTACTGTCAGGTGGGTCTTTCTTATGCCATCCTGTCTCTGTCATCTGTAGTTCACTGAGGCTCAGTTTCCATGTTCTCAAGGCAGGGAGAATTCAAGGTCAGACCCTTCAGAAGTGAATGAGGACCCTCATCTCTAAAAGTTCAGGAAGTGGGGGATGTAAGCTCTGTGACTTAGGTGGGTCGCAGAGGTGTGGTTGGGGCAGGAGGAGGGTGGGGGAGTCAGCTAGTCAATGAGGCTACAGATATTTACTGAGTGAAAGAAAGGTCAAAACGGAAAAGTAGAGGGAAGGGGACATTAGTGGGGATACAATAGAATTAGGAAAGAGCAACACAATAGACTTTCTGCTAAAGTAAAGGAATAGAACTTAAGTGAATGGAACAGATTTTAAGCAAAATCTTGAGCTCTTTCTGGACCCAAAGTCAAAAACACTCAATCTAAGCAGGAGCACCAAAACTACCAACCAACACACACACACACACACACACACACACAGGCACACACAGGCACACATTCAGGCTTGGAATGTGTTTTCTAAGGGAGATCAGATTTGTACACACTGTTGCTAGGACTGGAGAGCTCCTTCCCATGCTCCAATTGTGCTTACTATATCAAACCCCAGGGCACCATTGAGCCTCCTCCTGGAGATCCATAGACACTTAAAGGAGAATGGTCTTCTAATCCAAATAGGAAAAAACAAGTGGATGACAAGTTACCCAGCTCACACTATTAACTGCAGCTGGATGGGCAGCCTCATCACTGAATTAGTGCATCAGTACACACAGGGTTTCCCAAAGGACAGAGTGTAGTTTTAAACTAAAGATTTTACAGGGATACCCTGTACATATATCTTATGCTCAGGCAATGAGTTGGTTTCAGAATTCCACAGAGGAGAAGAGGGATCTGGATTATATTTTGGAAAACTTGTAGCACTCCACATTTTCCATTTCATTTCCAAAAATGATACAACAATAAAATAAGACTATTACTATGATGACTATCCTTATTACTTGGACAAGATACGTAGGCCCCCTTGCTCTAAGTTTCCTCATCTGCAAAACAGAGCTTATAGACTTGGTCTGCAAGGTGCCTTCCATCTGTAAGCCTGCAGTCTTATGAACTCGAATGACTACATTTTGTAGCATATGTGACATCCCATTTAAGCAGCCCCTTCCCCCTTCTCTATTGAGAAGACAATGTCTTTCATCCTATGTTTTCTAGGATTAAGCCTGCCCACTGTTATTAGGCCAAGTCCCTTGCTTTCATTTACATTTTCTTGTCGTTATGTACATGATTCTCCCAGCTCTCCTTATCTCACTCTGCCTCAGTTCAAAGACTTTCCCCCATGATTCTTCAGTGTTCTTATGGAGTGCCTTTCTTCTGCCATCATAGTCAATAACATGTCTATAACATGTGCATTCAGTCATTCACCAATCACTGGGCATTTACCTTATTTCCAGGTAGTTATTATTTCTTCCACAAAAGGGGTTTTCATGAATAAATGGGTTTCTATAGGACCTTTGTTTCTGTCTCAAACACAACATTAGATATTGAGAGTTAGACAGGACCTTAGAATTCATTTAGTCCAATTCTCATATTTTAAAGATAAGGACATTGGGGCCAAGCAGGGTTAGTAACTTATCCAAGGCCATGCTGATAGGACCCAACTGAACCAGAATTTAGGTGACTCCAAATTCAGCACTATTTTTACCTCACCTCCTTGATATCCTTTTTAAAAAATACAATAACTCACTAGTAATACCAGTGTTTCAAAAGGGTATAAACAGAAAAAAAAAAACACTCCATTTTTTCCTGGAAATGGCTGACACAGCTCACAGCTCTACCAACAGAGTATTCATAATGGGTCTTCCTTCCTTTTAAAAATTCCTGTCTTTGATCTGCCCTTATCTGTCCCATTTCTTCTGCTCGTGAATGAGTCCAGGTCCTGGTCAAATCAGGCATGTCTTTTGGCAGTAGTTTAAAATTCCCATGCTTTTAAGTTGAGGGAAGCCTAGCTGGACAGTCTTTCTGCTGAAAAAGTGCAGTGTACTGAAACATGGCCGCAAAAGAATGGATGTGATCAGCAGGGAAGGGATAGCCCCACTGTGCTCTGTCCTGGTCAGACACATCTAAGGAATTGTGTTCATTTCTAGGTTCCACATTTTAGTGGGATATACTTGTTCTTTAATCCTGCCACCCTACTCCCAGTTCAGAAGGTTCAAAATTGAATCACAAGGTGTTAACATGGCATTAAATTAACTGTAAAGATGAATTCTTGCTCTGGTACCTTCATGATTATTCTCTGAAACAATTAAAGAAAGATGCCTCATTGGACAAAATCAGACAAAAGAACACAGACAAAATGTAAATAGGTATGTATGTTCTAGGGACAATAGTTCAGTCCAAGACCTGGTGCAGGAAACACCTATGAGGGGAGAAGTTTTCTCATTTGTCCTTTCCAATAGCACTATGACACCTTGCAGTGACATGCTCAGAGGGAGGCAACACATTACACATTTGGAGTTCATCAGTTTGAGAAAGCTCAAATACAATTGAGGGAACAGAGGCACACTCCAGTTTGGTCTGGATATAGCAGGCCAGTCCCTTGAGGTGAACAACAGCTTTGAAGAACTGGGCCCCTGGCAGCAGAGAAGAGAGCTGTGGAGAGGAGCAGACCATGGAAACCCACTTGAGTAACCCATCAAGCAGAGAAGCTGCATCTCAAGGGAGCTGTGGGGAAGACTCTAGGTGGGAGAAAGAACTTCCAAGTCCTGTAGGATCAAGAGTTATAACCAAATGTTACAACCAAGGGTTATAAATCTGAGACACAGGTGTCTTGCACACATGACTTATTTCCATTTTGCTCTAAGTTGAAATCCACTCTTCCCATTGAAACTGCATATGTTTGTGGGACAATATGTGACTAGTTCATGGGGATGGAGATAGGGGTGTTTTATAGTTACTGTTTTTATTTTGCCTTATTAGGACATGCCTTTTCTATGAGTTAGTTGTTTTCTATGAGTTTGCTGTTTCTTTTGGCTAGTTGTTCATGGAAAACTCCATGATATAGACTCATGGTGTTGGCAGTGTAGTCTCATGGGCTTACTCCTAGAATTTGGGAAAGAAGCTGCCACTTGTAGTCCCAACACATAAGTGCAAGTGAAACTTGTAAGAGTGGCCAAAAGGGGGCTCCTATGTTGGGAAAGATATTGCTGCATTTGAGCAAATCCCATGGAACACAACAAAAATAATGAGAAATTGGGGACAAGACTATAGGAGGGTCAATTGAAGGAAACAGGGATGTTTCACCTAGAGAAGAAGCCACAGGTAGATATTTGAAAAAGAAGAAGAAAAAAAGAATAGATTTATTTTGCTTGATCCCAAAGGACAGAACTGGGTGAAATGGCTATAAGGAGCAGATTTGGCCTCAACTGAATGAAAAACTTCCTAACAATTAACCACCCAGTAGTGGAATGGACTCCCCAACCACTGACATGGTATGATATTAAAGTGGGTGTATGATTGATTATCAGGGATTCTCCTGAGGAGTTTCATGGACCAGCGGCTTTCTTCAGAGGAGGTCTTCCAAGTCAAACCTCTTTCTGGGCAAATTGCTGAGAGGACTCTGTTTTAGGGATCAATGACTCACAAATGTGAAATGCACATAAGAATAGCTCCTCATGAATACCCACTTTCACCTGGCCAGGCCAGAAGGGGACTTTAAAAAGTCAAACTTTTGCTGTATATCACCACTCCTTTATTTCCTGGGGAATGTGGTCAGGCCATTAGATCCTACAGTAGGGATCTCCATCCCTGGTCTCTAATCTGGCTGTTCAGCTTTAGCTGGTCAGCTGCAGGGAGGAGGCTGGGCATACAACTTTCAATTAGTGAGGTCCTAACAATGAAGCTGAGAGCAATAGGGCCCTGGAGGTACCTGGTTGGGTGAGATCTTTGTTCCCTATGGAACCATTAGTTACAATTATAGCCTCTTTTGCAGTAGTTATCCCTTTGGCCATGGAAGAGGGCTGGTATGTTCTGCTGTATCTGCAGGAGTTTGTTCCAATGCAGTGGTGTGACAGCCCTGATGACCTGCTGGGACACTTTTATACCTCGATTTTTTATTATTGCTCATGATCCCACACATTAATTTAACCAGCCTGAGTCTATAATTATGCTGTATTTTTCTTCCACTTTACAGCTTTGGTGATTAACTAGGCAAAGCTAACACCAGGACAAGTTACAGATAAAACACTTGCCTTCCCTGGGAATCCTGGAAAACATTCCTAGCATAAAGGTGTTGACCCAGACATCATCACAATCATAACTTAAGCCACTTTTTGTATTAAATCTTGGATGCAATACAGCAATCAGAAACAGGAATGTCTGCATCCTTCTCTTCCTCTTTTCCTTCCTCTTCCCTTCTCTCTACCCCCTCCTTTCCTTTCTCTCTCCTTTCTCTGCCTTCCTTCCTGCCTTCTTTCCTTGCTGACTGTCTATCCTTCTTTCTCACTTTTTGATTTCCCTCCTCTTCTTTTCTCCTTCTCTCCCTTCCCTCACTCCTTCCAATTTTCCCCCTCTTCTATTCTTTCCTTCCTTCCTTTTTCTTGTCTCCATCCCTCTTTCTTTTCCTATTTATCCCACTTCCTTCATCTTCTTCCTCTTTTTCTTTCATTTCACTTTGGCTTAGTGGATAAAGTATAAGACTCTGAGTCTGGAAGACCTGGGTTTAAATTGTGGTGCAGATGTTACCTATGTGTCCCTGGGCAGATCACTTCACCTCTCTGGACCTCAGATTTCTCATTTGTAAAAATAAGGGATTGAAATTAATGACACTTAAAGTTCCTTCCAGCTGACTCTCAGCCAGCACTTCAGCCACTAAACCACCTATATCTCTATGAATATTAATCCATTTGTTTCATGGATCATCAGATACAGGCTAGGTGAGGGGAATCAGTAGGTTTCTGAGTGATCTGAAGATAATTCAGGCAGAAGACCTTTCATAATGGAGATTATAGTATGGGTGGGGGAGGGAAGGAGGTGCAGCCCACATAAAAATAGCAAATACCAGAAGAGAAATCCTAAAGGAGCCCTATGGGTCTGGCAGAACTTTCAAGTCTTTCCCTGGAAGCTGATCACCAGCCAGAGGGAAGATGGGGGTGGAGGCTCTGCACAGGAAATAGATTTGCTTTACTGAAGACCACTTTGGTCACTGGGTCCCAGTTAGAGGAAACACCCACTCAGACTTGAGAGAGCATGGAAGCTTCACAGAGGAGGGAACAAAGGAGAACCTCAAATAAGTGAGAGGCCATGTAAGATAGGATCTTTCTCAGCTGTAGTTACAAGTGAATGTTTCTAGAACATCTCATATCCCAAAGAAATTATGCATGGAAGCCATGGGAGCAGAGTATCCCAGATCTTGACACTCCCATATATGACTGAAGGATGTAGCAGTAAGCACCCTAGCACACCCAGGATGACTGCTAGCACAGGGTCTTAGATCTGCTTTTCTAAAGGAAAGCAACTAAAAATGGGTTAACAATCTTACTTTAATCAAACATATATCATTCACCTAGTTCAGGGGAAAAAGTCAGCACCCTGAACTTTAGAGAATACAAACAGAAGTTACAACAGAAAATAACACAATTCAGCAGGCAGGGCTTCTAGCTGTCTTAATTACATTCCTACCTAGTTAGTTACCATGGAGGGAAGCACCAACATCTGGGTTTTCAAGTTGGGGGGGGGGGGGGAGACTCAATGTCTGCCCAGAGTCTCATCTGGCCAAATCACACAACTCTTTCCAAAGTGAGCCCCAAAGCAAAAATCTCACATCAGGGTGTATATATAGCCTTCTCCTGGGTCAGAGGATGTCACAACCCCTTTGACCCACTGCCCAATCACAAAGTAACAAGGTGTGGGCATTCCTGAAAAACAAGCCTCCTGCTGCAGGCTCCATGTGACTACATTCAGCCTATTAGGGGGCAGAGTATATTTTCAAATCAAGAAAGGTTCTCAGATTCACTTAAGCCTATCAAGGGGCCTGGGGGCAGGGAAGATCTTCAGATTCCCATTACAAAGAGTTCAGCCATAAGCTGCTGCTGTCTCAGGTGCTGACCTGGTTTAAGGTAGTCTGACAACAACTAGACGTGTGAACAATAGATTGTAAACTCCCCAAAAGTGGGGGCTATTTTGGTCTATGTGTGTGTCCTCAGTTCCTAGCACAGCATCTGTTCAGAGGCAGGAGAGCAGAGTGACTTTCTGTGTTTGACACATAGCAAGTGATTATTGACCGGGACTCAGTTTCCTCTTCTGTAAAATGAAGAAGCTTAGAATCTCCAAGGCACATTCCAGTTCTCTCATTTTTAAAAACAAACAAATAAACAAAAACAAAACAAAAAGAGGGGCACCTAGATGGCGCAGTGAATAGAACACCAGCCCTGGAGTCAGGAAGACCTAAGATAAAATCTGACCTCAGACACTTAACACGTATTAGCCTTGTGACCTTGGGCAAGTCACTTAACCCCAGTTGCCCTGCCTCCTCCCTCCAAATAAAAGCAAAAAAAAAACCAAACAAACAAACCAGAAAACACAAGGATCAAAAATATTGAAGCAAGTATTCCACAAGGTGAGTATTCTTTGGTGTCTATACTGATAAGCTGCTTGAGGGCAGGGACTGTTAAACTTTTATCTTTTTATCCCCAGAGTTCAGTATAATGCTTGGCCCATAGTAGGTATGGAACACATACTTATAGTCCACTTGATCGCTAGATAACCAATGATTATAAATGACACTTCTCTATCCTTTTAAGTCCCACAGAATTTCTCATCACGTCTCAGAGGTATCCCACCTTCTGAGGAATATTCCAATGGTGCACAACTTCTTACCCATCCTACCAAGTATGAAATTATTCCAGAAAAACTTTTGGCAGCAGAGTATACTATCTAAGATAAATATTTATCAGTAGGTTGGCCACTAAGTCACAAAATCACTGGTCATTGCAACTCATGGAACAAAGGAAAAAAAGGCTAATGTCTTATAGTACTTAGTAGTGCCCATGCTACTGCTACAGTGATGGGGATAGAATCATAAGAAAGGGGAAAGGGGATGGGAAAGTATTCTAAGCATCACAAAACAATTTGAACCATGTATGGATGTTAACTTAAATGTTGACTCACTCTATACTCACATGTTGCTTCACTGCATGCTAACTTCCAGTGACCACCATCTGGGCAGAATGACGCAAAGGAATAGTGTTAATATTGACATTCTCATGATAAATGAAGCCAAAAGACTAAAGGAAGTTGCAACTGAGGCAAAGCATAATTCACTTCAGTTCTGCCATGGAGCAGTCAGAAGGATTAGAAAAGAGTAGTCAGAGGTAGTTTCATCACATACCCAAATATACCAAGACACGTTAGATTGGATAATCAGTTTTCTTGTATTGTGGTACTCATGATAAGTCTAAGCAAAGACAGAAAAGAAAATTAGAACAAAAACACAGTAAATTGCACATTGTGCACCAACATCTATCTAAGAGCATGATTAAGAAGAGAAATTCTATGAAAACCTTAGCACGATCTTACAAAACAAGCTAATAATATTATATTACATTCAAGTAGCACTCCTAAGATTTGCAAAGAGTTTTGCATACATTTTAAAAAATTTGAATTTCCCAACTACATATTTTAAAGGAATAACAAGTTGTACATAACAGATTTTCAGTTTCATGTGCAATCATTTACAAATTTTCTGTTATAGAAATGCTTGTTTTATCTCATAAATTAAAAATAAAATAAATTAAAAATTAAAAAAAAATTAACTTCCCAAGTACCCTGTGTGATAGATGCTATTATTCCCATTTCAAATGGGGAAACTCATAGAGGGCAAGAGACTTACTTATAGTTACACACTACAATTATCCCTTCTCAATCACAACTTTCCCTATAGCGGTTTCCATATCATGGGTGGATCATTCTAAGAAATTAAATGGGAATTTTGGGAGAGTTTTGCAAAAGTTGCAGATGACACATGAAGGACAGGTGATGACACAGAAAAGGTTTAGAAACTCAGAAATGCATAAAATATATGTATAGTATATAATATTATAATACTGTTATATTTATTATTACACAATCATGTTAATGAATTATATTTTAATAAATTAATATAATATATTAACATATACACATGTTAACATATTAATATGCTCATTATATGATGTATTAATTATGCATTATATATTATAATAATATAGTATAATAGTATATAATATTCATCGATATTATACAGTAATGTACTATAAACATCCCATAAAAGGAAAAAGGGAGAAAAATCAGAATTCTTCTCTGGTACAAAGGGAGGGCCAAAAAAATTTTTCACGAATTTTGCAGATCATGGGGGTGCTATACCCCTAATGCCCGTGATGTGGAAAGGATAACTGTAGTAAGTGCTGAAGCTGGATTCAAGCCCACATCTTCCTGACAACAAGTCCAATGCTCTATCATGGTGCAATGTCTCCCTGGTCTATATATACAGTGATATCTTTTAAAATGTAGAAGAGGGGGAAGGGAGACTCAGGGACTCCTTTCCTCTCCTACTTAAGGTATTCTGAAATAGATGATTCAATTCTGTTAATTTTTTCTTCTCTCAAATGAAATCTCTGACCTTTTTCACAAATTAAGAACCCCTAAACATCACCTTTACAATTTTTCTTTCTTATTCAAGTCTTTGGTTTGTTTGCTCCTTTTTATCTCTTTCTATCTATCCTCCCTCCCTCTCTCTCTCACTCTCTCTCTCTCTCTCTCTCTCTCTCTCTCTCTCTCTCTCTCTCTCCCCCTCTCTCTCTCCCCCTCTATCTCTTCCCCTCTTTCTCTCCTCTCTCTCCCTCTCTCTCTCTATCATCTATCTATCTATCTATCTATCTATCTATCTATCTATCTATCTATCTATTTATCTATTATCTATCTATCTGTCTTTCTCTCTGTCTATCTTTGTCTGTCTGTATCCATCTGTGTCTGTCTATCTATCTATCTATCTATCCATCTATCTATCTATCTATCTATGTCTGTCTAATTAGCTAATATTTCTCTATTCCTGTCTACCTATCCATCCCTATCTGTCTCTCCAATATCTGTCTATTCACCAGTCTTTCTCTCTATCTATACTTCTACAATCAGTCTATCCATCTATCCAGTCATGTTACTTCAAATTTCACAAAATCCTTCAATTGTGCCTCCCCATTTGACACCTTATAAAGCTTGTGAAAGAAATTCAACAGTTCTTAGTCTTCTCATTTTGAAAATCTGCCAACTGAGGCCCAGGCAGTGAAGGGCAGCCCCTGAGGTCACTCAGTCACTATCAGAAGCAGGGTTTGATCTCTCCTGTCTCTAACACTAGATATCCTTCTTTTTATTTATTTATTTATTTGTTCATTCATTCATTCATTCATTTGCAGAAAGGCAAGGAGATTGGGGTTAAGTGATTGGCCCAAGGTCATATAGCTAGTTAAGTATCAAGTGTCTGAGGTCACATTTGAACGTGTCACCCTGACTTCAGGACTGGTGCTCTATTCAGTTTGCCACCTAGCTGTCCTACTAGACCTCCTTCTATTGAACACTATAAAGGTGATCTCCCCATTTTCCATTAAGGTCTCTGCAGCTCCCTCCCACAAGTTCTTCTCAGTGACAGTCATGACTACTAGCCACATCATGCTAAATGCTTACCATTCATCTATTGGTCCATAGGACTCCTTTCAATGTAAAGGGTTATTTTAAGGACAGTAGCAGCCACATAAACATGTCCCCTTTCTCACAGCAGAAACCAGTTCGGGGCCTTCCCCAAAACAGAAATCCACATCTGTTCAGAGGCAGGAGTACAGAGTGACTTTCGGTGCAGAAGGAGAGTTTCCTCTATCAGCAGAGGAGATTAAACTGGAAACAGACAGGAATTGATGCAAATATCTCTCTGGTCCCTATTTCTCTACAATCACCAGTAACTTGAGAACTTCCAGACCTTCTGGACCCCATCTCACCCTGAAACTGGAAAGGGAGGCTGTTCTGGTTCTAAATGCACTTACCGGGACAGTTTGGGGAGAAGGGGTGGAGGGAGGGGAAGGTGAGGAATTCCAGTCTAGAAACCCAGCTCTTCTTACTGGGGGCGTAGGGATGGGGGCCATTGATTTGTCTCAGGTCTGAGGTATTTGCTTCACAGGAAAGGGAGGGGGAGCTCCACCACCCATCCCCTTCCTTCCCCTCTGCCTGCCAGACTGAGGAGGAGAGGTGAGTGCTGAAGCCAAGAAAGACCCCAGAGCAATTCCACTGGAGGCCTCAGGACAAAACCTGGCAGCCATGAGTGACCAGCAGGGCACCTTTTGGGGGGAAGAGGGGAATGAAAGGGCTGAAGGGCCAAAAAGGCTTTAAAGGGGCTAGCCTGGGTGTTTAACCCTTCATGCTCTCAAACCCAGGCAAAAACTGTTTTAATGTCCCTTTATTTATGTAAATTATGTCCCTTTATATATATAAATATACACACATATTCTTATGTATACACACACACATATATATAATATGTACACATATTTATATATATGTACATGCATGTACACAAGTATGTGTTTCAAGTACATATATATATATATATATATATATAACATATATGTGTGTATTTATTTATACTCTCTAAAAATCAGGCCTGTGTAAGACAAATTCTGGATTTAACATAAAGTTGGTGATCAGGAGTAGCTGAATCAGAAAGGCACTGTGGCAATGTACTGAAAACAAGATGAAAGACCCACTCCATCACTGACTTGGGATTGTGAGGAAGTTACAGCCCTTATTTGGGACTCAGATTTCTGATTCATCAAATGTGGGATATAATATAAGGTCCCTTCCAGCTCCAACATTCTGTATTCTACATTCCAGCTCAGACATTTTCTCTTCTTTGCTCCAAGGGCACTTCTAGCTCTGACTCTGAAATGTTTTACCATCCCTCCCATTCTGACATTCTACATCCCAGGGTCCCTCCTGCCACTGACATTCTGTGTTCTTTGTTTTAAGGCCTCTCCCAACTCTGATGTTCTTGTGCTATGGCCTCTCTCAGCTCTGATATTTTCTTTTCTATGTCCCAACAGCCAACCAATCAAACAAGAAGCATTTATTAAGGCTTCCTCCATGTGGAACTCTAGAGGACATCTCAAGTACATGACAGTTCATATTGGGAGACAATATGTGCTCACATGTGCATATACAAAGTAAAGGGTGGAGGAATGGACCCTTGATTTCTCTGGAATAGGGAGTTAGTTCCAAGGTGACGAAATTCTTTCTTCCAATTCAGGTCAACATCTTCTCTGAAATCTATAGTCATAGAGAGATGACAAAAACATCGAGAGTCACACAGCTAGTATGTGTCAGAGGCAGCATTGGAACCTAAGTCTTCCTAGAATATTCTTTGTCTATTATGCCTTCCTACAAGTTGTCAACAAGAATTAAGCACCTTCCATGTGTCAGAAAAACTGAACACCAAGGAACTGATGCCTTCAGAATGTAGTCCTGGAGAAGACTTTTGACAGTCCTTTGGATAGCAGGGAGAACAAATCAGCCAATACTAAATGACGCTAATTCAGTATTCACTGAAAGGAAAAATACTGAAGCCAAAGCTTAAATACTTTGGCCACAGCATGAGAAGACAAGACTCTTTGGGACAGACTCTGATATTGGGAAAGATTGATGACAATTGGATAAAGGGATGGCAGAGGATGAGATGGATAGATGGTGTCATGGAAGCAATGAGCATGAACTTGGGTAGATTTTAAGAGATTTTGGAGGGTAGAAGGGCCTGATGTGCTATGATCCATGGGGACACAACTCAATGACAACAATATTTTTGGACAGCTCTCATTGTTAGGAAGATGTTTTAGAAAGGAAAGGCCTCAGGTAGGAGGTGGCATTACAGCTTTGCTTTGAAGGATGCTTTAAATTCAAGAGTTGGAAAGACTTTTCTGGACCTAGCCCCTGCTCCATTCAGGGCAGAATTATGCCTGGGCCTGGGCCCTGAGTGTTGATTTATGGTACTCTATGACCATTGCCTTCCTTGAAATAATCTTCTACTTTGTCTCATGGATGAACACTCATTTACACATAAGAATTTGGAGGTATTTTCTAACAAACCCTTGCTCTGAAGTAGCTCCCTGGGCCTGTGATTTTTTTTTTTTTTGATACAGAAAAAAACGTGCATTTTCTTCTCAAGGCAGGAAATGCTATTTAGAGAACACCCTGGGATGCCTGTGTTGGATGAGGGCAGATCCAGAGGAAGTCTGAGCAGTGGGTGGGTCTCTTGGCTTGTGAAAGTGAATTTGGAGGTTGATCCTCAAGGAAGTAAAAAATTCCCAATCCTCTGAACTACTCTTGAGAATAAAGCTTGGGAGCCTTTTTTACTGGGAGGCTCAAGGCCACAGACCTTGTAATATCCCTCCATTGCGGGAGGAAAGAAGCTTGCATCTTGGGGCTGAGAGTCCAGGGAGTGGATGTTTCCCATGGAGAATACTTAAAGTGAGATGCCAGGATTATAACCTTAGTATGCTAGGATAGTGTCGTGGAGATCTGGGCATATACCTGTACTTCTAGAGAAGAAAAGTGAACCCTGGAGAGAAGAAATGATTCCATAATTATCATAGTGACTCAGTGTGATGCAGGGGAAAGAGTATGGGATTTTAACCCATAGGGCCTGGGTTCAAGTTCTCTCTGTGACTCCCTTTACTGGTGTGGTCTTGGGCCAGATATAGTACCTCCTTGCATCCAGTTTGTTCATCTGTTAAATGAGTAAGTAGAACTACATGACCTCTGGATTGCCTTGTAAGCACCAAAGCTGAGATCCTCCTTAGCTGGTCTAGCCAGCTAGCCCCCAAACCCAGGTCATTCTAATGGGTGTCAGAGGGAGGAAGACTGTGAGAGGGATGCAGAATTTGGGCCACATCTGGGGACAGTGAAGGCAATAGTCAGCTGGCATCAGAAGGCTTATACAGGGGAGTCTAGAGAGAAGAGACATAAATTAGGGCCAGATTATGAAAAGCTTTGAATACCAATTAGATAGAATCCTAACTTTAGATCTGGGAGGGACCTTAGATGCCTCATTTTATAATTTAGGAAACTGAGGCACAGAGTGGTAAGTCTATTTCCTAAGATTACACAGCTAGAGAGTCTGAGGTGGGATCCCAACCTAGCTCTTCTTGACTCCAGGTCTTGCCTTTGTATTCACTATAGAATGGCACTTGGTTGTAAGATAGCCTCACTGTTCAATGACTTGGAGGATTCTGTAGTGACAAGGATCTAGAATATATTTTTTTTTAATTAGAATTCATCCATGCATCAGATACTTTATGTGTTTGGAGAGTCAGGTTGTACCAGGTGACCACTAGAGTCCCTTCCAGCATGAGATCAATGGTTCTGCAATCCTAAAATAAGACAAAAGTCCCTTTGTCTACAAAGAAGTAAAAGGTCAACTCACTACTGGGTCATTTAATATCTTTGAACTTTCATCTGTAAAGTGAAAATAATACTTGAATTTTAATATACTTTGACAGAAACTAGGCATAGACCAACACCTCCCACCCTATACCAAGATAAAGTCAAAATGGGTACATGATTTAGATATAAAGACTGATACTATAAGAAAACTAGGAGAGCAAGGAATAGTTTACTCGTCAGATCTATGGAGAAAGGGAGAACTTATGAGCAAATGTGATAAGGAATATTATGAAATGCAAAAAGAATTATTTTGATTACATTAAATTGAAAAGTTTTTTGCACAAACAAAGCCAATGCAACCAAGATTAGAAGGAAAGCAGAAAGCTGGAAAACAATTTTTACAGTCAGAGTGAAATTTATAAGAATACAAGTCACTCCCCAATTGATAAATAGTGAAAAGATATGAACAGGCAGTTTTCAAAGGAAGAAATTCAAGCTACCTACAGTCATGTGAAAAAATGCTATAAATCACTATTGATTAGAGAAATGCAAATCAAAACAACTCTGAGGTACCACATCACACCTACAAGATTGGCTAACATGATAAAACAGGAAAATGATAAATGTTGGAAAAGATGTGGGAAAATTGGGACACAAATGCATTGTTTGGGGAGTTGTTAACCAATCCAACCATTCTAGAGAACAATTTGGAAGCCTAAATGCTGAAAGAACTATAAAACTGTGCATATTCTTTGAACCAGCAATATCACTGCTAGGTCTGTATCCCAAAGAAATCATAAAAATGGGAAAAAGACCCACACGTACAAAAATATTTATAGCAGCTCTTTTTCTAGTGGCCAAGAATTGGAAATTGAGGGGATGCCCATCAGTTGGGGAATGGCTGAACAAATTATGGTATATGAATGTAATGGAATGCTATTGTGCTATAAGAAAGGATGAACAGGTGGACTTCAAAAAAAAAAAAACCTGGAAAGACTTCTATGAACTGGTGCTGAATGAAACGAGAAGAACTAGGAGAAACATTGTACACAGTAACAGCCATATTATGCAATGACTGACTTTGATAGACTTAATTCTTCTCAGCAATGCAAGGACCTAAAACAATTCCAAAAGACTCATGATGGAAAATGCCGTCGACATCCAGATACAGAACTATGGAGTCTAAATGTAGACGGAAGCACACTATTTGCTCTCTTTTTGTTTTGTTTTGTTGTGTTCCTTCTTTCTTGTGGTTTCACCCATTAGTTCTAATTCTTCTTTACATCATGACTAAAGTGAAAATATATTTAACATGAATGTATAAGTAGAGCCTATATCAGATTGCATGCCATCTTGGGAAGGAGGAACAGAAGATTGAAAATTCAAAATCTTATGGAAGTGAATGTTGAAAACTAAAAATAAATTATTAAAAAAATAATTTGAACATACTTGCACTACTGACTCTGCATTAATGGAGGAAAATTCTTGGAGACATAAATGTTCTTTAGAAAAGAAAGGTGATAGCATCTCCACTATTACAACATGCACTGCCATTTGGTCCAGAATGATGATTTCTTTGGTGCAGAAGACTCCTGGGACAGAGAAGGTGTTAGCTGGAGCCTCTCCCAATGCACATTGAGAGCAGTTTGGCAAATCATACTCGTAAAGAACTGTCTGGGGGCATTGGAGGGGTTGGATGATTTGCCCAGCATCATGCAGCCAGCACAAGTCAAAAGCAGGACATGAACCCAATTACTTCCCAAGCACCCTGAACTGGTCAGTTGCATGCTGGCTGGTCTTGCTGCCATGTTGTCTGTCTTGAGAGCTATTGCATTTTCTCTTCCATTCATAATATAAGCTGCTTGACGGCAGGGACTGTCTCTCAGTATTTGTATTTTCTAGAGGCTCCATAATACTTTTTCATTTCTCCATTCACTAATTCATTTATGCCTCTCCTCTAGAGTCTCCATCCACATAGCAATAATAACTTCCTCCCTCAAATCTCAAGAGGAATTGGGCACTCTGCTCTTCTTCTGCCTTTCAGGCAAGATGGTGCCATATCACTCCATAATGGTGGCATCCATTTACTGAGCCTGTGAGCTCTATGAAGGCAGACACTTGATTTTATCTAACTCTGCCTCTGTCCAGCAAGTTAAATCAACAAGGATCTATTAAGTACCAACTATGTGCCAGTCTCTGTACTAACTCTTGGAAATAGAAAGAAAGGCAAAAACAGGCCCTGCCCTCAAGGAGCTCTCAGTCTAATGGGGGAGGCAATAAGTAGACAACTCCATATAAACATGATGGAGACAGGATAAAGAGGAAGAAGTGAACAGAGGGAAGGCACCAAGATGAAGGAGGACAGGAGACTTCTTGCAGAAGGTGAGACTCTAGCATAGTGTTCTGCATGCAGTAGATGCTCAATAAATGTTTGCTGAGTAGAACAGAATAAATCTTCATTCCTTAAACATTAAACAAATAACTGGTAAGAAGCTGAGCTTCATGAGGTCCTCCATCTGTGATTGTAATCAAATGGACGCCATCTATGACCTTGGATTAGTGACAAGAGACTCAGCCTCAGAGAAATACGATTAAATAGAAAAACTATGTTCATAGGAGGAGGAGAATGTGTCAGCAGATCAGACAAGGGGAACTGTCAGTGGGGGTGGTAGAAGGTTCCAAGAAAGCATGATATAGAAGAAGGCAATACTAGATTTCAAGTCAGAGAAATGGAATTGAAAGCCCAGCTTTGCTACTCACAACCTGCCTGATTCTAGGAGAGTTACTTAGCCTCTCTAAGCCAGTTTCCTCAGCTGTGAAATGAAGAGATGGAACTATATGGCTTTTGAGATTCTTCCAGCGATGGGTTTATAACCTTATGAGTGACCCCAGACAAGTCACTTATTCTCCTGGCATCTCAATTTCCTCATCTGTAAAATGGCAGGGTTGAATTTAATTACTTCTAAAGTCCCTTTGATCTCTAAAGTTAAAACCTGAGGTGACCAGGGAAGACTTCCCAGAAGAGGTGGATTTGCCAGAGAGTACCTTCCCTCTAGCCTGGAAACCACTAACTCTTCTAGGATAAAGGGCATAGCATGGTACCTCCTTCTTTGTGGTGTTCATTTGGTGGAGTTCACCATGGAATACCTTATGGTGATCATGTGAATGACCGCTGGGATTCTAAAACCAAAAATCTAATGTAATCTTAGACACACTTGTTTACAAATGCATCATGCCAGAAGGAAGGGAATTAGATGGTAGGACAAGAGGTGCCAAGGCCAGCCAATAAAATGCCCATATTTATTTTCTGATCTCTCTATTCTCACCAGTTAACCTAACGCGATTCCCTCCTCTAGGTGCCTTTAGATCATGGAGTTCGAGCTGGAATGTATGTCAAGTAGAAACCCCTCATTCTGAAGAAATTTACAAACAGGGAGGAATAGTAAATTTCCAAAAAATAGCGTAGATAATGTATGACAGCATCAGGATTCGAACACAAGTTTGATGACTCCAAATTCAGCCCTCTTGGTAATCATTGCTTGTTCTTTTTTGTCTTCGAGAGAAAGGTATTAGAATAAATTATCTCTAAGGTCCCTCCCAACTCTACCATTGTATGTTTTAAGGTCTCTACCAACTTGACAATTGCTCTGACACTGTGTTCTTTGGATGCTCCCAACTCTGATATTATACTGTATGTTCTAAGACTTTCCTGAATTCTTTTTCCCAGCTGCTACTGTCTCCTTGACTCACCCAATCTGTTTTCTATTCATACCTGGGTTTAATAGGTTATGCAAATATGTCGGAATAATGCATGTGGGTATACTTTGGCCCTTTGCAGTTGGGGAGTTGACAAAGGCCTGATTTTATCCCAGATGAGGCCCCACATGTAACATATCTGGCTGTCTACATGCTCTCAAGTCCAGGCCTATTACGTCTCCCGCTAAGGGTTCCTAGGGACCTGTAGAATTGAGTTTTCTCTTTAGTTTGCCAACAGCTTGAACATGAATTGGCTAAATTCCCCCTTTTTATAGAGTCAGTGATAAACATTCATGTCTGTTTAACCATTATAACATCGGGTAGCTTTTACAGAAGAATATTTACTTCATATATATGGCAAGAACAAACATACAGACATTTCTCCCACCATCTCAAGGGCATGATCCCATAATTCTACTATATAAACTCAATCTCAGGGTGGGGGAAGGAAGTGTTGGGCTCACCACATACCTCAGTGCCTACATAGTATTGATACCACCACATTCACATCCAAAACCTGCCTTGATGACAGCTTCAGCTGGGCTGCAATCATTGTTCCTCAGGTTGTTGCTGCTGAACTGGCCCAGAGTCCTGAATCTCTGGAGCCGAGGGATTCATCCCAGATTAGTCCAGATCAGAGACTTCACTCTTTGCACTAAGAACAGAAAAGGACAAATTAGAAGACTAAGGACCCAGGTCTAATAATCAGGAGCTACATGGCTGTAGGATAGAAATAAGGAGGACTTTGGGTCCTCCCCACTGACCCCATGATCTCACTGTCTGTGAGTGGAGTCAGTATGCTCACCTAGGCACAAATGGGCAAAAGCCCTGGTCAGTACTGACTCAAGCTTTGGGGAGATGCCTACTGTACTGGCTATGTAGCCAATGGCTCCTCCCACTAATGTGATAGGCCAGCTCAGACTGTCCAGGCATTCTCTTGTCCCCATGATGCTCCCGGAAGTGGCTCCTAGCCTCCCTAAGGGGGTGATGCCAACTCAGGTGGTCTGAGTAAAGCATCAGACTCTTATTCCGTATCTGTCTCTCTGTTTCTCATCTATACAGCTATCTGTCTAGTTATCTATCATCTAAATAGATTGATATGCATACATTAACACATAGATGTGTCCCAAATACATACATATATATGGACATACCTATAAGTAACATATGAAATTTCTGCTTTTCCCAGTGGAATGTAATCTTCTTGAGGGATGGGGACTCTGTTTTGTTTTCATTATTTTTGGTCTTTAATTCCTGTGCTTAGAAATATTCCTTGTGTATAGTTATTGTTCCGTTGTTTGTCAGTTATGTCTGATGCTTCATGACCCCATTTAAGGTTTTCTTGGTAAAGATACTGGAGTGGTTTGCCATTTCCTTCTCCAGATCCTTTTACAGATGAGGAAATTGAGGCAAAAAGGTTTAAGTGACTTGCCCAGGTTCACACAGCTTGTAAATGTCTGAAGCTAGGTTTGAATTCAGAAAGAGGAGCCTCCTTGACTTCAGGTCTGGCACTCTATACCCACTGTGCCACCTAGCTACCTTGGCATATAATGGGTGCTGAATAAATATATATTAATTCGTTGATCATTGAATCCTATGACACTGGCATCACCAATGTAGGTAGGAATGGGATTTACATTATTTTACAGGGGGGTAAACTGAATCTTAGAAGGTAACTCACTTATACAGAGTCACACAACAAGCAATTGGCAGGGCTAGGACCTACCCGGGTCCCTTTGCTTTTATATCCAATGTTTTCTCTGCTTTCACACTTCTCAAATGCTTTGGATTTTTTTTCAGTGACATAAGAAAGTTCTGAAATGTTTCCTAAAAGCTTGGGAGTGAAGGTCCCCATTTGTTCCCTAATTTCCCATTGGCTGTCAAGATCAGAGGCTCCCATGGTCTCTAGGAGATGCTGAATGGCAGCAGCGTCAGTTAGAATACTTCCAGAGAATGTCCAGGTGTTGCTTCCAGAAAGGCAGAGTGGGGCAGTGGGCAGAAGCCATGGTTTGCTCTTAGAAAGAGAAGTGTTGTAATCCTGCCTTTAACTCCTCCCAGCTGTGTAATCCTGGGACACCACCACCTTGGAACCATTCAATGCTTTCATCTGTAAAATGGGACTGCAATAGTACCTGCTTCATAGAGTTTTTGTGAGTAACAAATGAGATCCTGTTAACAAGGTATTTTACAAACATTTCAGGATTCTCTAAGTTTCAGTTATCATTATTTTTGAGTAGTATTATATGGTTTCATTCTGGCAAATCTAGAAACCTCTGTTGAAAAACATTTTTTTGTTTGTTTTTTAATCCAACTCAACACACGAGTTTGGGATCAAAGTTGCAAAGAGGCACATTTTGGCTTATTAGTCATTGATGGTCTCTAAAAGTGGACTGGTTTGCCTCAAGAGTTCAGGTGCACTCCCCCCCCCCACAAGAGAAGTTTCTAAGAAAAATCTGAGTAGCTGTATAATGGGGGTGCTATAGAGAGAATCATAGAGCAATGTATCAGAGTTGGAAGAGACTGTAGAGACCATTTAGTCACTCCCCTAACTTTACAGAGGAGGAAACCGAGGTTAGGGTGGTTAAGGGACTTGACTAGGTCACACAGGTGACAATCATCAGGGACAGAATTTGAACCCACATCTTTTGACTCCAGAGCCAGTGTTCTTTCCAGGGTATAGCTTTCCCTTATCATGAAATCCATTATAGCTCTGAGTTTGGGGATCTGTATAAACATATGACACAAGAAAATCAGAAAAAGACACTTGCTTTTGATGTCCTTCCCCATGTGGAGATGGACAAGAGACACGATACTGAATTGGTTTTCTTTCCCTTGAGGCATGTGAAATTAAAATATTAGTTAAATAAAATCCCCAATTAATGATTTTTTTTACCCCACTGATTCCTCCTTTCAGGGAGAAAAAGAAAAAAACAATAACCACAATCACATAAAGAAACTGAAGTTAAAACAAAAAAGTGAATGTCCTTAACTCAGTCCATTTTCAATGCAATGAAATTCTTACATTCTGTGGCATTTAACTGCAACATGGGAGAAAATAGTAGAAACTCAAAGGAACACAATGGGCCATGGTTTATAACATGCTATCACACCAACATTCTTGTGAGAGGTAAGTTGTCTGTTTGCAGAAAAATTGAGGGAGAATTAGAAAGGTGAATGACTTGCCCAAGGTCACACAGCTACCAAGTGACAGTCCTGGGGCTGAACACACAGCTCTTTTGGACACCAACACCTGCCCTTCTTCCCTACCACATGGCCTTCTTCTGCATGTCTCAGCCGTCATCTTCTGTCCTTGATGAGGAGAGCCAAAGTCCAAGGAAACAACTGTAAGACCTGGAAGAGAAAGAAGTCATTCTCTTCCCTGGGTGCCCTGAGCCAGGAAATTAGCCACATAAACAACAACCTTGCAAATACAGACAACTTTGAAAGACTTAAGAATCTAGTCCATTGCAAAGATCAACCACATATCCAGAGAATCTATATTGAAGCATGCTCTCCACCTCTGGAAAGAGAGGGGATGTTTTCACGATTCATGAGACACATTTTTGGACTTGTCTAAGGGAAGAATCTGTTTTGCTTAACTATGAATATTTGTTACAAGGGCCTCGGTGTGTGTGTGTGTGTGTGTGTGTGTGTGTGTGTGTGTGTGTGTATGTATGTGTGTTTTCTTTTAAGTTGGGAGCTGGCAGAGAAAAAAATCTTGGTAATTAATATATGTCATATATCATATCATATCATATCATATATTCACACCGTACATGATATGTATTATATATAATATATTGAATGTATCATACATATTTATATATATTCACATATGTGCAATTGTCCAAAAAAGATGTTCAACAAAGGTGGATGGAATGTATTGGAAGGCAAACTCATCTGGGGAATAGAATTCTTGGGTTTGACTGCTAGTCACATATGGGTGGGCCCTCAGACACCATCTAGTGGGTTGGTCCTTTACTTGGTTAGTGTGAATTAGACCATGAGTCCCTTGAGAGCAGAGACTGTTTTTTGCCTTTCTTCATGTCTATGTTGCTTAGGATGGTGCCTGGTATACCATAAATATTGAATAAGTGTGCTGCTACTATTACTTGGCTATAATCATGGACCCCTTAGGCAGTGTGATAAATCTCAAGGATTCCTTCTGAAAAATACTGTTTTAAGATGCCTATAATATATAGAATTCCAAAGGAAATTAATTATAACATGAAAATCATCATCAAAATATTAGATTCTCAGACCACAGGTAAAATAAAACCACCATGATAAAAACTGAAGTTTCTGCAGAACTTTCTAAGAATTTAATACACTTTTCTTCCAGAAGTCTCAGAAGGATGCTTGTATGAACAGTACCGCTCTAGTCTAACAAGAATGGAACAGGAATGACCTGGATTATGTATCTGAGAAATGTTCATCTATCCTCTGCTGGAAGCCATCCAGTGAGAAGGAGGGAACCCACCCAGTAGCAGGTGGCCTCTTCCTCCTTGGGACAGCTCTCTTTGCGGCATTATTAAAAATGTTTCTTTATTTTTGTTGTCACTGACATCAAGCAAGCATCTGCCTCTCTTCAAAGATCTTCCATTGTTTCTGCTTCTGTCCGGTGGGGCAAAGCAGAATGAGTTAATCTCTCTTCCCTGTGTTAGACCTTCAAATATAAGGTGTCACTAAAATCTTAAGGCAGTTTTAACCTGTTAAGACTTGCACCTGTACTGAGACTTTGGGGTTTTCCCAAACTTGACAAAAGCTAGTATGTCTCCCTTGAAGATTCTCTCCTCTACTCAACATCCCTAGTTCTACCTGCTTACTTTTGCATGGAATGAGCTCAAGGTGAGATTACCCATTCTCTCTGGGACAGTACACTTCTTTTAAAGCCAGCAGATCTCAAGCCACTGAGTAGACTTTGCCCAGCCATGTGATCCTGGGCAGTCACTTCAGTCACTCTCAACAACTCCTGCTATCCCTGAGTGAAAGTTTCCTCATCTATAAAATGGGGATAATGTTCATGCCAGTACCCTTCTGAGACTTTTGTGAGAAAAGTGCTCCCAAAACTTCAGTTACTATCATGGCAGTGTTACTTTATAGGATATTCACACATTCATTCAAAAGACATTGGTTCAGTCCCTCCTATGGAAGTGTCGGGGAAGATATTTAAATACTTGTAGAAATAGAATCCAAAGCTCAGCTCTGTTTCTGAGTTTCCTCCCTGTTTACAAGTCCCCCACTTGCCCATATTTCTTATCTGTATGCATCATCCCTAGTGAATTAAAACCTTTGAAGAAATCTTCTGCTCCATTCCCAGCTCTGAAATATGATTAGCTAATGAGGATTTGCATTCTGTGAGTACCCAATGTCCCAGCAATTAGAGAATTTATTGTCCTTTAATTACTGAGTGAATGAGGCTAAACAGAAAACATGTCTATGATGTTGGAGGTCATCACATCAACCACCCTTGGTAAGCCATGATTTCATTCAGGAGCCTGTTGAGGGATGGACAGTAGCAGAAATAAAGCCCAGGGGCAGAATGGATATTCTGTGTCATGCTTGAGGGAGAGGGTCTGGAATAGGGTTCCAGCTGGTGGAATGTTCTGTTGGCTTCACAGCTTCAAGGCTGAGTGTCTTCTCTGCTGGAGATTACTTGTTTGTTCCAAGTTACAGTGTGGTTGACTTAACACTTTCCTATGATAAATAGGAAAGATCCATTTTCAACCTAACAACCCATGTTGTTGAGAGGAAATTGTTTTTATTGGAGTTCTCATTGGCTCATTTATTAATTCATCCAGAAAGCATTTATGATGTCCTCTGATTAATAATGCACTGAGTTAGGAGATGGTGAAGGGATAAGGCCCCAATTTAGCTTCAAGAAACCAAAAAGGCGTCAGAGCTGGAAAAGACTTCTTGGGTGCTCCCAGTGGAATAGAATTTCCTGGAGAGGAGGTTCTACTTTTCATTTGGTCACTCCATTCCCAGTACCTAGCAAAGTATTATGAGCTGTTTAACAAATAAATGCTGATTTGAAGTGCAATGGAGTTGATTAGGGTAAAGTGAAATCAGTTTAATTAGATGTTGTACCTGACCAGGACTTTCTTCTCTAAAGCAGTCAGATAGTTTATAGTTTATCAGAGGAGGCCAGATATCTGTATGGACAAATATGCTATGAATAGGGTGCATAATTAAGTGGAAAATGCATAAAAAAGTAAGAAAAGTGCCAGGAGGTTGGATGACAGATCTCCCAGAGCAGGGTGTGGGGGAAAGGATGTGAGAAGCCCTCCTGCAGGAAGTCATTCTGCTGTATCCTGGGCTGAGGAGAAGGCTGCTGGCAGGTATCAGGAACTTTGATTCCTCTCACGTCTTTGTGGGCTGAGCTATCCCTTTCCTTGGTAGTACCATTCTCTCTAGCCTCTGTCTAAGTCCCACCCCCTCTGGAGAAATGACTTTTCTTTCAAACACTAGTGTAGGGATAATGGCAGATGCCTACCTCAATTGCCAGCCCAGCCAGTTAGGTGCCCAGCCACTGCCTCTATAAATGTATACTCTCTGCTCTGCAAAGTTATAAAAATAGATCAATAAATCTATCAACAAATCTTGACCAGTATTGTACTTTAAATCTCTCTTTTCTTTCCTAGCTTTTCCAAAGTGCCCCGCTCAACTTGAAATTGAAATTTAAACGATGGCATGCACCCTTTCCCCAAGTGGCTGGTTAATAACTTTGTCACCTCTATTGGTGTAAGAGGTAAAGAGAATATTTAAGCATAAAGGGTAGATGTTAGACCCTTACAAGCATGGCAGAGACTTGACTGTTTGGAAGCCAGGATTGCACTGAGGCTCTAGGGTGGCTCCTCCTTCAAGACACAGGAGAGGCGAGGGAGATGGGAGAGGACTGACATTGCATGTGTGTATGCTTTTTAAAAATGTATTTTTTTTATTCTGAACTCTAAAAACATCAAGTGAAATGAGCACTTCTATTTTCAGGGTAAAATAGAAAAAAGATTGTATATAAAATTACAAATCTCTCTTATTTACAGTTTATTCTTCTTTTAAAATATCCAATAAATTCAACACAGGGTTCAAGGGTATCCCACTTGTCTGTGGTTTCTTTAGTCCTACCTTCTGTTCATTCTTGAACAAAAACATCCATCCCATTTTCCATCTTTCCTTTATTCCAAAAAAAAGGAATTGTCACCTCTTCCCCCCAAAAGAAGAGGAAAAACAAATCCTTGTAGGAAATATGCCTAGTCAAGGAAAAAAAAAATCCCCACATCGTATCCAAAAATGCATGTCTAAGTCTGCGTTTGAGTCTATCACATCTCTTTATCAGGAGGTAGCTAGTAAGTTTCATCAATGATTGGTCATTGCAATGACCAAGGTTGTTTTTTTTTTTTTTTAAATTATTTCATTTCATTCTGTTGTTATTGAATAAATTGTTCTCCTGGTTTTTCTCACTTTATTATGCATTATTCCAAATAAATCTGCCTATGTTTGTCTGTAGCATCCTTTTATTTTTTGCCATATCTCATAATACAATAATATTCTATTTCATTATATACCATAATTTTTCAGGCAATCTTCAATTAATAGGTAGGTAGCATTGAATGCTGAGAAGGCATCATGAGATGAAATTGAGCAAGCAAAGGAAGGATGCTTAGTAGAGGTCACATGGGTGAATTTCAATCAAGGGAACAATGGAATGATATTTTCCCATCAGGGTGTTGCACAGACCACCTGGGCAGAAGGAGGAAATAGGAGGAGGTTTGGGGAACAGATAATGAGTCTGGTGGAGAAGGATGATAAAGTAGTGGTAAAAGACTTTAGTTATTTCTGGAATTCTCTCTCTCTCTCTCTCTCTCTCTCTCTCTCTCTCTCTCTCTCTCTCTCTCTCTCTCTCTCTCCCCCCTCCCCCTGACTCTATCTCTATGCCTTTTTCTCTCTTCAATTCTGCTTCTGTATATCCTTCTCTCCATTTGCCTTTGTCTCTCTGTCTCTGACTCTCTGTCTCTCCTTCTCAAAGCAGCAGCAGTCTCACCAATATCCTTTTGACTACCCGATCTAAAGACCTCTTCTCAGTCCCAAACCTCATTGACCTCTCTGGAATTTTTGACACTGTCAATCAGCAATTCTTCGTAAATTTAACTTGTCCCATAAAGAAACCCTCAACATAACTTGAAATGGCCCAGGAAAATGAACATGAGGGCAAAAAAGGATGGTGAAAGATTTGGAGGTTTTATTTGTATGAGAAGCTGTTGAAGAGACTGGACTTAGTCTAGAGAAGAATTGGGATTGAAAGTAGAAGGAATGATCATGATGGGGGTGGGAGGGTTACACCTCCCTCCCAGGGTTGCTCTGAGGGTCCTATGGGTTAGCAAATATAAAGCACTTTATAAGCCATAAAATGTTAAATAAATGCAAGCTACTATATTTATTGCTGTGATATGAAATAATCTCTAAAGTCTGAAATAAGCCTCAATGTCTACATCTGTAAAATAAACTGATTGGATGAAATGATCCCTAAGGAAGGTATGGTCTACTCCTCAGTTTCCTCATCTGTAAAATGAGTCAGTTGGACCAAATGATTAATAAGGTCTCATCCAGCTCCACACCCTATAACATGAAGGCAGCTGACTGATCTGAACCTCAGCTCACTCAGTGGTAAAATGAGGGAAAATCATTCCTGCATTCCTGCCTACACTGGTTTATCATGCTGGAAAGTGTCTTGTAAACCAGAAAGACCCTCAGAAATGTAAATTCTGGTCATGCCTTCCTCTACGGGAACACTGAACAAATTCCCCAACACCAATAGAAATAGTCAATAGAAAAAGTTGCTAAAATAACAACAGCATGAAAGATGTGGGTGGTACCGGCCAACAAAAAACAAACTTTGGAAGAAAACATCTGTCTATTTTGCTTAAATTGTATTCCCAGTATGAGACTCAGTCCACATGTTGGAGTAACTGTAAATCCTAAGAGCTACCAGAAGTTACCTCCATGAGTCACCAGGGAAAGAGAATGTTGGAATAGTTTGATTTGTAGGCATTAGAAAAAAATAAAATCAAAGCCTGACTAGAAAGCCACTGTCCACCAAGCCCAAGCCCATGCAGGTGGGTAAATGCTGTTTGAGGAACAAAACAGGCAAAAGCTGACTTGCCTCGGCTGCCCATGATTAGCCTGGTGGGGTGTGGAAATCTCAGCCTTGATTTTCACTGAACCCATCTGTTTTACCAGAAAGTGTCCAACAACCAGAGAGCTGAATATTTGCCAGCAGCCCCAGAATGTGCGTGTCCTGAGTCAGAACATTCTGGACGATTATCCCAAGAGAAAATCTTCCCATGAGGAATTAATCCATTAGTGAACAAGTAATTATTAAGCACCTACTATGTAGCAGGCATTGAAACAGTCCTTGTCCTCAAGAAGATTACACTCTAACGAGAGAAATGGGATAATTTCTTTGCCTTTGTACTCTATAAGTCACAGGATCAAAAGATCAAGGTTGTGATAGCCTCAGATGGATTCTCCGGGCCAAGAGAGGAACAACTGTTCCCAGGAACTCCAGATCCCAAGACGCTAATTCTAGAAGAAGTTTTGGGGTGTCTAGTACAATCTTGGGAACTACAAAGATTAGGAAACTGAGGTCAAGACAGGGGAATGTCATTGCCCAGGGTCATGCAGAAAGTACCAAGACGGGGAGAGGTATCTAGGACTTCTGATTACAAATGTATGACCGCTGCCCCTACAGCATGCTTCATGAAAGACAGGTGAGGAGTATGGCAAAACCAAGCTATTTCTCATGCTCACACACACTCAGAAGGGAGAGAGACCTTTGAACTTAGAACATATGCCCTGCTGCAGACTCGTACCATCTCCTGGACAATGCCTTCCCCATTCTACCTCTTGTTCTCGCAATGGGAACAATCACTGATTCAATCAAGTGATAACCAAGCTGTGGGCTAGATGCTGCTTAGCGAAATGACAAGAAGGAAATAAGCAGCTTCTGTTCTGCCTTGGTAGCCTTGACTATTGACCAGACTTCCTTCCCCGGCCACCGCTCCTAGATGTGTGTCACAGAGGCAGCTTTCTCTCTGGCCTTTATGCTCCCAGAGCCTGCCTCTGTGTGTGGCACATACAAAGAATTTTAAAATTAGGCAGGGCCTCAGAACAAGGGTTCTTAATTCCTGTGTGTGTTTATGTGTGTCTCTAATTAGGCCCTTTGACAGTCTGGTGAAGTCTAGTGCCCCTTCTCAAAATGTTTTTAAGTATATACAATATAAAATACATAGGATTACAAAGCAATTATGCAAAACTACAATAACAATGATAATCACAACAGCACTTGTGTGTCACAGGTTAAAAATCAGAGCCACTAAAGAACTTGGAATTTAGAAGGTCAGAAGTGGGATGAGATTGATGAACTCCCTCCTCCATTCTCTTGTCTCACAGGCTTCCCCATCACCACAAGGGTATGGAGGAGCAAAATTGAGACTTAAAAAGTCATATCCCAGAACTAGCAAAGCTGCACAAGGGACCTAGAGTCAAGAAGACCTGAATTTGAATTCTGCCTCCAAAACTGACTGGCTCTGTGACCCTGGGTGAGGCCCTGGACCTCTCTGAGCCATGATTACTTAGTCTGTAAAAGGAGGGAGTTGGACTCCCTGACCTCTAAGGCCCCCTCTGACTTGAGAGCTATGATGCTTTGAGAATCTGGGTAGAAATCCAAGCTTCTTTATACTCTGTTCCAATGCCAAATTTATCATCATCATTATTATTTTGTTCATGAAATGAATTCTCAGGGGTAAGTGCACAAAAGGAAACAGATAATTCGAGATGAAGGTCAGCTTCTGGAGAACTCATTCTCCTTTGTGAGATAACATCAAAAACAAACGGGAATTGATGTTGGAAAGTAGGAAGGTCCTTTGGCAATTTGACCTTGGCAATGGAACATTTTAGTAGGATCGACATTGACAGAAAGCTAACCAGAGACTTGATGTATTCACAGCAGACACTGCCCTTGCTCTGGTCTCATGCCTGCTAGATGAAAGTCATCATGGGATTAACAATGGATTGTGGGCCTTACACATATTGCCAGGGGGAAACCATCCAGCTCTGCATACCACAGTCAAGGAAAGTCATTGATAGGAGAGTCAATGGAGGGGAGCAGTCAGAATGAGAGTGGAGGGAATGTGGGATTTGGAAGTATAATCCTGCCTTGGACACTTAGCTGTGTGAGTTGGGAGGGTCAATTAACTACTTTTAGTCTCAGTTTCCACATCAGTAAAGTGGAGCTAATAATAATATGGGGTTGTTGTGACGATCAAACGAGATAACATCTATAAATTGCTTACCATAGTGCCTGACACATAGCACATTCTATAAAAGTGTTTATTATTACTATTGTTGTTGTTGTTGTTACTTCATTGAATGTGATAACATGCAAACTGTTTGGTAAGCCTCCTATGGGAGCTCAAAATGTTTAGCCTGTGAGATAAGACTTTACCAAGGACAAAATTTGAGAGTCATAGAATCTCAGAATTCAAAAGGATCTTAGAGATAATAGTCTAAGCCATACTTGGTCAGGGATCCCCTTCCCAACCTAATTGATGGTGGCCATGATGACTGTCTTTGCCATTCGTACTTCTCTATGGTCCTCTTGCTTGGTGGCAAGGGCTAAGTCGTTGTAAATAGTATTAGTTCATTTACAGATGAACTGAGGAGGTAGTCTAGTGTAGTGGAAAAAGACTTGAGTAGGGACTCAGAGGACCAGGCTACATCCCTGGCCTCTGACAGTCACTCCTGGAATGACCTTGGGCCATTCAAGCCACCTTCCTGGACCTCAGTTTCCTCATCTGTAAAAAGAGGGTCTGTGACCCTGAGGCCCTTCCAACCTTAAGTGACTTGCCACATCCCAAAGAGATGAAGTAACAAGCTTGGTGACTGATTTCAGGAGTCTTGGCATCAAATCCATCACTTGCCTAGCACAAGAGAGTGTTTGTTGAAAAGGATTAGGAAAATGGAATTGTGTTTGGACCTTTGGAAACCATGAACCCATGACATCCCCCACAAGCCATCCTTCAGCCTGTGCATGAACATCTCCAGGGACAAAATGGTCAGGAGGGAATGTTTGCTCTTGGCCATGAGTCAGAGCTCAGAGAGCCAGCACAATGGGAGTTTTAAGAGAAGTTTAAAAGATCAAAGGAGAACCAAGTTAGACTGACCTTCTGAGAGTCAGGATACAGAACATTCCAGAGAGAATTTCCTTAAGAAAGAGTCATCCAACCAGGAGGCCACTGGGTTGGTTTCACTAGCATAACTTGAGGTCTTATTTTTATTTTGAGAGATTATACAGCATGCTTTTCTTAATTCAATGACCTTTGGGCTTTTTTAAAGTCTAAGCCAGTTGTGCCAAATTCCTGGCAGTTCCAGCAAGCTCGGAATGCATCTAGTGATCCAGGTAACAGATTAAAAAGAACTGATTACTGCTGGACCTAAGTATGGAGAGGCTTGTCCTTTAGGTGACAGGTTCTTTGGCCAGGGTGATCCATAACCAGAATCCATTTTTCTACAAAAATTTACCATTTTTGAAGAAATTAGCTGTGCTTGATCTCTTCTGTGCCTCCCAACAAAACTATAAGATAGAGAGTACAGATGGGGAGACATGAATTGGATCCTAGCTGGTATCTCATGTCACCATTTAATGAGAACATTGAAAACCTAGGGAGCCTCCGCCCAGGGGACAGTGACCAGAATGTGAAGAATCTCAAGGTCAAGCCCTATATAGACTGGGCTGAGAAATGGAAACATCCCAGTTACGTGACCTTCTTGGTGCTGGGTGTCGGAACATTATCAGGTGAAGGAATTAGGTTATTTGTTTCCCATTATTACAAAAAACACCTTCTCTGTCCCCTCATCCCTGGCCTCACCCCTAGCCTGAGAGTCCATCACTCTGACACTTTATGAGTTTCTCCTCCCAAGAATTACTTGGGAGAAATGTCTCATCTATGTGACTTCCTTCCTGAAACAGAATTTCTGACACTTGGCACACTCTGTTCCTGTCCAAGCTGGCCCTATGAGTTTTCTGAAGCATATTCGCGGGGAAGAAAAAAAAAAAAATTCCAAGCCACTGGGGCTCCCTGCAGGGACTCTTATTTTTGCCTGTGTTAAGCATAGAGCTTTGAAAGTAATTGTATTGACAATGATGCTAGTCAGAACCTCTTCCTTTTCAGATTAGAAGACCCCAAAGGAGGGAAATTATCTTCTGAAATTCATAGTTGTGATAAGTTACAAAGGCAGGACTTGAACCCAGGTTTTCAGACTTTAAGTCTAAGGCTGTTCTTTCAATAGGATATGAAACCTGATAGACCCTTAAGGATCCGAACCAACTCTCCTCTGCCTCCTCTCCTCTCATCCAGGGTCTCTTTGTAAGGGCTGACATTTATAGCCTGCCCCAATTTATTAAGGATAGAAAGCTCATGCATCCCTAATGAATCAATCACTAAAAGTAAACCATGTATGGATGTCTGTACTAAATCTGAAAAAACAACATGAGGCTTTGTGTCATTGCATGAAAACGGATGACACCAGACAGGAAATATCTTATTATTGATGGAAAGAATGAGATACCCTTATGGGCTGCTGTACAACACAGCAAGCCGGGCCAGAATTACACACCCCAGCAACAGGCCACTTGGGACGTTGTGGAATAGAGTGTTGGAGGGTCTGTGCAGGGGAAGGGAGGAAGAGAGTATTTTTTGTGGAGACGGGAAAGACTTCTCTCTTTTGCTCTTCCCTACTTGCATTTGTGAGGTGATAGGTAACTTAGTGGTTTTTGAGAGGTCTGAGGATTTGGAATTAGCAGCAGTGAACATAATAGCATTTCCCCCCACCCCTGCCCCAGCGTCACTGTCTATATCAGCTGCAAAGAGAGGTCCAACTACATATATCAAGGAAAAACAGCATTAGGAATCCCTGCCACCTCTCAGAGTAGAGAAAAGGGAAGGCTGTACACTCTACAGACTCCCCAACTGATACTCCCATGTCCAGTAGGACAACAAGAAATCCTGACAGAAGAGAGCGACTTTCAGGAAGCAGGAGCTGTGAGTGTGACCTCAGTCCCACAGGCTTCCTACATGTGCCCCTGGGGGCCAATCTGCTGTGACACTGAGGCCCTTCTCCTCTTTGACCTTGCATAGGTAAGAGAACAGTCCTTGGTGTGTAACAATTGTGTCTGCTCTGGCATTTCAGGAAATCCTTTTTCTGAAAACTGAAAGAATTCTCTGAGTCAATTGATGATGGGGATAATCAGGCAAGTGAGAATTCTAGAAAGCCCAGCTAAGCTCAGGCTTGCCCCTTTGACCATGGGGGGAGAAACAATAACTTGTCTTCAGGCTTGCCAATTCACCCTTTAGAGTGAAAGTGGGGGAAATAGCCCTCGAAAGAGTATAGCGTCTGTAACACAGCAGCTTCTCCGAGGCCATGGATGGCTGCTGTTTGGCAGCCCTAGAAGGAGGAGAACCTAAATCTTTTTAAGAGGTTGAGTATAGTTTGCATTTAAGTTGTCACAATTGAGAAATTTCAGTCATGTCCCACTCTTTGTGACCTCATTTGGGATTTTCTTGGCAAAGACACTGGAGTGGTTTGTCATTTCCTTCTGCTCATTTTACAGATGAGGAAACTGAGGCAAATAAGGTGAAGCGGCACAGCTAATAAGTGTCTGAGGCCAGATTTGAACTCAGGAATGAGTCTTCCTTATTCCAAGTCTGGGGTTCTATCCACCATGGCTTCCTTGTATTTACTTACCTGTGAGCATATGGTTTACCCATGACAGAGTATAAGCACCTTGAGGATAGGGCCTACTTTTCTGAATCTTTGTAGAATCAGCATCTCAGACAGTACCTGGCACTCAGTAGGTCCTTAAAGAAGGCCTTCTGAATTGAATCGATGCATTAGAGCTTGTAAACTGTCAAAAAGCATTGTAATATGGTCAAAAGACTACAGCATTTGGAGTCTGTGCAGAAAATCTGCCTTCAAAAAGGGGTGCTGCTTCTTATTCACTTTTTTGAATTAAATTATTTTGCCATTCTGGGCCTCAATGTCTACATCTGAGACTGGGTTACCATGAGATTGAACTAAGTCATCTAAGATTCCTTGTAGTTCTAATCCTATCACTCCAGGGAAGCTGAGGCCCAGACAGGGGATGTTATTTAACCATGGCCACACATTTAGTAAGAGTGTTCAGGGCAGAAATGGCTGTGAAAGTGATGTGGACTGTAGCCTTGACTTTGTCCCCTGTCTTTTCTAGAACATGAGATGAGTTTAGGGCTCCCTCTGAGGGTTCCCTCTCCTTGCTCGACCCAAGAATTCCCGTAGCAGAACAAAGCAATTGGCTTGGACGCCCACAAGAGGCAGGCCTAGTGGCAGTCATCTGCAGATTTCCATTCCACCAGGATAACTTTGGAGTTTGTCATCACTGTCTCCTCTGCTGTAAACATGATAAAAATGTTTGGCATCAGCTGGCTTCGATTAAAGTGTTAAATTAAATCCCCCGTATGAAGCCCATGGCTCTTTGCACACATGCTCCCTGAGGTGGGCAGGCCTTCCTTTTATCATCAGTGGCCAATGCCTAGGAACAAAGATCATGCCTCAGCACTTCCAACCATCTCTAGCCCCACCTGGATAATCCCAGCTAATTCTGCAGAGAACTTTAAATTTTACGATGTATATTTCTTGTTGAATCTATTCCAATCAAAATCTTTCTATTTTCTCATCAAATTATATAAACTCTGAAGTCCCATCCAACTCTGTAACTCTGTGAATTCCATAATAACCTGGTGAGGCAGGGAATGGTCTTATACCCATTTAACAGAGGAGGAAACTGAGACTCAGAAAGGTTGGGTGAGTTGCAGAGGTAAGATTTGCACTCAGATGAAACCTTCATTGACCCTTTAATTTCACTATGGATGGGTGTGAGTAACTGGGGTCCAGAGAGCAGAAGCAATAGACCTTGAGGCAGGTGGGTGAAAATTGGCTGAAGCAGGGTTCAAACCTTTGACTCCAAATGCAGGACTTGTGGCATGATGAGGCAATACTGGATGAGGCGTATGGCTCTATGACCTCACTGATGTGGGCCTGCCTCTCAATCTATCCATGCCTTCCAGTGAGTCACAGTCGACACACCACTTCTCTGGGAGTGGCCAATTTCTGGGGGATGTCTTGCTCCATGTATCTACAGTGTCTGATCAAATTTTAATAATGGTTAATAATACCAACAGCCTATTGTTTGAAGAACCCACCTCAAAGTCAAGAGGAGGAGGATTCAGGTCCCGCTTACCTCTGATGTTAACCATATGACTCTGAGAAGGTCATTTAATCTCAGTGCTGCAGGGCTTCAAGGCCCTACTACTACCTCTAGGGAGTCACTGGGGGTTCTTGAGTAGGGGAAGGGCCATGGGCAGTGCAGAGTTTCAGGGAGATCACCCAGCACTTTAAGTGCTGCAGTCTCCCTCTCCCCCTTCTCCCTACCTTGGGACCCTAAATCGATTATTCTATGATGCTAATGCATGTATGACTTCATGCTTCCCACTGATCAAAACTCAGTTCAAGTTAACACAGAACCACCACGAACTCAGGCCTCCACTCAGATATTCATGAGGAAAGTAACTTTTAAAACATCATTTCTTCTTCCTGATCCTTATTTGCCAAATCTGAAAAGTGAACATCATAATCACTGGGCTGCCCTAGGGGACTGACTAGGAGAATCCTGAGGTTCACATGATGCATGTCTGAGGGATCAACAATCTTTAACCAACTAGAGACATGCCTTCTCTGATCATGGCATCATGGCTTTACAGAGAAACAAGTGGAGATCCCCAGTGCTCAAATGACTGGCTTTAAATCACTGGAAAACAATTGTAGATGCAGAATGTGGACCTAGGCCCTCTGATTCCAGATCTCCTGCTTTTTCTTAAATATCACCTTCCTTCCAAAAGAAATGAACAACATCTTGATAATGATACCAAAGACTTTTTTTAAACCCTATCAGTGAGAGATTGTCTAGTTGTCTTGAAAGAGTAGCATCACTGATAACACCGTGAAGGCATGGGCATTAGTGGCATAGAGAAGAGCAAAAGATGTCAGGAACCATGGAAGCCTCATCAGGTGGCAAGAAATCCCATTTGTCAAGAACATTGAGTGCAGAGTTTGGGATGGACTGAGCGGCTTCCCTTGTTGGTGTCCTGGACCACTCTGGCCATCAGTCTGGTGAAACCTATGGTTAGAGTCCCTCTCTGAAGGGCACTAGTAAATGCATAAAATAAAAGTCTACCTCAGATCAATGCAAAGGAAATTAAGGATTAGAGAACATATATGTCTACACATGTAAATACATACATGTATTTATGTATATGTATATAATCTGTAATATGTGTGTATTTATACATATACATATGTATTTAACTAAAATATTACCAGCCCTCTGAAATTTAGTCTCAGATTGAGAACCCTGGAGTAGAGAGAATATGGTTGAAAAGAAAGGGAAGTCTCACAATATACAGGGATCTGAGTGCCTGATCAAGACATTTTGGATGTCCTTGGTTGGTTACAGAGAACAGATTAATGATGAATAATGAATGTGGAGGAATGGTTGCATATGAAATGTGCATGTGTAGTAGGGGCAGGCAGATAACAGGGTGTCTGTCTTGTGTGAGATTATATGCGCATTTACACAACTGTGTGTATAAATGCACATGCATGAGTTGGCATAAGTGTACAGGTGCTGTGTCAGCTGTTAGCAAAAGGTGATGCACCAGTCATCCATGAAGGATGGTCACAGATCTTGAGCAAGCAAACACCTCTGAGGGAATCCAGGAAATCACTTAATTTGATAGGAGAGAAAACCAGGGTCCCCAAAGATTAAGGCCTGACTCGGATGAGGTGGTAACCACTGCTTGGTAGAGGCTAAGTTTGTACCCAGGCTCATGAGTCCAAATCCTTCATTCTCTTGGTTGTAACTTACAGTGTCTGTATGTGGGTGAAAGTGAGTCCCTATTGTTTGACAGCTTGAAAACATATGTGGACACAGTAAGCTATGCAGTATGGGGATGGTGGTACGAGGTAGGGATGCCCATTTGTAAGTGTGTGCATAGTGTATGTATGTATGTATGTATGTATGTATGATATGGTGTGAGCCAGAATGAGTGATCTGACTATATGTATTCAATAGTGTGTGTATAGAGTACGGTGTTTGTGTGCATGCATATTCATGGGGCAAGTCTGCAGGGGCAGAGGAAGGTTGTTGAGTAGGACGGTGTTTGGAAACAGGCTGATGTGATTTTCACATCCTGAAATTGGGTTTTCCTAATGAAAGTGCAGGCATATGGAATCCTAACTCATCCAGAGACATTTCTAGCAGCGTCCGGCTTCCTGATTGTGTTGAAAGAAATGAAACATGAGCCTATGTCTACATTAATATCTGGCTGGCTGGTGCTGACAAACACATTACAGTCACAACCTACAGCTCTGTTAAGGAGACTGAACCCTGATCAGTATTGTTAAGCAGCTACTTGCCCACCCTGAGGTGGACATCTGGGGGAGGTGCCCTTTTGGGAGACATTAGTTGGACCTTCATCAGCCCCAATCACATCTGAGGGGGTGTGTGGTGGTGGTGAGAGTGTGTTTCTGAGGTGTCTGAGGATTCTATAGTGAGCCATGGCTTCTGTGAATCCCAAGTCTCCCAGGGGGACTGAAACTCTGGAGAATGGATGAAGGATACCCTTGTCATGGGTCCTCCAGCTGTCTTTGGTTAGGAAAGGGGTGGGTATGGGGGAATCACTGAAGATGCAATGCACAATTCAGGCACTCACTGATCTGAGGTTCATGTATGTTTGCTCACACTGTCCCTTCTTCTAGGACTCTCCCCCAGGTTTCCTTTTCTGGCCCTTCGACCATTATTCTTTCAAGGTTCAACTCACATGCCGAACTCCTGCTGCAGAAAACCTTATCTGATCCTGCAGGTTTGCTTACTAATCAGAATTATATCATCATAACATCACCTTTGGATGTCTACTAAGTAGAACCATCTTCAATTTCCTTTTGTAATTATTTGTGTCAGAGTGGATAGAAAACTGGCCTCTGAATCACAAGACCCAGGTTCAAGTCTGACCTCTGACACCTACAGTGTGACTTGGGTAAATCACTTGTCCCAAGCAACATTCTAAGATGGTTCAAACTCCAGAACAGGCAGTAAATTGACAGACCTGGAGTTCCCCATTGTCAGGTACAGAGTGCTTTGAGATTTATAGCTACAAGTGACGTCAGAGGTCATCTATCCTAAATCTTTCTAGATGGGGAGGAAATATTGGGGGGCAGGACATAATGAATAAATCAAGAAGCATTTGCTGAGCACCTGCTGATTGCAGACCCTATGCTTTGCACTGGGGATACAAAGACAAGCAAGTACACTGTCCTCGGGGAGCTCACAGTCTAATGAGGAGACAATCAGCAAACAGCTAAGTACAAAAAAAATCCATAGATGGATAAGCTGAAGAGTCACCAAAGGAAAGGAACTGGCAATACTGGAGAATCAAGTAAGGCTTCCTGTCAAAGCGGGGATTTTAGTGGAGCCTTGAAAAAAGCCAGGGAAGCCAGGAAGTCAAGGTAAGGCGGTTGAGCATTGTAGACATAAGAGACAGACAGTGACAATTCTCAGAGTCAAGAGAAGGAGCATCTTGTTCATAGAACAGTCAGGAGACTTGTGTCACTGGATTAATGAGGACATTGGGGACGTGAAGCATAAGAAGACTAGAAAGGCAGGAGGAGGCGAATTATTAAGGACTCTGAATGCCTAACAGAGCATTTTGTATTGGCTCCTGAAGCAATAGGGAGCCACTGGAGTTTGAGTAGGGAAAGGGGTGGCTTGATTGGACCTGTGCTTTAGGAAAGTCCCTTTGGTGGCTGAATGGAAGATGGATTAGAATGGGGAGAGACTTGAGTCAGACAGCCAGCCAGCAGCTAAGGCAGCCATCCAGGTGTGAGGAGATGAGGGTCTGCACCAGGCTGATGGCAACATCAGAGGAGAGAAAGGGGAATCTTCAAGAGACCTGCAAAGATGAAGTCAACAATGCTTGGCAACAGATTGGATATGGAGATGAGAAGTGATGAGGGGGCAGTGATGCCATCTAGGTTGTGAGCTTGAGGGCCTGGGGATGGTCTTGCCCTTGACAGTAATTAGGAAGCTAGGAGGGAAGGAGAGTTTGAGGGAAAGACAATGAGTTCAGCTTTAGACATGACATTTTATCCAACATCAGCCATCAACTTGACTATACCACTGGACTTGGGAGCTTCTCAATGTGGATTTTCTCTCCAATGACCCAGGAAACTCCCAGGCCCATCTGTGCCTGCCCATATCATGAAATTCTTGTCCATGTTCTGTCATAAAGTCACCACAGCATGTCCACCCAGGGTTCTTGGGTCTTCCTCCTTTATTTTTGACATCTGTCCTGGTTATGGCTCTTCATTTGGAGTAATCAAAGCCTGAGAGTTAAGATATGGAATTTCTTTAGTTTTCAAACTAAATAACCTTTAAAACCTAAAACATCTTCAACAACCTTCAGCTAAAAACAACTTCTACAAGAATGTTTTCTGGCAGCTTAAGACCACATAACCAAAATCAGAGTTGTCTTTTTGTGAACCTTGCCCAAAGCCCTTACCTGGGTCCCAGATCAATCCAGCTGGAGGCAAAGCTAACTGTAACTCCCTCAGGTCTGCTCCATAGCATGCTGGCTCCCAAGAGCCCCAGTCGGTTCTGTGAGAATATGGGAATTGACTCAAGCTTCCCCCAGTTACACTAACATCTGGTCCCCCAACATCACAAAAAAGTAGAGAACTACACAGGCTGTCCATCAGTTGTACTTTTCTCACACAATGTGACAAGCTCATTTTTTTTTTTTGTTAGTCATATATTTCTTTGGACACCTTCACTCAATTTATTCTTCAAGATTCCTTTCCATCTACCATGCTGAAGCATCTTGTGGGCTACCAAATATGCAGAGCCCATACCTTGGTGACTTAATTTAATAAACTTTGGAGTGGACTGTCCTTATTGGTCAGTGTAGGAGGACACACTCACATAACCTACTATCCAGCTGGCCCTAGACATGCTTCCCATTCCTACGTGGCCATTTTATTTCCATCAGCTCTCCCATGATGATTCTGAATCTCCTTGCCTCCTTTCTAACACTGCATTCATAAAATCAGAACTGCCATTGCTACTGGAAAGGATGTGCCAATCCGTTCCCTTATGGCTCCACTCACCATGGATTTGACTTCTCAAACCAAAGCACCGCTCCCTCATGACCTGTGCCCTGCATGTATTATTTCTGCCTCTCAGGATGGATGTTGTCTAGGGCATCTGCTGCCTCATTGTTCTGTATTTCCATCCCCAGCCTTTATCACAGTTTGGGTCATGCAGGACATTAATGTATGGTTTAATGTTGACTCATCAGTCCCTTCATTCCCATTTTTATTTATTCTTACTGGTTACATTTCATGCCCTGTCCACACCTCCTTGGGTCTCTCCACTGCTTGCCAAGTGGTCCTTCATTTTGCTTCTTCTTTATTTGTTGTTGTTCAGTCATTTTTCAGTCACATTCAACACTTCATGACCCTTTTGGGGAGGTTTTCTTGGCAGAGATGCTGGAGGGATTTGTCATTTTCCTCTCTAATTCATTTTACAGATGGATAAACTGAGGCAAACAGGGTTAAGTGTTTTCCCCAAGGTCACACAGCTGGTAAGTATCTAAGGCTGGATTTGAACTCAGGTATTCCTGACTCTAGGGCCGGTGCTCTATCCACCATGACAACTAGCTGCCCTTCATTTCACCTTAACTCAAATTCATCTCTCAGTCAACCTTGCAAGTCCCATAGCAGGACTCAGAGGAAGCAGGACCCAGATCTTACCCTAAAGGGAAGGGGGAGGGAAAGCTAGATCCTGCGTGGCAGTGCCCAGGTTGGGTGGGGTGTCATTGTGGGTTCTTGCCTGCCTTCTGATGTGGGTTTGGCATCTCCACTGGATCCAGCTGGTGTTGACATAAAACATCTGCTTTCCTGATGTATACATTGGGTAAGATTGAGGGTTTTAAGGGAAGTAGTGACAGAGCAGCAAAGATACAAATAGCCTTTCTCCATGTCCATTCTGGAGACTTCTCCCTTTCCTTCCACATCTAGCCTGGGATTTGGCTTGATCTTGAATCACTTGTCTTCTTTCAGTAGATGTGAAGTCCTTTCAAAATGTCATTTGGGGTTGTAACCTACATCTGGACCCAAGTGACCCTTGATCTTAAGAAATAAGCTAAAACAAAAGAGAACCAAGGCAAAACCAGTGCACTCATAGCTGGATGGGAACGTGGAAGTTCACCTCCTTCACCCTACAAGGGAGGCAACTGAGGCCCTGAGATATTACATGACATGCTTGTGGCCACACTGTTGATGGGCAGCAGAGCTAGGACCTTTACATAGATCTTGGGCATAACATACTGTTCTTTTTATCTTCTCTAAGGATCCGTTGAGCACCCTGGGGTTAGCAGAGAGACAGGAAAATTGTCACTCATGGTTTCTTCTATCATAGAGTTGATAATTTCATGATGGAGGACAGATTCACACTTTAACTAGCCAGCCAGCCTTTCCAGAGTCAAGTTGCTTCACATGCTGATGCTCTAGCTAGACTGGGTTGCTCATCATCCTGCAATATGGTCCAATCTTCTCACCTCTGGGCCTTTGTATCCAGTTATCTCAACCTAGCCCTTCAACATCCCCATTCGTTTCTACTTGCCCAATCTTACCATCTTCAAGGACTCCTCCATGAAACTTTCCCAGATCACTTAAAAAATTCAATTCAACACACATGGCATGTATAATTTCTTGAAGTTGTAAAATTTTGTAAGACAATGAATCTCTTCAGGAATTAGTGTGGGCACTTTGTCTATCATAACTCTTCAAGTTCCAGCTTGGTCACTCCTTCCTCCACAGAACAATCTCTCTAGGGAAGCAGGAATCATTAATATGGACTTTCCTTTCCAGGAAATTGACCCATGATGCCTGGACTGCATAAGTATGATTTTTAATCTATCTTCTATCTCAACCATCCCATAATCACTAACCAATGGGGGACAAAGAAAAAGCAAAGACAGTTCCTACCCCCAAGGACCTTTCATGGGGGACGAGGAGCACACATTCAAATAACCGGGTTTGTAAAAGAGTAGGTAGATTGTAGTCTAAAGAAGAAGACATTGTCAAGGTGGAAGAGGAGGGAGCAAGGCAGGTCTCCTGCAGCAGGTGACATTGTAGGTGAGTCTAGGAGGAAACCAGGAATTCTAAGAGGGAAAGGTGAGGAAGGAGAACATTCCATGAGGGAGGAAGAGCAGTGCTCAGCCAGGGAGGTGGAAGAGCATTGGCAAGAATAGCAAATAGGACAACAGAGCTTGCAGAAGGGAGTCATATGCAAGATTCTGGGAAAAGTGCGATGAGACCAGGTCATGAAGAACTTGTCAGACAGACAAGTCTCTTTTTGCCCTTGGGAGCCACTGCAGAAATACAAAGGTGTCATCAGACTCGTGTTAAAGGAAATCACTTTGTCAATTCTGTGTTAGGTAGAGAGAGATTTGGGGTGCTATTTAGCCATTTTTCAGGCATGTCTGACTCTTTGTGACCCCATTTGGGGTTTTCTTGGCAAAGATAACGAATAGAGTGGTTTGCCATTTCCTGCTCCAACTCATTTTACAGATGAGAAAACTGAGACTAAGAGGGGTAAGTGACTTGCCCAGGGTCTCACAGCTAGTAAGTGTCTGAGGCCAAATTTGAACTCAGGTTTTCCTGATTCCAGGTCTAGAGCTCCATCCACCTATTTGCCTCCTCATAATAAGGAGCTATTATAATACTCCAGATGATAAGGGCCTGAATTAGGGAGGTGTTTGGGTTGAGTGACAAATTTGAGATATGTCAGAGAAGTGGAACCCACAAGATTTGGCAGCTCTTAGGCTCCAGTGGGGCGTGTGAGAATGAGGCGCCAAAGCTGAGCCTGCAGAATGTAGGAGGGGGTCACTTTTGATAGGAATAGGGAAGCGTGTTTTGGACATGCTGAGATCTCATGGCCATCAGTTAGACAGTCAGTTAGAAACATGCAAGAGACATGTGGTCATGCCAGACAGGGCAGCTCCAGCACCCTGGATTCTCTACAACCCCTCCTCCATCCAACATGCTTGTTCCGAGGGCTCTGACCTGGGACCTTCTATTTTCTGTGGAACAAGGTCCCTTCATACTCTGACGTTCTGTGCTCTCTGTTCCAAAGGTCCTGTCTAGCTGGGATATCTGGTTTCTGAGGTGCCTCAAAGCTTTAAGGTCCTAGGTTTAATGTTCTATGGCCTCTTCAAACTCTGCCATAGGGTTTCAAGGCCCCTTCTTGCCTGCTGGGTGATGATTTAATGATGCCAAGAAGCTCCGGGATGAAAACATAATGGAGGTAGAGCCCCAAGGAACAGATCGTCACCAGCCAAGAGCCCACTTAAAGGGAAGCCACAGAGTGGAGGCTAGTAGATTCAGTGGCCTCAGAGCCTAGAGGTCCTGGTTTGTCAGAGCACTGTGGATGCAGATAATGCCTGAACTAGGGTGGGATGACTGGTACTTTGTCTAAGGGTGACACAGGCAGCCCCCTTCAGGAGGTTAGCAATAACAGGGTTTAGCACCTGCTCCAGTTTGCAAGATTCTTCAGAGAATTTGCGTGTAAAACAGGAAGTAAGAGCAGAGGTTGGAGCATTTCCTCCCCCAGGGGAGCCCTACCTCAGGCGACTCCTCCCAAGCCTCCCATCCCAGGGAGCCACCCCACCCCCCAAAGCCAAAACAAAACAAAACACATCAGGGCGTGCCTTGGGTACTGCTTGTGGGACTGGGCTGAGGAGCTCAGGAGGCTAGTGCCAGCCCTGGAAGGGTCCAAGGAGGGCTTGGGGATCAGCTGGCCGCAGCCCTGGTGTCGGAAATGAGGTAACTGAGGCCTGGGAAAGTGCAGGGAAAGGTGTGTTAGATGGAGCCAGGCTGGGGGTTTAGGGTGGCAGAGGGGGCCAGAGCTTGGTGCCTTCAGCCCTGGGCTCAGGATGCTTCCCACTGTCCAGTGCTGGATAGAACTGAACAAAGGGAAAAGTCTAACTTCTCCATGCTGCCATCAGTAAAAATATAGTGGACTTTTCTACAAAGATTATGTACACACATTTATGGAGGTATAAACTTTTATATATGCCTATATGTGTATGTCTGAACACACACACACACACGCACACACGCACACATACACACACCCCACCACTCACTTAATCCCCCCATAGCCTCACAAATGCCAGATTAACATCCCTATTTTTCACATGACAAGATTCAAGCCCAGAAAGATTAAGGGGCCTTTTCAGGGTCACACAAACAGGAAACAGAGCAAGGACGCTTGTTCACAAAGGATCCTAGAGCAAGCGCTGGGAGGGGCCTTGGAGGTCATCCAGTCCAACATGCTGATGTTGTAAAAGGGAAAATCCAGGCCCCAAAGGGTGACAGGACCCACCAAGGGCCACATAGCTGGCAAGCATGTGAGCATAGTCTTGTGTCCACAGAAGATCCTGGACACAGAGGGGATCATCCAGGCCAAAGTGCTTACTTTATACATTAGTAAACCGAGGTCCAGAGAGGGTAAGTGATCTTTCCTGGGCAACAGAGCAGCTGATGCAGCACTAGGATTCCAATTCTGCCTCACAGCGACTTGCAGGAATCCTTTCTGCTCAGCTTCAGCTGATACCACATGGAAGTAAATCACAGCATTTGAGTTGGAAGGGACCCGAGAAGCCACCGCCTAATGCAACTCTTATCTAAAAAAATAATGTAAAGCACCCACTGTGTGGAGTCATCGAATCTCTGCTTGAAGACCTCCATTTGCACCCACACTTTTAAGGAAGTTTCCCCTGACATTTTGCTGAAAGTAGTACCTTTGTTGCCCCTACCCTTTTCCTCCAGGCCTCCCCTCAAGAGCCCCCCTCCAGATCCTTGTAGCAGTGATCACCTTGCCTCACCAGAGTCCTCACCTCTCCTACTTCTGTCCATCCTGGACTCAAGCTCCCCATCTTAGTAAAAGATTAGGGCCATAACCCAAACCAGTAATCCATATGGGCTCTGAGTACAATGGACAGAGGCTTTCTTTCTCCCCCTCATGGCTTGGTAAACAGCCTAAGGTCCCCTGGGCATTTCTAGCTGTCACATCCCAAGTTGGGCTCACACTGTTTGAGCTCCAGATCCACCATACCTTTTTTCTTCTTCTTCTAATTACCCTTTCATCACACTCCCATTCTCTGTCCTTGTGAATCTGACTTTGCGAATGTGACTTTGGGACCTTTAAATGTATTAATTTCTTACACACAAGCACAGGTCTTTACATTTTTCTCTAATAAATTTCCTCTGGGGTCCTAGACACAGAGAAGTCAGAGGCCATATAGAGCAAGCTTTTCATTTTATAGATAACGAAACTAAGGGCCAAAAAGATTAAGTGATTTCTCCAAGGGCAGTGGACAGAGCACTGAGCCTGAAGTCAAGAGGACTCCTCTTTCTGAGTTTAAATCTGGCCTCAGACAATGACTAGCTGTGTAAACCTGAGCAAGTCACTTAACTCTATTTGCCTTAGTTTTTTCATCTGTAAAATGTGCTGGAGAAGGAAGTGGCAAACCGCTCCAGTGCCTCTGCTAAGAAAGCCCCCAGTGGAGTCACAACTGAACAACAGAGGTTGTGTCTGATGTAGGATTTGAATGCAGGTCCTCTGTCTGGAGAGCCACCATGCTTTCTTCTCTACCATCCTTCTCTTATATGATTTGGCCCATGTTCTAGCCTAATAGAGTCCCTCTGTTTCCTTCTTCTGTTCTCCAGTATATTAGTTCTCCTTCCTAGCTTTGTATCATTTGCAAACCATACAAATGTATAAGTTTCCCATCTGGTTTTACTGGGACCCTGTGATATTTCATCAAGCCCCTGTCCACAGTGATATTTTGGCCTGTTCCATAGCTGTTGGTGAAAAGCTCTGTATTTCTCATCAGTAATAATGGAGGAAAGATGTGAGCCCAGGAAATGATTATCCTAGTAACAGGAAATAAATATTTGGGGAGCTTGAGGGAAAAAACAGAAAATGAGAACAAAGAGAATGGAGTGAGACAGAAATGGGCCTGACTTCTGTTAGGCACAGAGGTTGGGGGAAGGGGTGGTCTTCCTGCAGTGAGAGACTGCCAGCTGAGGTGTGGCACATTCTGCCTATACCAGTCTTGATCCAAGGGTGAGGAAGCTCTGGAGCCCCTGCTGGACAGAGACTAGGGCTCTGGTGTACAGCACAGGAGAACTAAAGTGCATGGATTAAATTAGAATGCATCTCACTGCTACAGGGGCTGATGAGCCCAAAGTGGTTCCACATGGTGAATAAAAGCCTGATCCTGGAGAGGAACAACACTTCTTTCTCTCTTCACCCCCAATACTCCCCATGACTGCAGATTGCCCTCTCCATCCCAGCCAGCAATTGCTACAGCCAGATTTGACATCCAATCCATTCAGAGGGAACATGGCATCTCTTTCTAGCCAAATAAGTTATATTTGCAGCACATCCCAAACACAAGATTTTAGAGTTGGATTGTGCCATAAAGTTCACTTACTCTGACTACTCCCATTTTACAGAGATGGAAATTGAGGCTTATATGGAGGTGGGGGAAGAAGACTTTTTGAAGTCACAAAAGTGAAAGAACTGGGATATAAATGTGGGTCACAAAATTACACAAGAGCCACACTGGAACGGACTCCAAGGTATTTCATCCCATAGGTGAACTAGAGTCTCTTCTATAACATATAGCGCAAGACGGCATCTAGCCTCTGTTTGAAGACCTAGAATGAGAGGGAACCCACTACATTCTAAGGTAGCTAATTTCACTCTTGAATAGCTATAAAGATGACTTCACTTTTTTCATCAGGCTGAAATTTGCCTCTTTGCAATTCCCACTCCCACCTCCTAGTCTTGAACTAAGGGGCTAAGCAGAAAAACAATCTTTCTTCCTCATGAGAGTTCTTCAGTCACTTGAAGACAGTGGACTCCCCTCACAGCAGGTGACCTTTTCTCCAGGTCAAGAAGGACCTGTTTTTTTTTTTCAGTTTACCCTCATGAAGATTGAAATTGATACCCTTACCAAACTTGGTCAGCTCCCTAGAAATGTTTAATCCAGATGCTAACCTCAGCCATCTTATTCCCATCTCAGAGCTCCAGACCAAACTTGATCTTCTTTCCAGTCTTCCATCTAGGCCATATGAAAATAGTATCAAAGCAGTATCACCTTGGCTTCTAGAAGGAACACATCCTTTAGTTCCCATATGGCTCAATCTGCGTACCAACCCCGTGAATTCCTAGGCTGTAACACCCTTCCCAGGCTGAATCTCCTCTTTACGTGTTTGCCATCTGCCCCGTTAGAATATAAGCCCTGGAGGGCAGGTACTGTTTTTTTTCCCCCTCTGTGTCTCTAGCACGTATGACAGTTCTTGGTACATAGTAATCACTCCATAAATGTATTTAATTTATTCAATCATTTGAACTACTTACTCTTCTTTCTCTATTGGTATGACCTTGAAAGCCTGACCACTGAAAAACCAGCTTGGTCTTTTTGGAGCTTGAGGTCCCCTAAAAACGCTGATCTTTTTCAGAAAAAAAAACAAAAACCCAAAACTACCATCTAGCTAAGCCTCCCCCATCTTGTGCTCAAGTCATTTTTTATTACAAGGGTAAAATTTTACTTTTATTTCTACTAATTTTCATCTTATTAGATTCTGCTCAGCGTTCTACCCTGCTGAGCTATAATTGGATTCTGACTGTCATAGATCATGGATCCATTGAAATGTCAAAGTATCGGTATTTTCAGAAGTTGAACACAGAGAAGTTGTTAGTTCCCTTTAGAATATCCCATCTTCAGTTTCTCAAATCCCTTCTGCTCTGACATTCTCTGTTAACTGTTCTTAGGCCCTACCTCTGTCATTCTCTATCATTTATCTTAAGGTCTTTTTCAACCTTGACATTTGTGGTTCTAGGTTCTAAGATCTTTTCTCCTTCTGAAATCCTTTTTCCCAAGATGCCTCTGAACTCTGCCATTGGATGTTCTTGGTTTCTTTCAGCATTTACATTCTGTGTTCTACAAACCCTACCAGTTATGACATTCTATGTTCTAATATGGCAATCAGTCCTGATGTTTTGTATTCTGTGTTCTAAGGTCTTTCCATCATTAATATTCTATGCTATATGTTCCTTCATCCTATGAAAGTAAGCCAGTAACACATGCAAAATAAATTTTACATTGATGGAGTGAATTTCAGAACAGGAGCTTTCATCTCTCCTTTTCCTCCAGGGCCCTCTCCAAAGTACTGAAAATCAGCACATTACTAGAAAAGAAAAGCACCCTGAGTATTGTAGGTGTATGGGTTTGAAAAACCTGCCAGTCGCTTCTCATTGAGGCAATCAGAAATGCCATCAACTGTAATGAGAAGCACCCTGATAGAAAGGAGAGTTGCTTAGCAACAGATTCCATGATTGAAACCCTTATTGATGCTTTGACTACGGATCTGGGAGAGGAGCGGTGAGGTGACAGCCACGGTCTAAAATCTCACATTAAAAAAAAAAATAATGCCTCCAGTATCTTGACATCAGGGAAGTATATATAGGACCCAGAAAATCTGGTGTCCAGTTAGGTAGTCTATCTCTGTCAAGTTCCAATAAGGTTGACTCTATTAAAAATTTTGGAAATGACGTGAAGGGCACAAAGTTGGCCCTTAGAGCACACTCAGTGTGTGCTCAGTGCTGCATATAGACAGAGCTGAAAACTTGCTCTACCTCCTAAGTTGCCTTTCTACCTCTCCAACAGACTCCAGGACATCACCTTTATATCCTATAGACCTGTCAGTCACCCAATTGTCCATTTGAAGCATTCCTCCTCCTGAGCTTGGAACTTTCTGATGGCACTACTTACAAATGCAACCCCATCTAGTGCCTGCCACATATTAGATACTCACAAAATGATTGTGGTTTGATTGATCCTTGGACCTGCTCTCCCATGGTAAAAGTCTTGTTCATTTTGACTCAACCCTCACTTTCACCTCATATAGTCATCATTTCCCAAATGAGATCATTCTATATCTTGAACCTCTCCTCTCTCTCTTTTCTCACTGTTTACCTTGCTGATACTGAGCTATATTACCCCCATATGCACAATTGCAATAGTCTCCTAACAGGTCTTCTGCTTGCCAATCTCTCAGGCCTCTAAACTGTCCTTCCCATGCCTGCTGACTAATTTTCCTTAGTGTACAATCTGGTCTTGTCACTCATTTTCAAAAATCTCTAGTTTCCCTTCTTGCTTACAGGGTGAAGTTGAAAGCTCTTTGTGTTTCTAGCCTTAGCTCCTACTACTCCCTTGCATATAATCTATACTTCGGTTAAATTGAGTTACTTTGTTCTTGAGCACATCTGTCACTTTTAAGACTATGAGACTTTGCCCAAAGAATTCCCTCTGTCTTAACTGGCATCTCACTATCTTTACTTAGTGGATTCCTACCCATATATTGAAGATAAAGCCACCTAATGGCTCCTCCTTGACAAGCATTCCTCTACCCTTTGTTCCTCCATTGGTTATTACCTAATGCTTAATCTGGACTTCTCTAATGTAGTTATCATACATCCATTATACTTTGCTATGCTAGGGCTTCATTCCTGTCCCAGACTGACTTCTATGTGGAAAGGAACAGTGACTTCTCAACTTTGTCCTTGTCCCAGTGACATTCCCAGTGCTCTATACAGAAAAGGTGGGTCCCACCAAGTTGTAAAGACTTTAACAGGCTCCATAATTGTTGAATGAGGACCAGGCTAACTACTTTCAGAAATATTCATCCCCAGATTGTCAATGAAGCCAATGAAAGCAGGAGATGGATTCTTTGGCCATATCAGCTTTCTGAATTTAGTAAGAGGAAAAGGACTCATATTCACAAAATACCTATAGTAGCTCTTTTTGTAGTGGAAAATAACCAGAAAGTAAGGATGTTCCTATCCATTAAGAAATATATGATAGTACATGAAAGTGATGGGATACTAGTGTGCAATAAGAAATCATGAAGGACATGCTTTCAGAGAAGCTTGGAAAGACTTGCTTAAAGTGATGTAGAGTCAGAAGAACAATTTATGCTAAAAGATCAGTATTATGAACATGATCAATTTTGAAAGACTTAGGAACTCTAATCAGCAGCAATAATCCACTATGATTACAAAGGAACAGTGACGAAGGATGCTACCTGACACAGAGTTGTGAGATAGAATCTTGTATTAGAGATCCTAAAAGCAGGCCAGTGGAATTTGAACATAGAGTGTGAGGAGAGAAGTAAAGCATAAGAAGACTGGAAGGGTAGACAGGATCAAGGCTGTCTTGAAAAGCCAAAGAGAACTCTTGATCTTAGAGGTAATGAGAACTCCTGGAGTTTGTTGAGCAGGAGAATAACATGGCCACACCTGTACTTTTTGGAAGCTGAATGGAGGATGGACTGGCATGAGGATAGATTTAAGGCTGGGAGACCCACTATAAATAACCTAGGTGTGAATTAATGAGGACCTGCATCATGGGTTGAGTGGAGAAAGGCGATATTGTGAGAGATAATGGGAAGGTGGTAATGACAAGTTTTAGCAATATATTGGATATATGTCCTTAGTACAAGTGGGGAGTTAAGAGATGATGAACCTAGGTAATTGAATGTAACAGAGAAGTTGGGAAGAGGGGAGGGCTCTGAGAGAGAGAGAATGGGTTCCATTTTGGAAGCATAGATCTTGAGTTTTTTATGTATTGAACTGAGATTCATGGTATCTGAGTTCTAGCCCCACCTTTATCACCTATATCCATTCTGAGACCGTTAAGAGACAGTTGAAGCAAAGGAAGAAGCTGGCCAGGGCCAGCGATATTTCATAGATACAGTATTATTTGTGACATAATTTTCATTATCCTTATGACATACACATTTTCCTTTTGATAGTTTAAGACACGCATGTTACTGTTAAGGTTAAGGTCACTATAGAAGTCAGGGATGGGACAGTTTTGAAACTCTGTTCATCCCTTCTCCATGCTGCCTTTTAAATAATGTATAGCAGGAGAAACAGTGGGATTTTATCAGTTGAGTTTAGATCTGGGCTTCAAAATACAAGTTTAACAATATAGAGTGGGGAGGCATGGTCAGGCAGCAGGTTTCATGGGAAAGACCAGAAGCATATCATTTGGAGGTCATATTATTTTATATGATCATTGGATCAGGGAAGTTAGAGTAGGAAGGTGCCTCAGAGGAGAAGAATGAGACATATTCTGCTGGGCCTAAAAGGGCAGAATGAGATACATTGATTAGAAGTTGCTATGGTTGTGAGCTAAGGCTGAAGACAGGCAGACAGGAATGACTAACAATTCTAGGTTTTGCGAAATGAAATGGCTTCTTTAGAAGGTAGTGGATGAGCATTTGTTGGAAGTCTTCAAGTCAGATCTAGACGATCATTTACTGGTTACATTTTAATTATGATTCCTCTTTGGCTGTAGTCTGGGCTAGATGGTCTCTGGGATCCTTTTCAATTCAGAAATTCTATGATTCTCTAATGATTGTCTAGTACAAAACACTCATTGAGTAGATGAGGAAACCAAGAATGGAGGGGGCATGTTAAATAACTTTTCCAAGCACATACAATTACTGATTATTATGGTAACAGCAACAAGAAAAAGAATTAAAGAAAGAGAAGAAAAAAAGAAAAATAAAATGGAAGATACAGAGATTCATAGTAATGACAGATAGATGATGATAGATAGATAGATGGATGGATGAATGACAGATGGATAGATGGATGGATGATAGATGAATAGATAGATATAAAGGTGGATGATGGATGGATGGAAATATAGATGGAGAGAGAGAGAGATAGATAAATAGATGGATGGATCAATAGATAGATGGATGTTACATTGAAACATAGATAGATGGATAGATACCTATATAGATACATATTGTACTCTTAAAAAGATTAGAAAGCTACGGAAATGGCAGAAGGAGGAGGAGGAAGGGAGGAGCCACATAGCCACACTTTGCAGATGCTTTACAGATCTGTTATTGTGAAGTTCCAGGGGACTGATGATCTTGATAGTTAGGAGGATGTAGTGCTGATCAGTATGATTGGTACATATGTACTAGCTTAGAATCCAAGTCCTTCCATGTTGTTTCTTAGCCTTTTGGATGCACCAACCAAGGGACTTTGAGAGAGTGAGTGAGCTCCAAAGGAACACTCTCTTCGAGTTTTTTCAAATGCATTTGGAGGTGGACACATTTTCCTTTTAGGCACCTTCACATTTTTCTCCTGTACCAAGTGCAACCATGGTGTCTGGAGCTTGGTGCTTTTACCACCCACAAGCATTGGGGTTTTTAAAAAGAAACAATTATATAATTCACCCCCAAAAGTTAAATCAGACACAACTGGTTCCAAGATAATCAGTCAAGCCATTAAAAACCTTTTCTGTACTTATATCTTACCGACTTTTATCATAATTCAGAGATTTTGAGCAGCATGAGTCACAGAGAAAGGAAAAAAAAATAAAACACCCAGCCTGGTGCTGTAATCAGCATATTACATCTCTCCAATGACTCATCGCATCAGACTGAAGTCAGTACAAACAGACCTCTTGTCAAAAGACAGTATAGTTGAAGAAAAAAAGAGAGAGAAGGGGGAAAGTGCTGTAGACAGGGCCTTTTGGCTTCCCAAGTTTGCATTTTCTTCTGAGAAGATTGAGGAGGGAAGAACAAGCGTGCGCACACACACACACACACACACACACACACACACACACACTCACATACACAGGCTGAGTCACACCCCTGGAAAAAGGGGCCTGCAGTATGCAAGAACAAACATTTTCTTCTGAATAAAGTCTCGCAGGAAAAGGAGAATCAGCCAGGATGTGTGAGACGGGTGTGATTCCATCAGATGCTGTTCAGTTGAATCTGTCACATTCAATTAAATCTGTCATTGCTGGAGACACATGGGGACTTGTCTGGGAGATAAGGATATGGGAGAGTCAGGATGTGGATCCCAGCTCTGCCACTCACTGACTGTGGGATTCTGGGCAATGCCCTCTCTCCTTCTTCCTCTCCACTCAGTTGGCAAGGTTTTATCAAACACCAACTGCGTTCAGTCACTGTGCCATCAATCAACACTCATTAAGCACCTACTGTATGCTGGGCACTGGAACAAAGAGACAAAAGACAGACCATCTCTCAAGGACCTCACAATCTAACAGGGAGACATTATGCAAACACACACATACAGACAAGGATATGAAGAACAAAAGGAAATAATGAACAGCAGGAGGCTCTAGAAATAAGATACCCAAGTAGAGCAAAATAAAGGCAAACTGGAATAACTGTTGTCATCACAGAGCTCACCTTCTACTGAGAGAAGCTAATACATAAATGTACACAGAAAATTAAATACAAAATACATATAATGTATGTGTGTGCTGTGCGTGTGCGGGGGGGTACCGGTGCAGTGTATAGAGTACAACCTTGGAGTCTAGAAGACCTGAATTCAAATTCAGCTTCAGATACTTACTAGCTTGTATGACCCTGAGCAAATCACTTACCCTCTGCTCCAGGTTTCTCATCTGTCCAATGGGGATCATAACATCCTCTCCCTCCCAGGGCTGCTGTGGGGATTAAATGAGAAAATTGTGCAAGTGCTTAATCTGCCGACACAGATGTCACTTCTTGTTGTTGTTGTTAGTGTTATTACTGCAAGAACAGCTGTAACCACAACTGCTACTACTGCTGCTGCTACTGCTACTGCTACTACTACTACTACTACTACTACT
>CM053585.1:8263932-8308318 GCA_028646515.1 Pseudochirops corinnae | reverse complement strand
ATTCCATTACATTCATATACCATAGCTTGTTTAGCCATTCCCCAATTGATGGGCATCCCCTATATTTCCAGTTTTTTTCAACCACAAAGAGAGCTGCAATAAATATTTTTGTACATATGGGACCTTTTCCCACTTCTGTGATCTCTTGGGGATATAGAGGGACTGTTCTTTTTATTATTTTTTTTTGACATTCTTAAATTTATTTACTTTTAGTTTATAACATTCAGTTCCACAATCCCTTTAGTTTCAAATTTACTACCTCTCCCTCTCCTCTCCCCTCCCCTCCACGGGGGTATGCAATCAAGTACAGGATCTAGAAATACCTTCACATTAAACATCAGTCAAGTTGTAAAGAAGGATTATAACCAACGTAATGAACAATGAGAAAGAAGAAACAAACAAAATAACAAAAAAAAAAAAAAGAGAGAGAGCAAGTAGTTTGTTTCAATCTGCATTCAGATTCTGTAGTTCTTTCTCTGGATGTGGATATCCCCTTCCATCATGAGTCTTTTGGACTTGTCTTATAAACTTGTATTGCTGAGAGGAGCCCAGTCTATCAAAATTAGTTATCAAACATACAATACATCTGTAATTCTGTACAATGTCCTCCTGGGTCTGTTCTCCTCACTTAGCAGGAGTTTATATAAGTCTCTCAAGGCTGTTATGAAGTTTGTCTGCTCCTCATTTCTTATAGCACAATAGTATCCCATTACATTCATATACCACAAACTGTTCAGCCATTCCCCAATTCATGGACATCCCCTTGATTTCCAATTCTTTACTACCCCAAAAAGAGCTGCTGTAAATAATTTTGTACATATAGATCTTCCTCCCACTTGAATGATCTCTTTGGGATACAGTCCTAGAAGTGGTATTGCTGGATCAAAGGGTATGCATGTTTTATAGCCCTTTGGGCATGATTCCAGATTGTTCTTCATAATGGATGGATCAGTTCACAACTCCACCAACAATGCATTAGTGTTCCAAATGGACACAATAAAAATCACCTACATCACAATGTTTTTTGTGAAGATCAAAGACTTTGCAAACCTTAAAAGCCTATAGAAAAAAAATACACACTATTATACCATCATCATCATCATCATCATCAATATCACAAATTATTACAGATGATGTAGTTGAGGTTAAAGGAGGTTACACAGCCAGTAAGGGTGAAAGCATGGACCTGGAACTGTGTCTTGTGATTCCCAGCCTCTATCTCTCTCCACTGCACCACACTGCCTGTCTCACTCACTGGCCTGTGCTTTAAGGAAAAAAAAAATCACAGTACTGTCATTTGGACAGAAATCATTGTGAGACTAGCTCATATAGAACCGTTTAGCATGGGGAGCCTTGAAAGTTTCTTCTCAAGTTCTTGGGTGTTAAGAAATAAAAACAAAAACAACAAAAAATGACCTTTTACAGTCTGGAAATGATTAACAGTGGGCACTGTTCCTTTCCAGGTCCTCTGTGAGATTCCTGGTTCCTAACTTCCTAGTTAATTTTTCCAAGAGAATAAGTGCCTCTTCCTCCTTCTCAAGTAAACATCTTTCTTCTTCCAGCCACATGATGATTAAGAGAGTGGCTCAGAAATGGGAAGGGATTTCAAGCCAGTTGACCTGAGTTTTAGTTTGGAATTTGCAAGCAGTGTCAATTTCTCTTTCTTCAGTGGTAAGATATGGATCAGCACCACCTCCCTGATGTCGTGGTCCTCTTTGAGAATGAAGGGCAAACAACAACAGATTTCTCTTGCTAGAGGGTTATCATCCTCTTCCTACAAACCACTGAAGATAAGGTTTGGGATGTCTAAAGACCCTACTCCTCCTGCTCAAAAAGTCAAATATAATAAAGCACATGAAGGTACTTTTCAAAACTTGTCATTGTGCAAGATTGTTTGTTGTTGTAAGTAACCAAAGATGGTGATGATTAGACTGAGCCTCTTGTCTAGACTATTGAAATTTGAGGGATACTTACTCCATCACCAAATATGTGGGCTTTTATTACAAGCTCTGTATTCTGGGGGGGGGGGGAGTATAAATATGCCCTCTGTGCTGTCATCCAAGTCAATATTGAACATGGCAGCACCAAGGACAGAGATCTGAAGCAATCCACCGGAAGGAAGATTGTTCACCATGTTGACATCAATTGTTAACCAACTCTTTCCTTTCCTAGGTTATATTAATTAGTTCTCTTATCTCCCACTCTGTGCTTCTTTCTGACGTCAGGGCTTTTTCAGGGTTTTCAGGTTTTCAGGGCTATAGTTTTCCGAGACTACATTTTTTCCTTTTTTGTTAAATCAAAAGTACACTGGATTACTTGTATTTTGTCAGCACCTCTCCTATTTCCCTTGATTTTTTACATAGAGCATGAGCAGTGATTCTTGGATCTTATCTATCCATTATTTGGAACATTCATTTAGGATAGAGAATTTGAATTCATTCAAATTTATGGTACACTCCCTCTTTGAAAATCTTGGACCTTGATTCTTTCTCAGCCATTTTTACTCTTTTCTTTCACAGTTATTAAGGTCTCCTGAAAAATTATTCAAACATTAAGTCATCCACTAAAAATCAGTGGCCTAAATGCTCATTTCTTTTTTTTTCTTTTTTCCCCTAAACATGCTTAAAAAAAAAAAAAGAAGCATTTTCATTGTTCATACCATTTTCCCCACTTCTTTCTGATATTCTCTGAGTTCCATTCCACTGTTTTGCAACCAGCCGTGGTCCATGTATCATTTGATCTTGTATCACATGGAGAAATGGATTTCTTTGCTGTTTGCTACACATATGTGTCTATTGCAGAATTGGTTTTGGTGGAAAGGGTGTCAAGCCTTGAATATAAAACTTGGAATTTCTCATTTTCTCACTAATAATAGTCATCAATAATTTAACTTGGGAGCAGCTAGGTGGTGCAGTGAGTAGAGCACTCGCCCTGGATTCAGGAGGACCTGAGTTCAAATCCAGCCTCAGACACTTAACAATTATTAGCCATGTGACCTTGGGCAAGTCATTTAACCCCAATTGCCTTGCCTTCTCCCTCCAAAAACAAAAAAGATTTTCACTTGAAGCTAAAAATTGTATCCCTAAACTAATAATATTTAAGGAACCAGATAGATAAAATTCTAGTCCAATACTCCTTCTCTGTGACTTCTGGTCCTTAGCTCCTACTTCCCCTCCTGAAAGACAACAGGAGAAAGGGATAGGGTAGGACACACTGGAGATGTATTTCTTGCTCCTCTACTAATGCACACACACACACATGTGCACACACACACATACACACAGAGTAATATACTTTTAAAATGTTAAATAAATGAGAATTATCAGTATTATTATTACTATGAGGAGGAGATTAAAAGACAAATTTCCCAGTGTCCCTTCAAAAATGGCGAATCTGTGCCAATAATTTGGACTGGATAAGGCCATAGGAATGATCTACTCTGGACTCCTTGTTTTTTAAATGAGTAAACAAAGGCCCAAAAAGAGAAATCAGCTTTCTTAAGGTCACTTAGTATGTTGATGGGAGTCAGGATGCAAACATGGGTCTCCTGATTTCCCTACATCAAGGTACTTTTCACTACTACTCTCCCAGCACTGCCTAGTGAAACTAGCTAGAAATTGCAATGGGACAGGCATGTGACCGAGGTTTCTGGTTTTGGATTTTTATTTGCTTATTTGAGTAATTATTCTCCACCCCACCCCCCAAGAACAATAGAAAAAAAACAGAAATGCACACATGCGTGCACGTGTGAGCGCACACACACACACACACACACACACACACACACAATTCTCCCTGCTCACTTATTAGGGCTTCTTTATCTAATCGTGGTCAGCAGGACCTTGGGCAGAGGGAAGTAAGCATTCAAGGTGACCTACTCCTTTAATGACAAAGAACACCTGGTTCCAATCTGGAGACAAGCTCTGTCTATGCCCACGCCAGCTCACTCAGTCTGAGAGTCAGGTCTGTGTGACTGCCAAGGAGCAGGAGGGAGGCTGGCAGGCAGAATGTGGCAGCCACCACTGAAAGCCTTTGGGGCTAGCTTTTAACCGGTGGAATATGATAGGGGAACAAAACATCACTGGCTCTCAGGTCAGAGGCACAGAACTTGAATTCTGGCTCTACTAAGTAGTACTTCTGTAAACCTAGTCCCCTATTGCTTCTAGGATCAAATATAAAATCCTCTGTGCAGTCTGTAGGCCCTTTGGAATTGAGTCTCCTTCCTTTCTTGCACTCTAGTTGCTCCCCAAGTTCCATGAGGCAGTGATGGCGGTCTCTGGCTGCTCCTCTCCCTAGACACTCCATTTCCCTTCTCTGCACTTTTCTCCTGGTAGTGTCCCTTGCCTGGGATGCTCCCCCTGTTCATCTTTGCCTACTTATTTTCTGGAGCTTCCTTTAAGACTCATTTCAAATCCTATCTGCTACAGTAGATCTTTCCTACTCCCACCCTTTCTAACCTCCGTTGAATGACAACTATTCTTCCATCTACTCTGTCTTTATATTTTCTTCATTATTTTCATGTTTTTCTTTTCTTTAGAATGTGACTCTTGGAGGGCAAGGACAGAATTGTTTAAACTTTCTTTGTATCCCTAGCACTTGGCACAGTGCCGGGAATATAGAAATTTCTTAATAAATATCACAAAAACACATAATCTAGAAATAAAAAAAATTGTGAGTGAGAGAGTTGACTGAATGAGATTATATATGTAAAGCACTTCCCAACCAAACTCTTCCACCTGTTGGGCTAGAGCTAGAAAAAGCAGACTTGACATTTGGTTTTATTGGTATAGGTAAGTAAACTCCTTCTACTAAACCAGGTCAGCACCTTCTCTGCAATTTATAGTCAAGAGCTGGCTAGAACAGTGAGAAGTTAAATGACTTTCCCAAGATGACACAGTCAGAATGGAGCCTATCTTTGCTTGATATGTGCTTCCCTATCCCCCTCTGAAGAACCCATCACTTTAGTTTACCAGAAACTGGTATTCCATTTGTTTTCAGTTATTTAACATCCCCAGAAGAGTTTTGATATTCAATAAAGGAACCGTTCTTTGAAATCATTCAGAAAACTGGGCTATTTCCCAAAGGAAATGCAACTCAGTATACTCTTCCCATTTAATTCTGGACTCAGTCCTTGTGCCGTCCATAGAATCCACACAAGGTAAGTAGACTCAGATGGATCAGATCAACTTCAAATTATCTTCATGGCCAGAACAATGTGCATTAGTCATCCATGTTATTTATCCCATGTGCATGGCTAGTCCAAACTCCTTTTAGGGATTCTGGGTCTCATTTAGAAGACTATGCACTATTTCAGGGCATGATAAAATCAACACAATGTCACCTACAGCAGAAGCATATGAAAGACATCACCATCAAGTAGGAATTTCTCTTCTAATTGGAGTCTGTGTTGGTCATTTTTCATGACAAAATATTTTTAGCAAACATAGAGCTCCCTAGTTTGTGATTTGCTGGATACTACCAATCAGAAGGTTTTTAAACAAAGGTTATCTATGATGCCTTATATTTTGAAGAATCTTCTATTTTTGTACAAAATAAAATATGCACAAAAGTTCCCTACCTGAGAGATCTTGTCTTGAAGGCATCGAAAGATGAAACTGGGAGGAGAGCAATCATACATGAGTTATGGAAAGCAAAAAAAAAAAAAAAAAAAAAAGACAAAATCATCGAAGCAAATTGTTTTTCTTTCTTTCCATCAAGGAGAGTGGTTCCATACATTTAGACACTAATGTCATAATCTCCAATATGCTGCATAGGAAATAGAAATGATAGTCATGAAAACAAAGATGGGAAGCAAAGTTGGATTGACTGAAATCTAATCTGAAGAGGGTTCTTTTTGGAGGTGATGTGAATTTGTGACTAGTGAAGGATTGATTTTCAAGGTATGTTGGGAAGTGGGAAGGGAAGGAAGAAGAGCAAAAGTCTGGAAACATCCTAAGCATTATTATCCCAAAAATCAAAAACAAAGCTAAGAAAATATTAAAATTCCTCACCAATTTTGTCATCTCTACAAAATCTTTATAACATACAAATGTCTCAGGTGTTTCTTTGATGAAAATAGAAGGGAACAGATAGGCTTTTATAGATAGAATTAGTTTAATGGATAGAGAGCCAGCTTCAAACCCAGAAGATCTGGGTTTAAGTCTAACCTCTTGCTGGCTTTGTGATCCTGGGGAAATCAGTTAACTTCTCAGTGTAGCAGGCAACCTTTGAAGACTATAAATTACAGATAAAATCCAACACACACTGGTGAATTTTCTCATCTAGGAGTTCTCTTCACAGTAGGCTTTTGGTAAAAGTCAATCATAACCTTGGAAAGTTGTGTTGATTCATGTTGCCTTTGGATGCCCATTAATATCAACTTTTAATTTTAGTCTCTTTTCTCTGTTTATCATTTCCTATTTATCCTGTATATAGTTTACATCTTATGTATGGGGTTGCACATTATCTTCCCCTGCTGTGCTGTATGGGATGCTCAAGTAGAACCAGAACTTCTGGTGTGAGGATTTGCCAAGCCTTCTTCAGGGCTCCTCACCCATCTTTGGTGTCCAATTTCACCTAGCTGTCACCTGTAGCTCCAAGAAGCTGAAGCATGCACAGTGGCCACATCCCGTAATCCATCTTAGTAAACGGGTTAAACCAGGTTGAGGGTAACTGACAAGCCTCAGACCTGTCACTGAGTTGGAGTAGGGGTGTCTACCCTAAGCATGTGAAGAATTCCCTCTGCAGAATGGGTGAATGGGAACAATTTGTTCCAATGGCCATGAAGGTGGCTGAAGCAGGTGCTGAAGCATGGAGCACTTAGAGCTTGATCAGACATGGAAGATTCCAACATCATCCACTGCATTCAGACATTACCAGTGGTCCTGACTTTGTCCTGCTATTGGAAGAGAGAGTGAGGCTGCTGACTTTGTGCAACTCTGCTCACTTAAATCCAATGAAGTACTGGTTAAAGCATCATCTCATGATGTCATTGGTTCTCTTCAAAAACAAAGGACAACCAAAACAGATCCTTAGCTCCTTGAGTGCAAGAACTGTTTTTTGTCTCTTTGTGTATTCCCAGAACTTAGCATGGTGCCTATAACAAAGCCAGTGCTTAAAATATTGATTGATTCTCCCCTTTAAGCATGGTTTCCCTGGTTTTCAAGAATGAAGGACACACTGAGATTCCCCTAGATTCTAGGGCCTAGAAGCAAATGAGGGAAAGAGGAAGTGGCTGGAACTGACAGGATCTTCTGAATGCTTTCACAGTCAATCACAGAGCTTCCTCTCGAGTGTGTGTGTAGCCTATCAGAACTAGTTCCAGAATGTCAACACATGTTCCACTGTCTTGCCAAAGAAATTCCCTTGAATGATATTTCCGATTCTTCAGAAGCAGGATTGCCAACTTCTCCATGGGAGGGAGCTGCATTAGGCAAATAAACTCTTCAGTCCTACAGGTATTATTGATCCCATTTTGTGGATGAAGAAACTGAGACTCCTAGAGGGAAAATGACTTGCCAAGGTCACAGAGTAGGTGGCATGTCTGGGATTCAAATCCAGGGTTCTTTCTGTTGCTTGTGAGGTTGGGAAACTTTGATTTCCCAGCAAGCTGCTGGCCGTAATTCATTCTAACACTTAGGCAAGACTGTCCCCTTTAGGGTACTTGGGAGGGCTAGCTTTGGATTTGCCACAGAAAAGTCCTTTGAGAGAGAGTTTGGGGGTAGAGAGGAGAAAGAGTGGAAATGGTTGAGAGCTGTCAACTAAGTAAACATGCCGGGTCTTGTTTGTACAGATGTTGAGGTAAGGCAATTTAAAGTAATTAACTAAGTAAACAGACTAGAAACAGGGAATTGTCAAGGTGTCTCCAGAGTCCTCTAGACTCTTTAGTCCCCTAAACCAAGCCAGGGCTCTGTAAACATTGCTGGAGGCCCTGAGAAAGTATGGAAGTATTTGTGAGAAGTCAAACTAGCCATTGGTTCAACCCCCAGGAGCTCTGATCTGAAATAGACTTCCCAGTCTTTGGTGCTGTGAGGGTACAATGAGCTGCCCCCTTCCCCATCAGATCAGCACTATGTGAAAGTGCATTCAATAGAAAGTAGAACTTATCATCAAGGGACTTAGCTTCCAACTCCAGCTCCACCAATCACTATCTCTACAACCTTGAACATGTCACTTAACATCTGTAGGCCTCAGTTTCCTCATCTGTAACATGAGAAGCTTGGAATAGATGTTCTCTAAAATCCTTTTCAGCTCTAAATCTGTTATCCTTTAACCTAATCCATTTCACAGATGAAGACCATCGAGGTAGTAGTCAGTGGAAAAAAGGTAGGGACTTAAAAGCATGAAAAAGAAGCTCTAAGTCAAGTCCATTTTGCCCAATGTTCCACTAAACATACTGACCCAGTAAAGACTTAAATATTATGCTTTTGAGACTTGAAGCAATCAACATGAAAAACAAACCCAGACTAACGTTTTAAGGCTGAAGAATTTTAAGGTTGAATAATTCAGTTGGAGACTTGGAATTTACTGAAGTTGCTTAGACATAAAGAAGTGGGGATGGGGGTAGAGGACACAGGTGTAGGACACCTTCACAGGTGAAGGATCACAAATCCTTTTGGATCTTCTTGTTGTAAATAATTATTTTTCCTAATTAAACACCAAGTTCAGTTGCATCTGGCTACAGATGGAATTGAACTTATTAGAATGCTCTATAAATTTTGGCACCCTAGGAAAAAGCCCCAATTGTCTGCCTTAGTTACATCTCTGTTGCCCATTCCAACCAATGTTGTGGCATATATGCCAGGTACTCACCAGGGTGCTGGATTAGCATCATGTCTTAAGTAGTGGGTATCATTCAGGGACAAGGTAACTCAGACTGAAAAATATTCAGGCTAGTCCTCACCTCATTCAACAAACCTGTTGTGGGCTTACTTTGAAACTAAATGGGAACTCAGAGGTCAAGATAGAATCATAAAATCTCAAGGTCAAGTAGATAAAAAGATCAAAATAGATAAACATTTTTAAAGCACCTAATATGAGCAAGTCTCTGTGCTACATATGGGGGATGTAAAGACAAGAGATAAACCTTCCCAGGCTTCCAAGAACACATATTTTCAGGGGAAACAACACACACACACACACACACACACACACACACACACACACACACACACACGCACACACATCCAAAATAAGTATATAGTAATGGGAGCTGGGGATGGTTAGAGGATCCCAGGCATTGAGGGGTATCAAGAAAGGCATCATGTAAGATAGCGGTTCTCAACCTGTAGATCACGACCCTTTTGGGGTCAAACAACCCTTTCACAGGGGTCACAGGGGTCGCCTAAGACCATGGGAAAACACATATTTCCGATGGTCTTAGGAACCGAGACACCGCTCCTCTATCTGTCTCCAGGCAGGTCTGCCCACATGCAGATACACCCAGATATGAGTATTAAAGGGTAGCTGCATGAGGAAGATTGAGAACCACTGATGCAAAAGGTAGCACTTGAGTTGAGTTTTAGAAGAAACAAAGGATTTTCAGAGGTAGAGGTGAGGGTAAGCATTCCAGGCATAAGGCACAGCCAATTCTGTGTTCTGTGGTCCCTTTAAGCTTTGAAATTCCTTGTTCTAAGTTCCCTCCCAACATTCGCATGTCCTGGTCTTCCCAATTCTCACATTCTCGTTTTCACATTCTAGGATTCTTTCTAGATATGGAACTCTATATTCTGAGATCCCTCCTTGCTTTGATAATTTATATTCTAAACCTCCCATGAGCTCTAATATTCAATGATCTAGGTCCTAAGGCACCTCTGAGAGGTGCCTTGGAGACAGGAGATGGAATGTTGTGAGTGCCAAACAGCTAAAAGACCAGCTTCGTTTCCATAGAATCACAGAACCTGAAAGATAGAGAGATCACAGTGGCCCTTGAATCCAATTCTATGACTGCTCCAGAATCCCTCCACGGCACATACAGTCAAAGGTCATTAAACCTTTGTTAGAAGACCTTTATTGTAGGTGAACCCACCCCAATAACTCAGCATGGAAAGGTACACTGCCCTCATTTACATAATCAAACACCAATTTTGTTGGTTATGTGGAATAACACCCCATGAGAAATATGATAACGAGGGGCAAGGCCATGGACTCTCTGAGTGGGAAAAGCAATCATGGAAGGCTTTCTAAAGGAGGTGACATTCAAGATGAGGTTTAAGGACACATATAAATGTAAGAGACAAAAATGTGGGTGTGGGGCATTTCAGGCATTTGGAACATTACAAGTCATGGAAGAAGGAACTGGGTAGGAGAATAGAAAGCACAGTGTTTATAACAAAGTACAGAGACCCTGGGGCAGGTCCAGTCTCTTGGTGGAATGTTCTCCCTGTCCTCATTTGTATTGAATGAAGGATCTTCTGAGGTCCTTTCCAACTCTAGATTGGTGAGTATAAGCAAAGAGGTGAGTGAGTGTAATGCATATTTGGAGTGGGATGGTGGGGACTAAGCAATGGCTGGGGCTTGGAGAACACCAAGGACAGCAGCCTGAGGTAGACTGGAGAGAGAGGATGGGGCTGGATCCTGGAGACTGAAGCATTGAAAAGGCCACATGAGCTTCTAGGTATCAACTGAAGGTTTCTAAGCAGAGGCTGTCATGGCCATTCCAAGGGAGAGCTAGCCTTGTCTGTGTCCCAACAAAGAGGCCAGCATGAAAGAGATCAGAAGCATTTGCTCCTAAGAGCCCACACAACAAAATACTTTTTTTTTTTTTTTTTTGCCCATTCATCAATATTTCAGGTACTTCTCCTTCTTCATCAGTAGAACTAGTGACCCGGCCAGGAGTCACTTATCACACACGTCCTTAGGCATGGGTTCAGAGCATATGGAGTTCACATGACCAGAGCTCAAGCCTACTACCTCACATACTACATGAGATAGAGCCTAGTCTATATCTAAGACAATATTGGCAGCTTTGAGGAGGGGGGAAGGAGTGGGGAGTGGAAGAGTAGGAAAATGTGGGCAGAGTAACCACAGAACTCCTCGTAGAGACAGTCACAGAATGAAGGTTAGAGCCAGGATATTTAAAAAGTAAAGAAGAAATATTCTTTCAGCATTCTTTGATACCTGGCCCAATGCCCCTATTACATCAGCAGACTATTAGGTTAAAAATCATTATTTAAGAAAGACAGGACTTGAGAAGGCCTTTGGTGTCCTCATTGGTGTCATGTCAGGGACAGGCCGTGTACCAAGTAGACCCTGTGAGTCCTGAGCCCTCTGACATTCCAGAAGTCATGATCTCCCAGCCCTTTTCTGGGACAGGCTCTTCTCTCAAAAGGCAACTGGTTTAGATTGTCTGGGATTTTTTTTTTAATTTCCCCAAATGAAGCAAGTTATTTTTCTGCATTACAATTGACCTTTCCTTCCTCCCATAAATAGTTTCTCTGGCTTCTGTCCTCATTCTGTCAAGTTCCTTCATTTTGTTCCGTCCTCGTTAGAAATATCCTTAATGGTGCCATGGTTTAGACTCACAAAAGGGCAGCTCATAGTTTAGAACATAAAACAGACAATATCAGAACCGAGAGGAGCTTGAGAAGATAGAACAGAGGATGCCTCTGTTTGAAGGCCCACTCAGATCATTTCTCACCATTTGGATCTGTGTTCTAATGTCCCTCACCAACCCGACTCTTTGTGTTCTGTGGTCCCTTTAAGCTTTGAAATTACTTGTTCTAAGTTCCCTCCCAACATTCACATGTCCTGGTTTTCCCGATTCTCACATTCTCCTTTTCACATTCTAGGATTCTTTCTAGATATGGAACTCTATGTTCTGAGATCCCTCCTTGCTTTGATAATTTATATTCTAAACCTCCCATGAGCTCTAATATTCAATGATCTAGGTCCTAAGGCACCTCTGAGCTTGGACTTTCCATGTTTTAAGAACCCTCTCACCTCTCAGATGTGACTTTCTACTACGACTTCTATTTTCTGTAGCTCTAATATTTTATATTCTTACAGATTTAAAAGCTGTTCAGAAAAGGGCTTCATTATTTGCTGATCAAAGACTGACAAAGGCAGATACAGAAAAATTAATTGTGAGAAGCTTGGCTAGCTTAGAATGATCGGGGTGTGTGTGTGTGTGTGTGTGTGTGTGTGTGTGTGTGTGTGTGTGTGTGTGTGTTTGTGTCTCACAAAATGACTTTGGATGGAGCAGGAACTTCCTTGGGCTCCTGGGGTTATGGTTTTTGTGCAGGTAGAGGGAGAGAGCTCAGGCTGAAATTGTAGCTCTTTGGAGGGAATAACCTTTCTTATTTGTTTTTTATTTACATTCTTCTTGATGCTCAGAGTATCTTTTCTCCATGCGGGTCAGCCTGACCATGTGAGATACTGAGAGGAGAGCATCTTCCATGTCCTGGTGTCAGAGGACTGGCAATCACGGACTGCCCCAGACACTTGTTAGCTGTGTGACCTTGGCAAATCAATGCACAAACACTGGAGAAGTGATTAATATGTGCCAGGCACTGTGCTAAACACCGAAAATATAAAGGCCCACTCTCTGCCCTAAGGGACTCACAACCTAATGTGGTGGTTAGCAAACGCAAATTGGAACCTTCCGAACAACTACAAAGAAGGCCCCCCCATTGTTTCCAGTTGAGAGGCTGGGTTCCTACTACCCAAGCTAGGGTCCAGACTTTGCCACTTAACACTTGGGGGACCCTGAGGGACCCACGTCCCCTCCGTGGCCTCAGGGATGGGGTTGGGGGGTTGAAGGAAGTTTTGGGGGCCAGATGATGGCTGAGGGCTTTTTGCTCACTCTCTTCTCTCTCTCTCTCTCTCTCTCTCTCTCTCTCTCTCTCTCTCTCGCTCTCGACTCTCTCTCTCTCTCTCTCCAACCCAGGCTCAAGAAGTGCCTTTGGGTTTCAGGACCCCACAGGCCACATTCTCACTTGTCTTTCTTCACCAACTTGGAGCCAAAGTGTATGAGATGATTGGAAACAGCCATGCCTGGAATCCTGGCTGGAGCTGGTCCATGTTCCTGTCTCCTCGGTGATCGTCTCCACTTTTCCTCTTTGGGCTCTGGGGTACATTGGAGTGAGAGGGGGTGGGTGGCAGGGGGGCATGATTCTGGAAGCACTCCTCCTTCTCAGACGTCCCTCAGGAGCTCTGAGGGTGAATTATGGTGTTTTTAACTAGCTTCACTCAGGATGTGTGGGGCCTTCCAGTGATTGTCCAAATGATTCTGGACTGGGCAGCCTGGGCCACCCTGATGGTACCTCCTCATACAAACTGAACTCTTGTTTCAGATTCAGCTTTGGGGAAACAGAATACATTGGATACATATTTTGTTTAACATGACGCCAAAATACACATTTGTTTTGGAAAGACGGTGAAGTCCTGACTTTTTGTTTTATTTTTTAAAACTTATGAGATAACTATTCTCTTCCATCATATGGGGATCTAAAAACTGTTTCCTGAATGTGTAGACAAAAGAGCACTAGCATTTATTCCCTTGCAACTCAAACCAGTGTTTAAAGAACAACAAAACAAAACAAAAAATCCCACTGATACCTGTCCCCTAACAGTGCCCACCTCCATACCTCAGTGCTTCCTTGATTGGAGTTTGAGGTGGCCAAAAAGAATGTATTGGGTTCCAGAAGTTCTTTATTGAAATCTCAGTTTTTATGCTTGAGTAATTATAGAAATTAGCCGGGCAAGTTCAGCTCTCTGGGTATCAATTTTCCTCAATCATCAAAAGAGAAGGTTAGAGTAGGTGGGCCCTAAGGGCCTTTCCAGCTCAAAACCCCTGCTCCAATGACTTGGGTTCTAGTCTCTGGACTGCTCTATATCAATTTGATCACCTTAAAAAGGCTGTCCTTCTGCACCCCCACACTGGGGTACTTTGGTTACTTTCTCTGTAAAATGAGGGGATGAAATGAGTTCATTTCTTATTTTTCTCTCCCCCCCCAGCCCTCTTTGTATGAATGCCTATGTGTATATGTATGTATATGTACATAAGCACATGTGTATATGTGTGAACACAAAGATGTGCCTATATATTATGTATGTATGTGTATGAGTGTGTATATATATATATATATATATTTTTTTTTTTTTTTTAAAACATTTTATTGATTTTTCCCCATTACTACTCTTACTTTCTTGGAACTCCTTCTCTTTCCTATTGTCCTTGACCTCCTTAGTATATATGCCCAGAAGTGATATATATTGCTAACAAAGCATAGGAACAGCTTTTTGACTTTTATACTATGATTTTTAATTGTCCACCATAATAGGGAGACCAATTCATAGCTTCACCAACAGCCCGTAAATGTCTGTCTTTACATTTCCCTTTGAACCTTCAATAATTTGAATTTTTCTCATCCTTCTTATAAATTAGATGATGGTAAGGCAGCTTGGATGGTTCTAAGGTCCTTCCCAGCTCTCATAACTCTACTTTCTGAAGCTTTTTTCTATCTGAGATATTCTTTGTCCTAAGGAATTTCTCAGCTCTAGTGTTCTGTGTTTTAAGGTTTCTTCCAGCACTGATATTCTCTGCTTTCTGTGCTAAGGGTCCTCTCAGTTCTTATATTCCACAGTCTATGTTCTTAGGTTCCCCTCGCCCAGCTCTGATATTGCATATTCTAAGGGCTCCTTCCCAATTCTGACAATGTTCTATGTTCCAAAGTCCCTGCTAGCCCTGACATTCAGTGTTCTGAGGTCCCTTTCAATGCTGACATTCTACGTTTAAATTTCCCTCTTACCTCTAACTTTCAGTGTTCTATAGTCTCTTCCAGTTTGGACATATGATAATCTGGAGTACTGCCCAGTTCGAATTTTCTATTTTCTGTGTTCTGAAGTCCCTCTGAGCTCTGACATTTCATGTTCTCTAATCAAAAGCTCTTTCTAGCTCTAATATTCTGTGCTCTGAGGTCTCTCTTAATTCTACAGTCTCTGAACCCTACCAGTACTGACCTTCTATTTCCTATAATTTAACATCCTAGTCAGGATTCTGACCAACTATACAACACAAAAAATCAACCCTATGGGTTGATGGTGCTTTTTCTTAGAATTTCCAATTGGAAATAAATGTGGTACAATTATTATTATTATTTTCCTGGGGAAACACACTCCTTTGAATATGTTGCTTTTGTCTCCCTTCAAAAGTGCTGGTCAGAATCGCAGGCCTGGAAAGTACACTGGCCCCTCTGTCAGCCCGGGCTGGATTGTTCACTGGTGGCTTTGATCCATCATTTCCTTCTCTTTGTAGGACTCTGCTGTTACAACTCAGAGCATGCCTTGTAAAAGATCCAAATAGATTCACAGAAAACAAATCCACTGTTCCTGTCAAGGCAGCATCAAACGACCCACTTGGGGCCCGAGTTCATTAGCGCTTATTACTTTGATGAGATCACCAGCAATTTGCCCCCTTTCCTTTCTAACACAGAGCAATTTTGCCTTCGAAATGTTGCCTCTAACAAGGGATTCTTGGCAGGGGCAACTCGAGGCCAAATCTCAAGGCGCTTGCTTGCTTAACTCTTCCCATGCTGGCATTTTCCAGGTGCCCAACTGCTTGGGAGAATGGAACCAGTGGTGTGGACTTCTGATAGATCCTGAAGAAGTCTGATTTCTTGCCTGGCTTTCTGATGTGATGGCTGGGTTTAGATTTCAGCTACTTTGTTGAAGACTTGCATAGTCACAAAGAAGTTTTTCCCCTCATTGGGCCTTGACTGGCTCTTCCTATTGGCCAGGAATGTTTCTGAGAGACTAATTCTCACAGTTCCTTATGACTTCAAGCACTTCTGTTTATTGGACTCTCCAAGCATGTCGAGCACCTACTGACCCCCTATTTGGCTTTTAAAGCCCTTGATAATGTGATCTCTCCCCACCTCTCTATCCTTTCCACTTACAGTTCTCAGCAGCTTTAAGATTTTGTGATATAGGTCACTTTGCTGCCCTTGAGCCAGACTCTCCACCTGCAGCCTTGACACATTTCCCTGATATCTCCCATGCCTGGAACTTTCTCCTGCCTCCTTTCTACCTTCTATCTTTGATGATTTCCTTCAGGTTTCAGCTCAAACCGCCCCAGCTACAAGAACCCTTTCCTAATACTCCTTCACGCTAGCACCTTCCCTTTGAGATCGTCTCCAATTTATCTTGTATGTATTTCCTTTGTCTAATACATAAGGCCAGGTGATAGGTGTGTGTGTTTTCTCCCTTGTTAGGCCATAAGCTCATTACGGGATTCTTGGCAGGGGCAACTGCCATCATTACAGATGGGCACAGCTTACTTTTGCCTTTGCATAGTGTTGGTCACATTGTGAGCAGTTAATAAAAGTTTGCCAAATTGAACTGAATTGAATATCTGTGGCAAGGTCAACCCTATTCTTCATCTTACTGGTCATAAATGTTCTCTTGCAAAGCACTTTGGAGTGGAATCTTTCCTGATCATGGTATCCAAAGGTTTAGTTTTGTAGCTTGGTTCTGCTGCTTAATGCAAGAATGGTGCTTGTCATACAACAGGAGCAAAATAAATGCTTATTGCTCATTCAATTAATCACTTGGCTGTGTGACCAGGGACAAATTGCAGGCTCTATGAAGATCGGTTTTCTCATCTTTAAAATGGGGAGAGGGAATCATACTTCATATAATCTGAGAAGTGAGAGGGATTTCTGTGGCATCTCACCTGCTTGATATTTATAAACCACTCGACAATTGGTCACTCAGCCTTTATTTTAACCTCCAAGGAAGATTTTTGTTTTGTTTTTCATTTTTCTTCTTTTAACCATGCCTCCTCTTAGAGTTTTGTACAAATCAATCAAACAACAACAGCAAATTTTACAAATCTTAAGGTCCTTCAGAAATGAGTGTTGCTCTAACCAGTCATTGAAGGCACAGACATTGGAAAACTTTTTAATTAAAGGCATCTCCTTTCTGCCTGTAATTCATTCTCGCTGTATTGGCTCTGAGCAATCACATCATCCAATGGAAGCCTATGCCATCCAGGAGCAAAATGGCAGCAGAGGGTCATGAGGTCCAGGGACACTCAAGGTTGGCAGCACTTCTCCTCAGCACTTATTTCGGTGATCTCTTCCAGTTTGCCAATCGTGAACTGCCTCTTCCATAGACTTTGCTTACAGTGCCTGTAATGTGGTACAACCCAGTGATGGGGGGATGGTTTTTCACCCTCATAATGTTTTCTATTTTCAGCCTTTCAAAAAATGTAACAAATACTTTCTTTAAAATGTCTCGTGATCCAATGGGGGAGGTTTGCATTGTCTGGATTCTTTACATATTTATATAGATTCCTTTTTTCCCCTTTGACCTCTGACTCATTCAAGGCAGAAACTGAAACCGAATGGAGGGGCCCTTGGAGAACATCTACTCCAGTCAGTTACCTCAGGCAGGAAACATTCTTCCAGATCCTGCCCAGATCACATTCAGTCTCTGCTTTAACATTTCCAGTGGGGAGGAGTTCATTAGTTTTCAAAGGATTACAGGAGCCTTGATTTTGAGCTGGAAAGGAACTTAAAACCATGGAATCCAGCTCTTAGGGAGAGAGATCAGTGGCTCTTCCAAGGTCACACAGCTAGTAGGAGCCAGAAGCAAGACTTGAATCCATCTTTTCTATTCCAAATTGATCATTCCATCCATTACACCTCTCAAGGGTAAAGGTCAATGCCAGGAACGGGACATGAATCCCCACCTCCACAGAAGTCTAAAGAGACTTCTCCAGCAGCCTGTTCTGAAACTGGCCAGCTGTCATTGGTAGAGAATTCCTGGCCAATAGTTAAGACTTGCTCCCCTAGAAGCATCCTATACAGGTGCATTGTCAGTCAGAATTAGGCTCATCCCTCCTCATTAGCACTTCTCAGATATTGCAAATAGCTACTGTGGTTCTATCCCCAGAAGTCCTCTCTTCCCTGATCTATTTGCCCCTTGGTCTATCAACTTCCTCATTTAACAGGATCGATCCATCGATGGACATATTATTAAGGGCTTGCTAGGTGACTGGAGCTAAGCTAGGTGCTGAGGATGGACATGTGCAACATGAAACTGCTCCTCATGGTCTCACTCAAGCTTTTTCACCATCATGGTGCTGAATGGCTTCCAGTTTCTAAGTGCCCAATAAATGCTTATCGACTGACTGACCAGCTGAATACAATATGACACCCAAAGATGGACATGGCTCTTGAGCTGTGTCTGAGCAAAGCTGCTTAGGGTAGGATGATCAGCTCTCATTTTCTGGACACTGAATGTGTTTTTATACAGCCCCAAATCATATTAAATTCATGCAACATTTCATGGTTGTCTCACATTGAGCTTGTGGTCTGCTAGAGTCCCTGAGTCTTCCTTGCATGAATTGCTATATAACTCCTCAGTTATTCAGATGGGACTTTTGTAACCTGAGTATGATACATTGTATTTATCCTGACACGAATTTTGATTTATTCTATTTATCACTTTATTTTGGTATGTCCAGGTGACTATCAATAGTCTTCCAATATATGTGACTCCTCCCGGCTTTGCATCATATGTTTGTAGGGGCTGACCCAATGCCTGGAATGCACTCCTTGTCTCTTCAGAGCCCTCTCCATGTCAGGAGCCACATCAAGTACTGCTTTCCAGAAGGTTCTCCCGATCTTCCCCATTGCTAGTGGCCTTCCTCTGGTCCTAACTGCTACTTTAGGCATTTGGCATTTGTTCTGTGTATTCATTTTGTAAATACTTATATATGCACGTGTTGTCTTCCTCAGTAGACTATAAGCTCCTTAAGGACAAGGACTTCTTCCTCCTTCCCTTCCTTCCTTTTTCCCTCCTTCCCTTCTTCTTTTCTTCCTTCCATCTTCTCTTCTTCCCTTCCTCCCTCCCTTTCTTCTTTCCTTCTTGACTTCCTTCCTCCCTTACATTTTTCTTTGTTTTTTTCCTTCTTTCCTTTCTTCTTTCATTCTTTCTTTCCTTTCTTCCTTTTTTTCTTGATTTTTTGGTCAATCTTTGTATTTCTAGTGCCTAGCACAGTGCTTGGCGGAAAGCATTGATTAATAAATGCTTGTTCCTTGATTTCTTCATTCAACCTCAGATTTGATTAGGCATTCCATATATCGTTTTGAGGAAGACATTTTTAAAGTCTTGCACAAAACAGAGTCAGAGGCTAATCCCTTTGACATTTCACCGAGGAATGCCTTACAGACTGCAATCAGTTCTTTAAGCAGCACCTTTTCTTAAAGAATTGAGAGCAACATTAGGAATCGATGGCCAGTGCTGATGGCTCAATCATCATAATTAACTGGACCATGGAATTTAAGTAGTGTGACATGGGTGAAGTACTATGGAGAAATGATATAGTTCAATCTCTCACTTTACAGATGAGGAAACAGAGGGCAAGAGTTAGGGGATGACTTCCCGTAGGCCACACTGATAATACCACCTGAATAAGGGAGGATTTAGTCTGGGTCTCCTGAATCAAAAACCTACACTTTCTGCCCGACAGCACCATATGATTTAAACCCTTTGTTTGCCTCAAGAGGAAACAGAGTCTCAGGGAGGTGACGTGATGTGACAAGGTAAATCAGTAACGGAGCTTGGACCCAGATCTGACTCCTGGCCCAGGGTTTTTTCTGCTGTGTGTAATCTCGCTCCAATGACACTCTCTAAGGACTAGATGACCTCTCATATTTGTTATACTAAGGATTTATTATGTGTATGATTTGGACCGGATGGCCACCGAAGCCCTTTCTGACCCTCAAATGTAGCCCAAGATATTCAGACAGAAATCGATTTTTCTTTTAGCAGAGGTGGGGGCGGTTTGGGGAAAGCTCTTGTTACACTGTTCGCTTGAGTTGAGTTGTCAGTCCAGATTGAAAGGCCTGTCCTCTGAATCCAAGTCCAATCCTCTTTCCACTGGGCCTCAATGCCTTTCACCTGATAGACCCAGTGATGAAGGATGTAAGGCCAGATTTGGGTTGGTTTCTGCTGACTGTGTTTTGATTGTGTGAAGCCCCTCAGAGCCCCTCCTATTACGTATGAGGCAATCAAGGCCCAGGAGGCTAAGGCGCCTGTTTAAACTCATAGAGGTCAATGCTAGAAATGAGATTTGAACCCAGGACCCTTGATTCCAATGACAGACATCTTTCTTTGTGCTATAGAAAACCAAAGGATAGAATCATTTTTTTCTGCTCTTTGTTTCAATACTTGAAGAATCTGAGATTGTCAGTGAAGATTGTAGCCACCTCCTATGTATACACAGCTTCAGTAGTGATCAAAAGGAGGCTCCATGGTAAAAAAATCTTTTTAACAAATTTGGAATGAGCATCTATCCATTCTGTTTCACCGTGGAAAAATCACTGACCATGGAGTCAGAGTACATGTCTTCTAATTCCACTTCTGCCTCTTCCTGCTTCTGTAAACTTGACCTCTCTCTGGGCCTCAGTTTATTCATCTGTAAAATGAGAAAGTTGCCCTCAATGGCCCGTGGGGTCCCTTGCCTTTGAGCTTAGCCAGACTTGCTCTTGGACAGTAGGCCCACCCTCTATCCCTGGGTCCATACTCAAAGTCTTTCAAGCTTGGCATAGCAAACCAAAGACTGTGCTTTGCTGGCAAAGCCTTCAATAATCTTGAGTGAAATCTGTGCCCTGAAGAGACATTGGAGGAGGACTTCATCAGAGCTCCCCTCATCTGGGTTTCAAGAAAACAAACAGAGAGAAAAAAGTACTAAAACATTTAAGAAAACCACATGGGCTGCTTTGAAAGAAAAAAATAGAATAAAAGTCAAGATGCTTTCATTGTGCTAGTAGCTGAGAGTTATAAGTGGGGAAGTTATAATGGATGATTCTGGAAGCCAGAAAGAAGCCATCTTTACTTGATAGTAAATTGTTCACAGGATTCTGGCAGAGAGCCCAGAGAAGCTAAACCATATCTCAGAGACTCCCACTATCAGCTATCATGCACATCCTTACTGAGAACCTTAGGGAGGAGCTGAAGGGCTCCCTGTCTGAAATAAGAGGGATTCCAGGCTCTCGGTGCAGGTACAGTAGTCCCTCCTGGGTGCCTCTCATCTCTGCCCAGCTCAGGGGCACTCTGACCATACTGAGCAGGGAACATGGCTATGACCCAGAGAGTTCAGCTGGACTAGGGCATGAGGGAGGTAGGGAGAGCTTTCAGTGTGATTTATTTATTTGATACTAAATTCAGAAGAGTTCAGACAAGTAAACCCAGTGTTTCATGTCTGTGTTAGAAATTATGCTTCATTTGGAGTCAGAGGACCTGGATTTGAATCTCAGCTCTATCATTTTTAACAAGGGGATCTTACACATGTTTCCTTTGCTTCTGTGGACCCCACTTACTTCATCTGTAAAGTGAGGGCTTGGATTAGCTGATCATTAAGCCCAGTAAGTTTGAAAGCTATGATCTTATTATCCTGTGACCCATGTGACCTTGAACTAGTCACTTCTCTCCTCCCAATATCATCTTCTTCCACTGTAGAATGAGATAAGTCTAAGTCTATGACATTCATGGTCCTTTCCAACTAAATCTTATGAGATACGAACTTTTGACACTTGTAGCTGGCAGCCAGGTTCATGGGAAGATTTCGTCCCTGATTGTAGGTGATCATAGCATTCTTGTACCACTTGAAGGCATTAAAAAAGACTAAGGGAGGTGGTGAAAGTATTTTATCACCATTTAATGGGTGAGGAAACTGAGGCTTGCAGGGGAACCTGACTCACCAAAGTCCTACAGTGAGGAGACATCCTAGTGAAGATTTGAACCCAGATCTCCTGATTCCTTCACATGTTATACCACCATCAAAATCAGCAAGCACTTGCAAAACTTCCAATATGTGTCAGCTACCTTGTTAGATAATGGGGACATAGTGGGAGGCAATGTCACACAAGGGAGCTGACTTCATATTGAATCAGATGATATGAATTCAAATCCTTACATTGACACACACCTGTGAGACCTTGGGCAGATTCCTTAACCTCCATGGAGTTCAGCTTCCTTATCAGTAAAATAAAAGAATGGTTCACCTATCTTTAGATCTTATGAACTTCTATGACACCTCAGAGAAGACATTTTACCAGCCTGATCCTCAGTTTCCCCATTTGTAAAATGAGGGAATGAAAGTATTTCTGAAGTTAGAATCTTGTGATCCCATGAAGAACCAGAGCAACTGATGAAGACCACTAATGGAGAATGTAGAGAACACAACGTCCATCCCTGGAGAGGGTGTCTGCCCCAGTGAGAGGACTAAGCCTCCAAGGTTTTCTGGAAGTGTTAGAGTTATTGGCACACATCCAATCCTTCAAAGCCAGTCTCTGTTCTAGGATCACAAAACCTACTCAAAGCATAAGGGAGTTTAGCTTGAGAACTGGGCTGGACCTTGGAGAAGGAACCTTAGGGCCATCATGGAAATGAAGAGATTTAACATAGAGAGAAAGGAAGAGAGGGGGAGAGCATCTCCAAACAGTGCTCTGTCCACAGCACAACATTCCCTCCCTCTCGGTTCAGGTGTTCCAAGCAAGGACCAAAGCTAATTTGGGTGATTATTTGGGAACAAGCTTTGTGATCATCCAATGTGCCTTTTGGTGACAGCTCTGACTGTCTCTGAGACGCTGTCGTCATGTCTCCTCACTGGTGCATGAATTTACAAACATCACAAAAATGTTTTATTTGTAATAAAACTGACTAAGGAGCGGGAAAGGCCAATTATTGGCGTGCGCCTGCCGGCTGGGGCTGGAACTAACCACGCGACATTCAGATTTACAGCTCTGTGTTTGCCGTAATGAAATGTTAATCACTTATTAATTTGTGGATTGTGAGATACTTCCCTATTCTCACGTCTTATAGGACGTGTAAAATCTAGTACTGCAAGACTTAGCTGAGTGTCATGGTGGAAAGGCTGTGGGGGACTTTCTGAATCATGCACGGGGACGGATCAATGAACATGCATTTATTAAACACTTATTATGTACCAAGTCATGTATCATAGACAGTGAGTGCACACCAGATTCGCCTTCTCTTCCAGAGCCATCTGAGTCCAGGAGTCAGATACAGATAGAGGTGAGTGGGGATGGTCTTCCCCACTGTGAGATGCCTCAAAACAGTCTTGCTTCAAGACTTGTAAAGAGGGAGAACCCAGCGGCTCCACAGGCAACTCATTCCAGCTCGGCCCGCCCTCCTTTGTAGGACTGGTTTTTCCCCATCTCAAGCTTCTATTCGCTTCTTTTCTCTTCCTGCTTATTTCTACTTATTTCTATTCTGCCCTCTGGAACCAGAGATGAAATGTCTGATCTCTCTTCCCCATGCCAGCTCCCCAGATAGGACAGCCATCATTCCCCTCACCCCACCTCCTCCACATCAAATCTTCTCTGGGATGAAGGGCACTGTTTCCTGCAACCAATTCTGATTCTCCTTAGAGAATCATGGATTCAGAGCTAGAAGGGAGCTTTAAAGGCCAACTTCTCCAACTTTCTTGTTCCACAAGTGAGGAAGGCGACCAAAAGACACACTAGATTCTTTGCCCATCTGACTTAGCTTTTTACTTATAACAAGTAGACAGCAAGTGCTTAATAAATGCTTGCTGGCTTCACTAGATTTGCCAAAGGATACCCAGGTTGTGGATTTGAACTTAGGTCCTTTAAAACCAGAATCAGTCCCCTTTTTATTGCTCTATATTGCCTTAAAAGTCAATGTATAGATCCACAGATTTAGAGATGGATGAAAGCCTTAGAGGCTGTCTAATCTAGCTTCCTCATTTTCCAGAAGAGGGGACCGAGACCCATTGAACTGAAGTAAATTGTACAGGTGGTAAATGACAGGCAGGATTCAAACCCAGGTCTTCCAATTCCAAAGCCAAGGTGCTGTTGTATCGCATAAGGCATGAGCTCAAGGACCTTCTCTGGCTACTTTCCAGGTTGTTAATGTTCTTCCTAAAATATGGCACCCAAAGGAACAGAGGCCAGGAGAGGGAGAGTAAATTGTGGAGCCAGGATTTAGAGTCAGGCCAGAGTTTCCTAGATTTAGAGGTAAGAGAGACCTTAGACGTCATCTAATCAGACCTCCTCATTTTAAAATATGAGGCCAAGAGAGATATTCTCCACATGACAACGCGCATTGACGTCAAGACCACGGTGCAGCTCAGAGTTAGCAATTTAAATGCCTCAAAGGCCTCATGACTGACTCCTTATGATTTCCAGTAACCTATGATGCCTTTGACTTGAAATTCAAGGCACAGAAAATCTCAGAATCTGAGAAGCTAATGGAACTCAGGAACCATCTGGTCCAATCTACACAAGAAAGGAATCTGCCCTACGTCAACACCAGACAGAGACCATCCAGCTCTTTCCTGAAGACATCCCATCCAAAGCAGCCCCTTCTACTTTGGGGCAGTTCTTGTGGCCAGGACATTTTTAAGGCTGTCAAAACTAAGTTTTCTTCTTTAGATTCTATACATTGCCCTGATTCCACCCTTCACAGTCAAAGAAAATGAGGCCACCCTCTTCTCCAAGGATCTGCCCTTTTCCTTGACCAATCTTCATATTTCATAGTTTCAAGGCCCTTTGCCATCCTGATGCCCTTTTCCAGACCATCTCCACCTGATTTGAGATATGACACAAAAAATGCTATTCTGGAATCACTAGGATTTTCTGGAAGGAAAGGTATAAAATGTCACTTTTGATAGATGAGCAGAATATGAACAAAGATGATAGAGTTAAGGGGATGTGGAAAAGCTGCCTTCTAGAGCCAGGCAATAGGCAGGTGAAAGCAAGGATGGCTTCAAAGAACTATGGGAAATCCTCCAGGCATAGGACCCCAAAGCAGGTTGTGGTCTCTTCTTTAAGGGGCCCTAACTCTTTTTCTCCTTCAAGAACAGTTCCTTGTGATGATGAAATCCAAAAGTAGTCCTGGCCAATTCCCACTCTTGAGGCTGCTGGCTGAGGAGATCAGGGCCTCCCAGGAAATCCTAGAAAGACCTTGGTGGGGTGGAGGGGGAAGGTGGGGCAGGGCAGAAAGGAACCCTCTTGTTAGGGAGGGCTTGACTATGGGGAAGTGAATGACTGTCTTTGTTGCTAGTCTCAGGGCCAAGAAGCTAGAATTTCTGCTTTGCTGGCATTTCTGTGGGTAGTGGGGGAGAAACCCAGGGTTTACGATATGTTTTTCTACTAGCAGAAATCAAAGGCCTTGCAGGTGTTAATTGGGGAAATACCGGGGAAAGGCATCGATGAAATTTCTTGGGTTGGCTCTAAATTGATTTGTGGGTCTCTTTGGTGCTGCAGTGGGTCTGAGGTGGAAGGGAAGTTTTCCTTCCTGGCGCCTCCCTTCCTTTAGGTCCCCTCCCCCCAAGTTTGAGTGGATCAGGAGAGACAGCAATTCCTAGTGATAGTGACCTAAGCCAGAGCCACAGTTTCCCCAACCTACCACCCATGACTAGGCCACACTGAGGGAGGGAAGCATCCAATACAGCAGAAGAGAGAAGCTTTCACTACCTCTGCTGCCAAAAGTCAGAGCCACAACTTTCCTCCGAAATTTTGAGGATTTAAAATAGTAATTACAGATTACAAAAATGATGACAGAGTATGACCAACATTATTAATCACTGAGACTATCCTTGGTACCAGTGCTACCACTCTTAACGCTAATAATGACTATTGTAGTAATTATTAATAATTATGACTACTCATAATAATAAGGGGCACTGAGGTGTCTTAGTAGCTACAGCACTGTGCCTAGAGTCAGGAAGCCTTATCTTGCTTAGTTCAAAATTAGGAATGAGGCCAGACAGTATCTGCTATCATCTCTGTATCTATCATCTATCTATCTATCTATCTATCTATCTATCTATCTATGTATCTATCTATCTACCTACCTATCTATCTGTCTCTCTCTGTCTGCTATCATCCATTTATCTGTCCATCCATCCATCCATCTATCCATCCATCCATCCATCCATCCATCCATCCATTCATCCATTCTTCCTTTTATTTGAAAACATCTGGAAATGAATTACATGAATTACATTACCACTGGTACTTTAATGTTGTATTTTTCTAAACTCAGTTTGTTCCGACATTACAATCTTCCTTTGGAACTCCCTCTTTAATCCAGTGAACTCCAAGGTGTTCCAAGGCTGGGTCCTTGGGAGTCAAGCTCTGGGAGTCCTTCCAAGCTAGAAATGCTTTGAGAACTGGCTCATGGTGTTTTTTTTTTTTTTAATTCAAGGAATAATACTTGTATACTCCAGTGGACATATAAAGCTAAATGATTTTTGGATTCCCAACAATGATCCATAAAAGGAGGGACACTGAACATGCTTTGTCTCTTACTTGAGTTCTCCTGGCATTTCGTGGAGATCAATGGACCATCCTGTCTGTCCACTAATTATTCCTCGATCTCCCTGACAGGCTGATACCTCTGAATCATAGATTTCTCTGATTGCAACCACCATGCTGCCACCTCCTCTGTCATTTGTTAATGTATTACAGTGAGGTCGCACACACTGTCTATTTCTTCATGGACCTCTGGGCGATCCTCAGCATGAGGCTGCCTTTTTCTGAGACTGTAGTAACACCTTCCAGGACCAATCTGGCTCAATACAGAGAGGTTTGGGCAAGATTACAAACTTAATCCAATTTAATAAACATTTAGTAAATACTGACCTTGTACCAGGAATTCACTGGGTGCTGGGCATACGAAACAAAACCCACAGGATGCAGTGCTGGACTTGGACTCAAAAAGATCTGAGTTCAAATCCTGTCTTGGTCACTTACTAGCTGTGTAACCCAGGGAAGTCACTTAAACCCTCCCAGACCCCGTTTCCTTATACTATGGAACAATGACAGCATCCACCTCCTAGATGATTGTGAGGATCGGTGAGATGATTTATGTGAAACAATTCCCAAATATTGAAGTGCGAAGCAGGCATTCTTATTATATTATCTTTGTTACTGTTATCCAAAAGAGAATGGCGACTAACATTATTCCTAGGGCCACTTAAAGCCAGATCTATGACCGCAGAATCCTTTGAAACGGTGTCTGCCCTCATGGAGTTTATACTTTACTGGGGGGAAAAGAGGCATAGACAGGTAAGTGAATGAAGACCAAACGCAAAGTGACAGGAGGCTAATTGTACCATAACAAGTGTGTGTGTGTGTGTGTATATGTGTGTATGCGTGTGCACATGTGTGCATGCGTATGTGTGTGTGTGTGAGTGGGTGGGCCTTGGGGAGAAAATGCTCATCAGCTGGGCCCCAAAGGGAGCCAAGAATTGTCAGAGGGGATGCTGAGGAATGAGAGATCTCCAGGCCTTAGGGACAGGTTGTCCAAAGATGAGAAACGGGGAGATGAGACATGAATGGGGAGGAGTGAATGGAGCAGTTTGTCAGGAACATGGATCCCGTGAAGGAGAGTAATGTTCAGTAAGCCTGGGCTGGGGCCAGACAGGGAAGGGCTTTCCATGGCACTCTGCCCATGGGCCCATTAGCAAGCCCCCCACCTTCTGCTCATGGAGTCAGTCAACTTTCTCTCAGGAGGCAAACGAGGCTGCTTCGGGTCCCGTTCCTGGGCCTCCCCACTCCTTGCCAGGGGAAGGGGCAGCGTCTGAATGCAGTGGCCAGAGGGCCCCCACCAGCCCCGGGACAGCGGTATCTCCGCCTCCTTCCTTGGTGTCTTCTCATAATGCGCCCCCCGCCGTTACTTTTGCAAGGAAAACTTTCAGCAAAATAAACACGGCCTGGGCTCCGTCTGAGCAGGAGGCGCCAGCTCTGACTCCAGCCCTTGCCTGAGGTGTAAACCAACCATCTGTTTGGTTTATGGGCTTCTGGCTCCCCAGGAGTGAGGAGAAGGTCTCATGGCTGTGTTTTCTTTGATTTTCTTCCGTATCTTCCCTCAGAAGAGAAAACTTGCCCAGGGTCTTGAGGCAGCAGGCCTTGTTGCATCCCCCTCCCCAAGGCAGGGCTATTTTGTATGGTACTAAGTATCATAATAACTGGCATTCCTGACATGCTGGAGGGAGGCAAGCCTAATGGTTAGAAGGCTGGCTTTGGAGGCGGGTATGCCTGAGGTCATATCCATTTTTGACACATGCTGACAGTGTGTGACATGGCCCTTAGTCTCTTAATGCACCAGACCATAAATTAGAGAAGAGTTGCTGAAACCCCCTAGCAGAGAGAGCTTCTACCCCAAGATCTCTTCACATGGCTTCAACAGTGAGGAAACAATCTAACACTTTGGAGTTTGCATAGAAATAAACGTTGGTCTTCACCCTGAGTCACTGAGCCTCCCGGTGATCTGGGAAGGTGGGGCCTGCAAGTGCCGCCATCACCGTGTGACACAAGAGGAGGCTGGGGTCCACAAAGACCAGTTAGCTTGTTTGAGGTGACACAGCCAGATTCCAGGGCTGGTGTTATTGAATCAATAATGAGACACTCAGTCCAGCAAGGGCAGACCCAGGAGAAGAGGGGAGGCCTTCTTCCATACCTGCCAATCACACAGACTCCCTTGCTGGGACCGTGACTTCTTCCTATTCTCCTGCTCTGGCCTGTCTGTCCAGTCCCATTCTCATTTCCGCTCAGACTTGACTGTAGAGTCAACCATTCACTAATGTCCCCCCTCTTTTCTGGTTCTTGAATCTGTTAGTGTCCCTGGGTTGGAGAACCTGTGACCACGAGGCCACATGTGACCCTCAAGTTTGACCCTCTGAAACAAGACTTCACTGAACAAATCCCCTTAATAGAAGGACTTGTTTTGTAAAACTTGGACTCAGTCAAAAGGCTGCACTTGAGGATCTCAAGGGCCACATGTGACCTCAAGGCCAAAGGTTCCCCACTGTTTCATAGACCCTTGACCTCTTTCCATCCCAGACCTGATAATGCACTGCCTCAGCTCACCCTTCTGATTTGTTTTTATTCCTCTAATCTCCCCAAAGCAGCCGCATGCTATTGTAGGAAATCATGAAACCTTGTTGAATGGTTCACTATGGATCCCTGCTGCCTGACCTTGGTGGGCTGGGAAGTTCTCTGGGTAATGATTCAGAAGCCCTGAGTTCAAATAGAACTTTGCCAACTTATTCATGGTGTCAAGTAAACAAGTGTTTATTTAGTGCTGACTAAATGTCACCAAATGAAAGCAAGGAAGAAAAAAAAGTACCTAGCCTCATAGAATATACAGTCTAAAAGGGGAAGAGAACACATTAAAGAGGAGAAGAACGGGCACCCCCAAATTGGGAAGCCAAAGGAAGTGGGAGAGTCAGGAGCTCAGCCTGGAGTGGAACGTGGGACCTGGAGGACAAATTTCCCTATCTCTAACCTAAGGGAGTCAAACTCGACAGCTTTGGGTTGAGACCTCTGATCGCACAGTCCCATTTGATGGGAAAGGAGCCTCATACAAAGGGAGTGGCCTGCACCCAGCATCATGGTGACAGGTCACACAGTGCATGGGAGAGACCAGGCTCAGAAGCCGATCTTCCCATGTCTGGAATGTCTGTCATTCACGAGGAGGAGTTTGCCCTCAGAATTTCTAATTTCATTCAAGGCTCAGCCCAAGTGTTGTCTCCTAAATGAAGCCTTTCCTGAACCTTCTGGGTACTAGGGACACCCTCCCCCCCCAACACATTTTCTTATATTTATTTTCATATTTCTCACCATACAGATACATATTATTTTCCCTAATAGATATAAGCTCCTTGAGGGCTGGACGGGGCTGTTCAACGTGTCTCTGTATCACTGATGCCTAACAGTGCCTGCCGTGCTCAAAACCGGTGCTTAATAAATGCATGTGGATTGGTTGATTGATTGATGGCTGAATCTGAGTGCAACATCCCACCCCCACACTCTGAGCCTTTCTTCTCACTTTTCCTCTTTTTTCTTGCCTTTGCAAGGATCCAAATGTTGTAAGAAGGAAAAAACAGGTCAAATCACAACTATTCCTCAGTGGAGTGCCTTGGAAAGCATGGCGGATTTGTCGTCCCAGCACTCGGGTTCAGATCCCAGACTGGCTACGTATTCTCTGTGTGACAGTCACTTACCTGGGCCTCGTTTTCCCCACCTGTAAAAAGGGAGGGGGAGAGGGACTAGGTGGTCTCTATGGTTCTCTCCACTCTAGATCTCTGGGGCTGAAAGGAAACAGGGATCATTTATTCCAAATTTGTGGTCCACAAAGAAGGAAAACAGGGGCCCATGGTCAGCATTGGAACATTGCAAGGAGAGCTACCTTCGCCCTGTAAAGATGGCCAGCAGACCTAACTTTCAAACCCTGTGTGTAGGTGTCTGTGACATGGCAGAGTAGAAAGCTGGGCTGTGTCCCCCTCTGTCCCTAGTTCTGGGGCTAGAGGGGCCCTCAAGGGCCATCCAGCCTAATCTACTCATTTCCCAGATGAGGAGACTGAGGCCAAGGCTAACAGCAGGTGGGATTTGGAGTCTTCTGACTCCCAAATCAATGCTCTCTGCACAGTATGCCTGATGAAGGCATTGGGCCCACTCTGTGGGAACCATTGTGTTAGGGCCTTCTCCAATGTCAGTCATGCTGTTCTAGCTGCCTGCTTCAGGCATGGGTTACCTTACATGAAGCTCTTTGAGGGTGTACAATCCACACCCACACAGGACCTCATGGACAGGGGCAATCTCTGCTTGCAGCATGAGAGCAGTGCCCCTGGCAGGCAACGGCAGGGCAGGCCTAATGCTTGCATTAGTAGGAGTGATGGTCACTGGTGAGAGCAGGTTCCAGAGGCTCACCCTGAGAATGCAGCTTTGAGCCTCCACCCCACCGCTGTAGTCCAGGAGTAATAACCACGAAGGAAGGCCTCTCCTCTGAGTCAGGAGGGGACCACCAGGAAGAAAAAGCCAAGCAGCCAGTGAGTGTATCTGTGAGCCCCCTCAGGCAAGAACTTCTCATTCTGGTTCTTAAAGCTCTTGGCCTAGATGGCCTTGGATTCCCAGCGGAGTCTGAGGCTAAAAGTATGATAGAGATCTGGGTTCCCACTGAACTGCTGACATTTCCTTTCTGTGTGACTTTGAGAAAGTCACCCACCCTCTCAGAGCCACAGGATCCCCATCTGTTAAATGACCTGGCATTACCAAAAGGTTTCCAAAGCCCTCTCCAGCTCTAAATTTCTGGTCCTTTGATCCTATTAGCCCAGGAAAAGCAAAGAAAAGTCATATACAAATGGAAGAAAATGATGCCCTTTGAAGGCAGGGAGAGCTGAGGCCCCCACAAAAATAGAAGAGTGGGGGTGGGGGTGAGGGCAGGGGCAGGGGCTGGGCTGGCAGCCAGTGTTCAGAACAGTATCAGGAAAGGCTGGAATCCAATTAGGAATCCTCATTCATTCTGCCCCATTGAGGATGAGCTGTTGGACATAAGGTACCTAACCAGATAATTAAGGCTTGACCACCAAATCTTGAGAGAAGGCAATGTTTAACCATTTCACAAAGAAATTCCTCTAAGAGCAGCTCTGGAAATAATTTTAAGCTTCTCGTGATAACACAGGGTCCTCATCACAAGTCGCCATTAGTGTACTATCTTGAGAAGGGGATTCTTCCGCGCTGGCTTTTTATCCTTCCCCATTCTCAGGCTGTACTTGCTTCCAATAAGGCTTCCCCCCCCTTCTAAGTTGAGATTTCTCATCTCCTAAGAGCTGGGGAACCAGTAACCAAGCAGGTTAAAATTGTGCATAGAGTAAGGTTATAAGGTATAGAGAGAGACTCCAAAGGAGACTCCTGTGTGGCTTTAACAAAGAGACTTTGTCACAGCTGGAATACTGGGAGATGTTTTGATGACCTGGGTTCCTGGAGAGCAACCAGGATGTAGTTGAAATGCCCTCATATTGGAATTTAAGAGACCTGATGTGAAGGAAACCACTCTTCAAATCCACTTCTCATCTGAGAACAGATTCACTGAGGTTAGAGCTCAATGTCCCACTGTCAGCCATGATCAATCCTGCTTCTTGGATGCTGATCCTGGCCAGTGGAGAGCTCTCTGCTCTCCCTACATGGCCATAATCATGTCCCAAGGGAAGGATTCCTCAGGACATCCCCACGGGCACCACTGCTTTGCCCTCAGGCCATCTTCTTTACAAACAGCCCTCTACTTTCACAGAGGCATCTCTCCACCAAGAAACAGCCCATAGTTACCCACACCAGATGCTAATTGAAGGCTAATTAGGCATTCACCAAAATCACACCTGGATCATCCCCCTTCCTTCTCTCCAAAACTAGCAGGCTCCTCAGGGAATGTTCCCGGATGACCAGTCGTTCCCTTCGCTCAGGATCAGCAACATTAAGGAAAATGGCGCTACCAACAATATCTCTTATATGAATACCCCTTTAAAGCTGGCAAAGTGCTTTACCAACGTTATATCATTTGAGAACTTCCTTCCACTTTCTGAAGGGCAACCTCTGCTTCATAGAACGTGAGACCTTGAAGGTACCTTCAGCACCATCCAGTACAGTTCACTTTATAATTTAGCCTGGCCTTAGGTACTCTCTGCCACCTCGTTACCATATGTCTTTGTCATCTTTTTCCACATCATTCCTCTTCATAGACTCACCACTCCAGTCAAGAAGTTCTATACAAGAAATTCCATTTCCCACCTCCGAACCTTTGCATGGGTCACCTCTTCAAATCCAGTTTCCTCCAAACTACAGCTCAAGTACAAGTTGCTCCACATTCCTCCTGCCTGACTCTGGGCCCTTGCATCTGCATTGCAATGTCCCTTTGCATGTGTTGTATTCACTTCTGTGTAAGCTTCTCATCAGGTGAGACAATATACAATTCTTCACACGCTCAATGTGCTACAAGAGTGCTAGTCGTTATTGTTATTGTTATTATTGTGTCATATGCCCCCGGTAAAACGCATCCTCCTTGTGGGAAGGACTGGTTTGTTTGCTCCTTTTCTTTATTCTTATCCATTCCCCATTTAGTCCCTTCATCTCGGTACCAACTAACCAATTAGCAGGGATCTATTATGCTCCTATCATGTGCCAGGCACCATGTTCAGAACCCAGTCCGCCCTGAATAAGTGTTGGCTTAGTTGGGAATCAAATGATTTGCTCGATGTAACGCAGCCAGAAAATAGCCAAGGAGGGATTAGAACCCAGGTCCTCTGGCTTGAGACTTTTCCTCCTATGCTGTTCTCTTCTCGAGAGCAGGCCAGTTTCTGACCACTGGGTTCTTCTTATCTCTGCCAGTGACTACTTCTGGGAACTTGGATGAATTCCTTTTCTTCTCCAGGGCTCTGTGACATGAAAAGGATGGACTAGAGGGAGGCCAGGATCCCTTCCAGCTCTCTGATGACAGGGTTTGGTGGAAAGTCTCACCTCCAAGCAGCTCTATTGTGATTTTTAGTGTTAATTTTCATTTTTTGCTGTTTCACTTCCCACACTTGTGACCATTTCCCAGAATCTCATCTGGGCATTATTTCCTTAATCTTCCTCACACATACGCACATTCCCCCTCCTTCCTTCTACTCCCCCGTCTCTAAGGGAGCTCAAAGAGAAAGGACTCTCCATGGGATGCACCTGGATCCCCTGGAGGCACCAATGAATATCCTGGAAGAGCAGCTCAGCCCATGTCCTGTGGAGCTGAACAAATTAAATCATCATGAGCAAACTCATCGGGACTTTTGGGTCAACAAGACCTTGTAATCATTTTTTTTTCCTCTTCAAAGCCCTGAGTGTGCTTTTCCTGGCATTTTTTTCTTTTGATTTTTAGACCCTTGTATACATGCCAAGAAATGTCACCAAGAAATTTTTGTGCCTGATTCACTGGCAGCTTGTTGATATCACTGAATCCCATGACCCTTGTAGAGATCTTTGGTCTTTCCACCTGGAAGGTGCATCTCATCAAGGGCATTCAGGGCTTGAAATCCCCAGAGATGCAGGTGGCTTCCAGATCTTATGCTGCTTAAGGAAATGGAAGGGCTGGCTGGATCCATCGCATTGTAGTTACCGCCACATGACAGTCCTTTGGGGAAGCAGCCATGTTTCTGCTTTTCTCTACTCCTCTGCTCCAATGGCTCTTCCATCCAATACATATATATTTTTCTTGTTGCTCCTCCCACTAAAAAGTATGCTCCTCGAGGGTAAGAATTGTTTTTGACTTTCTTTTCATCCCCAGAATTTAACTCGTTACCTGGCAAGTCAAATCAAATCAGGCAAGTGTTTATTAAATGCCTACTATGTGAAAGAAACTCAAATGCTGGAGATAAAGGAAAGACAAAAGACAGGCCCTGCTCTTAAGGGGCTCATAGTACAATCAGGGAGACAACATGTAAGCAACTATATTATAACAATAATACTTAATAATAATAATAATAATAATAATAATAATAATAATAATAATAATAATAATAAACATTTGCATAGAGTTCACTGTGTGCTGGGCACTGGGCTAAGAGCTTTACAGTTATTATCTCCTTCTATCCTAACAATAACCTTGGGAGGCATTTGCTGTTACCATTCCCATGTACAGACAAGATATATATGTATGTATGTATGTATATACTTTAAACTTTGTCATTGTTCTAAAATGATTCCATTTTTATCCTTGTGGAACTATTCCTAATAAAGTTCTCTTTTGGTTGTGGAGTTGCTAGTTTCCCTGACAATCCACAAATTCAGTATGTTCATTAATGAGTGAACATCTCCTCTAGGAACTATGTAGGCTGATGGGCCCCAGTAAAGCATTCTCTCCTTATCTCTCTCTCTCTCTCTCTCTCTCTCTCTCTCTCTCTCTCTCTCTCTCTCTCTCTCTCTCTCTCTCCCACTTTCTCTCTCTCCCTCTCTCTCCCTCCCTCTCTCTCTCTCATTTTCTCTCCTTCCCTCCCTCTCTCTCTGTCTCTCTCTCTTCCACCTTTGCCCCCCTCTCTCTCTTTCTCAAAGATATTTATATTTGGGGTGAGAGGTGGAGTACTCAGCTTTAAAGCTGCTCCATGACCATCACCTTCTAAAGACTCCTGAAAGCCTTGGGACACAAGCAGGCTTTGTCACCACTAGGGTGATAGGAAGGGTCTGTCTCTGAACAATCTGGTTACTCTCTCAGATGATTCTCCTCATGGTGCTCAACCCTTTTGCTTCTTTCCAATCTTGTCTTGGCCTGGGATGCTTCCTCTTTTCTCTCCAATTAGCCAATTCTTATCTATCCTTCAGTGATGTAACTCAAAAACTTGGTTTCAGGGTAAAGTCAGCAAAGGAGATGAGATAAAGGTCTTGAGTTAAGACCTTGGCAATTGGTGGCCTAGTGAATAAAGCCCTGCTCCTGTAGTTAGGAAGACCTGAGTTTGAATGTAGTCTTAGACACTAGTTAGTTGTTTGACTTTGGGAATAATAATAGCATTTACGTTTCAGGACTGTTGTGAGGATAAACCAAGATAATATGTATACAACACTTAGCACAGTGCTTAACACATAGTAGGAGCTGTATAAATGTTAGATAACATAGCTTCATATATGACAGTCTCTTAAGCCGTAATTTCTGTTGATTCCAGAATATAAGACTCTGGATCTTTCTGCAAGCGCGTAGCAGTATTGCAAGCCTGGATGTCAGCAGACCCCAAAGCTGGCATTGGAACAGTATGTGACAGCATCCTGTAGATCCTCAGAGACCAAAGGCAGTGGAGGCAATGAGAAGTCTTCAAGCGGCCCTGTAACCCTGCAGTGTTCATAGCATGATTTGTCCTCTTCCCACAAGCTTTGGCCACATATGTCCTTTATCTTTGTGCCCCTCCACTTGTGAACTCTATGTATGTCTACTGTTCCTCTGACACAGTTTATGCCCTCTCAAAGACTAATGTCAAGAGAAACACACTGATGGGGGCTCATGAACTCTAGTTTTGGGAAAGAATAGTTACAGAGTACTTTGTACCTAATGTAGTTATCTTCTGGGGTCCTAAATTGCCAGTATAGGTTTTGGGTTCATGGAGCTGAGTTGTGTACCTGACAGCTCAATGAACCTCAATAGAACACAGAACACAGAATGTTAAAGCTAGAAGGGACCCTAATATAACATCTGCTGTAACCTAACTTTACAGATGAAGAGAATGAGGTCCAGAAAGGAAAGGTTGGGTACCCATGGATACACAACTAGTCAGTGGTAAAATTAGATAAAGAAACTGGTTCTCCTAACTCCCCTTCCCCTCACCACCCCTGGTCCATGTCTACAATGTCCTCAAATTAAGAATGTGTCTTTCCATACCATTGACCTCTGGTAATTTTCCACCTCAGTTTTGGTCACTGGTGGTGGAGCTGCCCCTAGCCCGGCTCCTGACCCTGAAGCAGAGGAACCCAGAGAGGAAGGTGGCAGGGAAGTCTACCCACATTTACTTCAGTAGTTCAGTATGGAGAAGTCAGGAGTGACGTGGGTTAGGCACACTTACATGTTGTGCTTCCTGAACCTCTGTTTACTTCTCTGTGAAAGATAAGGCCTCTCCTCACAGGGGTGCTTGGGGGAGAAGGGGGCAGTCTATAAATCTGAGGGCCTTAGAGAGCTGAGAGCTATGGGCCTTATAAGACTGATACTTCTTCACACCGGTATTGGTTCCAATTTCTAACTCATTCACCATTTCAGTCCAACCTTGTTATAACATGGCTTGTGATTCCAGGCATTCAGCTGCAAAGCAGGACAAACCTTTCCCTGTGTCCCATGCCTCTGTTCACATTGCTGGGAGCACTCTGTGGTCCTACAGAGCTGGAAAGACATTCCATCCTGTGTAGGAGGCATGCTAGGGAGGGAAAGGATAACCCCAAGAAGGAAACACTGCTTAGGGAAATGAAAACAGATCCCCAGAGAGCAAGCCCAGCAAAGAGCTGAATAAAGAACTGAGGCTGACATCAGGCCCCTCTCTCTGACAGAGAGCCAGACACAGGAGGGAGGGGCCACCAAGGAAGACCTGTTTGCAGGGTCATATGCTCTGTTCACAATGGCTATCCCTGTACCTAGAGCTCAGGAATGGATCTCCAGGCAATTAGTCAAAACTCAGCTTGGACAATTTTCATATCTGGCCCAGCTGGGAGACTTAGTGTAGTGAGATGGGAAGAGCCCTAAGCTTGGAGCAGGAGACCTGGGTTCAGATGTTGCTTCTGACATATGAGTAGTTGTGTGACTCTGGGAAAGTGAAAGCATCTCTCTCAGCCACAGTTCCCTCAGTCATAGGTATCACTTTGTGTGGGAACACAATGTTTTCTAGTGGGCCATGATGAATTTCTGTTTGGGTAATAATAAAAATAATGATGAGCATGTATATAGCACTCGAAGGTTTGCAAAAGTACTTTAGACATATTCTGTCTTTACCCTCATAATGACCCTGGGAGGTAGGGACTCTCCTTGTCTTCATTTATAGGTTTATAATTAGATAATTTACATAGAGTATATGTATACACACACATGAGCACACGCATACACACACACATATACATACATACATACATACATACATATATATATAAATGATATAATTTTATGGATGAGGAGGTTAAGTGACTTGCCCAGGGTTACCCAATAAATAAGTATATCTAAGGCCAGATTTGAACTCAGGACTTTCTGACTCCAGACCCAGATCTCTGCCCCACACCACCCATTTGCCTCTCATTCATATAAATGAACAAGAGTAGACATCAGAGGATCATATATTTAAAGTTAGAAGGCACATAAGAGGCCACTTAAGACCAACTTCCTCAATTTACATTTACAGAACTTGAGTCCCAAAGAGGTCCAATGATGCTCAAGATCACATAGTAATAAAAGTAGCAATTTGGGAATTGAACCTATGACCTCTGACTCTGAATTCTTTGATGTTTCCATGAGGTGTACCATGGTGCCTTCCATCACAGTTGGTACTGAAGTGCTCCTGCTGTGGGACCATAAAGCCAGCCAGCCAAAGGTTAAGTTTTCTGCAGGAATGTCCCAGAGTGGATGTCCACTGTGGTCCCTTTGGTGATTCTGGGAATCCAGGTTTTTGACTTCCAAGTTCTCATTTCTTTGTCCTGCTCTGAGTCATCTGTTCTCTTCAGGATAATTTATTCCTTCCCCCTTGATAAGTAAATTCTATCCAGGCTGCCATTTTGGTCTGAAAAATTGTGATATGTGCCTCATCTATCCATAGCCTTCAGCCTATTCCTGCACGTTTGTAGCCTTACACTGAGACCACCCACATAAGATGAGAATCAAACATTCCAGAATGATGAAGACATAGCTTTCTGTGGGACACGTGACATGTGGACAACAGCAGGCGTCATGGAAAGAAAACAGAAGTGAGGGTTGGGAGCCTGGGATCAGGAGACTGGGTTCTAGCCTCAGCTCTATTACTGACATGTGTTTGACTTTGGGTGAACTACTTGCAACCTTTCACATTTTGGTTCCCTGATGTGTCAGAGAGGGGAGGGAACACATGTCCTCCCTGCCCCAGAAGAGAAGTGGGAAGATAGAACAAGTCACAGGATGGAAAAGACTTCAGAAACATTTGGGGAATCTTAGGGTCATCACTTCCATTAATTGTAGAAAATCCATTATTATCATAACCCAATGGACTGAAAGATGCTCACAGAGGAAGAATACATAGGAGTGGCTGATTATTGATTAGAAGGATGAAGTTATAGTATTATGAGTTTTCTTTAACTGTTTCATTTTGTTACAAGTAGCTCTTATGAAGTGAGAGTAAATCTGTAAATGTTTATAATGTAAAAACAAAACACCAATAGAACTTAGAAAAAGGAAAAAACGCTGTCTCAGTAGCATCCAAGTCAAGGAGGAATTCCCTGGCAATGGTGTGGTCCCCCATGCACTCCTGGTTGCAGATAACATTGCTCTGGTTACCTCAAATACCGCGACCCTATGGAGTATCCTGGAAGAGATCTGGAAACACTCAATAGGAATCTGCATTTCCTATCCACACAGGAAAGAGGCAATAGATAAAGAATGTCTCCTACTCAGATTTCAACAGCCAGGTGGCACAGTAGGGAGACCACAAGGCCCAGAGTCAGAAAGATCTGAAATCAAATCTTCCCTCTGACATTTACTGTGTGACTCCAGGCAACTCACTTAATCTCTGTTTGACTCAGTTTCTTCATCTGTAAAATGAAGATAATAATAACACCTATCTACCATGGTTGTTATAAGAATCAAATGGGATAATATTTGTAAGGCACTTAGCACAGTGCTGGGTTTGTAATAAGCCCATATGAATGTTCATTTATCATCACCACTGCCACCAGCACAACCACCACCACCACCACCATCATCACCACCACCACCACCACCATCACCACCATCACCACCATCATCATGCATCTGAACATAAATGCTATTGAGCTTGTCCATCAATATGTATGTCTGAGATAGACAATACATATGTACAATGAGTTGAGTTCAGATTTGATCAGGAAGAGGAAAACAGGTTGGTTTATTGTGAGAATATTGAAAAGTGCCTCTACCCATTCCAGAATTTCCCATGAAAACAGAAGTCCATCTTTTTAATATCAACATTCTACCAGTGTTAGTGGAAGTATGGTATAGTAGATAGAGTCTAGGGTTTGAAGTCAGGAAGCCCTAGATTCAAGTCCTATTGTTGCCATTTTATCTGTGTGACCCTGCACAAGTCACTTAACTTCTCATGTTCTATGCAACTCTCAGAGACTATTAAGTTGTAGAGAATATGAAAGCCTGAAATTGTACATGGGATTTATGCATAGTAGATTTCCCTACACCAACCTATTCCAGGTCCAGTCCTTATCCCTCTCCCTATGACACAGAAGACAAACAGTGGAGAGGCATATGATGGTACAAGCAGACTACAACAACCAACCAACAGGGACCTCTGAAGAAGAAGAATGGATGCAAAGATGAAGATGGGCTGATCACCAATGGGAGGGATGACAGTGGCATAGGCAGAGTACTCCAGTATCACCCTCAATGTCAAGAGAAAATGAAGGAGGCATATGTTGTTGGTCATCCTTCATTTTGGAAGAAGACCAATGACATCATGGGGTGATATCATGATTCAAACGTAAACTGAATTTAAGGATGGCAGAGTTGCACAAAGTTGTCAGCTTCATTTCCTTCCAGAGTCATCAAAGTCTAGGGGCAAGACAAAAGTCAAGACAACTGGCAATGGCCTGTGATGCAATGGATGACCTTGGTGTCTTCCCTGTCTGACCAACCTGTACAGTGCCTACTTCAGCCACCTTCATAGCCATTGAAACAAATTGTTCTCATTCACACATTCTGCCAGGAGCATCCTTATAGAAAGCATCTAGTATGCTGAAAGAACTCCTGTGGCAAAATTATAGGAGACCAAAGAAAAGAGTTACCCAGCAGGGTCAAACAAGTTTGGGGAATGTTGGAAGCAACTCCCAAATCAATAAGCTCCAGATCCGTTTGAATAGTTGGGTAATTATCAGGTGCAGGTTCTCCTTGAAAAGGAAAATAAAAGATTTAGAAAAACTAGATTTATCAGGCTCTAAAAGCAACAAGAAACAGTATTTCTTGAGGTATTTGGTCACTGACATTTCCATCTTCACGACAAGTATTTGCCAAAACGTGACCATGAAAATAACTTCAGTTTATGTGCCAAAATCTATTTCAAAGGACTGAGTTAGATAAAGTCTACAAATAAACATAATAAGCCCCATCAAAATTTAATCAACAAATATTTTGATACATACTGACTTCAATAAAATGGTGGGTAAAGGAAAGGATGGTAAAAAAATCTTAGAAAACATATTTCCAAATTCAGAAAAAAAAGACAAAAGGCTAAATGTTTATATACTGTGCCGAAGACACACCTACATTTCACAGACACTTTTCTCCAAGGAACTAGTTCAAAGGGTAATAGATGTGGCAAATGTGGAAAATCATGGCACATGCAAAATGGAACTGACCCTCTTAAGAGAAGAAACCCTGACTAGTGACTGAGGCAGGGGTAATATATGGATCAGCAATCTGCACGATCCAGCAGATCAAGGTCATGAGTAATATAGAAAGGACTGTGATGTAAGGAAGACATTGTACTCAAAGACAACTTCAGCCAGACCTAATTGTACAGGATATTGATGCTGAAAAAATTACAAAAGGAAAAAGACAAAGATATTGGCCCTAATGATCACCATTTCCTGCAGAAATATATTTGTCAAGCAGTTTCCAGAATAAGAGGACAAAAGAATCCCCAGAACTGTCATCTTACCATTCAATGGAAAGTTCCTGTCAAAGGTTTCCATTGGCCTCCTTCCCTAATGCCTTTTCAAGGGGCATAGTTGATCTTGAGTTCTCAAAGGCTATCCAAGTGGACCACAAGCCCTGGCATATTCCATTCAGTGGTAAACCCATAGAATGTCCAATGTATAGCGCATCTGACATTCAAGGACTAAACTCCTCAGAATCAATGACTTCTTTTTATGAGTGAGAAAACAGAGGCTCAACAGGGAAAAATACAAAACCTTCCCTAGGGTCATACAACTGAAGTTTTGGAGTTGGTGCTTAAACTCTGATCATTCAATGTCAAATCCAGCATTCTTTCCACTAATCTACACTCTGCCCCTGCCCCATGAAAATATATAAACTCCTAGGGAGGCTAGGTGGCACAGTGAATACAGCACCAACCCCGGAGTCAGGAGGACCTGAGTTCAAATCCAGCCTCAGACACTTGACACTCTAGCCATGTGACCTTGGGTAAGTCACTTAACCCCAATTGCCCTGTCTTCCCCCCTCCAAATATATATATATATATATATATATATATATATATATATATATAAAACACTCCTTGAAGTATTGGGCATTGATAGAGGAATGCTGGAATGTAGATATTAGGACTCATGTCCAAATTATAGTGATGTCAATTCAGCCTATTCATTGGAAGGACAAATTCTGAAGCTGAAGATTAAATAATTTAATCACATAATGAAAAGAGAGGATTCGTTGGAAAAGATCGTGATATTAGGTAATATTGAAGACAAAAGGAGATGGTGACAACAGAGGATAAGATGAATAGGTAGGGTCACAGAAACAACAAAAATGAGCTTAAACAGACTTTTGGGAGATAGTGGAGGACAAAAGGACCAGGTGAGCCATGGTCCATGGGGTCATGAAAAGTTGGACATGACTAAGTGACTGAACAACAACCACTTCAAGTATTAATCTGCTAATCCTACTCTGATAAAGTGAAACAAAGTTTGCTCATTCTCAGCTTTAGAAAGGAGTCACCTACACCATTACAATATGCATAATAGCAGGTCTAAAATGGTAATTGGGTCTTGGCTTCCCTATCCCCAAGTCACCAAACATTACCTGAATTTTGACAAACCAGGTTGACAAAGTTCAACTTGGGTCATAAGCCATGAAGTCTACAAGATCTCAAGTTCAGTTTTGTTTCTGGTTATCCTCTGTCTCATGTGAAATAAAGAGTGGAGATTCTGATAGATGATGCAGAAAGGTTTCTGAATTGGGAATAAGCTGGAGTTCAGTCCCTGTCTCACTCTTAGATTCTGGGCAAGTTCTGCCTATGTCGAAGCCTTTGATTCTCCGATTGTAAAATGGTGGGAGTTACATTTGTGCCATCTACTCTATTAGAATGTCGTAAGAAATTCGCTCTGTAAAGCCATCATCACCATCAGCATCAGCATCAGCATCAGCATCAGCATCAGCCCAGCTACTGACATTTACATCAACACTTTGAGGCTTACAAAGAACTTTACTACTTTATGTACTTTCATCTGAGTCTCCAAACAACCCTGTGATGCACATTATTCTCACTTTACAGTTTGGAAAACTGAGTCAGAGAGGTTAATGGATCTATCTGGGATCACATAGCTGTCTCACATGGGACAGAAATGTGAATTATTGTTATAGACTAGTTTGTAAAATTTGTCCTGAGCTATAAGAGTCAGGCAGCCATAGAGAAGAAAGAAAAACCCAAATTTGAGTCCCGACTCTGACAGACACAGCATATGTGACCCTGAGCCATTGATTTAACGTCTTGATGCTCTAGATGACTCTATACTAAGTTGCAGAGAAAGAGATCACTTGCATCGGTAGAAGGGTTTTCCTCGCCTGAGAGTTCCCTACCCCAGTGAAATCACAGGTCTACTTTCTATCACTAACTCTAGGCATACTAAAACATTATTGTCAGATTTACGACATTTAGGTCCTGTGGATTTGAGTGCAGTCTCTTCGAATGGGAAACTGAGGCAAAGAGTAGTTGAGACTTGGTAAAAGTCACACAGCGGGAAAATGACAGGCCCAGGTCCCTCAGTTCCAAATCCAGAACCCTTTGCCCTAAATCATACTATTATTCCCATGGTGCTCTAAAACAATTCGGAGACATTTACGGAAAGCAAGTCAATTCAGATGAGCAAAGAGAAGGGTGACTGAGAGAGACAAGAGTACATCTTTTCCTGGGGCCCACCTGAATTTCTGTCTGTAACAGCTGAGGGAAGGCTGTCCCAGGTCCCACACACCTTCCTTCCTAGTGTTTAGGGTGCATTTGGGGGCAGGTCTCAATAAACTAGCCCCTTACTGAGAACAATGGAGTCATTGTCAAGGCTAATCCTCTGTAGGGACTTCGTGCCCCCACAGATTGTGTGAATCTGTCCTAGTGCCAAGGAGAAACCACAAGTGTGCAAGGACACTGCAGGATGTTGTGTGCTTTCCATTATTGGGAAAGGTTTGGAAGGGATGAGAGGGAGGATGGTGGCATAGTCCCTAAGGGCAGCATTTGGATGGCAGACTTGGACTCTGGAGATGTCTCTGTTCCCCGCCATGAGAAATGAGGAGGTTGGGAGGCTCAGGCCCACTGGCCCTCTCGAGTCCTTCCTCCCATTCTGGGCTACTGGTCATAATGTTGAAAGGCAAATAGCATTTTCCTTCCTACTGCCTTGCGAGGGGCAGGGAAGCGTGAAGAGGAGTATACATTAGGCTAGAAAAGGTGAAAGGACTGGTCCAAGGTTGCCCAGTGGTTAGGTGGCCCACCCTGGCTCTTTTCTGAATGTCCTTGAAAGCCTCCCTCTGTCCAGACTCAGCTGCAAGATCCTGATGCCTCCAGTCTCTCCTCCCTCTCCCTGCTCCCTGATCTTGGGGAGTCATCTGTCTGTAGGACGGAAACAGTCCCTGTCCTATGCTTTACTGCACATTCATATCCTGCCCTGGAGGTCCCTGCCTCAGGGAATCAGGGTAATGGGGAAAGCACCGAGGTCCTTCCCCAAAGGAATAGCCACAGGTAGACATTGTGGCAACTCCCATTATGCCCTGTGGTCCTGCCATGTGGGGGGCTGTACTACCACTAGGTGTGACTGATTGTAACAGCAAGCACCTTAGCATACCTAGGGCGGCTACTAGCACAGGTTCTTAGATCTGCTTTGCTAAAGGAAAGCAACTCAAAATGGGTTAACAAGTTTACTTTAATCAAACATATTATTTACCTAGT
>CM053585.1:8186512-8263432 GCA_028646515.1 Pseudochirops corinnae | reverse complement strand
AAGAAGAAGAAGAAGAAGAAGAAGAAGAAGAAGAAGAAGAAGAAAGAAGAAGAAGAAGAGGAAGAAGAAGAAGAAGTATCCTTGCAGGCCCCATAACCTGAAATCTTCTAGGGGCCTTATAGCGAAATGATAGCATTACTTTCTGTCTTGGCAGCAGGAAACACAGTAGAAAGAGTGCTGAAAATTGAGTCTGGGGACTTGGGTCTATTCAGGTCTTCCATTTTCCTAGATGTGTGTGAAGTAATTCATGTAGCTTCTCTGACCTTTCTTGTTCTCACCCAATACTCTGGGATGACAATACCAGTTTTCCATAATCTTACCAGTTTTCCTGAGGATCAAATGAGATAAGACTTTGGAAAGTCTTTGGCCTAGGTACTATAAAAGAAAACAAGTCTTAGGCTCGTGTCCTCCATACCAATAGTTTCTAGTTGTATGACCCTGGGCAAGTCACATCGTCTTGAAGTTTTAGCTTCCTGGTATGCAAACACAGGTGGTGCTTTTCACACTCTGACCCTCACATTGATTTAATGAAACTTTTTGATCCCAAATCTTTGAACTTCATCAAAAATCTGTGATTTCAGCCATGATCACACTCATTCTATTCCATCCTATGGCACCTGATCCTGGGTGGCCAGGAAAAGAAACATTCTGCGACTTCAGAGGTTGCATCGTCTTTCAAACCTCCTCCTGCAATCTGGCCAGGAAAAAACATACAACCTTTGCCTGACTGGTCCAAGGACAATGGCCAATTTGTCTCCAGGCCAAACTTTAAGCTTTTCCAACTCAGTAAGAGCTGCCAGAATGTGTGACCCATTGGAATAGCCATTGAGAACCCAGACCCTTCTCCTTACTGTGGAAAAGCACCAGAGGAAGACATTGGGGAGATCCTTAAGCTTACAAAGTACTCAGCATAACTTAATATTTCTCACTGTATCTATTTAAAAAAACCCTGTAAAATAGAAATTACAAGTATTATTTTCTCTATTAAACAAATAGGGAAACTGAGGCCCAAAAATCTGATTTGCCAATGGCTGCAATAGTGGAAATTCCAAGAAGGAAGCGTTCAAAAGCAAGTCTCTGTTGACTCCATCTAGCATTCTTTCCACTGTATCAAGACACCTCTCTTGGGCTTAGTTTCTTCATCTATAAATACAGGGTTGAACAAATGACCTGGTTGAAGATTTAAACCAATGATCTCAACACACATGTCCTGTTGTTGGAGTTATTTTTAGAAAAGTAATAATAATGATCAATAATAAATTTATTTAACCAATTTTTTTTTCAAGTCTTGAAGTTACCTCTGATTGTGTAAAAAGAACAATCAATGACCACAAAAGTGAGAAGACCCGGAAAACTCTTGGATTTCCCTTCTTCCTACTCACCAGCTCCCAGGTGCCATTGCCGTGATGCTCAGTACCAGCCCCACTCTTCAGCTCCCTACTGGTGTGACACATCAGGCTAAAAATGAAAAGAAAAAAGAATGGGGGTGGGGAGAGGAGATTGACTCTACCTTCACATCTTGACAACTAGATTCCTATTTGTAAAACACAGAGATACAGTTACTTTCTGTCTGAGGGAGATGCTTAGCAGACACTTAATCAGGGAAGAATGACTGTCAAAAGCACTCATTTTTCAAAGTTAGAGATGGAGAAGACAGGAGAATATTGTTATGTAGATGAGAAGAATGACAGCTCCATTACCATTTACCTGTGTGTTAATGGCTACCCAGCCTAGGAATCACAGTGGAAAATCAGCAGATAGTAGAGTTGAAAGGCTTCTCCAAGAACATCTGGTCCTGCTGGTAGCTGAGGAGTCATCCTTGTACAGCAGCTCATGTCATCACACATTTCCAGAAGCAGGTACAACAAACCCCCATGGTTTGTACATGACTTATGCTTCTTTTCCTCCTTCCCTCCCTCCTTTCTTCTTTCTCTCCCTCTCTTCCTTTCTTCCTTTTCTTCATTCCTTCTTTCCCATCTTTCTTCCCTCCTTTCTTTCCTGCCTCGCTCTTCCTTCTTTCTCTCCCTCTCTCCTTTCTTTTCTTCCTTTCCTTCCCCATTCCTTCTTTTCCACCTTCCTTCTCTCTTTCCTTCCTTCTATCCCTCCTTCTTTCCTTCTTTTTTTTTTCTTCCTTCCTTGATTTATACCACTGAAGTGATTTCTTGAGAAACAGAATAACTTCTTTGGGGATGTGTCTCAAAAAGGAAACACCAAACTCATAGCAAAAAGCGTGGCACCCCAGATTCCACAATCTGACCCCAAAATATTGTATGTGTCCATCCACCTGCTTAAAACATACACATGCACCCCAGACTTAAGATGCCCCTAAAATCCTCCTAGTAGACAAGACAGGTTCTTCACTGGCATTATCTTCAAGAGCCCAAGGTCACATCTGGATTGTGATGGGAGCCTTGGAATGAAAAGTGCCAGACATATAACCTGGCCTGATTTAATTTCAAAGGTTCCTTATGGAAAAGGACCTGGTTTGAATCCCAGGTTTGCTACTTGCTTCCCTGTATGACCATAGGCAAGTCAATTTCCCTGTCTGGGACTTGGTTTCCTCACTGTAAAGTTGAATTGTATGATTTCTCAGCTATTTCCAGCTCTAAATTCTATGATCTCCACTCAGAAGTAGCTGAACCTTGCAGGGTTGTTGTGAGAACCAAATGAAATAATGTTTTTAAAAAATTTTTATCACAGTGTCTGGCACACAGTAGGTACCAAAAACATGTATATTACCTTCCATTCTCTTCAGGGCAACCTATACATCAATCAAGAGAAAATGCTTATATGACCCTCACTTAGAAGCCTGTACCATAGATCCCTCAGGTCATACATAATCTTATTTGGCCTTCATCATTACCTATCATATGGGTGCATTCTCATTTCACAAATTAGTAAACTGAGACTCAGAGAAGATATATGACTTGCCCAGCTTCATTTGACTGACTGCAGCAGTATTCAAATCTAAATCTTTCCTTTCCATTGCACCATGATGCCTCAATATAGTGGAACTGGATGAAATTTAATGGGGCAGGTTGGAATGGTATGGGATGCAATGGGATGGAACACTATAGAATAGGATTTGGGAGTCTAGAACAAGACAGAATGGAAGTGAATAGGACTGAGGACAAGAGGGAATGAGACAAAATGAAGCAGAATGGGGTAGGATGGTGTGGGGTGGGACAGAATGGGATGGAATTAGATGAGTTGGAATGTATCGGGGTATGACTGGATATGATGGGGTGAGAAAGTATAGAAAATGTTTTAATAGGGTGGGAACACATTCAGTGGAGATAATAGGATGGGATGAAATATAGTTAGATGAGTTGGAGCATATAATAGGTAGAATGAGGTGGGACAGTATAGAATAAAATGGGATGAGATAGGATGGGATAGGATGAAATAAGATGAGATGAGATTGGATGAGATGAGATGACATGAGATGAGATGAGATGGGATGGGATAAGATGGGATGGGATGGGATGAGATGAGATGGGATGGGTGGAGTGGGGTGTGCCAAAGTGGGGTGGGATGGGAAGGCATAAGATAATGTGGAGTTATAAAAGACAGGACAGGATGCTACAGGGAGAGAGAAGAAAAAACAAGATAGAATAGAACAGGACAAGACAGGACAGGATGAGATAAAACAAGAGAGTATGGGACAGAGTGTGTTGTGATAACATGGAATGATATGGGACTGGATGGGCTAAGGGTAGGATGGGGTAAGATGAGTTGGAATGGATCATGAAAGGCTACTTCAAATTAACCACATATTATCTGAGGGTAACTTGGAATTTCCCCTACATTCTTCATTCCTATAGCTGAAAATTGTAAACAGCACTCTTTAAGTTTTATATAAATATAAGACTAAATTAACTCCCCTCTTCAAACCTCAGAAGCCAACTTCCATCCTTCTGTGTATTTTTCTGACTTGAATTACAAACCAAAGTGTATAATGGAAACCAGGATGGTCCATTAGCTCAATGTACCAGTGATTACAGTCACAACCTCCAGACCAGAGTGGTGGGAAACGCTGTCCTTTTTCAGACTTACAGGATTTTTCCTTATTAGGAAATTAGAGTGTGTTCAAAAATGGCATAGTGGAAACATTTGTAAAGGGGGAAGCAGTGGCTGGAAGGAATCAGGAGGCATATTTGTTTAAGACCCACACATCAAGTGATGGCTTGACAATCAAACTGTATAATATTCATGTTTATTCATGAAAGCATGAGTTGCCCCTAGCCCTAAATAGTCACCTTCTGCTTGTGGCCCTGCTGAGCTAAAAGTGCTGAATCCACTCAACTCAAGCTAAGGTGTTACCCGTGGGGATTAGCATATCAGAAAACACAGACGAAATATCCAGGTTGGCAGAGAAACTGGTAATTTTTCCTAGAGACAAGAAGGCCAGAAACTCCTTGACAGCAATACCCATGTCTTATAAATGATTCCAACTCCCATGTCTCTCCAATTTCAAAGCAAAGAATAGGTTCTTCTCACAACACCCCAAGGAAGTGAGTTATAGATGACAGGATAGCGGTACTACAAGTCTAGAGAGCTGGAAAGGTCCTTACAGGTCATGTGGTTCAACCACTCCATTTTATAGATGAAAAAACTGAGACCCAGGGAATTTAAGTAACTTAAAGAAGATCACACACAGTGTCAAAGGCACGATAATGAATTCAGTAGGTTGTCAAGACGTCAGGTCCAGGGTGACTTTTACAATGCAAGTGTTATGATAGCTATTTTATAAAGGAAGAAACTAAAGTATAGAGAGGCTTGTGCTCACTCCTCCCTTCTCAGATTACCATGTTCACACATTCTATCTTTCCAGGAGAATGTCAAATCCTTCAGAGCACATTTGTAATGCTGTTTTTGTCCTATTGCTTGAAGTGAGCATTAGTGATCTACACCAACAAACCTTTCCCAAGTTCAACTGGACTGATTTTAATTGGATTGCCCAGGGTCACAGTGGCTTCAGACACAGATTCCAAATCCAGAGCTCATTTTTCTGTGTTTCCTCCTCCTGTAATCATTGTTCCCATTGTGTCACCTTGAGTGAATGTATGAATAAATGAATGAATGGAAACATCCAGTAATTATTTGTATATGAAGGAAAATATCCAATAATTGTATGAATGAGTAAATGAATGACCACATCCAATGTGTGTGTGGTATGGATGAGTAATTGTCAGTGAAAACATCCAATAAATATTTGATGTGTGAATGGATGAATGGAGAAATGTTTGAATGAAAATACCCAGTAACTGACACTAATGCACTGTTGGTAGAGTTGTGAAGTGATCCAACATTTTTGGAGAACAATTTGGCACTATGCCCAAAGGGCTATAAAACTGTGCATACTCTTTGACTCATCAATACCACTGCTAAGTCTATATCCCAAAGACATCCAAAAAAAAGAGGAAAGGACTTATATGTACAAACATACTTATAGCAGCTCTTCTTTTGTGGTAGGTAAGAATTGGAAATCAAAGAAATGTGCATCAATTGGGAAATGGCTAACCAAGGTGTGGTATACAAATGTAGCAGAAGATTAGTGTGCTGTAAGAAAATGATGATTTCAGAAAGACTTGGAAAGATTACATGAACTGATGTTGAGTGAAGTGACCAGAACCAGGAGAGCACTGTGCATAGTAACAACAATACTGTTAGATGAAGAATTGTAAATGACTTGGCTATTCTCAGCAATATAATAATCCAAGAAAATCTCACAGAACTAATGCTGAAGCATACTATCTGCCTCCTGAGAAAGAACAGATATTGTTTGAATACAGACCAAAGCATGATATTTTTCACTTTCCTTTTTACAGTTTTTTCTTTTATTTGAGGCTTCTTGTACAAAATGATTGATATAAAAATGTTTTAAGTAATTGCATATTTATAACCTATATCGGATTGTTTCCTGTCTCGGGGGGAGGGAGAGAAGGAATGGAATTTGAAACTCAAAACTTTAAATAAAAATGTTTAAAAAAATTGAAAAAAAAAGTCATGTGACTAAAAAATTCAGAAATTGATGTTGTATTATGAATGACTGAAAATATGTAATAATTATTTGCTCTATCAATGAGTGAAAAAAAATAAATTAAAACATCCAATAATGTGAATTAGGGAATGAATGAATAACGCCATCTTACTTATTGTTTACTGTATGAATGAAAGAATAAATGAAGATATTCTATAACTGTTTGTTTTATGAATTAGTGAATAAATCAATGAATGAATTATCACTGGACTGGAAGTTTAAGACAAGATCTAGTCCCTTCTCTTCCTCTAACTCCCTGAGCAGTAATCAGTATCTCAATTCCCTAACCAAAAAAATGAAAAAAAAAAAAAAGAAGTTGAATTAGTTGTTTGTCTAAGGATCCTCGTGTGTGTGTGTGTGTGTGTGTGTGTGTGTGTGTGTGTGTGTGTATCCTGATTCTACATTCAGGATTTAGGTTATGAAGTAGCTATATGACTTACAGCCCTATGAAATCCTTACACATCACATTTTTCTTCGAAATGTAAGAAGGCAAAAGGATTTTGTTTTGTTTTGGTCTTTCAAATGATATACAAGAAGGGATATTGAAGAAATATCACATTACAATGAGGGCGACTGCTTGGAATGTGCCTGGAGACCAGAAGCCTTCTCCTTCCTTTGTGTGTACATTAAAACCCAGAGAACCAGAGGCAGTGAGGATGAGGCAGGGGGATGGAACTAGGACCCAATGTCCCCACATCTAATTCAGGGTCTTTCTACCCCCATTGGTTCCCTTTCCTTAATGATACCAAGCCACCAATGTTCTGTCTTTGCATATCACAAATCATAGAATTTCAGAGTCAGAAGGAACTTCAAAAGGCATTTAGTTAAACTAGACATGAACACAAATCCTTTCTACAATATCCTCCAAAACCATTATCATAGTTGTGGTGTCATGGAAACAAAGTCACATTTGGAGTCAGAAAGTCTGGGTTCTGATTCCAGTCATACCATTTGGGCAAGATACTTTGTGAGGTCCAGTTTTCTTATCTCTAAAAAGGAGGGGAAAAGAAGCATGAAATCATGATTAGAGAAATAATCACAAAATCTGGAAGGTTTTGGGAGAAGGAGGAGGAGGAGGAGTCAGAGGAGGAGAAGGAAGAGGAAGAGGAGGAGTAGAAGAAGAAGAATAAGAAGAAGAGAGAGAGAGAGAGAGAGAGAGAGAGAGAAAGAAAGAAAGAAAGAAAGAAAGAAAGAAAGAAAGAAAGAAAAAGAAAGAAAGAAGGAAAAGCAGGAAAGGAGAAAGGAAGGAATGAAGGAAGAAAGGAAGGAATGAAGGAAGAAAGGGATGAAGGAAGGAAGGAAGGAAGGAAAGAAGGAAGGAAGGTAGGAAGGAAGGAAAGAAGGAAAGAAGGAAGGGAGGAAAGAAGGAAGGAAGGGAGGCAGGAAGGAAGGAAGGAAGGGAGAAAGGAAGGGAGGAAGGAAGGAAGGAAGGGAGGAAGGAAGGGAGGAAAGAAGGAAAAGAAGATCATTCCAATAATTCAAAGTAGAATTGCCTGATTCTGGAGGTAGTGAGTTCCCTGTCAATGGATGTCTTCAAGTAGAATCTGTGTGGCCCTGTCTTGGGCAGGTTGAGTTGGAGCTTCTCACTCAACAACGGCTTGAACAAGAGGCCTCTGAAGTTCCTTCTGGTTTCAAGTTTCTATAATTCTGTGATGCCTGACAGTGAGGCTGGGGAAGATTGTACTCTGATCTACAGATGGAAATTTAATGTTCTCTGGGAGCATTCCAAAAGGAAAAGAAAGCTCCCTGGGGCAGGGGGAGGCAGAGATAGCACCCCCTCACAACTCACATTTCTTTAATTCCTTCCATATGATAAAGGGCTTTCCCAAAGTAACTCTGTGAGGCAGTTAATGCCGTATCATTAATTCTATTTGGTTTTTCTCAGAGAAGGCGTCTGAGACTCAAGCGAAGTGATTGTGTAGGGTTATCCCAGAAGCCTGGGTCTCTCAAGCCCAAGTTTAATGCCATTTCTGCAGCTTCACACACGCTTGGCCACAAACTGGGGCAGGGAGGGAACTATTCTGTCTCTGCACATTTCTAGCAAGGGCAGCGAGAGGTGGATGTGCTCAGGAGCAGGGCATGCCTGTTACCAATTGAGACACAAGGCTCATTTAATACTTGAATCCTGTTTGTAGGAATCACAGATACTTCTAGGCATTCCTGAGATGACCCTTATATTTATAGCATGCATCAGAACCCCAGGTTTTTGCCTAAAACATGGGGACGTATTTCCTGAGCATTAAGTATAATAAAAAAAAAATAATCCAAACACAAGGAGGTTGGAACATAGAATGTTGGAGCTGATAGATACCTCAGAACACAGACTATCAGAGATTAGAGGAGCTTCAGGTCATAGAATGTTGGAGAAGGAAAGGCTCTGTCTTCTACCAAAGGTATTCCCTCAGTTGTAAGGCTGATTCCCTGCACCCTATTTCCATTAGTCACTAGCAGTCAAATTAATTTTATATAGAAATATTTATTCTAGAAGGTATAATAAAAAGACATAAACCCCCAACACATAGGAGGTAGAATCCCTCCTCTACAGTGTGCAAAACCTCAGTTCCTACTGAGCTCAGTTTCAGCTCCAAATCCAAACTCTCCTTGGGCTCAAACCCCAGGCACTCTGACTTTGCAGGCTGGCTGGCTGCATCACCCTGCCTGCAGTCCTGGCTCCAAGATCATTGCAGCTCAGATTCCAGGTCCTTTGGGGATCTCCTCAATATCCCCGAGGAGGGCATTTAAAACCGAGGATGACAGGCAACCCAGACAGAATAAACACCCCCAGGTCCATTTCTAGGAGCCAAGAAAAAAGGGAGGGAGCAGGAAAAGGAACGTCCTTCCCCCCTCACTAGTTCAGTTCATGGTGCTTAAGCTGTGGATGAACTGTGATCTTCACTCCCTGGATGCAGAGTAAAGAGTAGATGAGAAGCAGAAAGAGAGGAGTGCAGCTGGAATAAGCAAACAAATAAAAAAATGAATGAACCAAGAAATAAAGGAGGAGTGTCCTTGCATTTCTCAGTCACATTTGGGGTTTTCTTGGCAAAGATACTGGAGAGGTTGGCCATTTCCTCCTCCAGCTCATTTTACAGATGAACAACTGAGGCAAACAGGGTGAAGTGACTTGCCCAGGGTCACACAGCTAGTAAGTGTCTGAGGCTGAATTTGAACTCAGGAAGGTGAGTTTTTGACTCCAGTCCTGGCGCTCTATGCCCTGCACCACCTAGCTGCCCCAAATGAGTGGAAAAAAATGACCGAATAAATCCACTTTTTTTTTTTAAATATACAAATGTGTGGACAGATAAACTACTTAATAGGTAGATGGAAAGACAGACAGACAGCTAAATAGCTACATAAATAAACAAATAAATGGATTATCTCGGTTTCACCACTTTTAAAGACTCAGGCAGCTGATAAAGAAGGCTACCCTCACCAACCCAGTAGGGGATGCTCTCCTCCATGTGAGATCTGAGCATGCTGCAAATGCCCCTCAAAAACACCTTTATATCACACAAATTTGGCACGCCCAGACCAGCCTGGGTTAAAAGTAGGACAGCTCCTGCCTTCAAGGAACTTACTTTCTAGGTTATGGGAAGAGAAATGGTGAGTGCTCAGAGAAGTGAAGGGAAAGTCATTTAAAGCCATTTTGAGATTACTTACATACTCCAGGGATGAAGCTCTAAAAGGTTTTGCTGGTTCTGGGAATGGGAACATGGCTTCTGGTGGAAGAGATCAAAGCAGAAATCCTGGAACCCAAGAAGGGTCCTTCCTCTGAGAATGTTCAGGGGTGAGGAAACTGCGTGGCCATCTAGGTCCTCGATGGCGTCCCTTTGGCTAAATTCAAACTTCCCAGAACAAAGAATTGTACAAAAAAATAAAAATAACTCATAACAGTAATAGCATCTATATTAGGCTTTAAGGTTTACTAACTCATTAGAACCCCAAGGTTTATGAAGGGATGTTTTTAACATTGTCAAGTGCTTATTATGTGTTATGAGCTGTGATAAGGGCATAGGGTTGGAACTAAATTACTTAAGACCTTGGATACCAGGGCCTGGAGATGGGGAGTTACTGGGTAGTGCCAGAGGGCCACCGAAGGTTTCTAGGATAGACACTGACCTCTCTGAACCTGTGTCCAGCTCTGTAAAATGCAAACATTAGCAGCAGCAGTCAGTCACAGTTGCCAAGAGAAATGTGCTCAATAACCATTAAAATCCTAGATAAACGTAGGCTCCTCATGCCCCAGGTTTCTAGGAAGTCAGTGGCAGAGGTAGCATTTGAACTCAACCCCTGAGCTCCAGATGGGAAAGTTCAGGCCTCTCCCCAAGGATTTCCAGCACCTCTGTCAGCTCTGGGAAATAGCACTTCGGCTTTGCTAGCAGCCTGGATGACATTCTCCTTGTCACTGTGTAAATCCCTCCTACCTTTGTTGAGAGATGAGAAACAAGGCTATTTTCAGCTGGATTCGTTACTCGGATGGAGGCTGGTGGAGCCCCCGCCTTCCTGTAGAGCACTGAGCACTCCCAGGGCAATGCAGGTCCTGCCGATGGATGGCTACCTGCTGACTGCGGTTACCCATAGCAACAGAGACAGGCTTTGGGTGGGTGGGAGTGTTTTGTCTGTGTTCCTGTTTTCCGTTTCTTTGTTTTTGTTTTGTCTTGTTTTGAGGGGTGTGTGTGTGTGGTTATAGTGTAGCCTGAGGTGTGGTTTTTTTTTGGGGGGGGGGTGGAGGGAGTGGCAGTAAACAGCCTGTATTTAAACTATGATCACAACTTACCTTTAGCTGTTATGGGGAAAAAATTAACCAAAAGAGCAGATGCTTCTATTTCATCAGCAAAAATGATCCATTACTGAGGATGTATGTGTTAACCCAGCATCTCAAGATCTGATGCTGGAAGGGAATTGGGGGCTTCTGTCATGCAGCCACTGAGGCAGGATAGAGCATGCACAGGAAGGGGGCCACTGCTTTCTCAGTACGGAGCCATCTTGACATTACAGAATCCAAAAAAAGGCTCAAGGGACAATGTGGTCTCCCCAAAGCAGAAATTCCCACCCCAATACCCCAGTGATGAGACACTCATTATCTGTCCAGAAATTCCATCCCATTGTTGGACCATTTAGAATACTGGGAAGACTTTCCATAACAGAAGCAGAAATTTACCTCTGAATCACTGACCTGGACTGTCCTAAAAGGCTCCTATTTATCTACCCTAGGCCCTGCACACAGTAGGTATTAATAAATGTTCTTGTTCTGTCCAATGCTCCCTTGATCCCAGTTCCAGGGCCCTCAGGAATAGCCATGTGGAAGCCCTTCAAAGGTCAAAACCGAGGAGGACACATGCTCATTGTCTGTGTCCTATGTGGGAAGGACTTGGTCATGGCCTCATGGGTCTTGGAGGCCATGGGCCCAGGCTATTTAGCTGCAAATGTAGGAAGCTTGGAATGACAGAATGTGGCTTTGAAGAAGCACCTGATTGGGTTCTGGATCCTAGGCCGCAGGGTTCTACTTTGAGCTTTATCATTAATTATGTAGACATTAATTTAGTTTCATAAGCCTAGCTTTGCTCATCTGCCATGCAAAGGGGCTATATTTAGTGACTAGTAGACTTCAAGGCAGGCAGATCTGGGTTCAAATTCTACCTCTGCTGTTTACTTTCAGTGTGAGCCTGGAAAAGTGACTTAATCTTTCTCAGCATCAGTTTCTTCATTTGTAAATTAACCATATCGTTTCCAGGATCCCATCTGGATGCAAATACGTCATCCTGCAGTCTATGAGTGAGACTGGATGACAATTTGTTGGGTAGATATCATTGTGAGTTTTACTTCCAAAAATGGGCTGGAAAAGGTACATGCGGGGAGTCCTCCTTGGCTCCTGAAGCTTGAGAGGCTGGAGATCAGTTCATTTGAAAGTAGGAATAATCATGTTAACCCTCAGAATTTCACAGAATCAGAGACAAACATGGAATGTTCAAGTCAGTAGGGACCTCAGAGGCTGGACCAATGGATGTCTGGACTGCTCTCCACAATGCTCTTAGGCAAAGCTCATCCAGTCTAAGCTTGAACACCTCCAAAGAGAGAGAGCCTTCCTCCTCTCCCTCCCAAGAGTGTGCCTTCTATCTGGGGACAGCTGCCACTGGTAGGTCCTCAGAGGACATTTAGATCAACCCTTTTCTTTTACAGATGGAGAAATGGCCACTGGAGAAGTGGTCATAGGATGGTGCATATGAGACACCTCAGAAGCCATGGCATCCAATCCCCTTCCCCCATTTTACAGATGGGAAAACTAGTACCCAGGGATATTAAGTCCCCAAGGTCCCATAGAAAGTATCAGAGGTGGAATTTGAACTCAAGTTCTCAGCCCCCTTGCAGCATAAAGGGAGAGCAGTCAACCAGGGATGAAGCTTCAGAATGAGCAGAAAGAGACCAGGAGACAGTTATCATGAAGGGATGATTTGTCAAGGTTGTGCTGATGGAACCCCATTTGCTGACCACCCCACAGTCTGCTTCTTAAAGGGGCAGACCTGTTCAAAGACAAAACACCCAAAGAATCCCCAAAATCTCCTCAAGTCCAGGCAGGGCCAAGGAAAGCAGGTATGCTGCAAAGAGGAATGGCTTCCTGTTGGACTACTGGGCTGGAGAACTGGCTCTATGTAAGTCTGGGCAAGTCACTTGACCCTTTTAAAACTCAGTTTCCTCATCTTTAAAATGGGGATAGAGCTAGGGTCTGGAGTTGTGGTTTAATTGGAAGGTCAATAAACTTTTAGTAAACAGCACTGTATGCCCAGCACTGTGCTATATAAAAAAGACCAAACTAGTCTTTACTCTTGAGGAATGCACAGCCTAATGGGTGAGACAATAGAAAAATAGGTGGAAACAAGTTGTGTACAGTATAGTATAAAGTGTAGGTGAGCCACAGAGAGATCAGGAAATGCTTCCTTCAGATGACAAGGTGCACTTTGGATTGGAAAGAAGTCAGGGAGATGAGAAGATGGCGATGAGGAGGGTGAGAATTCCAGGCATGGAGGGCAGCCATTGAAAATGGCCAAAATTGGGAGATGGATGGTCAGGAGAAAGGAACCATGATGATGTTGCTGTGTCTCAGAGTAGAGGGTGAAGAGTAAGGAGTGAGAGCCCTGGAAAGGAAGGAGAGGAAGGTTCTGAAAGGCTTTGAATGCAAACAGAGCATTACCGATTGGTTCCTGGAAGCAATAGGGAGCCAATGGAGATTATGGAGTAGACGGGTGATATGGCTGCAGCTCCTCTCTAGGAATATCCTTTTGACAACTGAGAGGGAGTAGAAAGGCAAAAGTCTTGAGGCACAGAGACCAACAAGCATCTATTACATTGGTCCAGGTACGAGGTGAAGATAGCCTGCATTGGCTTAGGAGCAGTGTCAGAAGAGAGAAGGGGCCAGAGTGCAGAGATGTTGTGAGAGGGCAGAACCATCAGGACTTGGAAACAGATTGGAGTGGGATAGGGGGGTGGGGGAAGGAGATGGGGGGAGAGAGAGACAGAGACAGAGACAGAGACAGAGCCAGCCAGCCAGCCAGACAGACAGACAGAGATAGAGGGGGAAAGATAGGGAGAGGGGGAGACAGAGAGACAGAGAGAGAGAAACAGAGAGAGAGAGAAGAGAGACAGAAAGACAGAGAGAAGATTTGTTCAGAATGCTGAGAAGTGAAGTGACTTCTCCAAGGTCACTCAGCCAGTAAGTATCATTGGAGGAAGGACTTGACTCTGGCCCTTCCTGACCCAGAGACAAGCCCTCTGGGCACTACACATCCCTATCCTGGGATGACCATTCTTTCCCAGGCTCTCAGGTGTGAAGCTTCCAGGCTGCAGGGTCCCACCACTGCATCCAACTCCCTCATTTTAAACCTGAAAAGCTGAGCCCCAGGGAGCTTCAGTAAATGCCCAAGGGCCATATAATGAATGATTACCAGAGGAGAGATTTTAATTCAGGTTCTTTGACTCCAGAGCCCATATTTTCCTTTCCATCACACTATATCACAGATGTGCTGTGACAGTCCATCAGATGACCCATGTAAAGCATTTTAGGAATCTCAAAGTGCTCTGTGAATATCGTTCTCATCATGGTCTGCATTGATTGGGACCTGGGATTTCACCTGGAGAGGAAAGCCTTTCCCCCAAGGCTCAGTGAACACTGACGTTGAGTTTGGGGTCACCCAGCAAGTATATGGCAGTAGGGACCTTGACCCAGCTCTGCCTGACTCGGTGCCCTCTGCTATTACGCATCTTTGGCCTGTAATTCTTTCTTGGCAGCTCTGTGTGGCATCCACACAGCCTGCGGCCCCTCAAGGGGGAGTCCAGGAGTGATGAGAGAATCCATAGTCTTCACGATTCCTCTCTGTAGATCCTGCTGCCAACAGCTTCCTTTTCCATCAGCCCCATCCATAGCACAGCAGACTCAACGGTTCACTGTTTTATTAGAACTGTTTCCAAATACCTCTATAAATCTCGACAGAGCTCCCTCCTGCAAGCTGCGATGATGGGAGGGGGGACAGATGCTGCTCTTTAGTCATGAAGTTCCATGTTTTTAAATAAGGTGAGCCGTGTTCAGAAAGTCATGCATAATTCAAAGGCACAGACTGTACTGTTTCAGAAAACTTTTTAATAAAGAATGTGATTAATAGTCCGATCACATTGTGCACATATTTAGACCCCTGTATGCATACAGATTTCATATATAGCTTGGGAGGCTTTGTGCCTCTTTCTTTCTGGTGCCTGGGCTCCTGAGCCTGGCAGACTTAACAGGGGACAACAGGCAGGACAGTGGCCAAAGAGGAAGCTTTCTGGAGTAGCCAGCCCTCAGCTGATCTCCACCTCATGTGGCCTTCTCAAAGCATACTATTTCCCGTCAAGTCTGAATGAGTTCTGATAGCAGGGACTGTTGTCTTCCTTTCCTCTTGTGATTAAGCATAGGTGATGCTGCCATGTTAAAAACCCCAAATCTCCTTAGTGTAAGGAAATCCTAGAATTGCAACCAGATGGCTCTTCAAGGACTGTCCAGTCCAATGTCCCATTCAGTGTGGTGATTCTATTCAGCATGGATTTATGAAGTTCCTACTATGTGCCAGGCCCTGCATCAGGTGTTAGTAACTAACGGACACAAAATAAAACAGTCCTTCACCTCAAAGGATCTTCTCTCCATCCACCCAGAGGAGTAGGCATCAAACCTCAATTTGAATACTTCTGGCAACAGAAAGCTCACTAACTCACAAGACACTCTGTCCCACTCTGGAGAGTTTGGATAATTCAGAAGCTCTTGCTTCTACATCCAACCACTAACCCTTCTCCTTCTCCTCCTCCACTATGTCAAGTAGTAGAAAATGACTTACTCCAAGGGATCTGCCTCTCTCACTTGTATCTCTGAGGCACCATGGGCTAGCTAGTGGAGGGCCTGGGGCAGAATAGGTCCTTGAAAATGCCTGGTTTATTCAAATTGAACTGACTCTTTCCAAAACTCTTCATCATGGGCTTATAATATGTAGGATGTGAATCTGAATTTGAAAGGAACCTCAAAGAATATCAGGTCCAAATCCGTTGTTTTCCAAATGTGGCTCCACTGGACCTCAGTGATTTCCCAATAACATTAGGTTATAAGACTACAAATTCTAAGAGGTTGTTGTTCTTTCGATGCAGCCTAAGACTACTGTAGGTGATGTTTTTAGACTGCCAAATCACACAGCTGTCTCAGATTGAGCTTGTGGCTCACTCAAGCCCCCAGATCTCCTTCACGTATACTGCTAAATAAGAGAAACATTGATCACAGAAGGAGTCATCTAAAAGAATGGAAATCCTAAGCAAACAGTTAGTAAAAACTGACTTTTCTTTGGGTCCCACTGAGGGCCTCGCACAGTCTTGAACAAGGCAAGGCAATGTGACTTGATCAATAGGACTGTTTAGGCAGAAGAGTCAAAAGATGAAATGGCCAGTGGTGTTATATTCTATACAAATTTCAGCTTCAAGGAGACCTTATAACCCAAATTCTGAGGAGAGTATTATTGCAGGCTAACCCAAAGATACTTAAAGTTACAGGAATCATAGACTGTCAAAAGTAAAAGGACATTGAAGGGGAGAAGAAACATGGAAAGTGAGAACTGGGAGGGCCTTACAATATTAAATGTCAAAGCTAAAGCATCCTTAGAGTATGGAACACAAAACATCTGATCTGACAGGGAAGGTGGAAAAAAGAAGACAGGTTTTGTCTGCACTGGAAGAGATTCTGAAAATACTGAATGTGAGATGCTGGAGCTTAAAACAGAGAACAGAGAAAGTCAGAAGAACCTTAGAACACAGAAGAGAGAATGTTGGAGACAGAAGGGTCTAAAAACAGGCTAGGTTTCATAATTAAGCATGGTTGGGGGTGGGACAACATTAAACTGTGTGTATGCAGGTATCTGTTCATCTTTTGTTCATATGTGGGTGTTGTGTGTGTATGTGTGTTATGTATGTGTACACACACACACACACACATTCTTGTTTTCTCTCACATTTCAATTAAAATCTGTGTTAGGATTGCTTCCTTCCTTTTATACTCCTCTCTTCAGGGCTTAGCACATAGTAGGAGGTTAATAAGTACTTATTGATTGATTGATTGGTACAGTTGAAAGGGATGGTTGGGAGGCAGAGGACTCGAGTTTGAATCTCTACTCTGACACTTCCTAGCTGAGTGACCTTGGGTAAATAATTTCTATTTTCTGGACCCCAGGTTTTCATCAATAAAGCAATCGTAATAGTAACAGCTTGTATACCATGGGGGTTACAATGAACAACTCACAGATATTATCTCATTGATCTCGACAGCCGTGTGAAGTAGGTGCCATTATGATCCACATGTGACAGATGAGGAGCCTGAAACAGGTAGATGTGAAATGACTTGCCCAGGGTCACATAGCCAGGGCTGTATATGAACTCAAGTTTTCCTGGCTCCAGGCCCAGAGCTCTACCCACTCTACCATTCCAAATGACCTCCAAATTCTCTCTAGTTCTGTAACCTCAGAAAATATTATCTAGAAGGGCTTTAACCCTGAACTGTCAGAGCTCGAAGGGCCCTGGGGTGGTTGTTTGTCCTCTTTCTCTAAGAGGGCCATGGCATCAGAGAGGTGATGCCATGACTTGCAAGTCACCAGCCTCACCTTCTCCTCCGGAATCATTTGGGAGATATAGGGACCTGAGATACCATCAGTCTGGCTCCACAAGTAAGAAAGCTGACACCTAGAGAGAGAAAGTGTTGGCCTAAGGCTCTATGTCCAGCTAAGGTCGGAGCCCCGGCTTCAGCTTGTAGGCATGTGGCCTATTAGAAATGCAATCCAACTTCCTGAAAAAAAAATAAATAAAAAGGTTTACATGTTTTCTGCCCGCTAAATGGTGCTAGACCTTCAGCCTTTTCATGAAGATGGGTCCAATTTGCAATTATATAAGACTGGGTTATCCAATTTCAGGCAGGGGAGTCTCTGAATTATAATATATTTTACTCACAAAGTATGCCCTGGAGTGCTCTAGAAAAGAGAGGAGAGACAGAGAGAGACAGCGACAGACAGATGGATAAGTAGGAAGATAGGTAGACAGATGGACAGAAATAAAGGCATACCTGGGAAGTATTGTGTGTTTGGCTCCATACCACCACAATAAAGCAAATATTGCGACAAGTGAGTCACATTTCTTTTTTGTATCCCAGTTCAAATAAAAGTTATGTTTGCACCAGGGGTGAGGAACCCACAGCTCAGGCTCTTCCTTTCACTTGAACACATAGAGGCTGTTGTTGGGTTCTTCATCAGCCTAATTTCAATATTGTGTCTCAGGGAATAGGGAGATGGGAGGAGAGGGAGAGACATGGGGAGCAGGGGTAGGGGGGAGACAGGACACACGCAACATTGGTCCATTAAGTTCACCATCTTAGATGGGCACGGTTTGTGTGGCCACAAAACAGTTAGAATAAGAGTATCAGAGAGAGATCACTAATCCCAGATCACCGATGTAAATAATTGGAAAACTTTTAAACATTCCGAGAATTACCAAAATGTTACAGAGAGATACCGTATGAGCACACACACTGTTGGAATGATGGCGTCAGAAGACCTATTCAATGCAGGGTTTCCACAAACCTTCATTTTGTGGGAAAAAACAAAGAAACAAACAAACAGTATCTGCAAAGCTGGATGAATTAAGTCTGCCTGTAGACATAGGGACAGACACAGAGATGGAGAGAGCCAGCTAGACAGCCAGAGAGAACTACAGAGACAGAGAGACAGAGATAGAGAGGGAGGGAGACAGAGACAGAGACAGAGAGACAGAGAGAGAGAGAGAGAGACAGAGACAGAGACAGAGAGAGAGAGAGACAGAGAGAGAGACAGACAGAGAGAGGGAGAGAGAGAGAAAGAGAGAGAGAGAGAGGGAGAAAGAGAGAGACAGAGAGAGAGGGAGAAAGAGAGAGACAGAGAGAGAGAGAGAGAGGGAGGGAGGGAGAGAAGGAGAGAAGCAGGGACGGGGAGAGAGACAGAGAAGGAGAGACTGAGAGAGAGGGAGAGGAGAGAGAGACTGAGAGAGAGGCAGAGATTCAGAGAGAGATTTGCAGAGACTAAGAGCCAAAGGGAGAGCTGAGGAGGAGGAAAAGGGAGAGGGAGAAGGAACTTGAGTAAGCTGGAAAGTCTCCTACAGACATTGTTAATGCTGCTCTGAAGTCGACTTCTCATTGCTGTGGGCCCCACATTTCTTTGGGGCCTGACTTCTTGCTTGGCCCCGCATCTAGCCCTCCAGTTTTTGTTCTGTTTTCCTTATTGTGTCCCCAGTGATAGCATTTTTCTCCTGGGCATGTCACCTAAAGGTCAGTGGGGCATAATGTGGAGCCAGAGGCCTCATGGGAAAATGTCACTGTTGCAGGCCAGTGTGCTCCAGGTTGCTGTGCCCCCAGGACAGGGAGTCCTTGGCTTTCCCCAGCCTCCTCCAGAATCATGGCCCTGGGAACATTCTATGCTAACGTGTGCACAAGGCTTGGTGCTTTTGGAGACACGGGACATGGAGCTGTCACATGACGTGATCAGCCAAGAATCTTGAATCAGAGGGAGACCCACATCCAGAGCCAGAGGAATAGATCTCAGTATCCTGTTGGCCATTGGTTCTTTTTTGTTTTTTCTTCAGGGAGGGAGAGATGAGGTGTATGGGGGCCTGGGTAGCAACAGTAATGCTCTAGTCCAACCTCTCTTTGAACACAATCATCTGATACAGCCAGAGAAGACCTTAGAACATGGAATGTTGGAGGCGGGAGGGCTGGTCAGGAGATGAAATGTCAGAACTACAAGGGCCTTACAGGCTTTCTGTTCCAACCCCCTCGTTTTTAAGGGGGAAGCAGTTGAGTTCTAGAAAGGTCAAATGTTACCCCCCCAAACTCTCACAGGTCATTTTCAATGTGCTCTCTGTGTCACCCCAAGAAAATTCCTTTACTTCCTTAATCTGGTAGGGGCCCTCTCCCCTTCTTTCCTCATGGAGAATCAGATGAGATGAGGTAGAGACGTTGCAAACTTTAACTTATATGGCAAACAGACTGGACATGATGTTATACAGTATTTAGATTTCATGATTTGTCATTTTAAATAGCACTGACTTTGCAAAACTGAAGGGGGAACCTCAGGATTAGCTGTTAGTGATCCTGAGAAAACTGGAGGAAGAAATCACCCAGAAGGCTGTGCAGCTGCCAAAGCCTTGCCAAAGCCCTCCAGGTTCCTCTGGGTGATGGCCCTGGGCCCACCATGACATGTTACAGCCTTTGACAGGGACATAGGCCAAACAGATCCAACATTGTGTGAGGACAGCCTGACATCGGCTCAGATCTGTGGGCTCAAATTCCTCTCCTTGTCTCCTCCCCCATCCCACCCACCTCCAACACAAGGACTCAGAAATACAAGGAATGCTGGTGGAGGCTGCGCATGATTGAGGCCATTCTCAGACAAGACCAGTGAGCTCTAGGGGAGGGAATTCTGCAGCTCCGATGAGAAGGTCTGACCCAGGGCTTTGAGGGCAACAATTCTGGCTCCTCCAGGAGGCCCAGAACAATAGGACTGACCATAGCCATGCCTTGATTCAGAGCTGGAGTCTGCTTGCTACTGTGGAGAAATACAGCCTCTATGTCAGGAAGGCTGATCTCCGTGTGCCTCATTACCATTAGAATTATAAGAACAGCAACAACAATGTGAACAACAACCAGACCTCACATGCCTACAGAGTTCTCCAGCTAACAAAGCTCTTTGCTCACTATAGTCCTCTGAACCAAATAGCATTCTGCTTCATTTTATGGCTAAGTCATCTGAGAAGTAACATGATTTACCCAAAGTCACCCAGTGAATAAGTGTCAGAGTCAATCTGGGATCTGATAAAGATTAAAACTTAAATTTCTTTTTTCATTGTTTTAATAGTATTTTGGGTTTTTTTTTTTCAATTGCATGTAAAGACAGTTTTCAACATTCATTTTTTTAATAAGATTTTGAGCTCCAGATTCTCCCTCCTTTCTTCCTATCTCCCCTCCCCAAGATGGTAAGCAATCTGATATATGTTATACATGTGCAAGCATATAAACAAATTTCCACCTTAGTCATGTTGTGAAATTAGAAACATAACAAAAGGGAAAAGCCACAAAAAACACAAAAAGCCAAACCAAACAAAAAACGTGAACAGAGTATGCTTCAATCTGTATTCAGACTCCAAATTGTTTCTCTGGATATAGAGATCTTTTTCCATCATAAGTCTCCTGGAATTATCTTGCATCATTGTACTGCTGAGAAGAGCTAAGTCTATCATAGTTGATCATAGCACAATGTTGTTGTCATTATGTACAGTGTTCTCCTGGTTCTGCTCACTTCATCAGCATCAGTTCATGTAAGTCTTTCCAAGTTGTTTTTTTTTCTGAAATCATCCTGCTTGTCATTTCTTAGAGAACAGCAGTATTCCATCCTAATCATTTATCACAACTTGTTCAGCCATTCCCCAACTGATGGATGTCCCCCCAGTTTCCAATTTTTTGCCACCCTGAAAAGAGCTGCTATAAATATTTTGGTGCATGTGAATCCTTTTCCCATTTTTATGATCTCTTTGGGATACAGCCTTCGTAGTGGCATTGCTGAGTCAAAGGATATGCACAGATCTATAACCCTTCGGGCATGAGAACTTCAATCTCTTGAGACAAACTCCCCTCCACCCTCCCCGCTCCTCACCCCTCAGCATCTACGTTTCTCTTCAGGAAAAAGTAAAGTTTGAAGGATAAAATTTTGATGCTCAAGTCAAAAGGTTTGTGTATGAATTTTGACATTTAACCTCCATGCCTCAGTTTCCTCATGTGCAAAATGAAGGAGTTAATGATTGGTCTCTAAAGTATCACCAAGCTCCCATGTATGATCATGTATTATGACCTTCCCACACCATCTTTCCAGTAGCTTAATCATCTTCAAGAAGGGAGGTGTTAAAATGTTCCATAAACCCAGCCCTCTCCCTGCCTTGGACAATAAAATGAAATATTGCTTCTTTTGGGCTTAGCACTAAATGTTTCTCTTTCTACTGCCCCTGACCTTATCTCCTTTCTACTTTGACACTGTGGATCACCTTCTCACATGCACTAACTCTTATCTAGGTTTTGTGACACCGCTTTCTCCTGGTTCTTCTCCTACCTGTCTGACTCCTCCCTCTCTGTCTCCTCTCCTGGATCTTCATCCATGTCATTGGGTGTCCCCAAAGGCTTAATGCATCCAGAGGTAGCAATTCCTCTTATGAACAGTGCTAATTGTTAGGAATTTGCTGTTCATAAGAGGAATTGCCACCTCTGGAAGCATTGGGCTCCCGTCGCCTCCTTCCCACCATGAACTTTTTTAAAATTGATTTATTTATTAACTTTCAGTTTACAAAATTCATTTCCAGAATCCCTTGAGTTTCAAATTTTCTCCCATCCTTCTCCCCCCCTCCCCCCGACCCATGGCAGCATGCAGTCAAGTAGGGAATCTGCAAATACTTTCCCATTGGACATTAATCTGCTGTATAGAAGGGTTGTAACCAATGGAGTGAACAATAGGAAAATAGAAAGAAAACCAAACATGGAAAAGAACGAATGAATGTCTTTTAACAAAAGGTGTGTGATGTCAGGTGTGATGTATGCACCATTCTCATTCAGGCCAGGGTTACATGAGGGGTCTCTGAAGCCTCTTTCAACATCCAGATTTCTGTAGTTCTGTATATGAAGGTGGGGTCAACAGAACTACATAGAGACAAGGGGGCCATTCCCTTTGCCTTCCACTGCCTCAAAAACGCAAAATTTGTCAATGGAGAGAGTTAAGACAAAAGTGTGGGAGGAATAACAGGCCAGCCATCTGGTGAGAGCTTCTTTCATTTGCAGTATTGGCAACATGGCTGAAAGTCATGTCTAGAAGACAAGTATCAGAATGTCACGGATGCTGGTGAGTTCTAAGATCTGTTGGATTGTTCTCAGAGCAACTGACTATTTGCCATGTAAGAGAACAATTCACTAGCAGCAGACTGGAATGCCTAGGCAGTGTGTGTCACAATGTCCCTTTGGGTCATTGTTACCCCACAGTTAGAGCTCGGTACTTTGTGGAGGCTTGCAGACACCCCTCACAAGGCAGTGTATGTCCTCATCCTGTCTTTTACTAATTTTTTCCCAAAGGAACAGGGAATAAACTTGCAAACCAATGAATAGGAGACCATTTGCTTACTCTTCAATTTCCAAGAATTATAACTGGAGGGTAAGGGCTCCTTCACACACACACACACACACACACACACACACACACACACACACAACCCTGAATATAAATGGGCACCCAAATGTAGGATGAAAAATTATTTCTGACACTAAACATCCTCCACATTTTCAAATGAATGACATATCATTACCAGCAAATAGAAGCTGGGGATGTTCATTAAATCTAGATAAGAATCTCCATGTTCAATCAGACAGTTATTAATTATATAAACTTAATTACTTATTTTTCCCACTTAGTTCTCCTATGTTTATTCATGTTCTCTGGTACTAGTCTTTTTCATCACAGAATTTTCTGCCTCTCAAACTCCCCAATGCCTGAAAAGGTTTCCTATCCAGTGACCCAATTATCTTTAGATGCAAATTGTAACTGGGACGCAAACACTGATTCCTGGATATGGAGTTCAGCCTTGTGTCTCCTGGGGACGCACAAGGGGAGTCAAGAGCAAAGGAAGCCACCACAAGTCTTCTCCAGGTTGAACTGAAAATAGCAAGATCTGTTGATCGAATTGGATTGAATTCACTCCAATAAGTATTTCTTGAGTGTGGTTAGTATGCTGTACCAGGCCCTACAGTTACAAAGACATGAATGAAGGTGGTAATTGCCTACAAGAAACATGCATCCTGTGGGGGAAGACAACATAGGCATAGAATAGTAAATACAAAATAATAACAACATAGGCTAAAATCTATATAGCACTTTAAGGTTTGCAAAGGGCTTTACAAATATTGTCTCTTTATATCTTCACACCACATGTGGGCAGAGGAGATGAAAAACAACCTGAGAGGAAGTCGTGAGCATTTGGTGGAACCGGGAAAGGTTTCCTGTAGGAAGAGCCCCTTGAGTTGTGCCTTGAAGGAAGCCAGAGATGGATGCCAAGAGATAGAGGTGAGGAAAGAGAGTGCTTCAAGCAGGAAGATGGGAAGTGGAGTGCCATGTCCAAGGAGCAAACCCAACATGAAGGAACCTCAGAATATGCGGTTGGGAAGGATTTACAAGAGGACTGGGAAAATAGAAGGGGGTCAGTTTATAAGGAGCTTTAAATGCCAAATACAGGAATGAACATTCAGTCCTGCAGATCATAAGGAATCATTGGTGTTTATTGAGCAAGAGGCGATTGACCTTAGGCTGAGCCTTTAATGAATCTGGGGACTTCAAGAGGTGGGAATGAGACAAGAGAGTATTTCAGCCATGGGGGATGGTCTATGCAAAGACCCTGAGGTAGAAGGTGGAAGACCATGTATGGGAAATTACAAGTAACCCACCTCAACTAGAATAAAAGGGAGTGAAGCAGGAGCATCAGGCAATCAACCTGGAAATAAGAGTTCAGAGCCAGCTAAGAGCTTTAAATACCAAATAGAGGAGTCTATGTTATCCAAGAAGTAAGTGGAAATCACTGATGTTTCTTAACATGGGCAAATCTGTGCTTTAGGAAAATCACTTTGTCAGCTGTGGAGAGAATAGATTGGAGGGGAGAAAGTGAAACCAGAGGGCTCAATGAGAAGGCTGTTGCAATAATTCAGGTGCTGAGGGCCTGAAACAGGGGCTACAGGGTTACCTTCCTGAATTAAGAGAAAGGGACAGATATGGCAGATGTTGTGGATCCATAAGACTGGACATGGGGTCCCTGACTGGGAACAGTAGTAAATGCAACTATTAGAAGAAGTGACATTCAAGGACCTCCACAATCACACATTTTTTCTAGCCTTATCTCATGCTGTTTTGCTCCATGCCCTCCAGACCAAGGAGGATCCTCTCAGCCCCTGAGCTTGTCATCCTGCCTCTCTTTCACCAGCTTCCTATGCTTGAAAATCTTCCATCACCCTGTTTATTGACCCATTGAAATCCAAACTCAGTTGTTATCTCCTCCAGGAGGCCTTCCCTAACCCCCACAGCTAGTAATAGACCTTTCTCTTTGCGTTTCACATGGTACTTTGCTTGTCTAATTATTGTATTAGAGTTCACCATATAGTCTTTTTAGTAGACTATAAGCACCCTGTGGGTAAGAACCACCTTTTCTAAGTTTTACCTCTTTCCAGAATCCAACATGGAGCTCCACATACAATAGGCACTAAATAAATGTTTGTGGCATCATTTAAGACTGGGTAGAGGTTGCTAAATAATCACTGTATTTTAATAACAACATTGGGCATTAGTTCTAATTCTCATACCTATAAGCACTCAAAGGTATACATGGTATTTTCCCTGAAAACACATTGTTGGGTGGATTAGACCATGAGCTCCTTGAAAGCAGGTGTATTTTGTCTTTCTTTGCAGCCCCAGTCCTCCATATGGACCCTGGTATATCATAGGTGCTCAATAAGTGCTTGCTGACTGAATGATAAAATGATCATCCCCGTTTAATTTATTCTCGGTGCCTGTAGCCAAGACAAATTATGAAGGACAAGCCATGAAGCCGCTACAATTAATGGAAAGAGGAAGAAACAAGGCAATCACAGGGTTTAGAATTGGAATGGAGGTGAGAGGTTAAATCCAACTCTCTCATTTTACACGAGAGGAAAATTATACCTAGGAAGAGAAGGTTCACACACCTAGTAAATATCTCAGGCTGAATTTTAACTCAGATCTTTCTGACTCTAGGCCCAGCTATCTTCAATCCTTCCTCAACTGCCAAGGTGATTATCCTAAAACATAGACTCACCCTGCACCCTCCCTCCCAACACACACACACACACACACACTATACACACATGCACATAAACACTCATACACATACATATACACATGCACATGCATACACCATACACACACACACACACACCACACCACACTCAATAAACTCAAGTGACTCCCCATTTCCACTAGGATCAAATATATAAAATCCTGTTAAGGCTTTGGAAGTGCTTCTGGCGCCCTCCCACCTTTCCAGACTTCTTCCACCCCACTCCCCTCTAAATACTCTGGGATGCAGTCACTGGACACCTTGCATGTCTTCACACAGGACTCATCTCCATCTCTGTGACTTGGGGCTGGTCTATCACCCATGCCCAGATGTTCTGCCTCCTGATGTTTGCCCCGATGACCTCTGGCTTCCTTGCAGACTCACCCAAAATGTCACTTTCTCCTGTTGGCCTTTCCCAATCCCTCCCTGTCTTGGCGGGGGTGGGGGAAGATGGGGGGTGGGGGTGGGGGGAGAGAATGGGTGGGAGAGGGAGGCAGGTGTAGGGACATGCCTCTCCTTCTGAACTTAGTTACCTGCAACCTCTCTGAATGTATTTGGCACAAACCTGCTCCTGCATTTGCTGTTTCTCCTGTCAAGTCAGAACTGTCATAGCATCTTCTCTTGATGCCGAGTGGTTAGCTCTGGTCCTGGCCCATAGGAAATGTTTAATAAAAGCATATTGGTTGTTTGCTTAAGTAGCCCTTACACAAGGCCCTTACACAAGGCTGTCCTGCAGACAACCTCGAGGGCTGTCAGGTAGAGGACCCCCACCCCTCCAGAGGTCTTCCAGCAAAGGCATGAGGTGTGTTGTAAGGTTTTTTGTTCAGACAGAGGTGAGTCGTAGCATTGTAGATCCAGAATTCAGTGGAACCACAGAGACCATCTAATCCAAATCTTCCCTTTGACAGATGAGAATACAGACCTAGAAGGTTTAGAGCAAGGCCACACGGGGAGGAGATGACAGAGCTTGGATCCCAAAATACAGGATAAGTTCTTCTCCTAAAATGCTGATCTGTTGGCCATGGAGCCTACCTATCACCTCTTTCTGCATGCCCACTCCCTTGGAAACCAGGAGACTCCCAAGTTGTCCCTCTGTCTGGTAGCCGGGCCCTTCTTCTCCTTTGACATGTCGTGTGTTTGTATGTTTAAGCCAATTTGCAGAACATGGCACTTCCCCTTTTGGAGAATAACCATGCCTCACTAGAACGATGGTCCAACATTGTGGGAGGGGGGAAAATGGCCTGGAGCACAGTGGCATCAAGTGCCATCTTCCACTCTTGCTGGCGTTTTAATTAGGATAGTCACCACCCCTCTCCGAGTCCAGGTTTCCTCATTTGTAAAATGAGAGTAATAAACATCCACACCACCGACCACGCCATGATTTCTGGAGAAAGCAGTTTGTAAACACTTAAGGTTTGAGGCGATGGGGAGTGGAGAAGGACTATTAAAGAAACAGCTCTCAGTGCTGGGCATCCCAGTGAAGACTGAAGCTCCCTTAGCAGTGATGGAAAATGCTAGATTTGGAGCCAGATTTCAATCCAAAACAATAAGCCTTGGTTAGCCTGCAACCCTCTGACTCGGCCTGCCCTCTGGGAGTTTTTATTCTGCTAGGGAGATACACTGTATATGCAGAGATGTAAACCTGAAGTATAGACCCAGTAATTTCATAGAACCATAGATTTAAATCTAGAAGGGCCTTAGAGGTCAGGTTCAGCCTTCTAATTTCATATGTATCATATGGGGATACAGACACCATCACAGATCAGGGGGCATCGACCTGGCCTTATACCTCACTGCCCTTCTCCTCCGCAGGTCCTTTGTCTCTGATGATTTAAGCAACCACCTCCTGGCATAAGAATTAACTTATTTTATAGCCTAGGGGTCCATATAATGACTCCCCCAAGGTCCTAGTGGTCTACTCCTCATCAAATGGAAAGTTAGTCATACAATCACAATTGCTCCAAGAACCCCAAATTACAAAAGCACTTACAAAAAATTCCTAACATTTAGGAAGAAGCTTTCCATCCCCAGATGTCTCGATTCTGTGGTGCTACTGGACTGTGATGACTGGAGGAGAGAGTGAGGCTGACAACTTTGTGCAACTCTGCTTCACTTAAATCTAAGTTATGCAGGAATCAAAAGACATCACCCATAAGTTTGACTTCAGCATGGTGATGTAGTTTTGGTCCTCTTTGAGAATGAAAGACAACAACCAACCAACCAACTTAGTTTTAATTTAAATTTATGTTTATCTCTAGTTGTCTTGACCTCTTAATTGTTGAAACTATATCCAAAGTACCAGAAATGTTTGAATAAGGAAGCAAGAAAAATATGGTACAATGTCTGTTGATGGATAGGTACCAGGAATGCAAGTTGGAGAAAGAGCTGATTTTTGCTTAGAGAATCCTTGAAGAGATGGGTACAACAGCGACTTTAGTCTCACCTTCGTTCTTCTCTGATATGCCTAGAGGGATGATAACCCACTATGATTTTTGCTTTCTCTTCATGGTTCTTTCTTTTCTATCTTTTCTTTCTTGTTCCTCCTGTTTTCCCTATGACAACAAATCTCCCTTGCTCAGATTTTGTAGTCCTCGTCCCTTCATCTGAGTCTGTTACTTGTTATCTATTTGTTTTTGTACTTCTCTATCTCTGCCTCTGATCTCTGTCTCTCTCTGTCTCTTTCTTTCTCTGTTTTTGTCTCTGTCTTTCTCTGATGGTCTCTGTATCCATCCATCTGTCTTTGTCTTCCTGTCTCTCTCTGTCTCTGTCTCTTTTCCTCCAATTATATTCCATTTCCAGAGAAATATATAAAACTCTTCGTCTACTAGCAGAACTCCATCCCCTAATTCCAAACTCTTTATTTCTCCCTCTCTTCCCAAGCTGGGAAAGAAGACAACTTCCAGGGTCTTTAGTGATCCCCTTTGTAAGGCAACCAGTCCAAGACCTGCCAGGAAGATGAGTCCATGTTGATGACAAAACTGAAGAACAGGGTGATTGAATAAAGAACACATGGCTATTACATATGGGAGTAGGAAGTAGAACCTAAATTTTCTTGAACCCTGATTCAAGTTGTCTGGTTCCTGTACAATGCTGCCTTCTCTCATATGACTCACTTTAAAGCCAGTTTTTGTCAGGTCCTAGCTTCTGCTGAAACTCTGTCAGGGCTGTAAAGCACTCTGTGGTTCTACTTTGAGAAGACTGCTTATTTCATAGATCACTGGCATGGAGCTGCCTTGTTCTCCCCACCCTCTACCATGCACACGTCTTTCCCACAAAGCTAGGAAAACAAAGAGACATTTCTTTTTTCAATTGCACTTTGGAGATCCATTCTTCAGACTAGCAGTGCATTCAGTAGTGCTGATGACTTCATGGGCACTGTTTCTGGAATGACAACAAGTTCTATTGGCCCAGAATTGTACTTCTAAATACTAAGGGAATGAAAAAAAAAAACATTTCTATTCCTCAGAAAATGATTTTCTATTAACTATTATATCCTTTTTTTCAAACCAATGTTTTGCTGGTGATGCCATGTCTAGCAGGCATGAAACCCCATGATTTAGCAGAATGGCTGAACTTCAGAGGAACAAGGGATCTCAAAGGAGGGACCATCTAATCATCTCATCCAAAGCATACCTGAAAGGATTCCTCTCTCCAGTATTCCCATACACTGGTTATCAATGTTTTAATACCTCTTAGAAATACTAAATTAGACCAAAGGTCAGTGGAAATACTTTTAGTGGGTGGAAGTATCCTGTAGGAGATTACCAACAGGCATGGAAGGATTAGTATGGAATATGTCATTAAAGATGACTGTGTCTGGAAGGGGAATTGATTGGTCATGGGGCAAAATATGAGGGATAACAAACGGACAGTCCAAGCTTTGAACTGATGTCTAGGTGTCTAGGAAACATCAAAAAAAAAAACCAGTGAAAGTCTCCAGGATGTGGAATGAAGCCTTCCTGGGGACTTTCTAAAAAGATTAAAGATAAATAGGCATGGATAGACTATCAAAAGGCATGGCCATGGATGGACCAATGAAGATATTAGAAATGTTCAATTGGTTTTAATTGCACTTCACCATGAGAAGCAAGATAGCCTGACATCCAGGGAGAGGGGGTGATCTAGGGGAAGTCAGTTCACCTGGCCAGTCCTCAGGGGGTTATACTCAGTGACCTCTAGATCCCCTCCTCTCTTCCTCTCTGTCCATTCTGAATTCATGATTTTATTATCTAAATATTGATTAAGTGGAGGATGACCGTGATAATGCCAATAATACCAGATGGCCGCTACCTTTTTCTGCACCTTACAGTTATAGAGAGTTACCTCTGAGGTAGCTAGGTGGGACAATGGATAAAGTTCTGGGCCTGGAGTTGGGAAGACCTGAGTTCCCATTTCCCTTCAGACACTTACTAGCTGTGCGAACCTGGGCAAATCAATTAACCTCTATCCATCTCTCCTTATCTGTAAAATGGGAATGACACCAACACCTACCTCCCAGACTTGTTGTAATTATCAAATGAGATAATATTTATAAAATACTTAGCAGAAATCCTGGCACATTGTAAGTGTTAAATAAATGCTTGCTGCCTTTCCTTCTATCAGTGTAGACTGACTGAATCTTCGCTCCCACTTTTAATTGCTTAGAGTACTGAGAGGTCAAGTGATTTGCCCAGAGACACATATGGTGGTATCATGACTTGAACTCAGTTCTTTCTTGACTCCAAGGCCAGTGTTCAATTCACTTCATACCGTCCTACCTCTCATTTATGCACATGCACACACAGACACACACACACTCACACACTCACTAACACACACTCACACTCACATTCTCTCACACACATACTCACACAGTCACTAATCCCCACACACTCACACTCTCACACACTTTCTCTCACACACATGCTCACACACATATACACACACATTCACACACACTCACACAAAACACACACACAGAGAAATAGCTGCGTGAATTTAGGAAAGTCATTCAAGTTTTCAATGCTCTAGGTAACTTTCTAAAATATTAAAAGAAGAAATGACACAATACACAGCAGTAAAGGACCATAGTAATCTAGTGTTTGATAAATGCAAATATCCAGGCTTTTGGGACAAGAACTCACTATTTGACAAAGACTGCTGGGAAAACTAGAAAGCAGTTTGGCAGAAATATAGACCAACATCTCACACTGTATACAAAATAAGGTCGAAATAGGTACATGATTACGACATAAAGGGTGATATGATAAGCAAATTAGGGAAGCATGAAATATTTTACTTGTCAGAGATATGGATAAGGAAAGAATTTATGATTGAACAAGAGATAAAGAGAATTATAAGATGCAATATGGATAATTTTGATCATATTAAATTATGAAAAAGTTTTGCACATCCAAGATTAAAAGGAAAGGAAGACACTGGAGAAAACATTTAGAGCAAGTTTCTCTGGTAAAGACCTTATTTGTCAAAGATATACAGAACTGAGTAAAATTTACAAGGATATGAACCACTCCCCAACTGATAAATGGTAAATGGATAAGAACAGGCCATTTTCAGAAGAAATCAGAGCTATCTATCATCCTACCAAAAAAAAAGTGTTGTAAATCACTATTGATTGGACATGTAAATTAAAACAACTCTGAGCTATCAGACTGATTAGTATGACAGAAAAGGAAAATTATAAATGTTGGAGAAGATGTGGGAAATTTGGAACACTAATGCATTGCTTGTGGAGTTGTGAACTGATCCAACCATTCTGGAGAGCAATTTGGATCTATATCCAAAGCAATACCACTACTAAGTCTGTATCCCAAAAAGACAGAAAGAAAAAAGAAAAGGACGTATATGTGCAAAAATATTTATAGCAGATCTTTTTTTGTGACTACAAAGAATTGGAAATTGAGGGGATGGCCATCAATTGGGGAATGACTGAACAAGTTATGGTATTTGGTGTATAAGAAATGACAAGCAAGATATTTTTCATAAAAACCTGAGAAGGCTTATATGAACTAATGCAAACAAAAGTGAGCAGAACCAGGACCTTGTACACAGTAACAGAATTATTATACTATAATCAGCTGTGAATGACTTAGATATTCTCAGCAATATAATAATCCAAGACAGTTGTGAAGGACTTATGATGAAAAATGTTACCCACCTTCAGAGAAAGACCTGCTACAGTGGGAATGCCGACCAAAGCATTTTTTTTTTTTTACTTCCTTCTCTTCCCTTTGTTTTCTTGTCTGTTTTCTTTTATAACATGGCTAATAAGAAAATAAGTTTTGCATGACTACACATGTAAAATCTGTATCAATTTGCTTTCATTCTCAAGGATAGGGGAGGAAGTGGAAGAAGGAAGAGAATTTGGAACTCAATATTTTTAAGTTCATGTTAAAAATTGTTTTCACATGTAATTGATTATTTTTAAAGAAGAGGTACCAATCTGCATTGGTGGAAGGGGTTTCCTAACTCAGAAGTTCTCTATACTAATGAAAATCCGTGTTTAGTCTTCATTCATAGACATAGATAATAGATTTGTGGTTTAAGGGTCCTTTAATCTGTGGTCCAAAGATAGATTAAAGGGGAACCATGAACTTTAAAAAAATGATAATTATATTGAAATAGAATTGATTTCCTTTGTAATTCTATATTTTATTTAAAAACATGATTCTGGATCCCTCAGAAGGCTTCTATGGAATAAAACAGGTGAAAAATTTCAGATATTGGTATAGAAATAGATGCTATTGATACAGGAACAGATTCAGCTACAGGTAGAGATATAAATACAGAAGAAGATACAGACGTAGATATAAATATAGAACTAAAGTTTACTGTTGCTTTTGGCTTTGACATGAATAATTTCTAGGTACCACCCTCATCCCCTGACTAATAAGACTTATCTTGTGGGCAAGATGAAGAAAAGAAAGAAAGAGATAAACAAGATAAGTCAGCATAAAACATATGTACGTCAGAGCACGCAGCACTCTGCATCTACAATTCCCCATCTTTCCAAGGACAGGAGAAATGAGCATTTTCTCATCTCTTTTCTAGGGCCAAGAGCATTGAGATCTGTTTTCTTACTCCTTCCATTCACAGTGTTATCATCATCATTTTCCTGGTCCTGCTGACTTCACTGGGTACCAGTCCCACATTCATCTGAATTCCTCACATGCATCGTTTCTTACAGTGCAATAATATTACATTTATGTTCAGCCATTACCACTTGTTCAGTTATTCTCCCATCAATGGGCACCCACTTTGTTTCCAGATCATCACTGCTGCTATGAATATTTTGTGATATTCGGAATTTTTCTTTCTGTCTTTGATTTTCTTCAAATAGATGGGCAGAAGTCAGACCACTAGGTAAAGGGAGCAAGCTCTTTACTGTCTTTGCTCAAGTGATTCCACGCTGCTCCTCAGAATGTTTGGACCCATTTACAATTGTACCAGCATTGGATGATGGTGCCAAGAGAGGAGTATTTGAAAGTACTGTCTTCTATTTTCATTCTCTGGCTCCCATTCAGCATGAGCCAAATTACTCCAGGGGTCTCTCTGAGGTTGGTCCATCTTCTGAAGCCCATTTCCCATTGGCTACATACCTTTCAAACATGTAGTTGTGACTTACCATAAATAGAAGGAAGAGTGCTCCTTGGCTGAATAATTTACTATACATTAAACATGGTCCCAAGCCATCTAACTCCCAGGTGCCTCAGAGGTAACTGTGTGGAGCCCACTGTGATCCCGTAAAGGAAAGTCTGACAGTTTACATTCTGAAATTATGCATTTACTGCTGAATGGCAGGCTCTGTAAGGGGAAACATGTCTATGCAACGGGCCAGAGATGAGAGTTTCTGCTGCTCCCATTGGATGCTGTACAGGGAGGGACCATTTAACCTGCCCAGGAGCTGGAATTTAAGTTCTTTTATTCCCTTCAAGAGATCAAGTGGGCAAGCATCCGTTGACCTACTTCAGCACACTCACAGAGAAAATGTTAGCAAAGGAGATCTGAATTTTTGTTTCATTCTAAGTTAACAAAACAGACTTAGTATAATGCAATGGGAAGCACATCTGGCCTGGACTGAAAACATTAAGATTTGAGTTCCATCTGCTAGTTGGATGACTGCAGGTAAGTAGCTTCCTCACTCAGGGCCTCAGTTTTTCCATCTGTTAAAAAGTAGTTGAACTAAATAAAGTGTCTAGGGTCCCTTCTTGCTCTGATGTTCAGTAAGCCAGTAGATTAGATGGGAAACATTAGGAAGCCTGTCAGTAGTTGAGGACATCCAGAATCCAGTCACTGTCTTTGATCAGAATGCAGAGGATACATCTCTTGTCTTGGGAAGCAGTATGATGTAACCCACAGTGCATGTACCTCAGAGTCAGGGAGAGCTGGATTTGAATCCCACCTCAGATCCTAGTTGTATGGCCCTGGTCAAGTCACTTAAGCCCTCTGTGCTTCAGTTTCCTCCTTTCAAAAATGAGCCGGTGGGTGTTGACATCCTTGCCTTTTCCATAACTAAAGCTATGGACCCTCTGACCCACTAAAATCAGCTCTGGGGTGGTCTAGAAAGTCTGACTTTTACATTCTGTTAAGGGGTAAGTGGTGTCACACGGCTCCCTCTGACCTCTCCACCTTCCTGAGAAGACCCTTCTTTTTCTCACCCTTGACTTCTTTGCCCACTTGCTCCCCCCACCTTTTCACTTGGTCCCCCAGTCGTGTTTCATCACTTTCATGGACCCATGACTTCTTTAATGTAACTATTTCCTCCAGCAATCCAAATCACAATTCATCTGTGCCCTCCCAGCCCAGGCAACCCTGATCTTAGCCCTTCCGTAAATCCTTCCAAGGACATCCACCCAGTTTTCTGAGAACCTTTCCTTAAGTCCCTTGATTGTGAGCAGATACCCATAGAACCATTGGCTAACCCTTGTGCACACTACATAACAGTAATAATATATAGAATGGAAGGATGAAAATACCCTAAGAAAGGAGATTGTTTTGTTTTTGTCTGTTCCTCCAGTGCCCAGCACAATATCTGGAATACAGTAGGTACTTAATAAATGTGGTTGGTTGATACTGTTCTATATATAGGGACTAGGCTAGGTGAATGGTTCTCTACTCTGCCTTACAGGAACACTTTAAATGACCTGAGATTTTGTCAGTGTGGACACAGCTAACAGAGGGCAGCTTCCAGCCTTTCCACAGCTCCTCATTCTATGAGGGAGCCCAGATTGCACATGCATCCTATCTTCCCTGGGATGTATCCGATAGTTGGGCGAGGGGTCAACATGTTTGAGTTTCATTCACATTTGATCCTTTGTCTAGAAATATCACAGACACGCACACACACAATTGCTCAGCTCTAACACAAATCCCCACAAATGTGAAGCAAACTCCCAACTTGAGCCTCAGTATGCTTGAGTTCTAGGGTGGGATTACTTGGGGGAGTGGAAATAAACAGAAGCCTATAGGCGTTAAGGCAGCTAGATGGCTCAGTATTTAGAGGGCAGAATCAAGGAGACCTGAGTTCAAATCCTCCCTTCCACACTTACTAGCTGTGTGACTCTGGATAAGTCACTTATCTCCCTCAGCCTTAGTCTCCTCCTCTGTAAAATGAGAATAATAACAGCATCTACTTCACAGGGATATTGTGAGACGCAGCTGGGATAACTGGCATATGTGAAGTGCCCAACGGAGCTTAAAGGTCTGTACAAATGCGTACTATCGTTAAGTGACTTGCCCAAGGTCACACCAGTATATGGCAGCCTCAAATGCAAACTCAGGTGTTTGGGTCCAGATTTAGCCCTCTTTCCACTGGAATACAATGAGATTCAGTGGAGGAGTGAAAGACCATTTGAGAAGGCACTAGCTGAGAGCTGGCTGCTGAGACAGTGACCCACCGGGAAGAGTTAGTAAGTGCTGAAAGGTGGGCCAGTGCTGGGGCTGTGCCAAACAGAAACGATTTCATGAGGAGCTAAGGCCAGTGGTAAGAAGCCGAAAGGTGGCCCAGGGTACACCCCAGGTATTTGCAATAATGGACCCATTTAAAGAGGGCTTTTATACAGCCACATTTTAAAGTGCCAGTAAATGAGGCAGGTGCCTAGAGCGCGGGGCCTGAGTCCAAACCCAGCCTCAGACATTTTCTAGTTGTGTGACCCTGACCAAGTCATTCGCCCTCTGTTTGCTTCAGCTCCTCATCTGTAAACTGGGGACATGGCCAGAGAAGGAAATGGCCAGCCACTCCAGTGTCTTTGCCAAGAAAACCCAATGGCCTTGTCCGTGGGGTCATGAGGAGTCAGACACAACTGAACAACACATCAGGCTGCCCTGAGAACCCACCACCATTTGGGGATGACCAGGTGTTGGTGCTACAAAGAAGGCCAGTGGCCATTGCTGTCCTGGACATGGCAGCCTCCCCGTCAGGATGATGAGATGAAACATAGTGACAGCCTCTCATGGACCAGCCCAGTAGGGACACCAGCTGGGTGACCCATGCCTCATATACTCCCAGAGCTCTTTGTACAGGGTCAGAGCCTTCCGGGGACCTTCCTTCCTGCCAGTCTTGCCAGCCTCGCTACCCTTGGCTGTGAACCTGGTCTGTGGGGTCCTGTCTGCTCCTTCCCTGTCTTATCTTGTTGGACCCTGAAAAGACAACATAGCAGGTGAAAGACATAGCCAGCACCTCTAGGCCTTCTGAGTCTCAGTGATAAAAGCTTGGCTTTAATTTCTCCTTCGCTGTTGCACAAACTCTTCCCTTCCTCCTGGCCTCATACAGATGCCAAACACCAGACCCAGGGCATTACCCCCAGAAGATTTGTGTTAGGGCCACAGAAGCAACCTGAAATGGGTGTCAGCCCACAGGAAAAGTTTGCCTACTATGTGCCAAACACTGGGCTAGCCCTGGAGGCTACAGGGAAATCAGTGAAATAGCCCCTACCTTCAGGGAACTTCTATCAACAGAGACATAGACGGAAGGATGAATCTATTTATATGTGTAGATGAATCCATAGTATATATATTCTAAGTGTATGTACATATGTGCACAGGTGCACACACATATATATCTGTGTGAATACATGCATACATACGTGTATGTACAAGGCGCTATTTTAAGTGTATAAGGTGAGTAAACCTCCCTGTACCAACATAGGTCAACATTTCTCTGCAATACAGCATGTCTCCTTCTCCTCTTGCTATTGAACTCCCAGTAACAAATCTTAAAGTAAGACATAAATGCTGGCTATTCTGTGCAAGTGTGTGTGTGTGTGTGTGTGGGTGGGTGTGGATGTGGGTATGGGTATGGGTGTGTATATGTGTGTGATTGTGTTTGTGTGTGCACACAAATCAATAAGCATGAGTATTTGGAGGAGAGAAACAGCAATGAGGTGAGCAGGAAAGGCCCGATTGTCTGAGCTTTGAAGAAAATCAGGCATTCTAAGACCCCAGTGAGGGGAGGGACTGATTCAGGCCTGGGGGCAGCAAGGAGACTGGAGATGTGAGTGCCCTTTGATGAATAACGAGGAGGCCCCTTGACCTAGATGGTGTGTGCATCATAAGGCTAGGAAGGTGGAATCTCCAGTTTGATCTGCGGGACAGGTGGCGATCCAGCCCCGCTGTTCTTCACAATATTGTCCGCTGGTGACCCAAAGGCCTATTGCACACCGGCTACCTGGGAATCTCAATCTCATCACCCAGCTCTAGTGGACTGTTTTCTTTCCAGTTGCTAAGGCTGTACAGAAACTCTGACCAAGGTCACTACCACTTTGCTACTGGACGGGGTTCCCACTTTTGATCTTCGAAGATCAGTGGTTAATCCATTGGGAGGATGGTCCTTGGAACTAGATCAGAGAGGTGAACCTGTAACCATACTTTAAATCACTTTCTCACCCCTCACCCCCATCTGGCATAGATGCCCAATAAGGATTTTACAAGTTTTACCACTCCTGCTAGCAGACCTCCTAGAGTAACCTCCTAATTTACTCAATTATTTATCATGCACAGTTCTAGAAAGCTGCTGGGGAGGGGGCGGGGGGGAGGAAGAGAAAAAGACAGAGAGAGAGACAGACAGAGACAGAAACAGAGACAGAGACAGAGAGACAGAGAGAGAGAGAGAGAGAGAGAGAGAGAGAGAGAGAGAGAGAGCACTTATAGTCAGTACAGAAAGAAATTTACCTAATTCCTAGGAAATTTTCAGACAATAGACAATAGCTAAGATCTCTCTCCCTCCAATTCATTGTAACCTAGTCTTTCCTATTTCAACAGAAATGGATGGAAATGAACGTATTTTTTATAAAGTGCTGTGAATACACTGGACCTTCCCCTGAAGTTCCCATTTTGCCACTCTTAGCCAGGGCTCATGGGTAAACCAGATGGGTGTCTGTCCTGGAGAAGTGAACTTCCTATCAATAATCTTGTGCTGAAACCTGCCTCAGTTTCCCAACTTGCTGCAGTTCAAGTCTAATTGGGGCACTGGTCCCCTCTCCCTGCCTTGCCTTTCCCCACTCCATGCCATCCTCCATATGGCTACCAAACCACAGGCCTGACAGGTCATTTTCCTGTTCAAAAAACTACATTGGTTCCAGTTGCTCTCAGGATAAGATGTCTATGTTTAGTATCACTTTCCAATGCCCCTGTTAATACACCATCCATTGCAGGACCGTTGGACAACATCCCATCTCCAAGCCTTTGTCCAGGCTGGCCCCAAGCCTTGGAGTGACGGACTCCCCTCTGACCTCCACCTCTTAGAATCCCTTCTTTCTTTTCAAGCTTAGCCCCCTCCATGAAGTCCTTCCTGCTCCCCACTTCTACAGAACAAATTCGCGCGTGTGTGTGTGTGTGTGTGTGTGTGTGGCACACACTTCATAGTTATTTATCTGCATACACAATTTTCCTCTCCACTTTTCCTCTATCACCATCACAGGACAGGAGCTTCCAGAGGGCAGTTTCATAATGCCTGGCACATAGTAAGTGTTTTAATAAACACCCCCTGAATGAATGATCATGGGGTATGCATTGGGCTTTTTGGAGCCTCCGTTTCTTTACATATAAAAATGAAGCTGCCTGAGATTCTGCAATTTAACCTTTTATTGGGATTAAAGGACTATTCACTTTCAATTGTAGGACTGGAAGGGACCTTTTCTATGAGAAAATAAAGAAATAAAAGGTTTCTTCTCAGAATCCCAGAGCTGGAAGGAGCCTCAGAGGCATCTGGGCCAGGCTTTGCCCCCAGAGGATCCCCAGTGTAACAGCCTGAGAGGATCCATCCAGCCTCTGCCTGAAGACCCCCACCCCTGCCAGGCTGCCCATTCCTCAGCTATGTTTATTAGAAAGTTCTTCCTCACATCAAGATGAAATCTGGTTTGCTTTGTTTGTTGCATTTCTCTTATTTACTCTGTGTTCTGCCCTCTGGGGGCAATCAGAGCAAAGTGAATCCCTCCTCCACAGGAGACTCCTTCCCTTTGCCTTCCTGATTGCCTTTTTCTGGATTTTCTTCACCTTAATGATATCCTTCCTAAATGCAGTGGTCATATCTGAACATGAGACCCCATTGTGGCCTACCCAGGACAGAGTGCAGGGGGTGTATTCCTTTCCTTATTTCTAGAATCTTTGTCTCTCAAAGTTGATTTTTGGTTGCCATATCACCAACAATTTGTTCTGGTCACATGGGCCACAAAAGCTTCCAGATCTTTTTCCAGATGAGTTCCAAGCTGGTCATGTCTCCTCCATTAATGAACCAGGGATACGTACAAAGGAAGCATGAGATAAGATTAGATGGGAAGAGACCTCTACTTGACTGCAGGTATAGGATTCTGGGAAAACCTTTTAAAAAAAGGAAGCCTTGATCTAAGTCTTAAAGAAAATGTGGGTTAAGAGGTGGTGGTGAGGAGAAAGTATATCTAAGCATGGAAGAGAATCTGAGTAGTATAGGTAGACGGGAGATGGAGAGTCCCGTGTGACAAGTATCAGGTTCTACAGGAGGGCTGGACCATAGAGTATGTAGCGGAGAGTATGTTTAAGAAGGCTAGGTTATGAAGAGCTTTAAATGCCAAATAGGGGACTTTATGTTTGAATTTGGATGCAATAGAGGGTCATGGGAGTTTATTGGGTAGGGGTGGTGTGGTCAGACCCATTGTTTAGGAAAATCACCTTCCCAGCTGAGCAGAGGATAGATTGGGATGGGGAGTGGCATGACCCAGGGAGATCAATTAGAAGACTCTTGCCACTGGCAAAGACAATAGAAAGTGAGAATGTTCAAAAGTGGAAGGGCTGAGGAAAGGCAAAAATACTAATGTATCAATGGTAGAGCTGTGAATTAGAACCACTTTCTGGATACCAATTTGGAATTATGCAAATAAAGAGAATAAAACACCCAGATCCTTGGCCCCAGAGATTTCAGTCCTTAGTATATAGTCCAAGGAACATAGAGTCATTGATGATCTCAAGGAGGTCAAAGATAAAAAAAGAAAGGCCCCACGTTTACCAAAATATTAACAGCAACACTTTTTGTGCTCAAAGAGAAGTAGAGAGAAGGAGGAGGTGCTGAATAGGGACAGCTTTTCTAGGGAGTCTAGTTGAGAAGGGGAGGAAAGATAGGGGACCCCAGCTACTGGAGCAGACAGTGTCTAAGAATGAGGGACATTTTGTAGGCAACAGAGAAAGGACAAGTAGATAGGAAAGGAGATTAGAGAGAAAAGAGGATTAATAGTGGGGGCAATCAGATCGAAAAACCAGAAGGCTTAGGATTCAAGGGAAGCATGTAGATGTGCTGACCTTGACAATAAGCAGGGCCACCTGTTCATGAGAGACTACAAGGAAAACACGGCATGTGAGAGGAATATGAAATGAAAGGGGGGTTGAAGAGGGAACTCACTGTGGATGACCTCATTTTTTTCACTAAAGCATGAGGTTATGTCCTCAGCTGAGAGATGAAGGGAGGAGCTGGTGGGGGAGCCTTGAGGAGCAAAAAGAGTTTCTGTTTGAGCTGTTGTAATGAGTGAGATAGAGTATCCATTAAAATGGAATAAGAGCATGGCTTTGCTGAGTCAGGGCACAGTTAATATTAGAAAATAGACATTTCTAGTGAAGTCACTCGGCACTGTCTCATGACTTCCTCTAGCTACATTCAGCAGCGTGAGTAGGAGCAGAGGAGGTAGATGGTGGGGGTGAGCCAGGGATGGTATTTGAGCCACCATGAGTGGACACCGGACACAAGAACAAGGGAATTCATAGTGGATGATAGCACAGAGTTGATCTAAGGGCTCAACACTGGAAAGGAAGTAGAGTGTGCTAGGCATGGTCTAGGGAAATGATGAGGGGAGGAGAGATTGGAGGTCACAGAAAGAATGAAGAATTGCTTTGGCAAAATAAGGCATTAGAAGAAGTAGAAAAATATTTAGAGTAAGCTAGAGGGATTTCATAATTCTTGAACCTGTAAGGGGAAAAATCAAGGGGGATGACAAGATCAAGGTGATATTATTCCTGAATGTATTTGACATACAGCAAAAGGGTATGTGATCAAAGTGAAGTAGATTAGGTAGAGTATTTGAGGGAACACTGATATATGTGCTGAAAACCCCTAGGGCTGTAGTATCAAAATCAAGAGTGGCCACTAAATGATACATAAAGAAGACCATAGGTTAATATTATCTGCATTCTATTGCATTTTTATTTATTTAAAAAAACCAACCATATTCCAATTACATTTTTATCTTGTTTCCTGGCAGTACTCTGGAGTTTTGATACATCTGCTCTAGGAGTTGGGAGGGGAAGAAGAGGCTGAACCAGGAACTGAAATTATTGAGAAAGAAAGAAAGACCTGAGTTTCAGCATAAAACAGCCACCAGGATCCAGGCTGGCCCATCCCCATGACCTCTTGCCCTAGTCCATGCACTTAAAATATTCTCTACATCTTCATCATTAAAATTTTGACCATTTCTTAGGCAACCAGTCAAAGACCACCCTTTCCAAGAAGTCTTCCTTGGTCCCTTTCATGGGAACTTATTCCTCTGTAGGAATTAACATAACCTGTCCAGGAGTGATGGCAGCAAAGCCCATGGAATCTCCCTAGTTCCCCAGCCTTGGGCAGGACGATCCCAATTCTTATTGATTCCTTAAGTGCTCAAGTTCAAGAGGAAAGTCTGTTTAATAATTCAGATTTCCCTCAAAGTGCATTTATTTTCCTGATGTACTTTTAGCTGAGTGTGTATTTGTAGACCAGGAGCTGGCTGCGGCAATCCGACATTTTAATATTTGATTTTTGTATGGTGAGTCTGAGAAATACATCATTGTCTTAACTCTCCTCCATTTTAAGTGCCCAGATGAGTGGGGGATTGGGGAAGGGAGGGGCAAGGAAGTGATGGAGTATTGTTTTTCTTTTCTAAGGGAAGAAATGACCGCAATTATCAAAACACTGAACTAAGACCCATCACACATGATCATGGATGGAGAGTGAGTGTTATATGTGTGTGTTTGTATGTTTGTGTATGTGTCTATGGAGAGAGCAACAGAGACAGAAAGACAGCTTGAGAATTTGAGTGGAGGAGGAATAGGAGAGAAAGGAAGGAGAGAGATGATGGTAATAGAAAGAACCCTAGAGGAGGAGAGTTGGAGTACACCACTGCCAATTCCTAGAATTGTGATCTTATGCAAGTCATTTCCCCTCTCAAGGCCTGGCCTCATTTTCCTCACCTGTAAAGTGTGCTCAGTAAGCAATAAATCATCTCCAACTCAACAGTGCCACGAGCAACTTTTCTTGTAGCTCTCACAATGTATGGGATTGGGTTAGGGACAGCAGAAGCACTTGTAGAAACATGTCAAATTAGATTCAAAGCCAAAGAGGCAAGGACTCAAAAAAAATCACTAAAACAGGGCATGTAAGAGCTTGGGTGGCCCTTTAGCTCTGGAATGGCAGAGCTGAGAGAGAGAGTAGAACACAGGATATGGTGTGTTGGACCTGGGAGGGCCATTAGAACTCGGAAGTTAGAAGAAGTTAGAACAGCAAGACCAGAAAGGCTGTTAGAAAGCAGAGCATAGAATGTCATGGTAGCAAGGCATCTGAGACATGATTTAGGCTGAGCTCTGTAATTTTAGGTGAAAAGCAAAAGTCTTATCCAGGTCTCAGGAAATGTCCCCCATTCCCCACCACCAACAAAAATTGAGCACCTTGGAGGGAAAATGTGTGTGTGTGTGTGTTTCTCTTTGTATCCACAGCACCTAAAATGATTCTGAGAACATAATAGGTACTTAATAATTTTATTGAATTGACTTGAACAAAGTCAGTTAGCTCCTGAGGAAAGACAGCCCATCTCCCAAGCCTCCTGACTCGCAGGGTCCTGCTTTTTCCAAAGACTAGACTAAACGAAATCACTGAAATGACATGTGGGGAGTGAAGTCATGACTAGCCATCCCCTAAATTAGAGCAGGAAATAGTCACTCATTTCCCATTTTCACACCTGTCTTAGGACATGGGCAAACATTCATCTAATTATTATGGCTGCCTTACATTTTCCCCCTTCTTGCTCTTGCAAAACAGACAAGATGACAGTCCCATCTCTATTTACTTCTCCCTCATCTTCCTCCTCCTCCCCCTCCTCCTCATCTCCCTCTTCCTCTTCTCCCTTCTCCCCCCACCCTCCTCTCCCTGGACCTCCAACTAGGCAAAGCTGGGAGCACTGCACCACAGCAGCATCCCACCCTGCCTCATACCTTCATGTAAATCAGGTCTTGGGGTTCCCACATTACAGCTACATGAACTGGAGCTTAGAGAATTAGAGGAAGGAAATAAGCCTTTATTAAGCAATTGCTACATGCCAGGCACTGTGTTAAGTGCTTTCCAAATATCTCCTTTGATACTTATAGCAACCCTGGGAGGTAGATGCCATTTTATCACCCATTTGACAGATAAGAAAACAGTCTAACAAGAGAGAGGTGATTTGGCCAAGGTTACACAATTAATAAGTAGCTGGATGGGAGAGGAAAATTATTATGTATATTCAAGTTGAGTGCTTGTGACCCTTGACCAATGACAGAAGACTTTAAGCTGATGTGATCATCAACATCTTTCACTGATGCCCTCCAATGTCTCATAGTGTCATTGGCTTGATTTTTTAAAAGTTCTTCCTTCCTTCTTTTCTCTCTTTCTTTCTCTTTCTTTTGCTCCTTCCTTTCTTTGTTTTTTTACCTTCCTTCATTTTTTGTTCTTTTCTGATATCCAAAAATACATTCATCACAAATTCATTCATTCCAAAGCCTATCCATTCATTGAAAATATCTCATTCATTCACTTATTCAATAGGTGGGTTAAATATTTACTTCTATTCTTCATCCCATCAGCTTCTATCTCTAGAATGCTCCAGGAATTATAAAGAACTTACTTGAGAAGAATCCTAAAACATAAGCATGGTAATGGTATTCCCTCCTTCTGAGAAAGCCGAGGTCCAGAAATAGAAGAAAATTGTCCAGGGTCACAAAGCTGGCACGTGTTTGGAAGCCAAAACTTGAACCCAGGTCCCATTTTTTTTTTTTTTGCTACCATCTGAAGCAACCTTCTATTACACAAAAGAGACTATGCTGGACACCATATGGACAATGACTGCACCACCATGTGGACAATGGGCTCTACGGTCTGCCTGGAGAGAAAAGATGTCTGTGAAAATTGGTACAGTTCGAAAGTGGAATATTCTAAATCTACAGGAGTCAAGTCAAGAAATATTTATTAGAAACCTACCAGGTTCCAGGAGCTGTGTTAAGTGCTGGCCAAAAGAGAGAAGCCCCGAATCCTCAGACCTTTGAGTGATGGGAGAGGTCACATCCCATGGGGGATGAGAGAAGACTCCAGAGAGGAAAAGATGGTCCTACTGGGAGTCACTGCCATGCAGCTAAGAAGGATCCCAAGTGAGATGAGATCTGGGAACGATTAGCCCTAGCTGAAGAGAGCAGGAAGATTTCAAAGAGTGTAAGCTCCTTGAGGGCAGGGGCTGCTTCGTGTTCTCACCTAGCATGGCTTATTAAATGATGTTAGTTGATTGATTGAGCAGGAGTAGAAAGATTATGAGTAGTAACCTCTATTCATCAAATAGCACTTGATAATTAGAAATGGTCCTCATCCACCATTGGGGTGACTCTAGCCATAAACATGCAGGGTAGGTGCCACAAATTTCATTGTGCCCATCTTGTATAGACCCAGAAGGGCCAAAGTAAGTTGTCATAGGTCACGCCAAACTTAGATTTTCTGGCTCCAGGCCTAACACTCTTTTCTCTATGTCTTCCAATGAGAAGTTGACAGTCAGAAATGGAACTTGGGAGAACGGGGATGCAGAGAGCATTTCCAGAACATGGACTTGTTTGGGCAAAATGCCAAAGTGGTAGGAGTTATCTCCTATTGCCTTAAGTCCAGTGCAGTTCTTGGGCATTCTTCCTAAGTGGGAATACAGAATACCTTTGACATGGAGCTCTTATTATGATAGTTTTAGGCCTTAGAAGAAGCTCAGAGGCCATCTTCAGTAATCCAACTTCTTCATTTTCCAGATGAGGAAACTGAGGCCCACAGAGGTTATATGACATGTCTGAGTCTCCATATGTATAATAATCAGCAAAGGCCAGATTTGAACCAAATCCAGCCCTCTATCCATCAAATCAAGCTATGTTGCATCCTGTTTCTTTGGCATTTAAAATGCTTCACAATCTGGCCTCAGCCCATTTTTCTATTCTTCTTGTTGCACAATTGTTTTCAGTTGTGTTTTGACTCTTCATGACCCCATTTAGAGTTTTCTTGGCAAAGATACTGGAGCAGTTTGCTATTTCTTTCCTTAGCTCATTTTGCAGATGAGGAAAATGAGGCAAACAGGGTTAAATGACTTGCCGAAGGTCACACAGCTAGGGAGTATCTGAGACCAGATTTGAACTGAGGAAGATGAGTCTTTCGGACTCCATGAGACTGGGGTCCTACAAGTTTTCAGTAAACTCAAAGTCATCTTGTTCAGGGCAAAGCCTGAATACTCTGCTCTTGGTCTAGCCCTGCAAGTTTCTGAGTCTCATTTGAGTCTAAGCAATACAACCATAGTCAAGACTATGATTGGAACTCCAGTACATTACTGCTTGATTCAGCTACCACCGGTCAGCTGGAAGGCTCAGTAGCTTCACAGTAACAAAATGTTAGGCTTCTCTTTGGTCTGTTTATTCTTCTACAGGATTCAGCCTGGGATAGACTCTGGGTCTGAGATCCCCCTTGACTTAGGTTAAGAGCCCACAAAGCTGTTGATTGTTTCAGTATTGGCTCTTCCTTCAGGATTCTCAGCCTACGGCCCAAGATCACTCTTGGCCCTGGGCCTCCGTTCCAAGTTGCAGGTTCTACCCTTAGGTCACTCCAGATCTGTGACCCAGCAATGAGCAGAGGGTGACAAAGTGGACAATTAGAGCCTTTTTCCTGCTCCCTCCCCCAAATCAGTCTCTTCTTTGCTGGAAATGGGCGAATAATCCTACCCTGGCAACAGTCCTAGGCAGGTCCCCATTCAGTCCTCACAGTGGAAACCTCCAAACAGCTGCTCCAGGCCAGTCCCTGTCTTGAGGAATGGGACCTCTCTGTCTCCCTATGGTAACCTGGAGAATGACTCACTGTATTTTTCCCCTGGGGATCTCCCAGGCAGTAATTAGGTTCATTTTCTAGGCCTTTGCAGAGGAGGTAGAGGGGAAGTCTTGGCTGAGTTTTTTGCTACTCCTACATCTTAGCTCCTCTCCTTAATTACTATTTCTTACAAAATAACCTACTTGAGAGAATTAAGTGCTAAAAGACTGGGACAATGCTAGGTCTGCACAACAGAAATAATTTTGAGAAAGAAAGAAAAAGAGAAAGAGAAAAAAAAGGAAGGAAAGAAGAGAGAAAGAGGGAATGGGCTAAATAACCCACAGTTCCCTAAGGCAATCCCTAAGATGCAATAGTTCCTTCATGTGCCCCTGTAAAAGCAGATCGGGCCTCCATTGGACCAATGGATCGGGAGTCTGGTCAGCTGTGAGTGTTGGAGGACAGCACAGTGCCTCTGACAGATGGGCCTCCAGCCTTTCAGGGAAACATGTAATGGGGCTACCACCTGTGCATATAGCCAAAACATCAAAAGAAAGGCCTCTTCCTGAAAGCAAAGAGAAAAGCTATTTCCTCCTAATTCCCTTCCTGCCCATCCCTCTCAGGAAGCTCTCAAGTCTCTGGCTTCTAGTTCCAAACTCATTTGTATGGCTTATGGTGAAGCCATCTGGATGTGCTGAAGGGAAAAGGTGAGCTTCAAAGGGGAGGCTGGCTGCAGACGGTCCTCGAGGAGCACCCAGGAATCCTAATTGCTTCCGTGTGTGGCAATTAAAGCCCATCCATGCTTCCTTGTCCTCTGTGGCTCCCTCCCTCATCTTTCCATCTGTGCTCTATGGAGCACATGTCTGATACATGAGAGGCTCCAGTCTGCTCATTTTTAATACTTCCTAGACACCAGAGCGTCACTGAGACCACTCATCTTGTCCCTCATCTTCTCCGCATGGCCAGCCTGTGCTTCATCCTCTTAAGGTCACTCATTTCCTTACATCATGTACTAGGTGCTCCTTGTTGGCAACACGTTGTACCTGAACATCACCAGAATGCCCATCTCCATTGCTTTGGGAATCAGGTGCATGATTTGTGATCACTAAAAGCCCAAATGGAATGCCCCTGCTCTATTCCTTTGCCCATTTAATTCTTGACCCAAGTCATCAGCCAATCTGATAGAAATAGAAACTAGATCCCAGTTCACTTATAATTAGACAAAATACAATGTCAAAGAGAATAGGAGTAGAGACTTCTCCCTTGACACGAAAACCTCTTTTGCCTGCTCTTCAAGGTCCTTTGCAGGATGACTGATTCTAGCCTTTCCTTCCATTTCCCCCCTTTCTCTTACCTGGCGTTCCAACTGCATTCTGATACTGGACATTTTCATGTGGGTGATTCCATCTCTCACCTACATGACATTGCACAGGCAGGCACAGGAGGCACGAGCAACTCCCAGGGATAGTTGAGATCTCCACTAAACCACTACAGAAAGTAGCTGCAACTCCCAAGGCTGGAGAGCTGGAAACAGTCAATAAGCTCCCAAGCTGTGCATTCATGAATGCATGACCAAGCAGCCAAGAAAACGGAACCTCTTGAGGGCAGGGACTGTTTCCTTCTCATCTCTGAATCTACAGTGTCTGACATATAGCAGGCTCTTCTATTAATGGGGATTTCAATTGCAATCATTAATTCTTTTTCCATTAGAATGTGGCCTTAAAGGCAACGAGTAGTTTTGTGTTTCTTTGTATGCCCAGCACTTAGCACACACTGTGTGTGGCACTTAGTAGACTTTAATTATTGCTTGCTGATTTTAATCTGAACTTTATGCTGGTATGGATTATAGGAGGGAAAAATTCAGCAGGGTGGGTCAGAATAAGCATGAGTGGAGGTCAGCCTGTGAGATGGAGATGTGATGTTGATTCTGGAGGCACCTGGTGGCACGGTCTGGTTCAAATGGAGTCCATGAAATCAAGAGTAAAAAATGTAACCAGCAAGGTCAGTGGAAGTCAGGCTACAGAAGGTCTAAATTGTCTGTGTTTGACCCTAGGGATGATGGGAAATCACTGGAAGCTTTTAAACAGGTGCATGGTGAGCTCAGATCTGTGCCTTGGGAAGATTCTTTAGTCAGCTGTGTAAATGAGGAGTAGTGGGACAGTATGTTGGGAGAAGGGACACCCATCAGGAGGCTGTTATAGTGGTCTGGATGAGGGACGATTTAGGCTTGAACTGCGTGGTTCCCAGATGTTCATATGCTCAACACATTCCCCCTCTACAGAGTTCACCCTCCCAGACTGCTTTTGTAAAAATCAAAGGCACTAATGCAATGGAGAGTACTTTGGGAAATGACTATGGAAATGTGAGGTTTTGCTCATCTTACTTCAAAGACATGAGATCTCCTCTGGGTGGGCACTCCCTTCCTCCCTTGGTCCTTCCCTCAGCCTCCTGACTGAGGAGATGACCTTCAGTCAGCCAGTTTAGAACTTGTACATTCCTAGTGTTTGCATAATGTCTCTGCTATAAGAATGTGAGGGCAGGAACAATGTTTCTGCCTTTCCTTGTATCCCCAGTATAGAGCACAGTGCCAGATAAATAGTACATGCTTAACCAATGGCCTCTGATTGTCTGACTGACTTCTGCCTCACAAGCACAGATTGAAATCACTCCTCATTTTAGTAGAAGGATTTGATAATTTCTGGTGCCACTTCCACGTTCATGAAATCTGAAGTTATTTTATCTGATGCTAATCTTTTGTTCTCCCTTTTTTCTTGCCACTTTACAGCCCACACCCAGTTCTCCATCCTGACCATGACCTAGACTCTCTCCACCCCCCCTTTCTCAGGTCATCTCCTCTACACTAGCTACACCCTTCTCCTTCCCCCTTTTGGATCCCTAGATGATACATTGCAACTCTACATCGTCTTTATCTCTTGAGTTCGTCATTTCCTTACTTTTATCCTACCAAACCTTGCCCTGCCACACCTCAATCTCCCTCCTATTCACATGGGCTAAATCAGCAAGAGAAAATTACAAAACCGTATTGACTGGATCCACAGAAGATTTATGTTCCATGATCTTGGCTGGGCCCTCTCTGCAGCAAAGCAATACTTTTGCCTCTCCCTAATCAATTCACTACCCTACCCTACCGCAGCAATTCTACCAACCTTTTCAACTCTCTTTAAACCCTCATGGATCTCAGTCCCCTCCCCCTTTCAGTTAAGGACCGTGCTTTATATTTCACTGAAAAAAATGAAGTCATTTGCTAAGAGTTCCTTCTTCCCTCCTCCTCATCTCACATAACTCAGATGCCTCCTCCTTCACTCCTGTTCCACATAATGAAATGGCCTTTCTTTTAGCTAAGGCAAACCCTCTACATGCATAAGTGATTCCATTCCATTCCGTCTTCTTCGACAGATTTCTCTCTTTATCAACACAGAATTCTCATTTTTTTCAGTCTTTCCCCATCTATCGACTACTTTCTCATTACCTACAAATATACTCATATCTGCCCCATCCCCACTTGAACCTTTGGTCCCTGCTGTTTGTCTTTCTGTGAATCTCTTCCCCTTCATGGATAAATTCCTTGAGAAGACTGTGTCCAATTGGTGTCTCCACTTCTTTTCTTCTTATGCTCATCTCTTTCTAGCCTGACTTCCAATGTTGTTGTTCCAACAAAGATAGCAATGATCTTTTAAAATGCCTTTTCTCAGACTTCCTCCTCCTCGACCTCTAGTGCATCCTTGAACACTCACTCTCTCCTCCTTGAGACCCTTCTTCTCTTGGTTTTCCTGAAACCCCTCTCCACCTTCTCCTTCTGCCTATCTTGACGTCTTCTCAGTTTTCTTTGCTGGATCTTCATCCAAGTCATGTCCACCAATGGCGCACGTCCCCCAAAGCTGTGTTCTGGACCCTCTTCTCTTCTCCCTTCATGCTGTTTCACTTCATGATCCCATCTGCTTTCTTGACTTCAGTTATCATCTCTATGAAGACGATTCTCACACCTGTTTATCCACCCCTTGCTTCTCTTCTCACCTCTAGTCTCACATCTCCAACCGCCTATGGGGCATCTCAAACAGAATGTCCCAGCTTTAAGTGCTTAAGTTAAACTCAACATGTCTGCAATGGAACTTCTTTTCTTTCCCTAATCCTTAAGTTCCCTGTTACTATCCAGGATGCCTCCATCCTCCCAGTCCCCCAAGCCTCACAACCTAGTTGTTATCCCCAACTCCTTATTCTCTCTCCCCCTCCCATCCAAGCAACTGCAAAAGAACTGTCCATTTTCACTTTGTGATGTCTCTCATATATGCCCCCTTTTGTCCTCTGATACCAACACCACTCCAGGTCAAGTCCTCATCACCTCACACCTGGGCTACCATGATAACCTAATGGTTGTTATCCCTACCTTTAGTATCTCCCCACTCCAGTCAGGATCAAGTCAATCCCTTCTTTGCTGAATTTCCAACTGAAGAAGAGGTTTTGAATGCCATTAGGCTCCTTTTGTGTGGCAAAACACCTGGTGCTGATTCTTTTCCAGATGAGATTTACAAGGAAAGGGTCTGTTGCACATCCTATAGTCCATCATCCACACAGCTCTCAAAGTTACCTACCTAAAGTGCAGGTCTGACCACACCAGACTTTATTCAATAAACTCCAGTGACTCCCAGGATCAAATATAAAATTCTGCTTGACTTTTTAAAGTCCTTCATAACCTAATCCCTTCTAATCTTTCTAATTTTCTGAAACTTATTTTCCTCCATATGCTCCGATTAAGAATGTCTCAACCCTAAACCTTTCCACTGGCTGTCTACCAGCCCTTTAGGGTTCTCTCTTCTTATCTGTGTATCCTGGTTTCCTTAGTTCCCTTCAGGTTCTGTCTAAAATCCCAAATTCCACCTTCTACAAGAAGCCTTGCCCTGTCCCACTTAATGATTCTGTCTCCCCCTGAGATTGCCTCCAACTAATTTTATGTGTGGTTGTAGATGTATACATATATACACATAAACCTATATACATACACATACATACACACATATATAAACGACTTTGTACTATGAGGAAGAGAAAGACAGAAAGAGAGAGAGAGAAGAGAGAGAGAGGAATTTTTACAAAGTTGTTTGCAAGATATTTTTTTCCCAATTGATTGTATGCTCCTTGAGGGCAGGGTCTGCTTTTTGCCTTTCTTTGTATTCTCAGTGCTTTGCATAGTGGCTGGCACATGGAAAACACTTAATAAATGCTTGTCAGCTTGATTTTTATATGTAGTTGGAAAAATATATATAGACATATGTGTGTCTATATATAGAGAGACACAATGGCAGCCAATGCCTTGGTGCTGAACAATTCCATTCAACTCCAGTCTTTGTAAGACTGACATACCACCCATCTCTGGGCTTTGTCCACAAAGCAGTCTTCGGCAGGCTTTGTGTTATGCTTATCTCTTCTTTGAGAAGCCAGGGTCACCTCTACAGTGCTCAGAAGGTGGATGAAGGGCTTTAGTGAAAGAGAATGTATCTGATTGCAGCAATTCAGCTCTTTGATCACAGTCTGTCTGCTCATGGTGGCATGAACCTGACCCAAAAGGCCAGATTTGTTCACGTCTCTTTCATTTCATACATCCAATATTGCCCCCTTTCCATTTTAGCATCTATTCAATTCTGTACATCCCACACAGTTCTCTCAAGCCTCTCCCAACCAAGGCTGTCCCCTTGAGCATCCTGAAGAATGAATTTGAGCCTTAAGGTGTATTATAATTAGTGAGTTATTTTCATTAAAAAGAACATAAAACTCAGTGGAAAAAAAAAAAACATTTTATATGGCTTTGCCTAGAGAAAAAGAAACCACCACATTCAATGTGAATTATTGTAATAAAGGGTTCAGTTTTCATAAACATAAAAAGCATATATAAATAGAACCCCAAGAAGATGAGTATTCAAGATTAATAAATCATCACCTGCCTTGCAGAAATATTTGGCAAGCATCTACATATGCTAGGTAAAATGTAGAGAACTACATGCATCTGAGGAATTATTTTAATAATTTATCTTATCACTCAATACTCATATACTCCAATGGGCACGTGAGCTCATCAATGTGGGTATTCCCATAGTTGTTGTAGATAGAAACATAGTCATACCAACCCACCCTGGGTGACTCTTGCCCTAGGCTTTCAAGGTCTGCCCATTGTGTGTGGTTGTCTTCCTTGGTTTTCCTTGACATTGCAATGACACCCAGCATTGCTCTCTCTTACTCTTCCCTCCTACCACAAAATCAGTCGTCTTTTTTTTTTTTTTGACCCCTACATTTCTTGGAAGACATTGTTTATTCTGCTTTTCCTTCACAATCTCTTGATTGTAATGTGTTTCAGCCCACCCATACAATTTTCCATTGCCCTTTGGGTAATTCTCAATTTCTGTTCTTCAGAGACTGCAATGTTCCATGATTTATAAACAAACAATGACATTAAAAACATATTAAAAGATGTACATATGTTTCAGAGAGAAACTCATGATAATTAAAAAGAACTCTGCAGTTTCTTAGGGGCCAATCAGTCTGTTTCCCTCATGTTCCTATTCTGGGTCTAAGCCACTGTCTAGGTGTGGTAGCCATTCAGGGTCTCATAGGTTCAAAGACTTTACTCTGTAAGGTATCTTGGAGTATGTACAATTCAACTCTACCATTCTATAGATGAGGAAGCTGGGAAATGGTGATGTGAAGTGGCTACCCAGGATGGCGCAGGTAATCAGTAGGACATACAGGATATGAAGCCTCCACTCAGATTTCAATCTGTCAGTGTCTTGATCAGCTTCTTTGTTTAATCACTTGTGTACTTTGATATTCTTTTAGAGAGATGACATGATTTCTTTTTCCTTTTACTGAACATTAGACTATTAGGTTCATCTTCTCAGGATACATATACACATACATGTATAGACACACACACACACACACATATATATATACATATGTGTGCATATATTATGTATATATAATATATAATATATATTATTATTGGTACTGGAAAACTCATCTTCCTTTTTCTTTTATTTTTCAGTAACTATAGAATTATCCTGTGCTACTCTAATTGAGTCTGCTAAGACTTTGAAGTTCTTTTTTCCCATTTCTCATAAAATATATTCTTTGTTGTTGTAACCCTGAAATTTGACAACAATATTTCCAGACAATTTAAATCGGAGATTTTTCTCCCTGTTGGTGTTCTGTGGATTTTCTAAAGTGAATGCTGACATCTATTTCCAATGCCTCTAGCCAATTTTTCTGCATAATGGTTTGGTCATGATATTCAGATTTTGTTTTTCATTTATTTATAAAAATGCTTATGTGATTAGAGAGCTGGCTGGTTAGAACTCAGTCCTTTTGGCATGCTTGGAGTTGTCTTTCCCAATGGGTTATAAAAAGCATACACATGTATTCCATATCTACTTGCTATTCCTACTTAAAAGATTAGTATGGTCTAGTATAGTCATGAGTAATAGAAAGGTTCACATTTATGGTGTCCAGGTCATTCGTCAGATCCATTAGAGTCCTCATAGGCAAGAGGAGACAGTAGCAGAACCTCATGAAGATTTCACAAAGCATGTAGCTCTCTCCTTGGCTTTGAACATTGGTAACTTCCTAAGGTCGACAGCTAACATGCCTGATCACAATCCCAGAAGCTGCCTCGGAAAATGATTTTGTTTGCCTCTGTCAGAAGATGCTTCCTTTGTCATCATATATACTCCAGTTCAAGGGATTCTGATACCAACTGCAATTACTGGTAGGATTTCAGATGAATTTCTTGGGCAATCCCTTCTCAGAAACTCATTGATCTAAGTGAATCCTGAAATAAGCCATTCATTCATTTATAGATTATTCTCATAGAAGGTCTAAATGGGAAAGATGGCAGAGAGACTTGGGGATTTCAGATGTTAAATCAATGAACTTTGATTGATAATGCAACCAGGTGACCCAATGCATAGTAAACTGAACCTGGAATTAGGAAGATCTGTGTTCAAACTCTGTCTTAGGAACTTATCTGTCGTCAGACCCTGGGCAAGTCATTTATCCTGTCTGCCTGAGTTTCCTTGAATGTCAAATGAAGATAATAATAGCACCTAACTCACAAGGGTTTTGTGAAGATCAAATGAGACAACATATGGAAAGGGCTTTCCCAACCTTGGTGATACACTATGTAATCTCCGACTCTGACTTCACCCCTAATTCTCATTCTGACTCTATCATGATGGCTATCATTATTAGTAAGTTCAAATAATATCTTCTCCACATTTTTCTATCTTCTCCTTCATATATTTTCAGAATGGACCTTTCAGCTTCTTCAAAACTGTGCCGCTTCTTTCACGAGCCTCCCTGGTGTACTTTTTATCTAGACTATCTGCTTTTCTCATGTTTTTTCCCCCCTCTGGTAGAATTTTGCCCCCTCAATAAGGTTCTGGTATTTGAATTCAAATGTGTTCTGCTGTCCTTCATGGAGTAGAAAGTTTCTTTTGAAGTCGTTCTCTATCTCTACCATCTTCTTTCTATTGTCTTCTTTTTTGCTTCTGGGATAAAAAATAAAAATATAATAAATTTTAATGGGTTATTCAAGCTCTTTTTCTATTCAGGCTCCCTTTCCAGACTAATTATGCATTACACAACACTTCTGCTTTCACCATCCTAACTTACCTGCTGTTTCTCACACATGACAGCCTGTCTCCCATTCCCATGTCTATACAGACTTTTCCCCATGCTTGGAGTGTACTTCTTCCTCACCTCTGCCTCTAGGGTCTCCCGAATCCTTCCTCCTTCATGTTCAGTTAAAGAGTCACCTGGTTCCCCCACTGAATTTGACTTCTACTTGCTTTTTCTATATTTTGTAATTACTTACCTTCAGACAAGTTGTTTTCTCCAGAAATATGCAAGCTCCTTGGGAGCTATTTTGTCTTTTCCTTTATTCCTTTTCCTTTATTTTCCCATTCTTCTCCTGCTCACCCTCTTCACCTTTCTACGTTCAGCTTCTACCATAGCATCAGGACAACAGAATCATGTTTAATGGGTGCTTGTGAACTTATTGTTTGATTATTCTTCAACTGCATCCTTAAGTGACCTTGGAATGCCTTTGTTTAACTGAAGCAAACCCTAAACTATCTTTCAACTAGCTTTCCCTTCCAAGGTTTTGCTCAGTTTTTTGGGGGGGGTGACTCTGCTTATCCTCTTTACCATACTTCTCTGTAAGACTTTACTAAAGAGCCTGAATACTAAACAAGTTTTACACTTGGCCATCATGTCTCTCTGGTGAATAAATAAAAATTTGCTAGCTAATATGATTTTAGGCTCCTCATTATAACAATAAATTTATGACCTTTAAAATTCTGTATAATCTTTTTACCAGTAGGGTCAATGTCCTTTCTTCAATCCATTTCCTTTTTTCAGTATTAATAATTTATTTTAAGTTGGGTTACAGTTGTTTCAATTGCATACTGTTCCACCTTCATTCCTATAAATTCTCCAAGAGTTATAATAATTCTTGACTTTGCTCTAGTAAGTCAGGGGTCAGTGGTCTTACTGTATTTGGTTGGCTCAGGAATGACTCCTGGACTAAAAATAAATTATTTCCTATTTGTTAAAATATAATTGATTTCTTTTCTCATAATGTTATTCTGTGATTGCCAAATTCAGCATCTTTTTCTCTGGAAGAAAATGTGTGAGAGGCTTAGGTATGCAGCTTCTGTAAATGCTACAAGTCTTTGCACTTTCTCATTCCACATTTACAAACAATATTTTCCAATCAATGATTTGTTTTCTTTATTTGTTTCCTTTACCTATTAGAGTCACCAAGTATTAGTATTATGCATGTTGGCTTAATTTGCAGCGTCTTATCAATATCTCATAGCATTTTCTTTCAAGCTCAGCATCTTGCAAAGAGACAGTGCATACAGTGAGATAAATTTTAGGTTGGTCCTTTTATTCCCAAGTAATTATCATGAGCACTGAGGTACTAAATGACCATGTGTTTCATGAAATGGCATTCCTGTTGCCTGTGGAATCAGAGTAAAACCAATTGTGCCAGACATTTCTTTGCTTCTCTAAGGAGAAACTGTAAGCAATTCTTCCAATTAGTTGCAAATTCTTCTAATGTTCTTGTTTGTTTCTGTGGAGTGGTTGGTTTTATTTTTGTTGTTTTATAGTGAAAATATTAAGATTAACTTGAATTTATTTCTCTGTCCCATAGGCCAATCATTGCTCATTGGATAAGGATTTCACATCTAGAATGCCAGTAGCTAAATTCATGTTTATTGATAATCCTCAAGCTGTGGAACTCTTGCCCCAAGCCCGAGCCCTATCCCTTCTTCCCCTGGGTTCTTAAAGCCTGTATGCCATCCTGCCATGCTTTCTAAACATCAAATAGACTCATTATTGGCTGACAGTAAAAATCTACCAAGTCACAGTGTTGTGCTTCATTTCTGCCTGGTTCTATATTCTCAGCATGACTCTTGAACTTTTAAACTCTTTTGAAACAGAAACTGATTATTAAACTTGGCTTTTTCCAGTTCAGAGATTTTATCTGCATATCCACAGTCATGTTTGACAAATTATATATGTCTTCTAAAACACTAATGAGTCCCCACTGCTCCCCACTTGGTCAGCCCCTTTTGATCCTCTGCACAGCCCCATGGCCTTCCGGATCCCTGCCTCAAGGCACCTCTCCTCCTGTTCATCCTAGCTTGGGCACCATGGCCATGCCCCTGTACTCTTGGTTTCGTTCTTCACTCTCTGGATTTCTCTGCTTCTCCCCAGAAGTCTGCAGATCCTCAAAGAGGAGATACGTTCTCTCTGCAGCTCTCTCTGCTGGTTGGAGAGTTCCTGCTCTGGACCTTTTTTCAGAAGGTGCCCTGGCCGTGCTCTTCCCACTGAAGGCACTGCTGATTCCCTGGACTTCTCCACCACCCTGCACACTGCCTTTATTTACTTCTGTGACTGCTTGCTTTCATTTTATCTGCAATGAAAATGCCATTGACACAGGCTGCCACCATACTGAATAAAAGTTCAATGGAGATACAGCAGTCTTCCTAACCAGGAAGCCAAAAAACTAGGATGGTGGGATGTCCAGTCAACAAGAATATATTAAGCCCCTGCTGTGTGCCAGAGTGAAGAGAGATGGCACAGTGGATAGAGTGCCATGCCTGGAGTCAAGAAGACCTGAGTTCAAATAAAGAATTGGACACTACCCGTGTGACCCTGGACAAGTCACTTAACTCTATTTGCCTCAGTTTCCGTAACTGTAAAATGAGTTAGAGAAGGAAATGGCAAACCACTCCAGTATCTCTTCCAAGATAACTCCCAATAGGGTCATAAGAGTTGGACAGGAATTACCTAATATAGCAAACACATAATCAACCTGCCAAGCAGAGGGATTGGCAACCAAGACCAACAAGAGCAAATATGTAGACCCGATGGTGGAGCCCACATGTGAGCACAATACTCCAGCTGTGGCCTGATTAAAGCAGGCTATGGACAGACCACAGCTTCCTTATTTTTGGAAGGCGTATTTCTCTGAACGTAGCCTATTAGGTTTTTAGCTGTTATAACATGCTATGGGGACATAGTAAGTTTGTAATCCGCTAATGTATCTTGGACTTTCAACCAAACTGGTATCTCTCCAGACTTCCTCATCTTGAACTTGTGACATTGATTTCTTGAACGCAAGTATGTAATTTTACATTTGGCTTGCAATGTAAGTTTCTTTAAGGCAAGGATGATTTAATTTCTGAAATGTGTCTCCAATGGCTAGCACAGTGCCTGACACATAGTAGGTGTTTTTCAAAAAATGTTTATTGATTGTTTGATCATTGGTCCTTATTGACATTCAATTTATTAAATTCGGCTTAATGTTCTAGTCTTTCAAGATCACTTTGTATCTTCTGTGTGAACTATCCCTCTCAGCTTTGGGTTAACTTCAAATTGGATGAGTAGGTTTTCTGAGGCTTAATAAAAATCAATGGGAAAAATTATTTAAAAGTATGAGGCCAAATATAGAACCTTGGATGCTTCCCTAGAGACCTTTGACAAAATTGATATGAAACCATTATTTGAGTCTACCTATTTGACTAACTCAGAATCCAGTTGTCTAGCCAACATCTTTTTTTTCTTTTCTCATAAGAATATAATGAGATAATTTAGCAAATTGATACCCACACCGTGACCTACCCCCACCATCCATAGTGGATATGGTCTAGAATTTGAGAATTAGGAGAGACGTCTGTGCCCATTGAATCTGGCCTTTCCACCATAACGTACCCAACAAGTGGCAATCTCACCTTTGCCGTAAGATGTCCTGACATCTTCAAAATTAGACGATTCTACTTTTGGTCAGATCTGACATATAAAAGATTTCTCTGTCTATTAATCCTAACTTCTTTGCTGTCTTTCCATTGCTTTGGGACATGCCACCCAGGGCCAAACATAATAAATCTGATCCTTCCTCCCATTTTTCAGCACTTCAAATATGAGAAGATGTATGTATGGTGTGTGTGTGTGTGTGTGTGTGTGTGTGTGTGTGTGTGTGTGTGTGTTTCTAATCTTCCCTCTTCCAGGTCAAGTTTATTCAACCAAACCCCAATGTGACAGGAACACACTCTGTTCTGGTTACTCTCCTCTGAAACCTCTCCTATTTAAACTGTAGCACCCAGGACCGAACATAATCTTTCAGATGAGGTCTGTCCAGGGTTGAGGACAATTACACCATGTTTTGCTAGAATCTAGGTAAAGTATGTAAACAATATGTTTTTGATCTACCAGTTTGGTAAGCCTGTACAAAAAGGAAATCAGGTTAGTCTGGCACGGCCTGTGTCTGATGAAGAAATGCTCATTCTTTAGGGTCATCATTTCCTTTTCAAGATATAGGTTAAATGTGTCTTTAATAATCTAGCCTTTGGTTTTGCCAGGAATCAAAGTCAAATCAATAGGTCTATAGTTTGCAGGTTACATTCCCTCATGTTTGTGGAAAATTTGCATTATATTCCTTTCTCCAGTCCTCCAGTCTTTCAGATCTCATTGTTCAGGAATCTCAGCACATTCAGCACTAAGTACAGTGCCTAGCACATAGTTTTATTGTTGCTCAGCTGTTTTAGCCATGTCCAACTCTTATGATACTGTTGGGAATTTTCTTGGCAGAGATACTAGAGTGGTTAACCATTTCCTTCTCCAACTCATTTTACAGATAAGGAAACTGAGGTAAATAGAGTTAAGTGACTTGTCCAAGGTCACACAGGCAGTATCTGATACTTTATTTGAACTCAGGTCTTCCTGACTCGAGGCATAGGACTCTATTCACTGTGCCATCTCCCTGCCCTCTGGCACATAGAAGGGGCTTGATATATTCTTGTTGACTTGACATCCACCATTCTTTCAGTACAGGGGGAGGTAGTTATCTAATTTCAAACCTCAAGTAGGTGACAAGAACCAGGATTTAAATGGAGATGTCCAGGGTGGAGTGGCATACATGATGGGGGAGGCTTGGCTTGTTTCAAAAAGTTTGGGGAACATAAAACAGAGGGTCTGGAAGCCATGTCCTCTAAGATTGGCTGACGGAGCTAAGAATGCTTAGCGTGAAGAAGAGAGGACTCATGAAAGAAAAGTTAGCTATCTTCAAATATTTGAAGGGCAGTCATGTGGAGAAGTTAATCTTGTTCTCCTTGGTCCTCCAGGGTGGAAACAGAAGCAATGGATAGAAAATGGAAAAGGGGCAAATTTAGTCTTGATATTTCAATTGTTAAAGGTCTCTCCTAGGACAAGGGACTGTGTTGAGTGGTGGCAGGATCCCCTTCCTTGGAGGTATCAAGCAGAAAGGCTGAATGACCACTTGTTGGGTGCATGCTAGTAGGGAATGGGTTGGACTAGTTGGTCACTGAGATTGATTCTATGATTCTATGATTCTGACCCAGGAGGAGATCAAATGCAGCTGCAGCTTCCTGTCTTTGTGATCTTGGGGAAGACTCTCTGGACCCATTTTTCTTCCATATGATGCAGGCTTCAAGCTAAATCCCTTCTGCTGAAAATCTATAATCCCATAACTGCAAAGCCTGTCTTCTCCTACCTTCTCCTAAGAATACAGCCATGGCCTCAAATAGCCACATGGGGAGCTCCTTAAGGGCCTGTCTCACATTTTTCAGAAGGGGAAGTCATCATGGGAATCAGGATTGGAAATTCCAGCAGACATTTAAATTGGAGACTTTTCTATTAGGCAGCAAGAATGGCTTGGTTATGGCAAGAGGCCCTCATGTGGTCACAAACCAAAGGGCAAAATGTCCGGCTCCATTGCTGCTAACGAAATGGATGCTAGTAAGTGGGAAATCTCTATTACCGTACCACAAATGACAGCTCCCTGTGATGCATGCTGCTATGAGGTTACCTGGGGTCTAGAATAATGTAGCATCCATGTCGGAGGCATTGTTATAAATGGGAGTGTTATGAGACAAATGGCCACAAAGAGTCTCTGGGAATATAGAGCGTCCTCTGGTGAATGGACCTCGGGGAGTTCAGTGTTTCCCCCTTGTTAATGATGGAACCAGGCAGGGAGCATCGGACAAGTTGTGCACCATTTCCTCCTCAACGTGAATCATATATGATGAACACCAAGGAGGTTTTCCTGTGGTGTCTGCATTGGTCACTCCCATCTTTATTTAGGATTTGGCCATTCAGAATTTAAAGCTGGCGCATTTGAAAACAGAAAATGAGCAGAATGAAAACAGAACAGAATCATGGCAGTAAACACCAGGGCACGGGCGCTGCCTGGGATTCCGGTGTCAGTGACCTACTTAGCCCCATGAGAGGGGTATCTAGTATTGGAGAAAGAGCACTAGGCTGGGGGCAGAAAGCCTGGCCTTGGCTTGGCTTCTTTGGAGCCTTCAGCAAATCGCTTAGAAGTATTGTCCTGCCTATTGTGATGTAGCAGTGACTGAAGTTCCTCCCAGCTCTGGCATTCTCTGATCTATGCTCTAAAAACCTGCCATCTTTGACATTCTCTGTACTAAGGCCCCACCCAGCTCTGGCATTCCCTGTTCTAAGGGCCTTCTCAGTTTTGACATTCTCTGTTCCATATTCTAAGACCTCCCTCTGCTCTGGCTTTTTCTGTCCTAAGGTTTCTCCCAGCTCTGACATTCTCTGATGTCATTCTGGAATTCCCAACATGATCAGGGGTTTGGATTAGATTAAAGTCTCTCCCATCTCTTCTAAAATGATCCAGTTGAGTTCAAATGAAACAAATTAGCCCAACTTCCTCACCTTACGATGACGATGACAATTGTGACAATTTTTTATTGTGAATATTCATGCAAGGATTGGACTAGATGGTCCCTGAATAAAGCTGATGCTGCCTCTCCCTGAGGAGAGCTTTAACATACCATTTCAAAGCATTTTCAAAGCCACGAGTCGTCAGATGTCCAAACAGTCCCCAAAGGGTTTGGAAGGCAGATGCTGATCTCCATCCTATCCACATAGAGAACGGTTCCTGGGAGGGGTGGCATATGGGTCATGTGAGGAGCAGCAAAGCTCCATTCCATTTTTTTAGCCAAGGACCGTGCCATCTATTTGTTCTTCTACTGATTTTAACTGCAAATCGCATGTCTGGGATGAGTTGATGGATCGGTGATGGCATAGAATTACATTCTAGATCAAAAACCTTCAGTAACACTATCAAAAATACTTTAAAAGACATTTAATGTTCCCTAGAGTATAGCTTTCCTGCCCCAGCTCTAGGTCACCCAGAACCTGCTATCACTGAGGATGCCCTCCCTCTACCCTTCATTTCCTCCCTTCCTCCCTCTATTCCTCCTTCTCCTACCTCAGCTAGACAGCTCACAGGGCTCAGGAGAGGTAGAAATCACCAACTCTCCTCCTCCGGGGTCTCTCTCCATGCCTATACCTTCTGATCTCCAGCCTCCTGATATAATCCAAGGACTCCTAGGCTGCCTCCACAGCCTTAGGACTTCCAGTGCCCTCCAGCCTCCCTATAGCTCAACTTTATTTTGTGTATTGGCTTCCTCACCAAGAATGAGGGCTTCTTGAGAGCCAGGGTTGTCTAACTTTGCTCTGCACACCCCCCACACTCAGCCCAGTGCCTTAGACAGCGTGGGTGCCAAATAATGTCCGATGAGCCAAACGGGGCGTTGATCAGTTCCCTTGACCATTTCCACTGATTCTGGGAAGATCCTTGGCCTTGTCTAGAAGGGAGGCCAAGACATAGATGTAGATCGTTGTATTTCAAGACCATGAGTTCTACGAATGATGCAAATAATCGATGATGAAATAAAAACTGCCTGCTTCACTAGGCTTTAGTAATGTGGCTGTGACTGACCAAGGAGCCCTTCTGCCTTGTCAGATGACCCCTACTTACTGTGTGCCTAGAGCTGTCTGAGGTTCAAGGCATACATGCGGGGAGGGGGAAAAGAGAGACTGAGAGAGATACAGAGAGACACAAGAGGGGAAGGGATGGAAAAGGGAGGGGAGGAGATAGACAGTATTTGCTTTCAAGGAGCTTATACTCTAAATAGAGATTTACCACAGCGGATGAGGGCCAAGGCCACACCCACATGCCAGTTGGCAGTGCCAGGGGTCTAGAGAGCATAGACAGCAGGCCAGGTAGTTCCTCATCTTACTGAAAGACTGTTGTTGGTTTTCTCCATCTTACCCTGCGTACAGTGGGTCTATACACAGCTGTTTGCACTTTGTCTCTCCCAATGAACTATGAGATCCTTGGGAGCAGGATCTATCTTTTACATTTCCTTGTGTTGCTGGTGCTTAGTAAGGTCCCTGACACACAGTATGCACCTAATAGATAGGTACTAGCTGACTGGCTTTTAGTGGGTGCCCCCCAGCTCAGGAACAGACCTGTTGTTTTCTCCCTAGGCCCCTTCTGGGTGACTCTCATGAAAGGAAGCCTGCAGGGCTCTTCCTACCTGGCTGGTCCAAATGGGGTCTGGGCTGGAGACTGAGTATCCCTGGGGTCAATGGGGAGGGAGGGGGGAGGGAGGAGGGAGGGGACTCCTCTGCTGCCTCCTCTCCCTGGCAGGTCCTCGATGGGCCCTGGGCAGCCTGAGAAGCATCCAGACTCGGGATGGCTGTTGGATGGCATACTCAGTTAGTGGCATCTGAAGCCACCTTTCATCCCTGTCTCCTGTTGTTTCTGATCTTCCCCTGCCAGTCCAGCCCATTCTCACCTTCCTTCTACCCCTGGACACACCAGAAGTATTTCCTTCGAACAAGTCCAGACTATCAAGTCAGTGATTAGGCAAATCCAAGGGGGCAGAGGGGCAGGGGCAAGACCTGCATGGAGCTGAGGAGGAGGAGCCCAGATTTAACACAGAGGGCAAGCAGAACCCTGAGGGTCCGAGCAGGGAGCTGGGTGTCCTGGCACCAGGCTCCGAGGGCCAAGATGGAGGGGAAGATCTGAGCAGTAATGAGCCCAAGGGCAGGGAGAGGCAGGGAGCTGGTTGTCTCACTCTCCACTTAATCCCCCAAAGTTTCACTGCTTTTACCTAGGGCCTGTTTGCATTTCCCACCCCCAAGGAAGCTGAGCTTGCTGCTGCGGTTAGAGGTGGGGTTTGGCCAGTTTCCTTCTGATTCGCCTGCCCCACGGGAGCTTAGATGCCTGCAAAGAGATCTTCCAGCAGAGCCCCTGCTCTTTTGGGGTCACAAGCAGGCAGGACAATCATCCCCGGGAGCTTATGGAACAACACAGAGCCCAGGGGACAGAGCGATCCATACAAAGGGAGACAAGAAAGGTGACTCTTATCCATCCATGTTTCTCTCCTCTTCAGTCCACTCCCTTCTCTCTGAGCCTGCCACTGCCCTAGTTCAGGCCCCCTCCTCTGGGCCATAGCAAGGGCCCCTTGCCTTCAGGCTCTCCCCACTCCAGCCCACCTTCCCCCAGATGCCAAAATGATTTCCCTGATACTTAGCTCTATCTACTATCCCCTCCCCCCCCCAATAAAGGCCAGTGCCCCACTCTTGCCCCAGGATTAGATATCAGGCCTTCTGTCACTGGAAGCTCTTGGCCGCTTGGTCCCTCCCTCTCTGATCTGTGTAGACATTATTGTCCTCCACATTCTCTCAGGGATATCCAGCCTGGACTGTGTCCTGTGCCACACACACACACACACACACACACACACACACACACAAGCACACACGCACATACACCCTCACACGCACACACCACACAGTCACACATTCTCACACACACTCACACTCTCTCACACACACTCACACACACCACACACACACACACACTCACTCACACACACACTCACTCACACACACACTCTCATACACACACATACACACACACACACACACACACATACATACATACCCTAGCATGCCTTCTTCCCTGGAATTCCCAGCTTCCTTGCAGACTCATCCAACAGAAAGACTTTCCTGCCTCCCCTCCTCTCCTTCCCCTCTTCTGTGGACTTGGTTTATGCACCTTATGTAGCCACAGGGTGTCCCAGAAGTCTTCATGCAGCTATTCTTTTTAGCTCTTTATTTTTATTTTTTTTTAGAGGGGGAAAGGCAGGGCAATTGGGGTTAAGTGACTTGCCCAAGGTCACAAGGCTCTTCATGCAGCTTAAAGCTTAAAACTGAACTTAGGCTTTGGGGCCTCCTCTGTGTACATGCATAGGAGCTATCTCTCCCATTAGAATGTGAGCTCCTTGAGGGCAGGGCCTGCTTTGTTTTTGGTTTGTTTGTCTTGTCTGTGTATCCCCCACACATAGTTCAGTGATGATTAATAAATGTTTGCTGATTGATTAAAGAAAATCCCAGGCAACTGTGGGGAAAGGAAATCTCCTGCATCCATGGACCCAGTCAAGCATCATTTCTACAATGTGTGCAGAGACCATGCTGCAGAAACTCGGCCTGGATCACAGAGGAGGCCTGTCCAGTGGACAGATCGCTGCTACATGGTTGCTGTCCACCCCCGGCCCACACTCCTCAGACTAAAGAGAGGAGGCTGACCTCACCCACCATGGCCGGTGGGGCTGGTGTTCAGGCCCCTGGTCATGCTGATAGCCTGGCCCTACCCCTCTGCCCAGGGGTGCCTGATGACCCCAGGCTCTTGTGAGCCAAAGCTGCACCTGATCCCAGTGGGTGGCTACTCTGCCTTAGCAACTCCATCAGCAGCTACAGGAAGACCTGAAGTGTTTTCCTCATCTCTGGGCATTTTTTCATGAGTTTTTTAAACACACATGTGCACATACACCACACACTTGCACATATACAAATGCACACATGTGCGTGCACACACCTCTACATATACACACATACATGTGCACGCACGTGCACATGCACGCACACACCCCACATTATACATATTATGTGTATTTGGAAAGAGTGTGGACTCTAGAGTTAATGGACCCAGGCCTCAATCCTGCCTCTGCAATACAGACTTCCCCTCCTCAGGCCTCGATTCTTCCATCTGCAGAATAAGAAAGATGGGCCTCAGAGGCCCCTCCCAGTCCTAGAGTGATGACCTGGGCTAAACACTCCCTCCCTATGTGACCTTCAGAAAGACACTTAACCTCTCTCTGCCTCAGCTTCCTCATCTAGAAAGTGGGGTGAATGATGGCGCCTGCCTCTCCCAGCTGTCTGAGGGGCACATGAGATTTTTGTAAGATGCTTGACCTGGTGCCTGGTCAGGAGAGACTGACTTACCTCTCTTCGTGTCTCCAGTGCTTAGCAAAGTATCTGGCATGCAGCAGGAGTTCAATAAATGTTTCTGGTGAGCCTGGCTGACTTGCCCCAGGACAGAGACATCATAAATCCAGTGATGGCAATGCAGCCATGTCCTCTGACTCAGAGCCAGTGTTCTCTGCAATGTACCATGGCCGCCTCCCCTGGGGCCACGTTAGGCCAGAGACAGGATGCTTCCTTTGTAGATGGCCTTTTATGTCTGTGCATTTGGAAGATCAGCTTCCATTAATCAGCAGCAATGACCACCATTCACATTAAGAGAGAGCATCACAGCCGCCGAACAAGCACAGGAGGCGCTGGGGCTTGGCATCCCTCAATCCCTTCAAGGCTCACCCCTGTGGTCCACCCCTGGCAGACCTTTCATTAATCCCCTCATTGTTAAAGTTCACCCCACTTAAAAACAATGTATTTACTTTGTGTGTATCCAAGGCATCCCCAAAGACGAAGTGCACCGAGACTTGGGGACACCCCGCATTTCATATTTACTTACCTGTGCACATACCCCTTCCCTGCCCCCAGAATGTGAGCAGTTTGAGGACAAGGAGTAGTCTATGTTTGGTTTCCTGCCCCCTGGGCCTACTGAGCACGGTGCTTGGCACCTAGAAAGTGTATAACTGCTTGTTAAAGTGAATTGGTTTCTTCCCATTTTGCAGGAAAAACTAAGGCCCCAGGCAGTGACTAATAAGTGACATCACCAGGAAAAGAGCCTGAGATCCTCTGACACTGTCTAGCGGTTTGCTTGTTTCTCTTTTTCTGTTCTTCCTCGTTGGTCTCTTTAAAGGAATTGCGAAGGGCAGTCCTGAGTCAGGCGGGGACAGGAGAAGGGCAATGTTGGAGGCCACAGGAGAGCTCAGGTTAATGCAGAGATTCACGACCAAGAGGATGTTTTGAGGCTTCCCAAACAAACCAGAAAAAAAGCCTCTTCCAGTTTGCAGATGGATTTTTAACTCTAAGGGAAAAAAAAATGATCCTCTCTGAGACTGGCGGTCCAGCGCCCATCCAAAACTGGGGGAGGCGTGGGAGAGTAGCTGTGAGCACACCTCCCCTGCCCATTGACCCCCCTAGGGCATCCTATTCTGTGCAGCTGATGAGGAGATTAGAGAGTCCACTTTTATTTGATGATTTTAATTGGACCGGAAAGAAGACAGCTGACATCCTGCCCAACTGCTCACTGCTGGCCTGAGCTCATTATGTCAATGAATTCACCTGGTAATTCCTCAATCAGGCCTCGCATCAGCCAGCACAGAACTCAGCAGACTAGCAGTCGTTCAACATTGGACAGTTATTAGAGTGTTCGCAAAGGGCAGAGCCTTGGATGAGTTACTTTAAGAAGGGCCAGGATGCGGAAGATTCTGCTCCTGTCATCGGGGAACTTCTCATCTTGGAGTCTGATACTTTGGTTAAGTGCCTCTCTGGGACTCAACCTGCCAGTAGGAGTGGGCATTGGGAGTGAGTGCTAAGGGGTGGTCAGAGCAGCTCATCAGTCACAGGGTCATTGAGGGGCTCAAATGAGAGAATGTGTACACATGGGTGTTATTCCTGTTCAAGGCTGAGACACAGACCATCACTGCTTGAGGACAGGGAGCTGGAATCAGTGATGGCCAAGGCAACCCATCCTGGGCAGTAAAGATGGCTTTGAATGTCAAAGAGCCAGGATGGGGAGGAGGAGTTCCAGTGTAGAAGACAGACTGAACAAAGCTGGGAAAGTCATAGATTAAAGGGCATACGTAATCTGAGGATGCTAAGTCCTCCAGTCCTCGATGGCGAAGTCCATTGGAGTTAGATTGCTAAGAAGTTCGGACAATCTTCTGTGGACTCAGGGGAGGTCGAGTATGTGCACTAAGAAGGTGACTCCAGCTGTTTGTGAAGGAAGAACGGAATGGGGGCCAGGGAGACTAGGGAAGGTGGTTGGTTCAATACTCCACATGGGATGGGATGAATACTAGATCTTGAGAAGTAGTTTGGAGAATGGAGAAAGGCCATGTGTAAGTTGTATTATCACGGTATAATCGACAGGACTTTTGCCTGGTGTTTCCTGGGAAGGTAAGCTCATCAGAAGCACATGTTTTCAGTCTCATTCTTGTATTCCCCAATGCTAGAACAATGAGTCGGTGCTTAGTAAATGCTTATTGATTAATTGATCCTTTGGGTATGTTGGACAAGGAGGAGGTAAGAGTAAGCGTTTGTTGTCGTTCAGTCCTGTCTGACTCTTTGTGGCCACATTTGGGGTTTTCTAGGCAGAGATACTAGAGGGGTTTGCCATTTCTTTCTCCAGCTCATTTTACAGATGAGGAAACTGAGGCAAACAGGGTGAATGACTTGCCCAGAGTGACACAGCTGGTAAGTGTCTGAGGCTGGATCTGAACTCAGGTCTTCCTGACTCCAGGCCTGGCGCTCCATCCACTGTGGTGCCACCTAGCTGCCCTCTAAAAATAAGGTTGTTAACATACTCCAAGCAGGACTGAGTCTTAAGGCTGGGCTCGTTTTCATCTGAAAGGAAACTTAAAGATGATACTGACCAGCCTCAGCAATGGCAACCTGGATGGCAAAAACTGCATCGTTTAATCCAATTCAACAAATCGTATTTAAGGTCCATGTAGTAAGAGCTGGAAGAGGCTTCTAGGGTCACCGAGTCCATCAGGCCCATTTTATGGAAGGAGGAACGGAGGACCAGGAAGCCTAAGTGATTGCCCAAGGTAGCAGAGAGTGGGGCAGGATTCAAACCCAGGCCCTCAAAGTCCAGATCGTGATGTTTTTCTACTGAATCATGCTGCTCCGGCTAACTAGAGAGCTCCAGACTGCTTTCTTTTGGGGAGGGGATAGCCAAACTTTAAACAAACTTGGGGCCCTGTCCTCATGAAACTTACAATCTGGATGGGGGATAAAATATATAACCAGGTTACTATAGCATGTATTACTATATGATAATTACAGGACAGATTGGACCTGCGAGAAAGGAACATTCGTTACTGGTTGAGGGGTAGAGGGTCAGGGAACACTCCACTGAGGAGAGCGTCTGTGCCCAGAGATTATAAAAGGCTGAATCCCTCATCTGAAAATCTAATGTTGAGATTTAAGCTAATGCTACAGTGCCTAGCACGACGACCCACTGGCAACAAGGATCCGTTGGATGTTGGTGGGTGACCACCATCTTGACCAATCAACAAACATTTATTAAATATCTCTTATATCTCATGCATCGTTCAAACCCCTTTGGGTTCAAAGACAGAAAAGAAACATTCTGCCCCCTTGAGGAACTTCTACCCCAAACAGCATGTGTGTCATGTGCATAGGTGCCTAATAAATGTTCACTGATGGGACTCGGGTGCTTGTGCACGTGTGTATTCACTTGTTCCATATACAAGGTGATTTTAGGGGACATTCAGTCCATTCACACTTATTGAGTCTTTATTGCGTTCAGGCACCGTACTCAATACTGGCGATACAAGACAAATAGAAAGTCAATCTCGTCCTCGAAGAGAGTATTACATTGTAATGGGAGAAGATTCCACATCAAAGAAAAATGTGCGATGGGGGAGGGGTTTGGGGGGATACAAAAGTCCCCCACATGAGGTTATAGTAAACTCTGGGGCCCCTGGCAAGGAATGGCACATGGCTGACCTGGGTTTCTCCTTAGATGAAGGTTCTGAAAGAAACCAGGGAGTCAGGAAAGACTGCAGGGTCAGAGGTTCCTTCCAGCATGTGAATTCTAGCTCTGGATTGAGGCTTCAGTATGAAAACATGAGAGGAACTCTGGAGTACAGCCTGGGGAGCAATGAGAGGCTGGGCTAGCAGCTGGAAGAACACAAAAGGTATTGGGGGAATGAAGTTGCTTGAGTTGACTTTGAAAGAAGCTAAGAAATCTAGAGGTACAGGTTGAAAGAGGGTCTTCCAGGCATTGGGAAAAGCCAAGGGAAGACAGAAAGTCATGCATGAAGGATAGGCAAGAGGTCAGCTTGGCTGGAATGTGGAGCAATGTGGAATGTCTTGGCCATCGGGCATCATCGATGGTCAGAGGGAGACAGAGCCAGGAAGGTCCTGGGGTTCAAGACCTCCTTGCCTGAACCAATTCCTTCTACATCTGGCATCTCCCTGAAGACCTTTCATGGGTGTACTCTCCTTCAATCCAATGTCATTCGAAGAACGGCTTGGGAATTGGAGGTCAGATGACGAAGGGAGGCTCTGGAGAGAGCACCTGCTTGGGCTGCATGGCATTGGAGGTGATGATGACTGTGGTGATGATGATGATGATGCCTCCAGAGAAATATACTGCTCTTCCTAGGGACATCCTTCCCAGGGATCCTTTGTTCTGGGCTGGGTCTCTTTTCGGTCACTTAGGACCTATCTCCTCTTGAGTCCCATTCCTCATCGAGGTATTCTCCTCCCCAGTCGGAGATGGGGATTCCATCTGCTTGAGCACAGCACCCCAAGCCAAGAAGATGAATGAACTGAGTCACCCAAACCGTGCTTCCTTTTATTCTGAGGTAATTGAATTCTTCCTAGTCATGGGCTCCAGTCATGGAGACTTTTCCAGCTGGAGCCTCGGTTCCCCACGCTCATTTCCTTTAGAGATGAAATCTGTGTCCGGATACTCAGCTCTGCCCACTCGACCATCGTTGCCGAGATTTCCCGTTAGCATCAGATAGTGCTTGCAAGGACAAGCCAGGTTCCCACGGCCTGTCGATGCACCTTTTCTTTGCACGGGAGCTGGCTAGCCCAAGCTGCATGCAGTGGCAGTCTGGCCATGCCCCCACAAGACATTCAAGATGGAAACATCTTCCTCCAGTGACATATTTTGCACCAAAGCCTCAAGTCAGCTCTGTGATACCATATGGTGACTACCCCCATTGAGCAATATTTAGCACTTTGGTGAACAAGGACTGAATCATATCTTAACCATCTTGGCCAAATATTTTTTTTAAAATAGCAATAGCATTAGTAATATACATAGAGATGGATATAGATATATGTTTTTTTGCACTGCTACTTCCTGTTACACCCACTGGAAATTAAGATCGAAACCTCAGGCAGCCTGTTGAGATTGACTCAGTCCAAGAGAGCAGCTCAATCTCATTAGGGAAATTCAATATTGTATTGTAAGTCGGATACAGAATGTCTGTTTTTATTTCTCATGAGCGGCTGTACCATATTGAGCAATCGTCCCTGGGAGGAACTCAGCAGGGGAAAACCGTTCAAGTGTTTTATTCATAAGCAGGGCCTGGCCTTTACCTGGGGTTGTCAAGAAACCTGGGCCAGTTCCAAAGGCTGGAGAACAAAGGCTGTGCTTTCTGAGAGTCAGAGCAAGCCAGGCCAGAGAGTCCCAGACTCCCCTCCAGGACGCTGGCTTGGAGGCTGAGCCCTGCCCAAGGTCACTCAGCCATTAGTTGCAGAGCTGGGGTGAGAATCCAGAAGCTGCTTCAGAATTTTTCCATGATCCCCTGAGTCAGACACATTGGAATTTAATTAAACTCAAGGACAATTTATTAAGCACCTACTGAATGTAAAGTTAGAAATTAGGCAGCGTACATATTGAGAGAGAACCAGTGTTACAGGGTCATGAAAATCTGTGTTTTGGTCCCGCTTCTGACATTCCCTGACTGAATAACCATGGGAAAGTCACTTGACCCTTGGGTGCCCTCGACAGTCTTCAGAAGCTGTGTGTTATAGGGGAGATGCTCATCTGTATCCGTAGAGGGATTGTCCATGCCGGGAACTCCTCACAGCTACAAAAGCACTTCAGTGACAAGAGCAAAAGCAATAATGTACAAGACCTTGGATATACAAAGTCAAAACTGAAAAATAAAATCCCCTGTCCTCAAGGAGAGGGGTGAAGAAGGAGAGAAAACACTCACAGGACTCGGCTTCCTCGCCTTGGCGCCCCTGGCTAAGGCGGCCCCATGTTGAATAAGATCTCCCTGTTTCCAGTTTCATAACTGCCTTCACTATCTCCTTACTGTGACAGCTCTTTAAAAAAATACCCCAAATAAATATTTCCACTGGCCTCTAATCCAGACCCTCCATTCACCAGGTGGAAGCCATGCACTAACAGTCTAGGAATTGTGCATTTGGGGTGTTCATAGCCAACGTGGAAAGAGAACCGACTTTTAAGAAAACACTGAAAAAGGATCATCTATGGTTAGATGAGGCATCTAGCTATGTGGGGCCAGGGGATGGAGCAGTAGGACAGACCACTGGGTGCCTGGAGTCAGGAAGACCCAGGTTCAAATTTGGCTTCACTTAGCTGTGTGACCCTGGACAAGTCCCTTAACCTCTGTCTGCCTTGTTTACTTACCAGATAGGGTTGTGATGAGGATCCAATGAGATAATGTTTATAAAGTGCTCAGCATTATACCTGTCACAGAGTAGGCACTTAAGGAAGGCTTGCTTCTTCACCTTTCTCCTTAACAAGTTTGGTTAGTAACTCTCGATTCCCGTATCAAGATGGTTAAGCCGTAGTATCCTGCCTGCTGATCCAGGACAGAATTCTTCTAAGAGCTGTTACTGAGAACATGATGATGGGCTGACTAAGTCTTCCTCAGAAGACAGGGAAGCTCAGGACAGCTGGATGGCTCCATAGATAGAGCACTGGCCCTGGAGTCTGGAAGACTCATCTTCACAAGTTCAAATCTGGCTTTGTGACCCTGGACAAGTCACTGAACTCTGTTTATCTCAATTTCCTCATCTGTACAAACTGCTAAAGTATCTTTGCCAAGAAAACTCCAAGTGGGATCACAAAGAGTTGAATATGGTTGAACAACAAAAGACTTATACAATATTAGACTGCATTAAGTAATCCACAAGCTTTTATTAAGCCCTTATAGTAGGCGTACAAAGAAAGGTGGTACCTTCCCTCCAGGAGCTCACTGTCTAATGGGGAAGACAACAAGCCAACCACTGCCTAAGGGAAGAGGCCTGGCAATCAGGAGGTGACAGATTAATTAATCTCATTGTAGTGAGATCAGGAACCCAAAGTGTATTTTAGCAAACCTCAAAATGATATGGACATTTCAGCTGTCATCATCACTCATCTTGTTTTTCTCCTCTTTGGGTTTTTTTTTTTTTTTTTATTTTTTCCCAGTGAAGTTGAAATGGAAGCAAAGCCTGGACCAATCACTATGTTGCTATTATTCTTTTGATTTTAATGTTCTGAAAATGATTGCATAGATTGTGCACAAAATTACTGCTTTGGAGGATTTATTTGAAGTTTTAAGTCTTAAGCTCATCTTCTGTGGGCTCATTGATACATTTTCAAGACAACTCCAGCTGCAGACAGGACAGCTAGGAGGATGTGTATCCTATTCTATCCCATATGGTTTTCATTTCTTTTGCTCAATCTCCATACCTTAAATGTTTCTTTTTAAAAAAATATATATATATATATGTAGCTCAGAGAGTTTTGAGTCTTTGATGTGGCCACATCTATTAAAACTGTTGATCTGAAGTTTTAAAAGATCCATGTCATGTCTGGGAGATTGTGAACAACAATTTTGTCTGTGATAATGATCTGGCATTAATAAAAATTTATTTATGGAATTCTCAAGGACATTTCAAGTCCTATTTTTGGAATATGGGTTTTTTCATCTATTAATTTATAAAAGATAGTATGTTTCTAATATAAAATAATAGCCACCAAATTGTCTTGGTCAGGTATTCAGTAGGTACTGATATTTTCAACTTGCAGTGATGTATTGTACAATTTCTACTGTTTGCTTGCAGAATCTACATTGATCATGAGCCTGGCCTCACACTTCTGCATTTTCTGTTAGCATAGGCCTGGCACTGAATGGTTCTCACAAACTCATTTCTCTGATGCATATTTGTCCCCATAGACAAAGACAACCTTGAGAGTTGGTAAGAAACTGGCTTTAAAGAAGAAGAAAGTGAGCCCCATGAAGATGAAGGGATTCGTCCAGGGTCACACAGTTAGTGAATAAAAGAACTAGGATTTAAAACGAGGTCCTCTGGGGCCAGTCTGGTGAATGTCCTTGTGGATGTTGCCCAGGGAGGGCCTTTTGATTCCTGTCTTGGATCCAAACGATTCTGCCAGTTCCCTCAGGAGGTAAACTACTCTGAGTTAGGTTGGACAAATCCAGGGAGGTGACCCTCCTGTCTTCCCTTACTATAGTTCAGGAGTGACTGAGCCCACAGCTCTCTTCACATTTTAAAGGGTTATGGGGAAGAGTTTTTCTGCTCATCACCAGCGGGTGAAAGTAGGTATGATAATAACAATCGTCATTATCACTGTAATTGATAATAATGATTCAGTTTATTTTATATATTTTATAACCATACAATTATCTCATTTGATCCTCATTAGAACTCTAGGAGTTAAGGGCCATCATTATCCCTATCTTACAGTGGAGGCAAACAAGGTTAAGTGACTTGCCTAGGGTCACATATCAAGTAACCATCAGAGGTTAGATTTGAACTCAGATCTTCCTGACTCCAGGCCCGGCACTCTAGGAAATTGACTGGAGGCAAACTTAAGCTTGATTGCAAGGAAAACTTCCTAGTAATCAAAGTTGCCCAACAATGGAATGGCTATCACAGAATTTAATGAATTCCCTGTCCCGGAAGGTCTTCAAGAATAGGTTGGATGGGGGCAGCTAGGTGACTAGGTGAATAGAGTGCCGGCCCTGGAGTCAAGAGGACCTGAGTTCAAATCCAGCCTCAGACACTTAAAACATACTAGCCATGTTACCTTGGGCAAGTCACTTAACCCCAATAGTCCTGCCCCCCCAAAACAAAAGCAAAACAAAAAAACAAATACAAAACAAAAAGAATGAGTTGGATGATCATTTGTCAGATACCTAAAAGAAAGTGTTCTCTTCTCAAGTATGAGTGGGATCAGAAGACTTTCAGCATCCCTCTCAATTCTGAAATCATGGTGGTCTATGAAAGTTTGGTGATGTATGTGTGAAAGTATCAACTGCAGTCAGAACACACACAGCTCAAAAACTGGGCAGAAGGGCCTTGGGACCGAGAGAGGTCCAAGGCCAAAAAAGCTATGTTTTAGGCAGGAATGAGAATCCAAACCATTTCCAAGATGTTGCTGATGAGAGTAGGGGCCAGGGGCCAACCTCATAGAGAAGAAATGGCAACTTTAAAATTCATTTTTAGACATAGCACATCTTTTCTGATGATGCTGAAGAACACTTGCCCTTGGATTTAGGAATAGTTCACGTCTATTTTGCCCCGTTTATGACTCTGAACCCCTTGGTCAAGGTAGCAGGGGACCATCATTGCAAAATCAAGAGTTTGTTGTGGAGACAGAAGACAAATCGAGTTACCAGCCTCTGCAAGAACAACAGAAGCCTTGCGGTTGGGAAATGGCATTGTCAGAAGTCAGAGATTCATTAAAGAGTGGCCACAGAGCAGAAGGAAATGTTTGAACCAAACAGGCCGCTTCTCTTCACTCCAATAACCCATGTGGGGCCCACGGTCAGTCAGTCAGCAGGTCAGTCAATGAAGCATTTATGAAGCCTGTAGTACCAAGTGCTGTGCTAAGAACTGAGGATACAGGGACAAGGGACAACTGGTCCCTGACCACAAGGGGATAACATTCCAAGTGGGAGAGACAGAGTGCAAGCAACATGTTCATACCAGATATAACAGTGCTGATGGAAAGTAATCTGAAACCCTGGGGAGGGGGAAAGTCCTCTTGCAGAAAGCGAGAATTCAGAGGAATCTGAAAGGAAACTAGGGATAGTGAGGGGCAAATTGGAGGGGGCAGCAAGTGCCAAGACCCATCCTGTTCAAGCCACAGTAAGCAGGCTAGTGCATCTGGATCATGGAGTACAGGAAGGAGGATGATGTCCAACACTGCAAAGACGGGCAGGGGCCGGCTGGGATGACCTTCTAAAGTGATCCTGGAGGTAATAGGGAGTCACTATCACTGAGTGAGGGGGGAGATGTAACCATCAGACTGAGTTGCTCTGGGAGCTGAGAATGGTTTGGACCTGGCAGAGCCAAGGCACAGAGAACAGTCAGGAGGTGATTGTGGTAGCCCAAGTGAGATGCAATGAGGTCCTGCATCAGGGTGGAGGCTGCATGAGTGGAAAAGAGATGGGTATGAAAGATGTTAGGCATGACAAGGCTTGGTATGTGAGGGGAGCCAATGAGAACATATTGCTGGGGCTGTGCTAAGGCTGTCCTTGCCCTCAGGAGCCCAGACACCAAGATGGAACGTTGCTTTGGAGCCTCAAAAGGGTTGCTGTGAGATGGGAACGACAGAATTATTGTGCCCATTTTGTGGAAGAGGAACTTGAGGCTTGCTGTCTGATCTGGTGATTGAGTCCTCCTATCATAAAGCTGATGCTCACTTGTCATTTGTGATGGTCACTTAGTCAGTAGGTCCATCAAATGATCTCTGTGAATGTGACAGCAGAGCCCAAAGCGCCAGAGGCGGGTTTGAACCAAATGGCTGGTGATGCCTAAGCTGAAGAAGGTATGACTAAACGGGGACATGATGGACTGGGGAGCAGAGTGTGCCGCTGGAGGATTCTGGGAAAGTGGCAGAGTACGTCAGAAAACTTCCAGCTCTCCAACTTTCCTCCACACAAAAAGATAGAATATCACACCAGAGTAGCAGAAATAAACCGGGGGCAAAGCAGTAGCGCTCCTAAAACAGGTTGAGAAGACTCCAGGAAGACCTCCAGGGGCAGAGTTTTGGCCCCAGTGAAGTGCAAACACCTCTAGGCCTGTTTTGCTAACTCACAAATCACAAGCCTGAGGGTAGTGGGGTAGAGAGGCTGACTCAGCCTCAGAAATGTTCATCTCCTAAACAGTGTGGGAGTCTGATGGCTGAGGAGGAGGAGATCGAAGGACCTTCCACTGCCCAGGGATGCCAAGCACAGCTGTGCTGACCAGACTCTTCCCAGGCTGTGGCTGCAGGGAGAAGGAGCTGGCACAGACCTGGTGAGGACATGATTGGGTTGGAATATTGTTGTGTCAAAAATGATGGCCTGGTTGATTTAGAAAAAAAACAAAACAAAACATGGAAAGACTTGGGCATATGAGGGAAGATGCTGTGCAGCTTCAGGGAAATAGATTCTGGGAGGAAATAAGTATAATGTGATCTTACATATATGTGTATGTTTATAGATATCCGAGTGTATAT
>CM053585.1:8160997-8186012 GCA_028646515.1 Pseudochirops corinnae | reverse complement strand
TGACTTGAATATGAAGGGATGATATGTAAAAAATAAAACTAAGAGGTGAAAGAGGATTTTATTGGGAGAAGGAGAAAAGGAGAGATAGAATAGGGTAAATTATCTCACATAAAAGAGGCAAGAGAAAACTTATAATGGAGGGGAAGAGCAGGAAGGTAAAAGTGAATGGGGCAACATTATTCTCATTGAATTTGGCTTAAGGAGGGAGTAGCATATACACTCAATTGGGTATCTTATCCTACAGGAAAATGGGGGGGGGCGGTTAGGGGATAAGAGGGGGATGATAGAAGGGAGGGCAGATTGGGGGAGAAGGTAGTTAGAAGAAAACATTTTTGAAAAGGGACAGAGTCAAAGGAGAAAATCGAATAAGTCGGGGATGGGATAGGATGGAGGGAATTACAGTTAGTCTGTCAACATATAACTGCTATGGAAATGATTTGGATAACTACATATGTACAACCTATATTGAATTGCTTATCTTCCCAGTGAGGGTAGGTGAGGAGGGAAGAAGAGGGAAAAATCTGGAACATAGTTTTCAAAACAAATGTTTAAAAAAAAGTGTTTTTTACATGCAGCTAGGAAATAAGATACAGGCACTGGGGCATAGAAATCCACCTTGCCCTACTAGAAAGTTAGGGGGGGGGGTGTGATGAGGGAAGATATAGGAGAGAACAGATTGGGGGAGGGGGTATTCAGTAGGCTTGCTATTTTGGGGTGGGGGTAGGTGAAAGATGAGGAGAAAACAATTGTAACTCAACATTTTGTGGAAATCTATGTTCAAAACTAAAAATAAACAAACAAACAAACAAAGAACTCAGTGTCAACCAGGGCCAGTGCGGACACTTGCCTGGGCACCCTTCACAGTGGCTACACAAATTGTGTTCCTCCCTCCAACTCATTGGGGAGGGGAAGGAAGAGAGGTGGGCTGCCAATGTGAATGGTGGGATGTGGTTGCAAGAGTTGTTTTCACACGAGATATGATGAGCAGAATCTCTCTCTAGAACCACAGAGTATAGATTTGATGTCAATGACTATGAATTTGGAGTCAGTAGACCTGAATACAACCCTGGTTCTACTCTTTAATACCTTGCTTGAGGGTGACCTCAAGCAAATTACCTCTCCTCTCTCATGGATTCAGTTGGTTCACTTGGGAAATCAGGCAGTTAGAGATGTCTCAACTTTATTAATTTATTTTGCTTTTTCGGAGGGGAGAAGGCAGGGCAATTAGGGTTAAGTGACTTGCGCGAGGTCACATGGCTAGTAAGTGTGTCAAGTGTCTGAGGCAGGATTTGAATTCAGTTCCTCCTGACTCCAAGGCTGGTGCTCTATTCACTGTGCCACCTAGCTGCCCCAAGATGTCTCAACTTTAAAATCCTGTGAAATTCTCTGCCATCCTAAAAGCTGGATGATACTTTGGTAGTCACCTGGTCCAATCTGCTAGATGGTGCAAAAGACAGAGTACAGGTTTGGAATCAGGAAGACAAGTTCAAATCTGGCTGGAAACACTTATTATCTGTGTCTTACCAGCTGTATGACTTAGGGGTGGGAGAAGGATAGGCAATGGAGAAAATGGACATAGGAATTCGTAAAGAATATCTGTGCTTAAATTTTATACTTTCCATGGGCCTCACTCTATCAAACCAAGGCTGTTTGGAGGAATTGTGTATGACCTGGGCCCCTCAGATAATCACAGGACATAGAAATACATCAGTGCCTGGGGGTCTTCAGTGCCAAAAGGAAATGAAGATGTGTGAGCAAGCTGCTCCACATTGCCAGTCCAGTGAGAGAAGTGGTCTGACATGGTATGAAGGACAAAGAGTCATCTGAGCCCAAAAGATCTGTGACTTTTGGGAAGAGTGATGGGGATTCTCTACAAAGAGGAAGGGATAATGGGCAACCCACATGCTCTGTGGATATGCACCCAGAGCCTCCATGGAGGAGCCACAGGAAAATATGGATGAGAGGTACCCAGGTGAACAGACATGGGGAGTGAAGGTTGATGGAAGTATCTGTGTGGAGAAGATAAGACATGATGCTGAGTGCTGAAACACATCTGAGTGCTGGGATGAGAGGTCTTTTGGATGTTTGGCAGGGGCCTGGCTGACACCCCTGTGCTACCAGTTTGGGCATGAGTATGGCTGCAGTATAGTCAGATAAATTCAGGACTCGCTAATGGCAAATAGCCTTATTTCTGTTTTATAAATGAGGAAACAGGACCAAAAATGTCCACTGTAAGTCACAGGTAAGGAAAGACAAGAACTCCTGTGTCCTGCTTTTGGAACAGGTTGTAGGAAAGTGGTCTTCTGGTCACTGTCTGAATCATGTTGTTTCTTCTTTAAATACAACAACATTTTATAACTCTGAAGGACTTCAAAACTCCTCGACAAGCAATGACCTATCACAACTACTGAGGACCTCCTAAGAGAGAGGTGACAGACTCCAGGCACAGATTGAAATATATACTTTTGGACATAGTCAGTGAAGAGAGTTGTTTTGCCTGACTATACCTACCTGTAATGAGGGTCCTGTTTCTTCTTTTCTTTCAAATACGATTGGGGTGGGCAGAGGGGGGAAAAACTGCTTTTTGCTCATTAAAATGAATGTAGTTTTAAAATATTTTATCGATGCTTTTTTTTTCCACACACTTGCCACTTTCTGCTTGCCCCAATACCTCTTAGCACCCTTCCTAATTAAAAACAGAAAAAGCAAAGCAGAATAAAGCTCCACATCAACCTTGGAAGTATATACAGGATTCCACACCTGAAACCTACCACCTCTAGAGAGAGCAATGAATTTGTCATTATATTCATCTGAATTCCACTGCCTCTTAGGGATGTTTTATTTTGCATTGTGGTCACTGGGTAAACGGCTCTCATTGCACTGGGTCCTATAAGCTTTCCTAAGTTAATACTGATTCCTTGTATTTCTCGTTCTCCATTACATGGCACTTCTTTCTAATATTCACATATCACTGGGTATTCCGATCCTGGAGAAGAAAAGACTGGCCAGAGTGGGGGAGGAGGAGAGGGTGTGTAGCTATGCTGAAGTACCAAGACTGTCACATGGAGCAGGACTCAGCCTCTTTCTACTTAACCCCAGGGGGCAGAAGCAGAAGCAAAGAGGGGAAGGTGTGAAGAGCCTGAGAGGTTTGATATGAGGACAAACTTCTTAATGAGAGCTGCCCCCAAGTGGAAGGAGCTGGATTCCCCCTTTATGAAATCTCTTAAGTATGTTATAGTGGGGCTCCCTTTCATATATCTGTAGGACGCAATTATAGGATCATGAATTTAGAGGGAGCTGGGAGGGACCTCACTCCATCTGCTTCTCTGTAGTTCATCTGTCTCTGTCTTTGATTTCGTGGAGGGGAGCAAGAGCGCTCTTGCAGGAGAAAATCATCTGATGATGGGAGCTTTCTAATGGATAATAATGTCACTTTTCTCTAACCTTCAAAAACTCCTCCCCATGAAAGCCCCTTGGGGTTGGTCATACAAGTAGTATTTGCCCTAGTCTGTATAAGGTGAGGCAGAAGTAAGGTGACTTCTGTGGTCTGTCAGTCACTCAACAAACATTTGTGGAAAGTCCCCTGTGTTTTAAGCTCTGTGTTGAGGGCTGGTGCTAATAAAAAGGCAAAAACTAGGTCCCTTCCCTCAAGGAGCTCACCTTTGAATGGGTCACCTGGCTAGGAATTGTCTGTCTGGATTTGAAACACTGTGCTAAGCCCTGTCCCTACAGATCTCTGGGACCCTTGGCAGTTTGTGACAATCTCTCAGTGCAGCATAGGTCATTGTAGGCTGGAGGGGTCTCAGAACTTCTCAGGGAATGTTGGGCTTTGGATTCCACTTTGCAGTCATCTCTGGCCATAAAAGGGGGCTCCTTCATCCTTTCAGATAAGACAGAGCAATTTGCTTCTGGGGGAGAGGGAGCCAGTGTGGGTAGAGAAAACTTACCAACCTCAAATCTTTTTGTTTCTCTGATTGTAAAAGGATGTTAGGGAAGAGAGAAAGGAGGGACAGAAGAAAGGAGAAAGGAAGGAAGGAAGGAAGGAAGGCAGGAAGGAGGAAAAGAAGGAAGGAAAGAAAAGAGGAAGGAAAAGAAAGAATAAAAGGAGGGAGGAAGGATGGAAGGAAAAAAGGAAGGAAGGAAAGAGGGGAAAAAAGGAAGGAAAAGAGAAGGAAAGAAGGAAAGGAGGAAGGAAGGAAAAAAGGGAAGAAGAAAGGAAGGAAAAGAGGAAGAAAAGGGAAGGAAGGAAGGAACAAAGGGAAGGAGGAAGGAAGGAAGGACAAAAAAGGAAGCAAGGAAGGAAGGAAGGAAGGAAGGAAGGAAGAAAGGAAGGAAGGGAGAGATAGAGGGAAGAAGGAAAGTCTAGGAACTCTGGAGATTTATTCCTGTCAGGTCCCAGCTCAAACACTTACCTAGGGAGGAACCATCATCTGGCATGATGGGTAAGAGCTTTGGTGACCAATGAGCTGGGTTTGAATTTTGGCTCTATGGCTAACAGGGTGCTCTTGGGCAAGTCACATCCCCTTGGTGGGTCCAAAAAGGTCAGAGGAAATGAACTCACAGGCCGCTCTAGCTCCAGATCTGTGATCCTGTGAACTGTTCAGCCTTCTGGAAAGGTACTTTGCCAGGCTCACTGAGTCTCTGTTTCAGCATCTCTAAGATGGAAATGGCAGTACTTTGTGAAAAATACAAGGCCAACAGAAATATAAGTAATCTAGTCAAGACTAGGTCTCCTGGTGGAAAGAGGCCTGGGGATTGGAATCAGAAGATGTGGGGGAATCCCAGGAAAGATGTTTTTCCTTGTGTGACCTTGGCCTTGGCAAAATGATTCTAGTCACAAGACGGTAGTAGGTGGCACAATGGAATCAGTGCTGGATGTGGAGTCTTAACCCGAGTTCAAATGTAGCCTCAGCTGCTTACTAGATGTGACCCTGGGGAAGACAATTAACCTGCCTGCCTCACCTTCCCCATCTGTAAAAAAAGATGATAATGCCATCTACCTCCCAGGATTATTCTTTGGATCTGATCTGTAAAGCACTATCTGCAATATGCCCAGCCTTTCTGACTCTGTCCACTCTGCCAGGCTGCATTTTAGCATACCTAGTGGCCACTTAATAGAGCCTGGATGCCTGAGTGGCTGGGTTTCCCTTGCCCAGCATCTGACTAGATAGAGCTGAGCGGAAACCGAATAGCACCTGCCTATTACTGATTTTAAGTCTGCTACAGCCGCAGCATTCGGCGCACGTAGTCAAAGTCTCTGGGGTAAGGGACAAGGGCTCTGCCCATTCCACAGCTTTTGTGTGCAATGCAACGTTCTGCTTACTTTTTTCTCCTCCAAGGTTTAAAGTCGCTTCTTCAAATGAGCTCCGGAGCACAACTGCCTAAATTTGGGTTGTAAGTTTTCTCGATCCTAGCTGCCTAGACAATCTGATTTTCTTCCTTGAAGGGGAAGAAAATGACAAAGAAATGACAAAGAAGAAAGGCCCAGGTCTTTGCAACCACTAAGCGCGGGGGTGGGGGGGGGGAGGACTGCTAGTACACAATGAGCTAGGATCACAACCCTTGATTCTATCTCCCTCCTTCCTCAAGAACAAATACAGCCAGTTCTCCCCACCCCCTGCACTAGGACGGTCACTGCCACATCTGGGCAGATGCGCGGGGGGGGGGGGGGGGAAGACCAGCAGGAAAGGAGTACATGTGCCTAGAATGCACGCCTGCTGGGTGGGTGCAGGGCAGGTGGGAAGACCCCGAAAGGGTAATCAAAGGGAGTAAAGGAGAGGCGGGAAGGAAAGGAAGCGGTGGAGGGAAAGGGGGTCAGCAGGCTGCTGCTGGCCAGGCCCCATGGCCAGCCTCGGCTGCAGTGGCAGCGGTCCGGGGAGTGCCGCCAGCCCGCTGGACCGTGGGGCTGAGCACGTGTGCCTCGCCGCATCCCCTGCCGCCCCTTCTCTGCTCCGCAGAAAGCCGGAGGCGGAAGGATACCTGCATGTGCTGACCCTACGGCACCGGTCCGGGTCCCCCAGCCAGAGCCCAAGCAGGCGGCGGAGACCCAAGCGCGGAGTGGCATACCCCGTACTCGGGAGTGATTGACGGGCGGACTGCTCAATGAACGGCGAGCTGCTGGCGGCGGGGCGGGGCCGGGGCCAGCCCCCTTATGCCTGGGAAGCCCCGCGGAGCTACTGGGGCGGGGGGAGGGCCGTGCTGGTGACATTGACTGGGGAGCCCCCCGGGGGGAGGCTGAGCCAGACTGTCGGGTGCGCGCGTACAGCGGGGCTCACACCGGCGCGCTCACAGCTTCCCTCACACAGTCTCAGTCTCATTCTCTCTCTCTCTCTCTCTCTCTCTCTCTCTCTCTCTCTCTCTCTCTCTCTCTCTCTCTCTCTCTCTCTCTCTCTCTCACACACACACACACACACACACACACACACACACACACACACATACACACACACACACAGACACACGCACACACACACAGAGTCAGACAAGAGATTCCCGGCCACGTAAGTAGCTATTAATACGGACCGTGGCGGCGATGCAGGCTTCTTGAGCTAGGGCTCGGCCCCGGGCACTGTGGGTGCCCCTTCGCTTCCCTCTGCACCAAGCCGCCTCACACCCGCCCCCCAGCAGAGTCCCAGCCGGGCCTCTCGCCTGCTTTTTTTCAAACTGTCAAGACCCCCTCCTACCATTGCCCTGCCCTAGAGAATTTCCGTCCTGGGCTCTGGAGAGGGGGAACAAGAAAAGAGCCCCCGACCCGCATCGCGGCAGATAGGCAAGGCAAGCCTTGCTTCTGGACAGGCAGAGAAGAGACGGAGAGCTAGAGATCCAGAGCCGGGCGAGTCCTGCTCGGGAGGACGAGCCATCTGGGCCCCAGCTGAGAAGCGGGGGCTTGGACTTGGCCAGCCTTCTGTCCCGTCCCTTCCACCCCACGCTAGGGGTGTGTGTGTGGGCACCAGGCTGAGAGCCCCGAAGGGGCCTCTAGGAGGCTCGCGCCTGCACGGGAGCACGCGGAGAGTCCCGGCCTCTTCCAGACTCGCTCCGGGGAGTTGAGGACAGCCCTAGAGGCGGCAACTGCGGCGACCAGAGCTGGAGAGGCATGAGCCTCCTCTGACCCCAAGCTCTCCTTCTCAGGCTGAGGACGCCCTGGGCTGCGCGCCCCACGAGTGGGCTGGGCCTCCAGGCGCCGCTTCGGAAGCTGCTTTTGTTGGCTGTGTCGTGCGCCCGCCCGCCACTCTGTCCGTCTGTCCGCCCGCCCGCCGGTCTGTCTGTCAGCCTGTCCGACCGCCCCAAGTTCAATGCTCCCTCGCTAGTTAGTGGAGCGTTTGAGGGGAGCCTTTCTCGCTGGGAAAAGGGGAAGACGCCATCTACAGTCAAAACGTAGACAACTTCTCTCCTCGCCTCCCCACGCCCCCCACCAAAAAAAAAAAAAGGAGGAGGGGGACCCACGGATCCTGCATGCTGCGCCTGGAGTTGCGGAGCCCCGCAGGCTGCAGCTTTCTTTTTTCTTTCCACGCTGTTTGGCTTCTGACTTTTCTTCCTTCCTTCCTTCTTCTTAATACGGTCCTCGGGCAGCCTGGACCCTGGGCCCGCTGACCGCACGGCCTCGGACCCTGCCGCCCCGCTGCGATCCCGCCCTCCGGCCACTAGTGCAGCTCGGGCTCTCTTTCGTTGCCTCGGAAGCCTTCCCCGGGCTCCCCAGAGGCAGTGGAACGTTGCGGTTCGCTGCCTTCTGAAGCCGGCTACTTTGTTTCCCTCGCCGCGCACGTTCGGAAGCATTTAAAAAAAAAAAAAATCAGCGTTCGAACGGCGGTTTCAGTCCATCTCCCGCAGCTGCGGCGGCGGCGGCGTCGTTCCGTGCTGGGAACAAAAGGGGCCGCTCGCCGACCCGCCCGCCTGCGGAGAAAGTGCTCCCGGGACCCGCTTTCCCAGCGGCGGAGGTGCCCAAGCTCTCCGCCTCTTTCTTTGCCCTCGGATTTCCTAACTCTTTCTGCACTCGGCCCCCTCCCCTTCCCTCTCTTCTTCTCTCTTTCCCCTCACTTCCCCCCAACCCCTTTTTAATCTCTAACACAAAGGCGCCTGCAGCCGGACTCGCCAGCGATTGTAACCCGTCCTCACCGGGTTTTGTCGTTTGCGTGTGATCGCCACCCTCATGAACATACAAAGATCCACCCCGATCACAATCTCACGCTATGGGAGACCGCGGACCAAAACCCAGGATTTTGAGGAGCTGTCGTCCGTGAGGTCCACCGAGCCCAGCCAGAGCTTCAGCCCGAACCTCGGCTCCCCGAGCCCGCCTGAGGCTCCCAACTTGTCGCATTGCGTTTCCTGCATCGGGAAATATTTATTGCTGGAACCTCTGGAGGGAGACCACGTTTTTCGGGCTGTGCATCTGCACAGTGGGGAAGAGCTCGTATGCAAGGTAAAACTCATCCCTTGTTCCCCCAAAACACCCTCTTCCCCTAGTGCCGATTCTGTGCTTTTAAGGGAAGGAGACCCGCACGCTCACACGGCCAAACTCTAGGGCTGGGAGGAAATCCTCTGGTGCCTATTTTAATTTTATTATTGTTTATTATTATTTTAACGTAGGACTAGCTCAGAACTTTGCTGGCCACTTCAGACAATAGGACAGGCTCTGTACCGGGGGCGTTCCAGACAGAGTCGCTCTGAGAAGGAGGGAGATCTGTCTGGGTAGGGAAGGGAGGCCAGAGGGACCATATGTCCAGACTCAGGCAGGCTTTTATTGGAAAAAGTGCGGGAGGACGTCTGCTGCAGGACAGATCCTGGAAGACAACCTTCCACTCCCCTCCAGCCTCTGGAAACCCAGCATCCCTTCCCCCAGCCCCTATAGAAGAGGGAATCCCCTACTCATTTTCAGACAATGCTTCTAGAATCACACAATGTCAGAGCTGGAAGGGTCCTTAGAAAACTCTGGGCCAATACCGCTCATTTTACAGATGGGGAAACTGTGGGACAGAGCTGGAGAAGGATTTTGCCCAAGGGTCTGGCTTGATGCTTTCCTCCCAGTCTCCTGCAGCAGTACCGGTGGGAGAGCTTTGTTTAGAAGCAGGCTTCGCAAAGGAACCTGGAAGGTCTGGCTGTTGGGTTGTCCGGGGCCCTCCCTCCTTCTCTCTCCGGCCCCTTTGCACAATGGGGAAAGGATAAAAGCCCCAGGCACACCTCGGTTTAGGAAGAGGCTGAGGCTGCTGCCGCCACCTGCACACCGCCTCCCGCCCTCCCTTTCTTTCCCATCTCAGCCCCCCCTCCTTCTGTTCCCTCCCCTGCCTTTACCAGTTGTGCCAATTCGACCAGGTTCCCTTTAAGGTTTAAAGGGAACTTAGTGTAAAGCCACAGCATGGGCACAGCTGGTGAAAGAATGAACAGGTCTTGCTTTGAGCTTGGTGGACGGGGAGGAGGAAGGCATGTCTGCTTTTTGGGTTTGACCCTGAATGAGGACTGGTGTGTGTGTGTGTGTGTGTGTGTGTGTGTGTGTGTGTGTGTGTGAGCGCGCGCGTGTGTATGTGTGTGAGCGCGCGCGCATATATGTGTGTGCACGCGCGCGCGTGTGCGTGTGTGTCCCCAGTAGTGCTGGAAAATACAAAATCTGCAGAAATAGGCTCAGCCTGGATTAACCTGCTGTCCGGCAGTTGGCCAGCATCAGCATTTCATCGTGGTCCAGCCTTGGATTTTTTTATAACTGCTCGGTTTGGAACTGGAAAGAGGGCTGGGCATTGAACGCTGGAAAGCTGGGGAGACGGGCACATCCCCCCTCCAAATACAATGCTTAAGGTAGCCTTTGGCCGATTACAAAAGAGCTTTTTCTTAGAATGACTCCAGATGGTAGCAAGACTATTAGCACATCATTTTCCCCAGTTTTTTACAGATGGGGAAACTGAGGTGCAAGGGGAAGCATTAACTTAACCAACGGCACAGACCTGGGAAGAGGTAGCCTGTTGGAACCCAGGTCTCCTGACTCCCAAGTCACTGGACATTTCACTCCTGCTTTCTGGAAGGGCTTTTGATTCATTAAAATGTGTGGATTGTCTGTCGCTCCTTCCCCCCCAGCTGGATCTGGAATGTTTAGGCAGGTTTTATTCCCTGGCTAACCCTGAGAGGCCTCCTCCCACCATCTTCGAGGCTCTAACCTTAGTGAAAAGATGGGGAATTTCTGTCTTTCTGTGAGGTGAGCCCTAGACCCATCCCCCTTCCCCCTTAGGACTATTGATTTAGAACTGGAAGGAATCTTAGAGGTCACATCTGTCCTCTGAGTCCTTTCAAGGGCTTAGAGGATGTTGGGACCATAACAGGAGCTTGGTTAACTCCCCAGAGCGTTGAGCCTAAGAGGCAGCGTCCAACAGTCCTGGACCACTGCACAGCGCCGGCAGCCTTAGAGACAGTCAGGTCCCAGGAAGCTGAAGTTTCTATGGGGCATCCAGTCACTGCCTCCTTTTGCTACATTTCCAAAGGGCCTTGTTCATATTTTCAACGGAATCGTATGGCTTTCCTGAGTGCATGCCTCCCAAGAAAAGTTCTGTGTGAGCGTCCTTTGTTTCAAATCAGAGCTGACCGTGTTACTGACTCAAAGCTGGAAGGAGTCTTCATGATGATCTCCGCCCCCCCCCCCCCACTTTTTTTTTTTTTTTTTTTACAAATGAAGAAGCTGAAGCCCGAGCCAGGAAGACAGCTCCTTGTCTGAGGTAACTGGACCAAGTCCTGGCACAACCCAGCAGCTAGGCCTAAGCCTCCCCTCCTTTCTGCTCATCCTTTGAGTTCACTCATTCACTGTGTAAACCTGTGCCCTGCCATTGGTCTGGGTCCTAACAATGCACTCAGACTGTGACTTGTACTTGCTCAGCCTCTAGCAACCCTTCACCAATTAAAGGGCTCCTTCACGCCCCCGTGAGGACAGGATTGGTGTTACTGGTTAGCCCAAACTGGCTGGCACATTTTCACCTTCTACCTGCTTACTGACAATGATGCTGAGACGAGCGCATGCAGAGGCAGAGGCAGGGTTGTTCCAGCGCTAGCTTTGAGACGAATTCCGGGAGAAAATCGTGAACCGGCTGGAAAAATCAGCCAAGGGAGCCTGGGCTCCTTCAGGTTGGAATTCTCTCTACCTGCTATTTTTGGCTAGAGAACAAAAGGCCTCAATGCAAGTCGGCTGATAGTCACAAAAGATGGGTGGAGCAGTGACAGTAATGGTGGTGGTGGCCGGGGACACCGAATGAACGGCCCTGCTTAAGAGGCAGCATCAGAAAGAGGAAGGAAAGAAACGAGCATTTATGAAGTGCCTGCTGTATGCCAAACACTTTACAGATAGCTCTTTCGATCCTCACAACAATCTTGGGAAGTAGGTGCTATTTCTACCCCCATTTCACCTCTGAGGAACCTGAGGCAAACAAGTTAAGGGACTTGCCCGAGGGCATACAGTTCCTTAAAGTCTGAGGTCGAGTTTTAATTCAGATCTTCCTGACTCCAGGGTCAGTTCTCTATCTACAACTCTGCCTAGTTCTGGATTTGGGGTAAGAGGGCCTCGGTTGGGAACTGGTCTTAACAGCTGGCTGCCTGTGTGTTATCTGCTGAATCACAACCTCTCTGGGCCTCAGTTTCTCCATTTATAAGACAAGGAGTTACATTAGAGAGTGTCTTCAGTCTCTACCAGCCACACATTTTTGATGCTTTAAAGCCTCTGTAAGAGACTGCTGTCAAAGGAAGAGTCATTCTGAGACCAAAAAGCGATTCTTCTGATCCGTCATTTACTAAGAATTATGTTCATTTCAAACACTGGATATAGTTAAGGTGCTGGAAGAATAATTAGCATCTGTATTCATCAGGAGGCTTGTCCCCCCCACCCCCTTTTTCTTTTTGATATGGAACAACTGTTTCAGGGCTGGGAGGGACTCTTGGTGTGGAAGCTCTGTTCCCTGATACAGATCTCCAGTCGTATGTCTCAGGAACAGTTCTTGAACCCCAAACTTTCTGACTCTAAGGCCCAGCCTCTGTCTGTTATGTCATAGTATCTTTCTGGGAAGAAGTGATTAGGTGTGAAATAATTCACCATTCATGAATGTGGAGAGTGGAAAGAGGCCTAGATTTGGAACCTGGAGAAAGAAACTATGGTTTGTGCTGTGGGGTAATAAGAACAGCACCCCCTTTGCTATATCCTAAGCATTTTGGGGTGATGTAAAGATAAGAAACAAACCAGTCCCAAATAACAGCACTCAGAAAAATAGATATAAACCTGATAAAAACACAGAAAGTGATTTCTGGTGGGAGGTCCTTGGCAAGCGGTATGATAAGATTCACCTTCCTGCAGGAGGGGCGGCTCTAGCAGAGGGCCTAGAATGCCTCATGTACAGGGAAGGGCCTGGAGACGACTTCTTAGGGCCATGCCTCTTCTGAATCTGTGACCCTGTGACTTCTCTCCCATGAATCTCAGGGTCTGCCTCTATGAAGTGAGTGGGTTGAGTGGCCTGGCTGATCTCTCTGGACTCCAGCATTTAGAGAGATGTCACTGGCCACTCTTTACAATTAAAGTCCCCAAATGAAGAAACCAGACAACCAGATTCGGGGCCAGGTTTCCTCTTTGGGGGATAGAGGGGAATTGATTGGCAATGCAAACTCATAAATGGAGTTATTACCTCTAATAAAAATTTGGCTCTTTCTTGTTTTATGAGACGGAGGGAGCTGCTCTCTTTTCTGAAATTGTCTGCCATCTTGGACCACAACCTTTCCCTCATCCCCCCTTCCTTTCCTGCTGGACTAGCCGATGGTTCCATCTTTGATTTCAGGAAATCTTTCTCCTGCCAGGAAGGATTCCTGCCTTGAGGAGGAAAAACAATAGTGTGCCTTGGCCTCGTCAGATGAAAGGAAACAGCAAAGGACAGTGGAAGGAACAGCTGGGAGATGGGGCTGAGGGCTGCCTGCCAAGGTCCCTCTTCCTCTAGCCTCCACTTAGTTTTTGACCTCATCCAATTCCACAGACACTGATCAAGCATTTGCTCTCGTAAGGAGAGCTGACGCTGAATCTCCTAGGTTTACAGACGACTTCACGTAGTAATCGTATCTTTGAATCCTGTGAGGTTGAGGCTCATTTTATAAATGAGGCCGTTGGGGCTCTGTGCTAAGGAAGATCTGAGAAGGAATGGGGAGTCAGACCTTCCTGGCTCTCTGTCCTGGTGAGGGCTCTTGCTAGGTCCAGAGCACTCAGGGGTAGCTTCCCCGTTTGTCACTCCCTAAGTGACCGAGCTGGGACTGAAACCCAGCCATGGACAGTCAGCTTTGCCACTGTCCCTGTCTGCTTCATGGCTGGGTTGCTCAGATCCTGGAATGCCCCAATGCCTATGTTGTAAGGCCTCTTCCAGCTCTGGCATTATGTGAGCAGTGCAATGGAGAGAACCCTGTACCTAGAGTCAAAGGGCCTGGGTTCAAATCCTCTCCCTGCTCCTGACCTGAGTCACAGCAGCATGTCACCTACCTCTATGGCCCTCAGGTTCCTCATCTGGGAAATAAGGATGAATGAAGTTGTTGACCTCTGAGGACATTTTGATACTAAATTTATGATCTGACATTCTTCTCATCCCACCCCTTCACCTGATCACTAGAGAAGGAAACTGAGGCCTGTCCCTAGGTCATGTGGCTAAAAAGAATGGCAGATGTTTAGACTTGAACCCAGATCTCCTGCTGCTCAAATTTAGTGCATTTTCAACTACACCATTTCATGTTCCAAGGCCCTACATTGACTGAATATTTCTAGAAAACTGATTCTGAAAATCACTTTGATTTGGAAAAAAATATTAAAAAGACAACGTGCCTCTAAGAAATAGATAGTAAATTGTTATCTTATGCATTTAGTGATGTCAGACAGAATGATGCTGGCCCCCATTTGCTCTCTAACTAGCCCTCTGCGGCTGGCTGGTGTCTCCTGCCCCAGCAGACCTGGGAGGCTTCCTCTAGTTTCTGCTGCCCCTTCCTGGGCGCTCCAGCTGATGCGGGCATTTTCTAACCTTAATTGCCCTGGCCTCTGAGGGCAGAGCTCTGAGGTCAGCACTTGACAGTAGCCCTGTGTGATTTGTGGTCATGGTAGAGACGTTGATGTGCTGTTCATTCTTAAATTCTAGGTGGCAGCCGTGGTGGCTGGGTGGCTTTCGGGAGATACGTTTATTAATGCTCATTCACCACAGTGAGGCTGTGCCCCAGCCTTACCCCCGTACCCCAGCCTGGTGACCTTGAGTGGTTCCAGAGCCTTAGTTCCACCTCAGTTCCCATCATGGTTTTTCCATTTATTCCCTGTGTGACTTCACAGAAGTTACCTCCCCTCAATGAGTCTATTTTCTCATCTGAAAAATGAGCAGACTGGTTGGACTCAGTATTCCCTTCTAGCTCCAAATCCATGATCTCATAACCTGGGATGAAATCCTGGCTTTGGCCCTTATATGCTGTGTGACCTTAAACAAGTCATCTAACCTTTTACTTCCTTAGTTTCCCAATATGAAAAATGACAGTTTTGGACTGGATGTCTCCCAGACCCCTTCTAGCTCTGAATCTTATTATCTACGATCCTAGGAAATAATCTTAAAATGCCCTGGGAATTTCATTGGGTATTAGGCAGGAAATCAGAGCTGAAGACCCTGAGTCCGGAATGGATGTTAGTTGATAATATGAAGTGCATTGTTTAGAGCGGGAGCCAGGCTGCTTTCTAAGCAATGGTTCCGCCCACACTTTGTGTCTGCCTCTCTCTCCTTCACAAGCTCTCGCATGAATGACATCGCTAACCTTCATTCCTGGCCATGTTTTTCAGTCACGTGGTGAATTCAAGGACTTGTAGACAATAGAAAGGCTTCCACCATGTTTTGCAGCCTGGGTCCCTGTTAGATGGGGCTGTAATTCCTGGTGCTTTGGGGTGATTGATCAGCTCACAAAAGCCTATAATTTACCAACCAGTAAGAAAAAGAGACAGGAAATCACTCTGCTGTGGTTTCATTAAGGTGCTTGGGCCTGGAATTCCCTCCTCTCCTGTCTCTCTACCTGTTGAGATCTTACCCATTTTTCAGGATCTACTTCAGTGATACCCCTTCATGAAGCCTTCTACCATCCCCCAGTCCCTAAAAAGAAACAGTGTGGATTTCTCTTGCCTCAGATCTCTTATATCCCTTTGTATGTCTCAGACATATTCTCCTGTGGATTCTGGTTATTTGCACATAGGTCCTCCTTTCCCGCTAGCCTGAAACCCCCCTGGGCCTTCCTCGCCTTACTAACCCCTCCATGTCTACCTCAGGGTGTTTCATGAGGGAGTCACTAACTGTGTTAAGGAAATGAATTGTCTAGAAAATGTAATAGAATCTAAGAGACACAAGATCACAGTTAGTCCTGGCTGTCATGCCTAACTCCAGGTGAACTTGGCCCAGTTATTTCTCATCTTCTGCGGCATCGGTTTCATCCTTTTTAAAATGAGGGGGTCAGACTATACAACTGTGATGAACCAACCAGTGCCAACATCCTACATTTCTGTGATGCACCATCTGATGCCAACATTCTCTGTTTGGTTTTAGTCTTTGTTTCCCAAGGTTGTTCCTGGTTAGAACTTTTTTGTTATTCTGTGTCTAAGGTCCTTCCCAGCTCTGATGTTTTGTGTTCAAAGAGTCCTGCCAGCTTGGACATTCTCTGTTTATGTACTCAAGTCTCTCCTCAGCTTTGACATCCTGTGTTGTGAGATCCCTCCCTCTGTTCTCTATTCTAAGGCCCCTCCCAGCTCAGATATTCTACATTCTAAGGTTTCCCATCCCAGCTCAGATATTCTGGGGCACATTCTCTAGGGATTCTCTTAGCCCTGTTAATTTCTGTTCTATGTTTTCTGGACCCACTCAGGCCTGATGTTTTGTTTTGTAAGGTCCCTCCCTGCTCCAGCATTCTTTCTTTGGTTGCATTAACACTGAGTTGGCTAGTTCAGCCAGGCCCTGACCCTCTGTTCTCCTGCTTCTGACTCCCTCAGGTGTTTGATGTCAGCTGCTATCAGGAATCTCTGGCTCCCTGCTTCTGCCTCCCTGCCCACAACAACATCAACCAAATCACCGAAATCCTTCTTGGGGAGACCAAGGCATATGTGTTCTTTGAACGGAGCTATGGGGACATGCATTCCTTCGTGCGAACCTGCAAGAAGCTAAAGGAGGAGGAAGCAGCCAAACTCTTCTATCAGATTGTGTCTGCAGTAGCCCACTGTCACGATGGGGGACTGGTCCTTCGGGACCTCAAGCTTCGCAAGTTCATCTTCAAGGACGAGGAAAGGTAAGGTGCTCCCTGCTCCCTCATTCCTCACCATCCTCGCCTGGTCATGGAGATGACACCTTGATAATGGCAGCGTGCATTCCCTGAGAAGCAGCTAGGTCATACAGTGCAGAGAAGGCTGGGCCTGGTGTCAGGCAGACCTGGATTTGAGTCTTGCCTCAGACCCTTATCAGCTAAAAGAAGGGGGTCCATCTCAATGACTTCTTAGGTCCCTTCCAACCCTAAATTGCTGCTTCCATGAAGATAGACAGGGTAAGCATGATTAAAAAGTTCTGGGAGACAATTGGTATGGACTCTGCAAGGATTTCAGCAAAAGCCTAAAAGGTGAGAAAGCCAAAAGAATACATATCCTTTGTGCATGCACATTGTGAATACACATTCTTTGGTTGCATCTAGTTGCACTTGGATGATAATAGTAATAGGAGTAGGGATAGGGGTCAGACATGTGATTCCATGGGTATAGGGAAGTTCCAAGTGAGTAAAAAAACTTCTACCAATGTGCCTTCCAAAGGAAGTGAACACATTGAGACTGAGGAAGGGCTTGCTCCAGGGCTGCAGGCATAGCTAATGAGCGGCAGAGAGTGGATTTGAAAACAGGCCCTCTGAGGCTGAATCCTAGGATTTTGCTACTGGTCAGGCTCCCTCTCTTCAAATGCGTTTATATTCCCTCCTTTTAGTCAGCACATCTAGGTTATCTCCAGTTCTGTCCCTAAATATCTACATGATATCTGGCAGTGCCGTCTCTTCTCTTTTCTTATTCATAAAACAAGGAGGTAGGATTCACCAGATGCTTTTCAAGGCCGCAGTTCTCAAGTAAAATGATATGGTTCATATGGTTCAGATTAGGAAGCAATAGGGACTTTAGGGATGATCTAATCCGAGGGTTCTTCATCTTGTTTGTGTCCTGCACCCCAGATCCCTTCTCAGAATACAATTTTAAATGCACACAATAAAAATACAGTTTGAGAAAGGAAACCAGTTATATTGAAATAGCTATAAAATCATAAAAAAATACCAAGCAAGTTTGTAGAGTCCAAATCAGGGATTCTTGATTTAATCTAACACCCTCACTTTGGAGAGAGAAAACCTGCATCCTAAAGACTGGAGATGATTTCCTCAAGGTCCTACATGTTCTAACTCTTGGTACTGGGGATTTTATCCCAGAATTTAGCTCCAGAACAAGCAGTCAGTCCTTCCTATGTGCCACACACAGTTCCTACAGGATTTGGGCAGATTGAATCTCCTTTCCGACCTTCTCTGTCAATAAGGCGTCTGAAATTCTGTGTTCTTTGTTCTGCGGTCTTATGTTCTTTCTACTTCCCCATACACCAACAGACCTCGGTTTGGGTCCTAGTTCCATGACCTGTGACAACTCACACACCATTGTGGATGTCTCTTACCTTAAAAATGTCCCTCCTTCAGATCCCCTATAAGTCATGACAAAGAAATATTGATGTGGGTTCTTGGTGTCTGGAAATGTTGTGGGATTTACTTGCCTGACTGCAGTTGGGGATACGGTTCTGGAAGGAGAAGAGAAAGATCCTGGAGTAGGGTGGAGCCTTGCAGATAAACTCACCAGTGCCTTCCAAACTCCAGAAGGTGTTTCTAAGCTTCTCCCTTCATCTCCAGAGTGGGAATAGAACAAGGTTTTAGACACTGTGGACCATTGGGGGTTTGGGGACTACAGAGGTAAGGCTTCTCTGGGGGCTCAGCACTGGCAGATGGTGAAGCTTCATCTGGGATTCCAGGCTTTGAATAAGTTCCATTTAATTGGGGAAAAGTGGGTTTCGTGCTCTACCTTGTTGGTTCCTGCAGCCAGGCTGGGGCCTAGAGATCTTGGATGAAAGAATGAATGAATGGGCTGATTCAGTAGCGGGGCCATGGAGAGTGAGGAGGGCTTTTTCTGCCTGACTCAAGAGTTGTTATGAGGAAGATACTTTGGGAAACTTGTGAAAATGTGAGCAGTGACTTCCTCTAGGAGTGTGGCTTGATCATTATATAGAGCACCTGGTTTGGAAACCTCCTTGACTTCCTGGGCTCTTGGCAGGGATGTGGTCTGGTGGCAGAGCCAAGGGATATTTCTAGAGTTTATGACTTCATTGTTCAATAAGGACTTCAGGTGGAATGGCTTCTAGCTGAGGTATACTAGCCTTAATGGGTCTACAAAGGACTTGAGATAAGATTGAACCTGAAAGTATTATCACTCAGAGGGGCAGTATACAATATCTCTGCACCCTCTCATCTAATAGAGGAGAAAATACACCCTCCAGAGAGGTCCTGGGGTCACCGAATGAGAACAAGAGATGACCTTCAAGGTCTAGCCCTGTTCACCGTCCATCTTCTCTAGGTGAAGAACTTGGAGCCTACAAAGGTTAACGGCCTTCATCACGTCACTGTTGGTGCTTGAGCCAGGATGAAAGCTTGGATCTTTGTGCCTCTCCTTCCTGTGCCCGTCCACGGCACTGCCTGAGTTGGGACCTAGCTTTTCACCGGGTGCCAGGAATTGAGACAGAGGAGATCTGTTGGATGGGGAGTAGCTGGCTTAGGTCCTAACAGGGAAGACAATGTAAACACAGGAAGTGGTGACAAAGAGAAACACACTCACTTAAGCAGGCAGTCTGCATGCTTCTCTCACACTCCTCCTCTTTCTACCCACCCTCAACACCCTGCCCAGCCCTTTGGGGAAGCCTGTGCTAGAGCGGCCCTGGGGTGGCAGCTTCTCCTGATGCATCCCTCCTCCAGAAAGACACACATTCCTGTGGCCCTGCTCAGCGTCCCAGAATCCTGGAGTAGAGTGTTCTGTTTGAGAGTACCCTCTGACCATAGCATATCCCAAATGGGGGGAAGCTCAGGGAATAGAATCTCAGAACCTGGGGGAACCCTTGAAGTCTAGAATTAGTAGAGCTGGGTAGAAACCTGGAACGTGGAATGTCTGAGCTGGGAGGGACCCTTGGAGTCTAGAATTAGCAGAGCTGGGCAGAAACCTGGAACATGGAATGTCCAAGCTGGGAAGGCCCTCGAGATCACAGAAGAGGATATGGTTCACGTATTGAGTTAGCAGCCACCCTCTTTTCATGCACCCCATTGCAAATCCCTGAAGTGGTAACTCCCCTGACCCTCACCAAGTAGCTGTCTTTTATGCCTGAGTCATCCAATGGCCTCCTGCTGTTGAGAGTTTGGCTGAGGGGCCAGGTGCTCTGGGCCCAGCTCTCATGCTCCTCAGCCGAGTGGGGGCAGGACCACAGGCTGGGGATCAAATGGATCCTCAGACTTTTTTATTTCTTCCCTCTCCCTCCCCCCCTCCGCCCCATCCTGCACTTAACTTGGGTACTGAGAGGGAGCCTTCACTTGGCAGCTGGCAAGGACTTCAGAAGAGTTCACTTAGTTGAGGAATGCTTTCTATCTTTCCCTAGTGGTGTGTCCCTGGACCCCAGCAGGGCTCCCAATTATAGTTTCATGCGTCATAGCATTGACTGATATGGGTCAGACATCTGGCCAGCCTCCTTCTGACAGCCAAGTGCAGGACCAATGTGTTCCGATGGAAGGAGGAAAAAGCCTGGAAGCAGCAGTCTGGCTACTGGACCTGAACCTACTTTTAATTAGAGAGAGACAGAGATGTACAGAGTCAGAGAGTAAGGGGAATAACAGGGAGAGAGGGAGGGAGGGAGAGAGAGGAGAGAGGAGAGAGACAGAGACAGAGAGAGACAGAGAGACAGACACAGAGATAGACAGACAGAGACAGAGAGAGACAGAGAGACAGAGACAGACAGAGGCAGAGACAGAGAGACAGAGACAGAGAGAGACAGACAGAGACAGAGAGACAGAGACAGAGAGAGACGGAGACAGGGACAGAGAGACAGAGAGAGACAGAAAGAGACAGAAAGAGAGAGAGAGGGGGGGAGAGGAGAGAGGAGAGAGACAGAGACAGAGAGAGACAGAGAGACAGAGACAGAGACAGAGAGAGACAGAGAGACAGAGACAGAGAGAGAGACAGAGACAGAGAGAGAGACAGAGACAGAGAGAGATAGAGAGAGACAAAGAGACAGAGACAGAGAGAGACAGAGACAGAGAGACAGAAAGAGACAGAGAGAGAGAGAGAGAGGGAGGGAGGAGATTAGCTAAGTGGTACAGTTGATAGAGTACCAGGCCTGGAGTCAGAAAGACCTGAGTTCAAATTCAGCCTCACATACTTACTAGCTGGGTGACCCTGAGCAAGTCACTTAACCTTGTTTGCTTCAGTTTCCTCATCTGTAAAATGGGGTTAAGTAACAGCACCTCCCTTCCAGGACAGCAGAGAAGATCGAATGAGATGGTGCTTGTGAAATGCTTCACGTGGTGCTTGGCACATAGAAGGTGGCATGTAAACATTAACTATTATTATTAGTTATTATTTTTCCAGGAACCTGCCAGAGTTCTCTGACTGGGGGGGATGCTTGGTAAGTGTTTGTGAAGTGAGTGTAACGAGGCACCTTCCGGGTTGCCAGCCGTCCCTTCAGCCCAGTGCACAGGATGCCCTGACTCCTGCCTTCCTCCAGTGTGTATTCTAGGGTAAGAGATGGGAAAGGACACGTGAAATATGTTCTCTTAGCAGGAGAGCCCGGCAGCCGCGGAGGTGCTGAAGGAATGAGTTTTGGATGAATCGATGAATAAATGAATAATTCAGTGATCAGCTGCTTCACATCATCACATTGGAAGGGGCTTGATACAGTGTCCAGGCCAGCACCCTCGGTCTGTGTGTCAGGCCATTATCATGTTAGGCCTTTGACCAGGGTCCAGGCCAGGACTCTGTTCATGTGTCAGGACATTAGCATGTCTGGCCTCTATCCAGTGTCCAGGCTATCATGTCAGGCCTCTGTCCAGTATACAGACCAGGACCCTCTGTCCGTGTGTCAGGCCATTATCACGTAGGGCCTCCGTCCAGTGTCCAGGCCATTGTTACGTCAGGTCTCCGTCTAGTGTCCAGGCCAGGAACCTCTGTGTGTCAGGCCCTCATGCCATTGCTTAAAAGCAACCTTCCGCTCTGTCCTGGAATACCTCTAGTGGTTGAGAAGCCTGTCCTTCATCTGACAGCTGCCCGAGATTTTGTAGGAAAACTCTTCATTGCTAAGAAGGCCGTGTGTTGTTTTCCTCTTATGTTGCTGTCCTGAGTGTCTCCTTGTAAAGTCACTGGGTCACAGGGTTGGTGGGGACCTCAGAGCCCGTCTGCTCCAACCTGATATCCCCCTCCCCCACGGTAGACTTGCAAGGAGTCAGCCTGCCTGGAAGCCTCCAGGGCGGGGCCCACCCAAGCAGCCCCTTTGCTGTGGAAACTCTGTGTTTTCTTGTCAAATTTACATATTTGCCCCCTGTCCCTCCTACCCCTGGTTCTCGCTTCTGGTACCCGACAGGCAAAGCTAACCCCTAGGAGGCTCTAATCCCCCTCCTTTAAGGAACCCCTTTAATTCCTAAACACATTTATCATGACCTTTGTTAAGGAACCTCGTCATGGAGTAGAAGCAGGGCTGGGTTTGGAGCCCAGAGACACAGGTTCAGGTTCTCATTCTGTCACTTGCTATAGATGACCTTAGGTGAGTTCCTTGACATCCTTGGGCCTCAGTTTCCCAGTTGGTCAGGTCCTTTTTGTCTCCAAATGGATGACCCGGCATCCCTCTGATCTCTGCCATCTTCTTCAGAGCATGTTAAACGTCTTCAGCTCCTTCCCCAGTGCCTCCTGTGGAATGGTACTGAGGCCCCTCTCCACCTTGGTCTTGCTTTTCTGAATGCGCTTCAAGTCTTCAGTTGGGATCATGCTTAGGAAGGACAGGAAGCTCAAAGAGATCACACTGGTGCAATGGAAGCCTAGCACTCGAGTCAGAGGACTTGGGTTCGAATCTTGACACTTTTGCTTGTGAGACCTTTGGTAAATCACTTCCTCTCTCTGGGGCTCAGTTTCCTGGTTTGTAAGATGAGGAGGGTGGACTGTATGGTCACTATGGAGCCTGCTAGCCCTAATATTATATGATCTGGGTCCTTTCTGCCATCTCTGTTCTAAGGCCTTTTCTAGCTCTCGTAGTCTATGTTCTAAGGTCTGTTCCAGCTCTGACATCGCATGTTCTAGAAGGTCATACCTCTGTGTTGTGTCTTGTCCCTTTCATCGGCCTGAAAATTTCTTCCAGGCAGGGGGTACTTTTTGCCTTTTTTGTATCCCTGCTGCTCAGTATAGCTGTGTTCATCATAAAGTAACTGCTCAATAAATCCTTCTTGTCTCTTCCCGCTCTGCCATTTGGCATTCTCAGGTGCTCTCGGCTCTGATGTTCCGGGTTTCAAGGTCCCAGCTGACCCCAGTCTCAGATCATATGAACTTGTGTCCTCTGATCCAGACAGCTGAAAGTCGCCATTCAGACGACTCTCTCCCTCTGCTGTTTTGCCTAATACCCGCCTGGGGAGAATCCGCAAATGACATCTGTTCCTAGTGACCCTAATACTTGCCACTATATATAGACCCTGCAGTGGCTAATGCTGTCTTTTCATTTCCTCTCCAGATTAATGTGGGAAACTTAAGACATTGGGGAAGATGGGCCAGGAAAGGCCCTACCTGTCTCGGAAGGCTCTCTGTCTGAGCCCGAGCCCCAATCCTCCATAATATGATGCCAGGATTCCTTCTCAGGGCACACTCCCTCCAGCTTTTTGGAGGGACTGTGGGTTGCATTAGAAAGCAAGTGTCTTGATAGTTACCAGTCGTCATGCATAGCAGGCAGACCTGTACAAGAGCTGCTCGTGTGTGGCATCGGTGTTGGGAAAGTCCCCACTGGAGAACCCCTAGAACTTGCTGCTGGGCCACCCCCATGGCCCCTTTTAGCATCTGCTAGTCCCTAGAAGAAGCTTGCCAGTTACAAGGCTCACTGGTATTTTGAGAGGCTGACTGCTCTGAGTCAGGACCTGGCTTCAAAACCTGATGCTGACAGTACAGCTGTCACATTACCTCTTGGGAAGATCAGCTTTCCAATCTGTTAAATGGGAATGACAATATCTGTATGCTCAACCAGGAAAGCACTTTGTTTCCTTAATGAATTTGAGGAATTTACCAATAGCAAATAGTTTTTAGGCGCCTACGATGCTTAAGGATCTTTGAGCAAGCATTTATTAAACGCCTAGTCTGGGTAAATACTAAAATTCTAGGCTGATCATATGCCATCTCAGGATATGAGGAGTATCAGTTACCCCTCCAGCCCAGCCTCTGTCACTAGCTCGCTGGGTGACCTTAGACTTGTCTCAGCCTCTCTGGACCTACATTCCCTCCTCTGTTAATCTAGGCCAGTTCAATTCAAGTGACAGCTCTCTGCAGGAGGGAGATGCCCACAGGCCCTCTTGGACATAATATTCTAAGAGCATCACTCACAGAACCTCAGTATGGCAATGGTAAGGAGAAGCATTTATTCAGGGCTGACTGCGCGCCAGGAATGGAAGGAGACTTCAAAGGCACTGAGTCCTTCCTGACTGGACTAGAATCTCACAGAAGCCAGCGCCTGCCTCAGTGGCCCTCCCGTCCAAGCGCTTCCCCCTCCCTGCATTTGTGAGATGAGGGAGCTGAGACCCTGGTACCCCAAAGGTAGTATGTCACAGGGTGCGCCCACATGTTCTTCCCACATCCGTCTTTCCCCCAATAGGCTCATTCTTCTTCAGCAGGAAGGTCATCCATTTATTTTCCAGATGAGGGAAGCCAAGTTCATTGCTTGAGGTCACATAGGTAGCAAGTGTCAAAGCTAGGATAAGAGGGCTGAGAAGTGGTCATAAGGTTTTGCTCCTCCTTCCTTCCCGAGGCAGCCCATTGCTCTTGCAGACAGCTTCAATCTTGATCTGAGGACAATGATTGCCAATAGACCAAACAATCATTCTAGCTGCTTCCTCAGAAAGAGGAAGCAAGAGGTCAGTCTGTTGTGAACTCCTGGGGATGCCACTATCTTGGTTCTTTTTCTAGCTCTCTACTGACTGTCCCTTGCACAATACAGATCAGGATGGTGCCAGGAATCCAAGTTAAGTTCACTGGCCTCTGGTTTGGAGGATGTTTGCTTCCTCTTCTTCTTCTAAAAGGAAATATTGACACTTGTTCTCTATCCACTTCTTCCACAGTCTTCACCTTTCCCACACCATGCATAACTGGGTGTGGATACTGGCGCAGGTCTAGGCCAAACTGCTAGACTAAGCAATGATAAATGCATCAGAGAAATGCAATCAAAGGCCTAAGATGGAAGGTCACAGCTACAGAGGGAGTCGCTGAGGCTGTGTCAAGGAGGAAGCTATGTTGGAGTTGGGCCAGGGTGATTTGCCAGGAGCTCAACAGTCAGAGATGGGGGAAGGGAGATTCTAAGGGGGCACAAAGCAGGAGATGATAAGTACATATGGAAGGTATTAGGGGCTCATTTTTGCCAAAGTATTGTACAAGTGGTGGAAAATAGTATGAAATAAGGTTGGGATAAGAAAGTCTGCTGCTCTAACCTGTGCAGTCTTGAAAGCCATGTTAAGGAGTCAGGACTTTACTTGTGGGGCATTGGAGAGGCCCTGAAGGAAGGGATTTGAGCCAGGGGTACATGAGGAAGATTCCTCTGGTAGTCCTGTGAAAGTCAGAGAGGAGTGTAACAGCAAGCACCCTAGCATACCTAGGGCGGCTACTAGCACAGGTTCTTAGATCTGCTTTTCTAAAGGAAAGCAACTCAAAATGGGTTAACGGTTTCACTTTAATCAATCAAACATATATCAT
>CM053585.1:8135951-8160497 GCA_028646515.1 Pseudochirops corinnae | reverse complement strand
CAAGCCTGGCGCCACAGGCTCCACGTGACCACATTCAGCCTATTAGGGAACACAGTATACTTTCAAATATCCAAGGGTCCTCAAAGTCACGTAGCCACTTCAGCAAAGGGCCTAGGGGCAGGGAAGATCTTCAGATTCCCATAACAAGGAGCGGGGAGAGAGGAGAGCCAGGAAGACCCATGAGAAGGCTTGAGAATAGTGAGGAAGCAAAGTGGAGCCTAGGAGGGTGCGAGGTTTGACATCAAAGAGAAGAGTTCAAATCCTGACTCTGGCACTTCCTAGTTGTATGAGCAAGTCACCGAGCCTCAGTTTCCTCATTCTCAAATCAGGCCAATCATACCTGTAGCCCTCAGCTCATAGTGTTACATGGATCAGATGCCACATTTGGCTACTCTTATCTTCAGAGTTCAAGTGGGTGTAAAGTGAGTGGTCTGGACTGTCCATTAGCACCAATATCCTCTCAAGTCCTGACTTTTCTGAGTCTGAGTCAGGAAAGAAGCTTGGTCTGTTGCTTGGTCTGTTAATCTGAAGGTCCTTCGTGCCCTGTGAAATCCTGGCCTTGGCTGTTGTTAGACAGGAGGTGCTGCAAGGGTCAGTCAGTCAGTCAACAAACATTTGTCAGGCACCTACTTGTGTCAGATGCTGAAACAATCTCCTCTCTCAATGAGCTTACCTCCTAAAGGGCAATGATGCCCTGAAACACAAGAAGGAGTGAGATGACCTCATCTGCTGATTCTTCCCTCAGCTTCCAGAATCACAGAAACTCACCGGAGAGTAGCTACCCAACCTCATGCCCCCCAAACAGGAACCCCTCTCCAGCTTTCCTGTTAGAGAGTTATTCACCTTATGCTTGAACCCCTTGAGAGATGGGGAACTCTCTACCTACCCCAGCAGCCCATTTAATAGTCAGATAGCTCATATTAAGAATTTAAAAGCTGCCTCTTTGGCACTTCCACTCATCATTGAAAGCAGAACAAGGCAAATCTCTCTTTTTCGTGATAGTTCTGATGTTTCTAAAAGGCAATGATCTTGTTTCCCCTGCTCGCCCTCTCCCCCTCAAAAAAAAAAAAAAAGTTCTGTTCTCTAGGCTAAATAAGCATCTCTATTTCCTTGCAAAATCCCTCCACAGGGGTTGCTCCTGGTGGGAGTGCTTGGCATAAGTTTATCCTGCTATTCTCTCTGGAGGACAGTCCCTCACTCAGGGATTGCCTTTGTCTGTAGGGTTACAGGCAAACAGATTTCCAGCTAAATTATTAGTTTTCTTCAAAGATTGCCTCAGTCACCACTTTTTTTTTCACTTTCTCCTGGCTGCTAGTATCCTGCCCTTTCTCCCCCCACCCCAGGGCTCAGGAGATACATTTTATTTACTTTGTAGAGATTTACATATGTACATATTGTCTCTTTCTCTAAGCTCCTTGAGGGCTAAGACTGTTTCATATTTGTCATTGTATCCTTGGTGCTTAATACAATGCTACTAAAACAATGCCGACTTTAAAAAAACAAAAATAAAAACAAAAAAAAAAACCAGACAAAGAAAAACCAGGTGCTTAAGAAATGCTTATTAATTAATTGATTGATTGATGTAAGAGAATTTCCTAGAGACAACATGGTGACAAAAGGAAGAATAACAGTCTAGCAGTCTAGAACACCCACATGAATTCTTTTTCCCTTTGACTATTCTTCAGTTGTGTGATCTTAGCCAAATAATTTTCTCTCTCTGGACCTCAGTTTGCTCATCTGTTAGATGGAGCTGATACAACCCCCACAGTCTTTTTCTCAGGATTATTGAAAGAATAGTACTTTGTAAACCATAAAGCACCTTGGCCCAACACTACCTAAGGGGAAGAATGTTGGGTTTAGAATCAGGAGGATATGCATTTAAATAGTACCTCTGACACAGGGCAAGTCACTTCATTTCTCAGTTCGCTCACTTTAAACTGGAGGTGATGATGAATTTCCAAGGTTGCTGGAAGAAGCAAAGAAGATGACTTTGAAAAATCGCTTGGATATTTTAAATCAGTATTTGAATGTGAATGTGAAATACGATTTATTATTTACAATCTATAGCTGTCCAGTGATCAAATGGAGTGTTTCTAGAGTCCCTCATCACTGCAGGTATCTGAGCAGAATCTGGGTGAGCGCTTGGTAGGGCTGTTGTGGGCAAGGTTTCAGTTTCACACAGTAAGACCATTTGTGTATTTTTTTTTTCGTCTGAAATTTTGTGAAACAGTGATCTCAGAGCTCCCTCACCCGACTGTCACTAACGAGCACTTGACTCCCCGATCCTTCAGATAGCCTGGTGTGTCTCTTTGGTCTCCAAGGAAAAGGACAAGTCTCTGAAGGTTTTGTCAGAGGAGGGCTTCCTCCTCCTTGTTTAGAAGTTCTTAACTGCTCCCTCTGGAATGAGTGTGTGTGTTTGTGTGTGTGTGTGTGTGTGTGTGTGTGTGTGTGTGTGTGTGTGTGTGTGTGTGTGCCATTGACACAGACTGTCCCTTTAACTCTCCAAGGTGAGTCAGCTGAAATGTGATGAACAGGAGAAATGAGACTGTGTCCTAAGGCCACAGTAAGGTGGAAGATAAGGCTTTCCAGAGATAAAGCCCCTGGGCAGGATCCTTTAATGGTCCTTTATATGTCGGAAATGTGATGCAGGCTACAAAGCTTCCTCTCACTTGGTCCTCACACCCTAGGGAGCATCAGTCAGGTGGGAGGCAGACCAGGGATGTTTAATTATCTTCTGTTTGTTAGGGACTGGGCTAGGTACTGGGGACCCAGAGAAGAAGAACAAAAAAAGATGCAGTCCCTCACCCCCAGATGAGAAAAGTGAAGTCAAGGGAAGATGGTTAGGATCCCAGATCTCAAACATGAATGGATGTTTAAGGGCATCTCATCCAACCAACCCATTTCACAGGGTAGGGGGTGGAAGGTGAGGGGCTTCCTCACAGTCGCAGAGCCTGTGAGCCTTGAGAGGGAATTCATTTCCAGGCTTTCTGAACCCAGAACCAGGGCTCTTTCTATGGCCCCTAGAAGATGTCCGAAGTCTGAGTCACCCTTGAATCCAGGCCCCGTTCTTGCCCCCACACCTCTGGGTCCCAGCATTACTTGACTAGTCATCAGCACTGTTTTTATAGGCATAAAAGTTACAACACACTCTATGTGCCTTATCTCATTCTATCTTCATGGCTCCCCTCTGAGGTAGGTCCCAAAGCTTTATTATCCTAATTTTACAGGTGAACTAGAGACAGCAAGGTAGAATAGTGGGTAGAGAAGCAGGCCTGGAGTCAGGAAGATCTGAGTTCAAATCCAGCCTCAGACACTTAAGAGTGTGATGCTGAGCAAGTCATTTAACCTCAGTTTCCCCAGCTATAGAATGGGGATGGTGAAATCATTGCCTCTCAGGTGGTTGTGAGGAACGAATGTGATAATCATTGTAAAGCTCTTGCTATGTCATAATGTTGTCTAAATACTTACTGTTATTTTTATTAATTATTGTTTAGAAGAGGGAGCTGAGGCTCTGAGGAGTTCAAGATATTCTCCTGGTCACACAGCTTCCACATAGCAGAGAAAGGGCACCTTTCTTCTTGCTCTTCTCCTGGGGCCAGACAGAGCTGCCATAATCTCCCCTTTCCCATGAGGTCTCTTCAGAGGTTTAAAAACAATGACACCCCCTGCCCCTGACTCCCCCACCCTATTCCAAGTCCCCTACCCCAAGTCTTGTCCATTAGGCTAAATAAGGCTTACTTAAAAATGCCCCTCTCACCCCCACCCCAATCTCTTTTCTTTAACTTCCTTCCTACCTATTAGGTGACAAAGTGAACAAATTCCAGGTCTTTCTGACTCCAAGCCCAATATTCTCTCCACCACATCCCACTGGCCCCCCATCCCCAACCAGCATGGCTCAGCACCTTCCAAGCTGTGTGATGTTGGAGAAGTCTCTCAACCACTCTGTTTCCTTCTCTGCAGGATGGGTTAATCATCCTCTCTGACCTGCCTCACACAAGGCTTGCTGAAAGCCCCAAGGCTCTATAACAATGGACCTAAATCTTCTCAGAGGCTTGCTCATTGTGCAAGTTAATAAAAGGACTACATTAAGTAAGAGTTATGGCCTGAGCCTTATTGGAAATGATTTCCTTGGTTTCCAAAGTGACTACCTGATGTATTTAGCATATGAGAGTGACCTTGAACAAAGGCCACCCTTTCTATTTCAGAGCAGATTTCCCAATTTATGAAAGAAGCAAACAGGCCTGGGTGACCGCTAAAGCCCGTTCTGGGACTGGCCACCTCTGAGCCATCAGCACTCTAGGGCTGCAAGGGATGCTTAAGCCCATCCAGGCCTATTGGGTCATTTTTCAGGCCATAGGTTCCTTCCTAAGAGATAGATCTGGAAGGAGCCTCAGTGGTCAGCTAGTCTGGCCCTTTCACTTTATACATAGTTTTCAGTGACTTGGCCAAGGCAATATAGGTAGTTAGCAAACTCAGGATTTGAACTCAGACCCTGATTCCAAATCTAGTGATCTTCCCCTTGCCCTATTAGCATATTTCACTTTTTTAAACCAGTAAAACTGCATCATTATTCCAAGATGGAATAATCTCGAGACACTAGAGTTAGAAGGAGTCGAAGGAAGAGGCAACAATGATTTCTCTTAGAAAAATGAAGAACAATTCAGGAGGCCTTTCCAGAGTGGGTGAGAAGAAGAGAAAAAAACAAATCATTTCTTGAGAAGCTCTGCTGCCCCAGAGGTTTTGGGAGCAGGGCAGGAGTGGGAGGAGAATAGCTCCTGCAATAGCTGTTTGATGGAGAGAGGTGTAGTGGCCTGTGCAGGAAGACCTGTGTTCAAGTACTGCCTCAGATACTTAGTAGTTGTGGGATGCAGGGTACCCCTTGTGTGGCCCCAGGCACTCTGGAAGTCCAGAAGAGGTAGAGAAAGTGCTGATCTGTGTTTGGAAAGGGCTCCCTCTCCCAGAGCAGCCCCAGGGCTGGCCAGAAGAGTCCAGCGGCACTCCGGCTTATCCTGAAGTGCCTGCCTTGCTCTTCTCCCTCCCAAGCCCTGAAGCCCCATAGATGTGTGCCAGTTGTTCAGTTAGAAATCTGGGTGGTCCTGCGTTCAGGTGCTCCTCATGCCTGCAAGGCCCTTTGGCAGGAATGGCATTCAGGGGATTCACATTCAGGCAACAGTTTAGCCCAGATGGTGTCTGAGGTCTTTTTGCATTCTGACTCTCCTTCCCTCAGCTTAAACAGGGAGTGGGGAAAGAAACCAACCCATGAATCATGGATGCATAGATCTGTAAAGTGCTTAGAAATCCTTAAATTGCCATCTGAACGTTTGTTGTTATTGTTGGGGTTTTGTGACAAGTTGGCAGAGACTTTGAACCTCGGGCCAGGCTAGTTCAGCCATATTCTGCCCTGGACTGAGCACTGTTGGAGGACAGTATCCAGTTCTGACCCTAAGCCAAGTTCTAACTTAATCTCTTTGACTCTTTTTCCCCATCTGCAAAGTAGAGGTAGCAATCATACTTCTGAGATCCATTCCAGCTGGGGGATTCCAGGATCCTCTGGACCTTCTACCTGTATCACAAGAACCCTGATGGTCTGAGGTCACCTTCTGCCCCAGCCTTGCTGAGATCACATGAATGATGGAAAGGGAGAGAACAGACACTTTATTTTTCTCTTCAGCCAGATTTTATCAAATAATGGAATCCTTGTCATTCTTGTAATAGACCTTGGCCCTTCTGAGAGAGAGTGAGGAATTACTGCTCTGCCCAGGAGGCGAAATTGCCAGAGTTTCAATGACATTTCTTCACACTGGAGTCTGGCTCTCATCCTGGTCAAATGGTGGTTCTGCTTGAGCCTTTACTTCAAGATGGTTGGGTCTCCTACCCACTCCTGTTATCCAGATTTGAATGGGCCCTCACCTCGGAAGGGTTGCCTTTCATTCTGTCCCGATTTACTGTCCATTACCCAGTTTTTGGCAGCAGTGCCAAATCTCTGCCAGCCTCCAAAAGCATCCCCAGCCAGCCCCCTCAGCACTCTCAGAATCACAGAATTCAAGAGGTAGAGGCTAGCAGCCATCTAGCCCAAACCAAAGCAGAGCCACTATAAAATACAAAGAGGATCCCTCCACCCCCAGAAAGAGTTGTCTCTTCTGCTTGGAGATCTCGAGTGAGAGGGAGTCCACCACCTCTTGGGACAGCTCCTTCTTTGGGATGCCTTGGATTTATGGGAAAGATTTTTCTGGTTATCAGCCTAAATTGTGATCTTTGCAACTTGTACCCGTTCTCCTAGTTTTGTCTGCCTAGCAGAAGAAGAAATTGAACCCATGTGACAACCCTTAAAATAATTGAAGATTGCTAACATATCACCCTGCATTTCTATAGGCCTACAAGCCCTCCCCCCCCCCCCCTTACTTCAAAAGTCTCCTCACAGAGGCCTGTGTCTCCAGTGCTACTGAGGAAATCAAGGCCTTGAGCTCAGCCCTCTTCCCTGCTCTGCTCTCCCTCACAGCCCCTTCCAGCTGGCCCCTGCCTTCCTCTTCTGCTTCAGCTGCTAAGGAAGGAGGTGTGCCTTCTCGCTATCTGCCTCCTTATGTGTTATTTCATAGCTGCCCCCGACCTGAACCAACCTTCACAGTCTGGCCTTTTCTTCTGCAGTCAGCACTCTTGGCCTCTCCCTTGTCGTGTCTTCTCCTTCCTTGGCTTTGGTGACAAAACCCTCTCCCAGTTACATTACTGACTGTGTCTTTCCATTGCATTACTCACCTCCCATGCCTTGCCTTTATGGGTGTTGCCCAAGGATTTTGCTTACGGTATGTTCTCCAGAACTGGCAAGCCATCCCAGAAGAATGCAAGGTCCTTGAAGGCAAGGCTTGTCTTGGTTTCCTTGTCCCCTCAGTGCTGAGAACAGAGCTTGGCAGCTAATAACTGACTGATAAAAGCTGGTTCATTCAATCTGTCATTCATTCCCTGCTGGACTCAGTTCTGTTACTGCTACCTATGGGACAGGAGCCCACCCTGGTCCTCGGTTTCCGTAGCTGCCAAGTGAGGGCAGTTGGGGCTCCACAGCCTCTGAGGTCCCTATAAATCTGTGTTCCTCTAAAGATCTCATAGCACTTTTAATCTAATACAATCCTAGGTGTAAAGCTATAAAGGAGCCATCTGTCCAGCCTTCTCATTTTATATACAAGGCATTTGAGGCCCAGAGAGGAGATCTGATTTTTCCGAGGTCACACAGGTATAGTCATCAAGGTTTGAACCCAGTTCCCCTGCCTACCAGTTCTAAAATCCTGCCAGATTATTTTCTTGAGAGGTAAATATTTTAGGATTATCATGCCCATTTTATAGATGGTAAAACTGAGGCCTGGGGAAAGGCAGTGATTTGCCCAGGACTATAGGAAGCCAGGAGAAAAAAGAATCTGGGTCTCCTGCCCCCTGCATCCTGAGCTCTTTCCCCCACATGTCAGCAGTTCTCAGATCTGGGGACTCACCCACTCTGGTTTCTTCAGGGCAAAGGAAGCCTGTGGGGCTTTGGCTAATTTTGAATGAAATTATGAATCACCTGTACTGCTTCTCCCGGAAAAGAGCTATTTTCAGTTACAGGATCCAGTGAAGGGAGGGAGGGAAGGATTAACCAATCCTTTACACCTTCTGGGTTTTAATGATTTATGGAAAAGTGACATGCGCTGCAGCATGTTAGCAGTGTTGGTGGCAGGGTGTAATTTCATTTGTGAAAGGCTTCTGTAATCACAATTAAAGAGGGAAAATCTTATTCCAGGCTCTGTCTTGTAGAGTGTTGTAAACAATCCGGAGAGCACAGGCTGGCGGGGGAGGCAGAGACGGAAGCCCAGAGAGGGAAAGCGACTTTCCCAAGGACACACAGCTAGTCTTTGGTAGACCTTGACTGGAAACCATTCACTCATTTGGCAGGCATTTATTAAATACCTACTGTGTGCCAGGCATGAGGATTACTATTTCTTGGACTGGACCTGAGATTTAATTGATAACTCTCTTCCAATGAGGAAATTCCCTCAACCAGTGCAGAGTGGCACCTCCCCTACACCTGATGGGAGGTGGTATTGGTCATTGTAAAACCCTTAGCACATAGTGGGTGTTATGTAAATGCATGCTCCCTTCCCTTTTTCCTCGAATAGGCTTAGAGATTTGACTGGGACAGTGGGAAGTTCCAAAGAGCAGATTTAGAGGTCAGAGGGCTCTTCGGGGGCTATCTTTTCCAAAGTCTTCATTTTACAGATGAGGATATGGAGGACATGCCCAAAGTCACATAGGGAGTAAGTGACAAAGGTGGAATTTGAACCTGTGACTGCTACCTGTCTGGGCCAAGCTATCATTAGAGAGACAAAAAAAGAAACAGCCACTGCTCTTGTGGACCTTCCATTCTCCTGGGACAGGGCTGGCAATATCCACAGCAAAGTGAATGTAAAATAAGTCCAAAGATGAGCCTGGGTTCCAGCTCACCTCTGAGCTGTGTTTGCTCTGTGACCCTGGGAATGTCACAGAACCTCTTGGGGTCCCTGACAACTTTCTCTCTGTCGGTGAAATCACAGATCTGGGTAAAAATTCCCCAAATGCCAAGTGATTTGGGGCAGGTGCTTCTGATCTTCTGACCAACCTGCACTCGTCATCTTGCTTCTTGAGTCTTTCATGCTGAAATAAATGACCTCTGCAGTACTGGAGTTTTCCAACAGGCGCCTCCCTCCACTGGCCTATTGCATGGCTAGGCCAGTGAAATGGGAAAGGGCAGTGGGTTTGGAGCCAATAGGCATTGGGTGATAATTCTGATGTTGTCATTTCATAACTGCCGTGAGCCTGGCTGCTTCATGCCCCAGTTTTCACATCTGTGAAATGGGAGTAGTAGAAAACATTTGCCTTTCCTCCCTCTTGTGAAGGGAGTGCTTTGAAAGATGGGAAGGACTGAGTACATGTGTTGCCCTCTTCAGTCCTCCTGGCCTGTGTCCTGCAAAGAAGGAGCAGTGATTTGGTGACCTGGGGTCTTGTAGGCCCTGACCCTAAGGGGTCCTAACTCCTCTAAAACTACTCCCCAGAAAATCTGCTCCCGTCCCTAGTCCACTACGCGTTGTGCGACAGGTACTTTGTGTCTCCATACGTAACACAGAATGAGCCAAGCTCTGCCCAGATGTATTGGGCATGGGCATCGGGCCCCTTGAGGAGAGATCTGGGAGGAACCATTGGAAGTCTCAGCCACCCCAACGTAGAGACTCATGAGATCGCACGGCCCCGAGGGGCAGCGTTTGTTGTGTAGGCAATGGTGGTTCTCTGCAGTGAGCCTGGGGCTGCATCACACACGAGATGGTCCATGGAAGGTGCTTTGTGAATCTTAAAGCTCTCTGTCTGTCTGTATTATAGTACACATATATGTACGTGTATGCACACACACACACACACACACACACACACACACACACACACTTAGAGTCTCCGTATGTGATGCACATGCATTGGTGTCAGCCGACAGGCATTCCTTAAGCTCTTTTCCTGTGCTTGCTGGTCAGGCAGTTTGCGAAACAAGGAGGACCCAGAGAAAAGCAGAATCAGCCCCTGCCCACAGGAAGCTTCCGTGTCGATAATTATTGCCCTGTTGCTGCTGTCCGGGCCTAGGATGTCTGTTGATGAATGAATTCTCCACGCTCCGTGCTTTTGCTCGTGCTGTGCCCCCTGACACTCCCCATACCTTCAGAGTGCCGTCCTTGCTTCCTTCACTCGTCACTGTCCTTCACGGCCCAGCCTCGTCCTGTCTCCTCCAGAATGATTCTCTGCCTGTTTGGACCCACACTGATACCTTGGGGGTAGAAATCCTGATAAAACCTTAAGCTTGCATAGTGCTCAGTATTGGGAGAACACGTTCTAGACTAAACACTGGCTTATTGGAGCTTCCCATGAACCCTTTGAACTGAGTGCTTTAGGGGAACAGGTGAAGACACTGAGCTAGGTGTCACAGGTGGGATTTGAACCCAGATCTGCAAACTCCAAGGCCAGCCCTCTGTTGGGAAGATGCTTTCCTGCATATGTGGCATGAGATGTGGCCAGTGAGGGAATTTCTTTTGATTGCTTACATTTAGTTAGTTTGGAAAGAAGGAAGGAAGGAAGGAAGGAAGGAAGGAAGGAAGGGAGGGAGGGAGGGAGGAAGGAAGGAAGGAGGGAAGGAAGAAAGGAGGGAAGGAAGAAAGGGAGGGAGGGAGGGAGGAAGGGAGGAAGGAGGGAGGGAGGAAAGGAAGGAAGGAAGGGAGAAAAGGAGAGCATTTGGCTTTACATCCCAGCTGTGCTGTTAATAATAACTATGTGCTGTTGATAATATGTCTTTGTAACCTTGATCAATCCTCATAACCCAGTTTCTCCTCTGTTAAGGAATAAGGTTGAATTTCAGAACTTCTAAGGCCCCTTCCTGATCCAAAGAAGAAACCTTAGCCTGCCAGACCTGATCAGAACCTGAGGACATTGAGAAGAGAATGTCAGGAATGCCAGAAGAGCCCTGAGGATGTCAGGCCTAGGAAGGCAGGGCCTGCAGGGATCTCTGAGACCAGAATGCCAGGGCTGCCCTGGGGCTCTGCCCCTACTCCCTCCCTCAGCATCTCTTGGACCTTCTGAGCCCCCTACCCCCACAGCCACTTGGGTGTCAGGCAGGAAGGAGGGGCCTGTGAAGAAGTCCTGGGCTTTTGGGGTCCCTGTGAGGTCCCAGTTCAGCCTGGATGCTCTGCATCAGTGAATGGCATATCGATAAGCCTCAGAGTGGCTTTGTTTTTCCTGGGTTTCCCTGTCTGTTTCCATGGAGACGGCCACACATTTCCATCAGGGCCTCCACCACCCTCTGCCTGAACCTCTGTGGTTCCATTCACCAGCCATGAGAAAGACATTCACTGGCAGAAACCAAGCCCCCTCCTCCCCCTTCCAGAGCTATGAGTCAGGGGTGAGGGGTGGTGCATGTGTGTGCTGTGTGTGATGTATGTGTGTGGTGTGCAGGAACGAGTAGGGGGTGTGTGAGAGTATGTGGTGTCTGATGTGAGTGTGTATATGGTATCTGAGTGATGTGTATGAGTATGCAGCTGTGAGAGTGTGCGTGAGTGTGAATGTGAGTGTGTGTGTGTCTCCTTCCACACATTAGAAAAAAGGAAGCTTTTTTTTTTATCAATGACCAGACAAATAGATTTTCTCCCATGGCCTCCTCCTCATTACCATGTTGTAACTTGAAAGAGGGGCCAGGGGCCTGGTACTAAGCCGGGAAGAGGGGTCCTGTGGCATCATAAGCTCACAGGGCCAGTCCCATCCCAAGGGAGGCTGGGGGTTGTGGGTGGGATTGTCTTTGACTTGGGGAGTGAGGGCACAATGTTTCTGGCTGCTCACCAGATTCAGAACTTGCATGATCCTGTAATGTCGGGAGTTGGACAGGCTGGCAATGGGCAGAATCTTACATGGGTGAGTCAGCTTGAAGGGAACCCTGGAGCACAGCATGTTACCTCTACGTCAGAGGCACTTTAGAACACAGAATGGAAAACCTGACCAGGTAGCAGAGAACATTGCCAGGAAGTAACCCTCAGAACACAGACCCTTCAAAGGGAACATAAAACATCAGATCTGAGGAGGCTCAGAACATAGACAGTCCAGCTGGTAAGACCTTAGAAGACAAAATCATAGCATATAGAAAATAAAATGTTAGAGCTGAGAGGGAGCTTAGGACCATAGAACCTTAGGAGCTAGAGTGTGAAACAGCAGAGCTAGATGGACCATAGAACCTAGAACGTAGAACATCAGAGCAGGAAGGGGCCTTGGGACATGGACCATCAGAGCTGGGGGTGTTCAGCCCAGTGGCCCTCCCTCTTCTCTTCCTCCAGCCTGCACATGAGGCGTCGAGGCCCCCAGAGGGCAGAGGCCTGGCCCAGCTTACATGGCCAGTCAGGCCTCCCACCTGGATCTCTCACTGCCCAGGGCCAAGGCCCAAGGTGTAGGCCTTTCTTCTACAGGGTTGAACTTTCTCCTTGGTGCTGTTCCTAACGGATTGATTTAAACAAGAACAGGATGTTTGCTAAGCAGAGGAGGGGCAGAATCAGTGACCTCTGAGTGTGAGAAGCAGGCCCTTCCCCCTCCTCCCTCCCCTCATCTTGAGCAACAGCAGATCCAAGAGAGGAGATGGGCTTCCTGCCCTGCAGTGACTGCCAGGCCCCTGGATCCCAGCCGTGGCGGCATGGCCGTCCGGATGCCCCAGGACCCCTTTGCTCCTCTGTCTGAGGCTTAAAGGAGGCGTTGGGAGAGGAACAGTAAGTGCCCAGGGAGGGTTTAGAAGGAGGCAAACAGGGGAGGGAGTGACCAATTTCAGGGAGTGTGTCCAATATCACAAGCTGGCTATTTCCATGTATTAAAAGCACAAGGTTCAGGGTTATCCATTTGGAGCTGGGGGTGGTAGGGCTTAGATCATCCAGACACAGATGGGCAGAATCTCCCCAGTAACTCCTTCCAGCCCTGCCTAGGATTCTCTAGGGAGCCCAGCTTCTGTCAGAGACCCCCCAGAGCAGGACAGCTGGGCCCTCCAGGGTGGCCCCTTCAGGTTGGGACCTCTCACCTTCCTCCCAAGTTTCTCCTGACAAACCGGGTTCTTGGCATTCTCTTCCCCTTGCCCTGGGTTCTGTCTTCTGTGTCCAAGCACCACGGCCAATCTCTCCTCCACACGGCCTCACGTGGAAGCCATGAGGTCAGTGACCACCTCGTCCTTCGTTCTTCAGAGGGTGAAATAACCCCTGGCCCTTCCGAGACTCTGCCCTGACACGGCCCCCAGGCTGTTCATCAGCTTGCTTGTCCTCAGTCAATTAATCAAGCAGCCAGCATTTATTAAGCTAATGACATTGGAATGCAGCCTTTCTTTCTTGGTCTATGTGCTTTCTCATTTCTCCTCACAACTGCTCGGTGACATCAGTAATAAAATACTGTCCCCATTTACTAAGGAGACTCAGACATGCTTGCTTCTCCACTGTGTCTGACCCAGATAGTATGGAGTGGTGGAAAGCGGAGAGTCAGAGGACCAGGATTCAGATCCTGGCTTGCCCTTTGGCACTTGTGTGACCTTATGGAGGTCACTTCCCCTTATCAGGCCTCACCTTCCTCATCTCTAAAAAGAAGAAATTTGACTAGTTGACTTCGGAAAACTGTTCCTGCCCCAAATCTAGGGTCCTAGAAAGCTTCTGAGGCAGAATGCTAACACATTTTTTTCTGACCACAAATCCTGCACCCTCAGGTGCTCTGCCACCCGTGTGACCCTGAGAAAGTTACTGTCCCTCCTCCCTGGGCCACAATTTCTTCATCTAAAAAAATGGAGACAGTAAGTGACACAAAGCCTAGGATCAGGAAACCCTGAGTTCAAATTCGGCTTCAGACACATACTAGCTGTGTGACCCTGGCACATCTTGTAACCTGTTTGCCTCAGTTTCTGTGTCTGCAGAATGGGGATTATAATATCTCCTACTTCCCAGGCTTGTGGTGAGGAGCAAATGAGATGACAAGTGTATGGCTTTTTACACAGCACTGGGCATGTGGAAAGTGTTGCGGGAATGTTAGCTGCGATGACTAGTATTATTTCTCCATTCCACGGCGGTTGGCTTGAGAGTGAGGAATGCCTTCTGCCCTGGAAAGCAGAGCAGCCACTGACAGACTGGAAGGGTCTGGACTCCATCCATGGGATTCCAACTTAGCACATCCAGCTCAGCCCTAATTTTATGGCGTATTTAGCCTGGGGGTGGGATGGGACATGGTTATTTGGAGTAGTCTACACCTTCTCTGTACAGGTAGGTAGACTGATAGACTGAAAGACAGATATTGGAGAATGTTATTTTATGTTATACACACACACATAACATGTGCAGGCACACACATGCGTATATATGTGTGTATATGTACGTAGTAAATCTTACAAGAGCCTACACTATCATCAAGTCGAGTTCTTTCTTTTTCAGGGGAGAAGACTGAGAACTCAGTACTGAGCTACTTCTCCCCAGGCCTGGACACTAGTGGCTTTCGAGGCAGAGCTGAGAGCCAGAACTCCTTCCACCAGTGCCAACAGCAAGGGGTGGGGGTGTGGGGGGGGGTGGACAGGGGGTGTGTGTGGTCATTTTATGTTTAAATGAAATCTTAAGATCCATCCATTAACACGCATGTATTAAGTCCTAGCTGTAACTAAGACACTGTGCTGGCTGCTAGGGACACAAAGGGAAAAAAAAAATTTAGTCCTGGCTTTCAACTCGTTTACTTTCAATTAGGAGGGTGATATGTGTGTGTGTGTGCGTGCGCGTGTGTGCGTGTGTGTTCGCGTATCCTTTCTGATCATCTCTCCTAGGTTTTACGGTTCCCTAGCTCCACCCTTCTCTGTTCTCCTCTGTGCTATGACATTCCCTGCCCTCAGGTCCACCCATACTCTAATGTTCTAGAATGCTTGTACTGTTTGTCCAGAACTTCTCTATGTATTAAGGAAGAGGTCACATTTGGAATATATTCATTCTAGTCCCTCAGTTATGGGTTCACTGGGGATGGCGTGTTTCATGCTGTAGCCCAGGCTTGTGATTTCTTTCTTTTTCTTTTTTTTCTGTCCTCTTCATCCAGTTTCTCTTTTCAAGAGGCTGATGCTCACATCTCTGCCTCTTTTCTTTCCCTTCTCTCTGTAGGACCAGAGTGAAGCTTGAGAGCCTGGAAGACGCATATATTTTGCGTGGCGGTGATGATTCCTTGTCCGACAAGCATGGCTGCCCAGCCTACGTGAGCCCGGAGATCCTGAACACGAACGGCAGCTACTCGGGCAAAGCCGCGGACGTTTGGAGCCTGGGCGTCATGCTCTACACCATGCTGGTGGGACGCTACCCTTTTCATGACATTGAACCCAGTTCTCTCTTCAGCAAGATCCGGCGTGGCCAGTTCAACATTCCGGAGACTCTGTCCCCCAAGGCTAAATGCCTTATCCGTAGCATCCTGAGGCGGGAGCCTTCTGAGCGGCTGACCTCACAGGAAATTCTGGACCATCCTTGGTTTTCAACAGATTTTAACGTCTCAAATTCGGGATATGGTGCTAAGGAAGTATCTGACCAGTTGGTGCCGGATGTGAACATGGAGGAAGATTTGGACCCTTTTTTTAATTGAGCACACTTACAGACTCAGTGTTTAGAAGGTGCGCGAGTCACATGAAGGATCCCTTCTTGACTGAGTTCTACCACCCCCACCTTGGCCTGGCTTGGTAGCAAAAGAGGGACACACTCACAAGCTGCTGGGTGCAAGGAAGGAAGATCTGCCCTGTAAGAGCTGCCCTACCCCAGCACATGTAGCATGGGGGGACAACTGAGCCTGGGCTGGGGTGGGCCAGGGCAGAACTCTGCTATAGGAGCAAAGGCAGTAGGGAGAGAGCGTGACTCCCCTCAACGTACCTTGGCTCCAAGGAGAAGGCACATGTCAACTCTCAATTCCAGGGGCAGCTCTTGACCACTCCGGTTTCTGTTTTGATTTGCAGATATCAGTGGGATAGAAACTTTCTTTTTTCCTTTTTTGCCTCAGACACATCTTGGCATCGCACTGTTAGTATTTAATTCCTTGTCATTTATTCAGGGAAGGGACGATTGGCTGACAATTTTTACTTTTCAAGAACACAAACTAACCTGTCTGATAACTACACAGGACTCACTCGAACACAAAACAAAAGCCGGCACAAAATGGTCTGGCGTGTGAAAAGGGGGTGCTACACTCGAACCCCGCAAGAGTTCAGTTCACATTCGATCTGTTTCTTCTGAGTAGCTTGTTAATATTCTTGTCGGGAGTTGACATAAAAGTGCTTCATGCCCCTCCCGGGGAAGGGTCTCTCCTTTGGCAAACCCTTCTGTTTTGTGTTGAATGGGTTGTCACAGGAAGATATTAGGACTCTGAAATTCCAACAGCATTACTGCTACAAGAGCTAATTATTGGTTTTTAATAGAAAAAGAGAGGGACATTGGGAAATAAGGCTAGAGAAATGCAATGCTATCTTGCTATAGATGGAATAGGTTGGGAACACTGGCTTCACTGTTTGCCATGCTTGTTACTAGCAAATAGGCTCGAGAGAACAGGACACTGTTAAGTCACTGTGTGACTTTGATCTGGTCCTGTCTCTTCTCTCGGTTTCAGTTTCTTCCTCTGTAAAACAAGAGGGTGATTGCTCAAGTCCCTTCCAACTCTGCCATCCTAGGTTCCAGGTTCCCTTCTGGCTCTCACTTTGGACTCTTCTGTGATTCCCAGTGTTGGGTTTTGACACAACAACATCACAACTGGTTGGCCCCAGGGTAAAATCCAGGATCAGTTCAGAGAGGATCCCAGCCCTGGCTGAGCTGATCTGCTGCCCCACTGGAATGGGGGGTGTTAATTAGCTTGCGGCTTCTGATTTAGAACAGCAGCCTGCCATCTTCACCCTCAACAGAGAGGAAAGATGCACCTTTGTTTTGTATTGTATGGTCCGGAATCTCTATTTATTAAGGAAAATGTCACAGTTGTGATAGATGAATGCCAGTATGTCAGTGACGGGTTCACCGGGATGACAAGTTCCATGCTGTAGCTGACAATGATCCTATTTTATTTGTCTCTTCCTCCGTTTGGGTATTTGTCCCTGAAATGACTGTTTCTTTGGCTTTCCTAGGTAGCTAGCTTTCTTTGATTTCGCCTGGCATATCCCCGCTTTCTCTTGCTGTATGATAAGGAACTCCCTTGGCCTCTGTCTTTGTGTTTCCAGTACGTACCTCTTTGTTGGGACTCGATTGCTTGTGTGTGTGTGTGTGTGTGTGTGTGTGTGTGTGTGTGTGTGTGTGTGCTTTGTGAAATGGTCACATTTTCTCGGTAGGTAACACGTGGACTCTCTAGGTTGTAAATGTTCCTTGAATTTGTGTTTTGTTAGAGTATGTGGCATGTACATGCAGATGCTTGGATGCTCCCAACCTGCCTGGCAGGATATAACACGGTCACACTCACAAGACAACTGTTCCCAGGAGACAGAGCTGCCGCCAACCTGCCCTCGGTTTCATTTTGGTCACTGAAACGCTCTAAAGGACGATTGTTTATTTTATTTTATTTTATTTTTTACACTCTGAAGATGGTGCTGTGTGAAGAAGGACCTTTATTTCCCCTCGTTTGTTTGTCTGTCTGGTTTATTCCTTCCCCTCCCCTTCCCTTGCCTCATTTTTTTTTTTTTTTAAGTCCCATGTAGGAAGAAAGATCGGTGATGTGCATGGCGGGGCTCTTCACCCTCTGGTGCTTTGTCACGGATTTCGATTTCATGTTTTTGTCCTAATCTCTTCAATAAATAAAATTGTGCATATTTAACTAAAAAGCCATGGACTCGGCTGAATGGCTCCATTCTCTTTCTGCCATTCTCACAGGCTCACATCCCCGCTCAGGTATGTTATGGTTTCAGCACCTCTCAGAGGTTTGTTCCCATATCCCCAATGCCTCCTAACACAGTGTCCTGGCAGGCTTTTGAAAATGATGGGTTCATAGGAGTCCAGAGCTAGAGAGAAGCTCAGAAGCTGTTCACTTGTTGAAAATGATGGGTTCATAGGAGTCCAGAGCTAGAGAGAAGCTCAGAAGCTGATTTGGACAAGCAAAGCCCCTCTCTCTCCCTCAACAAATGATCATCCAGTCTTGACTTGGAGGTGTCCAGTGAAAGGCATCTCCCTGCTTCCTGAAGCAGCCTTGCTGCTTCGGGGTCTGACATCAAGCCTACATCTACCCCTTGGCAGCTTCTGTTCATTCCACCAAATTATGCCCTCCAAGGTCGAACAAAACGAATTAGCTTGGTCTGGTGGAAATACCAGAAGATGACTGTCTTCTTCCCCCCACCCTTTTCTTCTCTTGGTGGAACATCTCCAGTTCCTTTAATGTGGTGTTGAGAGAAATCAGATCATTCTGGTGTCTATGGAGGAACATGACGAGTCAGTCATGAACAGTCCATATCATGCCAGTTTTGGACAGTTGGCACAGTAGTTTCCTCACTGTAGGCCTTTGAGGTAAAGGTCCAGGTATTATCCCCCATCATAAAAGTGAGGAGGCTAAGGTTCACAGAGGTGATGGGATATGCCTGAAATGTCACACCTAAGAACATCCAATCACACCTCATGTTTTACAAAGGGGGAGCCTAGGACCTCAAGTAGCCAAGCGCCTTACCCAGTGAGTGATGAGCAGAATGAGGACACACCTCTTCTAACTTCCGATGCCCTACGTTAAACTGGGTCTTTTCTCAAGCTAAAATTGTTCTTCCACCAAATTCTTAGAGTTGGCACTAGCACCAGTCAACCTGCTCAGAAAGTCTTCCAATAGAAGTACTATTTCTAATAGTTGCTATTGATACTGAAATGGACCCTTGGAATCATTACTAGAAAACGTATGTATTCATTTCATGGGCACGAATCACCATCTAAGCCAACTTGCACATCTTTGCTGATTTCTGTCCATTTTTTTTCCATTAATTTTTCACTGAAGATCTACCCAGTGCCTTCTACCATCCTCTCAATCTTTCTAAGATCCATAGCTGTAAGGGCAGGGGTGCCCATCTAAACCTTGGTCTGACTACATGATGGACCACTTCTTTCTCTCATGATTAATTTCTTGAATGAGATCACCAGTTACATTCCGTGGTAGATGTCATATTTGATCAAAACACAGTTAATAGAATGATGTAGAAGATGCAAACTCCACTGTGCTTGTTTGTTAATTTAAAAAAAAAAAGAATGTAAGTATCTGATTCCATAGAACAAAATGCCAGTATAATGATTCTTGTGACAAGATGGTTCCCGTTTATGTATCACAAAAGTTCATGGTTTCCTTGATGTATCAACTGTGAGAACCCAGTTCACCATCTCTCTAACCATTAACCTAAGGCTAGGCTTTAAATAAGGGAGATAGGGCTAACCAGTGGTATTCACCAGCACTATGCAAGAGATCTAGAAGAATTCAAGCCATAAATGGATCTACCAATGGTAAAGCCATATTCAAAGCTCCAGATGTGGCTCTCATCATACTGGTTGCATCAGGCCCTGGAACATTGCAGAACCCCTAGAAAACTGTGACCCACTCTATAACAGTTTGACCTGACCACTCACAGGGAGAAAATCTAGGTAGATTGGAAATATATGTTTTCCAGGTTGCAGCATAAGTTAGATGGACCAAACTACAGTGCCCCTTCATTAATATATGTACATTTACATGTGTGTCTGTGCATCTCTGTATGTGTGTAATTAGAGAGAAAAATGTCCAGAGTGCTATGAGAAATTGTGAAGCTGATGCTCCTTTTATGAATCCACATTTCTATCTAATCTAGGACACATTTTTAATACTGATATTCTTCCAGAATTTTAGTATGGCTATAAGTCACAGAAGATAGTAGTCTCCAAAGAATTTAAATTGAGTATCTCTTACAGGTCCATCTCAAAGCAACTGGTGAAGTGATCCAGTTGCAACATGGAAATTAGGAACAACTTGAGAGAACAGAACGGGGAAATCTGATAAATGTGGAATTCAGGCTGGTCTTGCCTGGTAAGGGTGAGAATCAGTGGGCAGGCAAGAAGCCTGAGTGCTGGAGTAGCATTCTCAATGTTAGGAGAAATTGAGGCAGGAGGCATGGAGAGCACATTGGGTGAGCCCATGTAGCAATCTGAGGGCAGGATAGAAGTTTTAGAAGATGGGAGGGCATGGAGGAGTTGCTATCTACATTATCGAAGGAAACTCCCACAGTGACATCACAGGTCCATTGGAATACCCATCTACCCTTTCTGCACAAAGTCATCAAACCTACCTAATTAAGTCCACCATAGAGTTACCCAGAATTTTGAACTTTATGAGATGGTGATGTTGTAAGATTCACAGTCATACATACTTAGCCTCAGAACGTTTCTGATAAAAAGACAGGATTGTTATGTCAGGCAACAGCATGCCGTCCTTGAAAAGACTACACAATTGCCTAAGTACAATCCAGCTTACAGTCTTCCTATTGAATCCTAGACCTGACTGTTGTCATTTTGCCAGGCTGTCATTTATATAGAAAGGCAGAGTGGAAAGACTACTGAATTTAAGGACGGAGGACTTGTTTCTAACCTCCACTCTGCCACCTACTGCCACTAATGCTGGAGCAATTCCAGGACTCGACTTCTTCCTTTCTAAAATTAAGAAGCTTGAACTATATAATCCCTAAGATTATGTTCAGTACTAAATCTATGATACAGAGAATGCCTTTGATTTTCACAGTAACCAAATGAGATGGTGAAAATAAGACTGTAATTCCCATTTTTATAGGGCAACACTGAGGTTCAGAAAGAACTGACCAGATGGAGATGACAAAGGGATAGCAACCCTTGGAACTTGGCAAATAAGTGTTTATAGTACATTATTTGTAGTATTGCCTCTTGCATCTCCTTGGATTTATCACTCTCTTATCCTGTGAGGAGGAAAGCCTCCTGCCCATAATCTCATTAGCTACTGGGACATTTCACACTTGAACTCTCTCCCCTCCCCCACTATTATGTGTCTATGGAGTAAATCCATTGATTCTCCCAGAATTTGTTTCCTTACATAATCATTGCAGTTTGTACTTAGGGGTTTTACCTAAAAGGAATTTGGGGTCTTGCCAGAAACCTAGACACAGACAAGGAGAGGGATTTTTTTTCATTGTATTCAAGGAAGTCATGGGCTTTGCCAGAGTCAATGCCTTTCACACTTTCCATGAGGCTGTCAACACACACACTGATGGAGCATCAACTGCAGGGGTGGTGGAGGAGAGAGAGATTCTCTACCTTCTGGATTCATGTCCTAGCTTCTCTCTGCCTCTGTTTTTGTCTCTCTCTGTCTCTCTTTGTCTCTCTCTGTCTCTCTCTGTCTGTCTCTGTCTCTCTCTGTCTGTCTCTGTCTCTATCTCTCTCTGTCTGTCTCTGTCTCTCTCTGTCTGTCTCTGTCTCTCTCTCTTTCTCTCTGTCTCTCTGTCTGTCTGTCTCTGTCTCTCTCTCTCTCATTAACTTGTGGACTTGCCAAGTAATTACACTTATTTGAGGCTTGGTTTCTCCTTCTGCAAATCAGGGACACTTACTTGCACTGCCTACTTTTGAGGAAAGGTGTTTTGCAAGCCTTAAAGGAGGAGCTTTATGCTCAGCTGTGCATAGGCACTGTGGACAATGTCATGCAATTCACTTTAACCTTTAAGTGCCTGGTTTGTTTGGAGTACTAGACAGCTGGGAAAAGCCAAGGTCTACACCATGAGCTCAGTCTAATTGGGGGAGGAGGCTCATGCTAGGCTCATCTTCCACTTCATGTGTTACGGAGGTGCCAGCGGAGAGCTCAGGGAGTTCAGAGTGGGACAACCATTAGGATCTGGAGGAATCAAGGGAGGCTGCTTGGCAGAGGTGACATTTGGGAGGAGCTTTAAAGGATGGGGAGGAATTCAGCTGATTAAGGGGGAGTACCTGAATGCAGGTGCAGAGAAAAAAAAGTCAAGGAGCCCAGAAATGGAGGATGCATTCAGCAGATGAAGAGGAAGCCAGGAAAAAGCCCATGCGGCTGGGCTATGGGGCTCACTGGGATGGTTCTCCTTGTGACAGGGACAGTGGGACAAGTCTCACTGTGAGAGGTGTGTGTGTGTGAGTCTGCATGTGAGTGTGCATGAGTGTGCATGTTTGTGTGTGCATGTGTGTGCATGTGTGTATGTGTGTGTGAGTTGGCATGTGAGTGTGCATGCATGAGTGTGTGTGTGTGTGTGTGTGTGTGTGTGTGTGTGCGTGTTTTTCTTCCCCGACAGAAACCTCAGTTTGGCCTCTTTGCACTTTCCCTGTGCCATACTATATCTGCTTCTACCTTCTGGAGCCAAACAGAACAGGTCCAGTCCCTCCAGTGGCAGCCTTGAGTCACCTCCCATAGACCCCTAGAGTCTCGTCAGTCTGTCACTCTATCTATGAGCATTTATTAAGTGCTCACTGTATGCCTGGTCCTTTGCTAACTGCCAGAGATACAAAGGAAGGGGAAAAATAGCCTTTGCCTTCAAGAGCTCCCGTTCTAAAAAGAGGGGTGGGGTGGGGCAGGGGCCCTAGGAGTTGCATGCCAAGGGGGTGGCTGGTCACTTCAGAGGAGGAGGCATCTGCACTCTCCTGGCAATCCTCAGACCTTGTGAATCAGAACTTTCATCATCCTGCTTGCCCACCTCCAGACATCCTTCAGCTCACCAATGCCCACCTGGACCAGGGATTCCAGAAAAGAGCACAGCCTTCAGTCAGGGCAGAGTCAAGGGCACTATCACTTTTTTTGTGTGTGATGTCAAGCCTCCCTTATTGCAGCCCAAGGTCTTGTTCCCACCCTTGGCTGATGCCTGATGGTTTATGATCTACATGGGCAGAGATGGAAAGCCTGGTCCTTGCACTGGAGTAATAAAAAGGATAATATGTTTTTTGGCCAGGAAACAGGTGGCATTGGGTGTGAGTTAAAGGGCCATGTTCTGAAGGACTGTGTCATAAATTATTCAAGGCCTTTGTCCTTTGATTAGAAGGGAAACATGGTATGGTGCAAAAGAATGTTGCTATCCTTGTCCAGTCACAGACTGTGGAACGCCTTCCGTGCGATTTTGGCCAAGTCATTCTACCTCTGCTAGGCCAAGAACAATGAGAAGGCTTGGTCTGAGCTGGCTGGCCTCTCAAGCTCCTTCCAGCTCTGTGGGATCTGATGATCCTATAAGCTACAAGGACAGTGGAAGCAGCATGAAGTTGTCAGGTTCAAGGCAGAATTTTCTCCTCCCAGGACTCCACTGTGAGAACCTGAGCTCACGCCTGAGACATGCAGCCAGACTCTCTCCTCCCTGACAGCTCGGGTCACTTTGAGGGGAGTTGTTTCTCCATCCAAATTTCAAACAACCATACTCATTGATGCTACATTACAGGAATAAGTGGGAGGCTGGGTCACCCTGGAGTGCAACAAGAATCCTCTTTCCCTCCTTGTTTTAAGCCCAGATAATTTATGAGGGATGAGGGAAGCAACTGGGGGATGTCTCCTGGCCAGTTTCCCTTCTCTGGCCCCAAACTGCATTTCCTTGGTTTTGGAAAAACCAGCCTAGTGCTGACCATACTTTATACTTTAGGCCTGACCTCAAAGAACAGGTTTCATGTCTCTTTTGGCCCTGGGGATTAATGTAGCCAGATGAGGGTGGATAAGAATTGCCCAGGTTTCAGATTCCCCAGTGAAAGCCTTCTGTAGAGATGTGGGAGGTCCCAGCAGAACTTCTGTTCCCTGTGTGCTGCCTCATGGGAGAACAGGCTGAGTGGAGACAGAAAGCCTGGGATTCAACTCCCATTGGAGACCACTCGGGGCAGGGGCCCAGGAGCACCTTAGCCACCTTTGCCTCCAAAAAAGAAACTTATTAGCTGGCCTGATCTCTTACGATGGGACAGTGCCAGTCCACCACAGCACTATGCTCTAGCTGTTATGGGTCAAAACCCAAAGAGCTCTGTGACCAAGGGTCAGAGGAAAGTCCCTGGATTTCTCTGGGCCACATTGTCCCCATCAGTGAAGGAAGGATGTGGAGCTAAGAAACCCCTAAAAGCCTTTCCAGGTGAGCGATTATTCCTTTTCTCCCTCCTCCTCCTCCCTTCTATCCTTCCTTCTTTCGTATGTCCCTTTCTTCCCTCCTTCCCTCCTTCTTTCCTTCCTCTCTTCCTCCCTCCTTCCTTCCTTGCTTCCTTCCTTCCTTCCTTCCTTCCTTCCTTCCTTCCTTCCTTCCTTCCTTCTTTCCTTTCTTCCTTCCTCAAGTGTTTGTAATATAGCTGCTATATACAGGGCAACATGCTAGGCATTAGGGGTTACAAAGACAATAATGGAGTGACCCCTACTCTCAGGGAGTTTTTATTCTGGGAGGAAGGGATGTGATGACTTGGTCACATGAGTAGAAGATTAAATATAAAAAAATACAAACTAATTTTAAGGGTAGGGAAACTCCAAGTGAAAGGACAGTGGCATGAACTGAGTTTGAAGGAAGTTAGCATTTCCAAGACACAGAGGAGGAAATGCATGCTCAGCACGGGGCTCAGCCTGCGTCTGTGGAGAAGAGCCAGTGGCCATTGGGCTGGATCCCATGTGCTGAAAGGGAGGTGAAGGTTAACAAGCCTTGGGGACTTAAGGACCAAGGGCTGAAGAGTCTGAGTTTTATCCTAGAAGTGACAAGGAGCAACTCAGAAGGTTATATACTCATACGTGTGTGTATCTGTGTGCATGCATGTGTGAATATATGTGTAGACATGTATGTTACTTGAATATATTCAAATATACATGGGGTAAATGTGTACATATGATGCATATTTAAAACATGTTCATATACATATATATGCATGCATGTATGTGCATGTATGTACATATTTTCATGTGTATATGTATATGTAACAGCAAGCACCCTAGCATGCCTAGGGCGGCTACTAGCACAGGTTCTTAGATCTGCTTTTCTAAAGGAAAGCAACTCAAAATGGGTTAATGGTTTCACTTTAATCATTCAAACATATATCATTTACCTAGTTCAGG
>CM053585.1:8104873-8135451 GCA_028646515.1 Pseudochirops corinnae | reverse complement strand
GTGTGTGTGTGTGTGTGTGTGTGATCACATTTAGGTCTTGTGAGAGCCCTCTGGTAGAGTCACCACTGAGCACATGTGATAACGGGCTCAGAACAGCTAAGTGATGCTCTGAGAGGAATCAGAAGCCTCTGTAACTCCAGAGACCACAGAGAGAAGCTCCTGATGGTCACTGGGGCCCAGAGAATGTCTTCCATGATGACCTGGGTGGGAGCAATGGGAAGACTTGAGATTTCACTGGTCTGGGGGGATTCCCAGTATGGAAACTCTTTTCACAGGTGTATATTGGCCTCTTTTTGAGACTTTGAGATTTTGGAGAGTTTTCTAGGGGCAAGGAGAAGGTCAGTGCCTTGCCCCGTCATGCAGCTCTTTGTATGAACTTAGAGCCTCCAGACTCCAAGACCGTCTCAGTTCTCGATTAAAATTCAGCCTCAGATGCTGTGTGACTCTGGTAGAGTCACTTCCCCTCTGCCTGACTCAGTTTCCTCTTATGCAAAGTGGGGCAGATAATGGTACACTTCCCCCAGGATTGTTTTGAAGATCAAATGAGACGATATTTGTAAAGCACTTAGCATAGCTCCTGACACATCAGAGACTCTAGATTAAAGCTCATTCTCTTCCCTTCCCTTCCATCCTTCCCCATCAACTCAGAGACCAAATATAAACTCCCACGTTTGGTATTCATTCTTTCCTCAGCCTCTGCCTTTCCTATCTCCCTACCTTTCTTGCATATTACACCCCGCCCCCCCCACCCCCGACACACACACCCCATAATGCAGACATAGTAGGCTACCTGCTCTTCCTCACCCATAATGCCCCATCAGCACTCTCTGAGTCCCAGTGCCTGGAATGCTCTCCCTCCTTGCAGCTACCTCCTAGAATCTCTGACTGCCATTCAGGCCTGGCTCAAATCCCACCTACCACCCCCAGCTTTCCTCTCTCTTCCCAGGTGCTAGGACCTCCCTCCTTAGGCTCCCTTGGGCCCACACCGGAAGATGGCCGAGCTTGGATGTGCCTTGTTTGTACACATTGGCTTCCTGCTGGAGGGAAACTCTTTGGGAGGAGGTAAGGCTCAATCATTCATATTTAGATGCCCATAGCACTCAGCATCTTGCCTGAAACATAACAAACACAATAAATACTTGTTGCCTGATTGATCTGTAAAGGAGTTATCATGGCCATATGGCAAGAAGGAGAGATAATGATGCACTGACCACGGCCTGTGCCGGCCTCTCTGAAGTGCTAAAAAACAGTCCTAGAGAAAAGCCCCGACATAGCAGGAGGGCCTTCTGTGGCAGATCAATGAGGGGCTGTGGATGAACACTGCCAACGATGAGAAATCATAGACAGGCTGCAGTCTACACCAATGGAGGGAGCCTCCACTTTATCACTGAAGCCCTGGAGAAGTGTATGGGACATTTCAGCTTGTGACCTTTAGTGCACAGTCACCTCCTGAGATCCGTTCTCCCTTCTGCCGGCTCTCTCTCATGGTCTGGTAGTCTCTCTGGTCAGAATGAATGAGCCTCTCCACCTTCTTAGCATGCACATGATCTTCTATCAGGCTTGGAAGGTGAGCTCCCTTCACATGTGGAGAGAGGAAGCAGCACGAGGCTCATCAGCTCCATGTCCCAGACACTGACTCTCCACGAGGCTGTGTGAGGCATTGAAAATCTCTTGGTCCTTGTTGTCTCTTCTATAAAATGGAGATCATAGTACTATAGCTCACAGGGCTGTTGTAACGATCAAACTTCCCTGTGCATGTAATGCAAAGTGATCTGCAAACCCTCGGTACCATGTAAGTGTGAGCTACAAGTAGACATTGTACTGCATTATACTATACAATGACATCATATACCCCACATCCCATACCATGTTACATCACAACATACCATATTGTATTATTTCATTATGATGTGATCTTCACACAGATTATGTCACACCATGTCGTATGTTATATCATATTTTACATTCTATTATTCCAAGGACCAAACTGGCAGGAGGCTTGTTAGCACAGCCCTTTGTGTGATTGGCCACACAGGACTTTCTTCTACAGCTGGAAGGAGTGCAGTGTCCAAGACTGGAGATGATTCTCTTTGTCCCACATTGAAAGATAATATTGTCATGGAGAGGGCATGGAGCTGGGACCTTGTTTTATACCCCTCTCAACCTCACGTCAGAACTAAGTAGTTTTAGACAAATCACTTCTCTCCCGGGCCATTTCACTCATCTTTGAAGTGAGGCCTAAGCTGCCTCCCAGATCTCAGTTCTTGGTTTTAAGGCCCCCACTCAGGTCTGACATTCTGTGTTCTAGGTTCTAAGTTCCCTCCCAAGTTTGATATTCTGTGTTCTGTTTTTGAAGGCCCTTTAAAACTCTGTCCTCTTCTACATTCTAAGCTCCCTCCCAGGTCTGACATTCTGTATTCTAGGTTCTAAGCTCCCTCCTACATCTGACATTCTCTGTTCTAGGTTCCAAGGCCCCTCTCGGCTCCAACAATTGGTGACTTCCTTGGTGCCCATGTACTCTGGGGTGGTTCTCATTCTTGGCCATCCTTTGCTGCCTCCTGACTCTCACGTTAGTTTTTTACAGGGTCATCATCCAGGCCTCAGGAGCCTCTGTTTTTAGCTGGGCACACTACATCTGTTGTGCTTTGTTCCTCTTAGTCCCATGTTCCAAAGGTCTTTAAGATCCTCTTTTACGTCATTCAGACCTTTGTGCCCGGGAGCCTTGGCCAGCACTTTTGTGGCTGGTGAGAGGGGTTGGGGGAGATCATTAGTGCTTTCTGCTTTTTCACTTTTCTTTATCTGAAATGTCTTTGTTCAGTGGAGGATTGAGGAGTATCAAGCCTGCTGGGAGCCTTGGAGGATGCTGTGAGAAGAGTACAAAGGCTTGGGTTCCAGTCATGATTATTACTCCTTATTAAGTTTCTGGCAAGTCCTTTTTTGCCTCAGGACCCACAGGAGCCTGCAAATGAATACCTGTGCACCCAGAATCTTAACAGAATCCATAAACTCCCCTGTTGCCCTATCCTACTCTCTTCAGGGAACTGTCCTCAGGCTTCTTGGTTTCCTCATCTCTAAAATGAGGTCATTGGGCAAGAGCCCTGTAAGATGGAGCCCAGCTCCAAACCAAATCTATCCTTTTCCTCCTACTGCTATGAGACCAAGCTCAGAGCTCTGCCATGCGGGTCCAGTACCTTCTACTAGTACACTAACTTCTTGGACTTTCTACCTCCTCTCAGTCATAGGTGACAAGTGTATTCTCTTCCCTTATTCCATTCCCCCACTAAGGTTGCATTCATAGAAAGAGTTAGTGCTTGAGTCACACTGGTCATAGAGAACTCTCTTCTCCAGACTAGGTGAGGAACCACCCTCTTCTCTTGCATACTGGGTTTTGTAAATGAGGCTAGCTGGGGAGAGGGCAGGATTGAGCCTGCTGGCAAGACTCAGGCAGCAAAAGCTTCATATAAAGAGGCCATATTACATCTTTCATGGGAAAGCACTGAAGAGGGTCGCAATCAGTATGTTGATAGCCTGAGATATTTGCCCCAAGCACAGAGAGCTCACAAAGCCTATGGTATATCAGAGGCAAGACTTGAATGTAGGTCCCTCTGTGTCTGAGGCTCTCTCTCTAGCTTCCCAGTGACTCTGTATCAAAACCACTTCTCTGGGGTTCAGTGGTATCAATACAATGAACTGTGATGTAGTTTTGGCTTGTTTCCCTCTGTGGTTTTATCAGGACCTTTGGTGACTAGGCCCACTGATCAGCATGAATGAGCTTCCTTATGTATTGTCCACCCCTTGTCATGTTATGTGATAGCGAGTCTCCCTAAGTCTCTCCCTACCACCAGTGTCTGAGAGTTTGTCTATGGAGTGGTGCTGACATGTCCTGGTGTGTGACTCTCTGCTTGTGTGTGTAAATCTGGGTGGATTCTTAAGAGAAGCAATGTCTCTTTATTCCCAGCAGAGAAGAGACCCTAAAGCTATTCTTCAGGTCTCTATGTGTGTGTCCGTGGGTGGTGAGACAGAGGCAGGGCTTAGTACCATGGGACCACAAATCTCATGCAGAAAATAGCCTTAGAGGCAATCTGGTCCAACCCTCCCTTTTCTTGACAGATGAGAAAACTGATGGTCAGAGTGGTTATGTACCTTGCCCAAGCTCACCTCGGTAGCAAGATAGCAGAGCAGAGATTTGAACCTGGATCATCTTATTTCAAATTCAGCTTTATTTCCCTGATATCAAATCATTCTGTCTCTCTTAACCGGATCTCCTTATGAGAACAGGCTCTAACGTAGTCTGGAAACCTCATGCTTGATGTCATGGCTCTTAGCCCTCCCCTCAGTCACTTCAATTCAGTTTAATTCAATAAACATTTATGAAGTGCCAGGCATTGAATTCAAAGACAGAAAGGAAACCGTCTCTGCCCTCAAGCCCCTTCCATTCTATCAGTGAACTTTGGAAGCTGATCTCTGCCTGAAAACTAACACGTGCTAGGCTCTCTCAGGAGGTTTTCATCTTTGCCAAGAACAAAGCTCTAATCAGGAGATGAGAAGACATACTGCTGTCCAGGGCTGGCCTCCCAACCATGGACAGAACTCATGTGGGATTTAAGATGAGACCTAGAGAGGAGCAGGGTCTGTGCTCACGCTTGTCTACACGTGGGTGAGGCCATTGGGCAGCAGTGTATACAGCTGTGGAATGTGATCACTGGGCCTGAGGAGGTAAAGTGATTTATGGTGGGGTCTTGTAAATGAGGCTAGCTAGGGGGAGGGCAGCATTGAGTCTGCTAGCAAGACTCAGGCAGCAAAAGCTTCATATAAAGAAGCCATATTACGTCTTTCATGGGAAGGCACTGAAGAGGGTCACAGTCAGACTTCAAGACAGTGCCCTTTCCAGAGATAATCAGCATAATTGCATCTCCCAGTGATGCCTGTTTCCTCTGCAGCACTGATTCAGTTATGAGCAGAATGCTGTGTTGGAGTAAGGAGCTGGAGCCCTGGGTTAGGGGGCATCCCAAAGGGCTTTTCTGTCCAACTTTGAATTGGCTGGGCTAGAAAAGGAAGCCCTGGGGTCCCTTCCGACACTGACCTACAGTGAGGAGGATTCTGGGAATATGTGGTCAGACATTACCACTAATAAGTTATGGAACTTTACCCTGCGGCTCTCAGTTTTCTCATCTCTATTTCTATTCTGTGATCTAGGACATTCATTAAAAAGCACCCACTGACCTTGGAAACAGTCCAGGTCAGGGGATCTTATACTGTGTGTATGTTTGCATATGTGTCTTAATATGTTGCTGTCTGTTCTTCAATAAAATTGGTACTCTTTGTGATTCAATGCATTCTATTTTATGCATTTAAAAATAAGATTCAAGAGTCTATAGGTTTTTCCAGAGAGCAAAAAGGGTTCGGGCTGCACCCCCCCCACACCCCCCCCCACAGACACTCACACAGACATACACACTCACACACACACACACACACTCACACACACACTCACACACACATGCCCACCTACACACACACACACACTCACACACACACACTCACACTCACATGCACACTCACACACTCACACACACACTCTCACACACACACACTCACACACATACACACATACACACACACACATACTCACACACACACACTCACACACACTCACACACACTCACATATATACACTCACACACACTCACACACACATGCACACCCACACACATTCACACACACACTCACATGCACACCCACACACACTCACACACACACTCACACGCACACATACACACACACACACACACGGAGTTAAGAATCCTGGTCTCAGTGGATTTCCTTTAACCTAGAGAATGTGCAGTATTGAGAAAGAGAATTGGATTTGGAATCTAATGGCCCTTAACCCAAACCCTGCTTCTATCACTAATTGCCTGCTCGATCCCAGATAATTCACTTAGGATCCCGGAATTGTAACTGAAAGGCTAGAAGTGACTAGGAGTTCATATAGTCCAACTTCCTCATTATACTCCTTTATATATCGAAGGATCTGGTTGGACCAGAGAACCTTATTGGCATTGTGTTGGGAAAGAGGGCTTCAAGTGAAAGATTCTGCCAGGTACACATGTATGACCTATAGCCAACAATCTCCTATTGACCTTAACAAGTATGCCTTCCCTCTGAATGATGGGGGATGGAGGGAGGGAGTTAGAATAGGGGTCCTTTCTCAGTTATGGGTTAGTCTGGATGGCCTTTGAGGTCCCATCCACCTCTGTGATCCTGTGATCCCCCTGCGTCCCCATCTACATTATTGCAGGATGAATGAGAATCTGTGAGATGCTTTGGCAGACAAGAAGGCTGATGTCATCTTGGCTTTCTAACAAGTAAACTGATTTTCAGGAATGGGGGAGAGGTCATGCCCTGATGTCTTCTGCCCTCCTCAGACACCTTTTGGAGAATTACATTTAGCTTTAGGAGCCTTGGTATAAGAAAGACTTTATTAATCTGGAGAGCATTCAGAGGAACAGCCAGGGTGGACAAAAATCTCAAGAGCCTACCTTACACAGATCCAGTGAAGGTGCTGGAGATGTTTGGTGGGGGGAAGAGAAGACTTAAACGGCATCAAACCATTGCCTTCGAAGATTTTAAAGGCTGTCATGTGGAAGAAGGAGTAGATCTGTTCTGCTCAGAAGAACTAGGGGCATGGGCAGATGAGACAAAGAGGAACTTCTCAGGGTGATGTTAAAAATGAAACAACTGCAACCATAACAATAACATTAGAGTCACTGCCTTGATGGACGACTTCAAGCAAAAACCAGATGACCCTTTGCTCAGTCTACTAGCCGTGGGAGAATGAGTCTCCTATCTATAGTTTTGTTTAGAACAAGTTCATTCCAGGTGTGGCTACGTGGCATGGTGAATAGAGCACTGGCCCTGGAGTCAGGAGGACCTAAATTTAAATCCAGCCTCAGACCCTTGACCCTTATTATCTGTGTGACCTTGGGAAAGTCACTTAACCCCAATTGCCTCACCTCCCCCCTCCAAAAAAAAAAAAGAAAAGGTTCCTTTATCCCAACTCTTTAATCCCACATAAGTGGGCTTTCCACTGTACTTACTGTGTCACTCCCTGTGTTGTACAAAGGAATGCAAAGAAGTGGGTACCCAGCTTCCCACCTTCAGGAATTTTATCAGATTTCCTCTTTTCCTCCACTTTGGTAGTGCAAGGTGGGTGGCTTTGCTGAAAACTCTACAAATATTAAAAAACTAACGGATTCATGATGCTTCTAAGAAAAAGCATGATTAAACAGAAGTTAAAAGGTATAGCACACTCTCTCTCTACACACACACACACACACACACATATGTATATGTGTATATCTATGTATGCAGTACATATATGTGAATAAAACTATGTCTATCTGTCTGTCTGTCTGTGAAGGAAGGCTCAATTTGCATCTGAATAGAGGCCTAAAGCTTCATGGAGGAACTGAGGGCTGATTTCTCAAGTCAGTTAACTAGCCTTTATTAACTGACAGAAAGATCTATCAGATACAGATGGAAAGGGGGACTTCTTGAGTTCAGATCCGGTCTGTCATTCTATAGGATTTCAAAGACAATAGAGACAAGTCCCCTCATTTTACAAGGAAATAAAGGGACATTCTCAAAGATCAAGTGATTTGACCAAGGAGATGTAGGTGACATGGACATAATCGGAGCCTGTGCCCTCTGACATCACATCCATTGCCCTTTCCTGCTTTACCTCATCAACTCACAGTTTCCTCACCTGTAAAGTCAAGCCACAGGCTGGCTTGTTAAGAGGGAGGGGAGATGGAACACTGCCACTTTTAGTATCTTCATCATAGTGATCACATAATAGTGGCTAACATGGTGGAGCAAGCCTTATATTTGGAGTCAGAAGGTTTGGCTTTGATACTCACTTCTTCTGTGACCTGAGGCAAACTCCCTCTCTGAACCTCACTGCCCTCTTCTGTGCATGGAATAGTTCTATATAGCAGGCACTTAATCAACTGCTTTGGTTTCTGATTTGCAAAATGCAGATAAGAAGGGCAGGTAGGTGGTGCAGTGAATAAAGCACCAGCCCTGAATTCAGAAGGACCTGAGTTCGAGTCCAGCCTCAGACACTTGACACACTTACTAGCTGTGTGACCTTGGACAAATCACTTAACCCCAATTGCCCTGCCTTGCCACCTCAAAAAAAAAAAAAAAAAAAAAAGAGAGAGAGAGATATGGAGCCCTAAGGGGATTCCTGTGAGGAAATCATGACAAAAAGGAGATGAAGGTGGGCTCCAAACCGTGAAGGGCTGTCCATGGACATATGAGTTTGTAATGACCATCTATACCTTATAGTGGATTTGTCCTTGCAAACATGATGCCAGCCCAGATCCAGCATCCTTCAGAAACACTGGCTTTATCTTTTCCATCTCTAGACATGTGGCTGGATAAATGACTCATGTCATTCGGTTTTGGAGGCTTAAAGTTCACTTCCAGTGGGATCCAGTGGGATCCAGTGGGATCCAGTCTGTATGGCAGATGGTGTGTCCATTGCCTACCGTTACTATCAATCAGTCAATCACTCAGCATTCATTCTGCACACAGCATTGCTGCAAACAGAAAGTTAAATTGGGGATAGAACTCCCACTGCCCAATCTGCTTCTGGGCTTTCTGTTTCTCTTGTTGTTTTATCACTATAGGACCAAGGAGCACGGGATCATTGAATTTAGAGCTGAGAAAGAGCCTTCTTCCCATTGAATGTTGGGTAAGGAAGCAGGGATGTGGTCTATTAGGTTTCAGGATTATGATACAGAGCTCCCCCTGGGCAGCCCTCTCTCAGTGAGCACATTGGACCTGATCTTCTTGGACTCATCAGTGAATGAAGCTCACGTAGGTAGCTGGGTACCTTCTGGTCTGTTCCCGGTTTTTGCTGTTTTCCTCTGGAGGTAGTAATGAAGGTAATTCAATTGAAGCCAATCCAATAAGCGTTCATTAATATCCTCTTCTGGCTGAGCTGTGTGGCTGTGAGTCATGGAATACCACAGTCTCTGAAGAGGGTCACCCAAGGGGCAACGGAGAGGCACATGGGGGTGTGAGCAGGCTGTAACTCATGACTGGCAAAGGATTGCAGAAAAGGGGGTGTAATGGATGTCATCAGACAGATGAATGACTGCAAAAGAAAGTGGGCCAAACATGTGGTGAGGACAAGGGCTATGTCAAGAGGCCTGGAAGAAGATGCCAGGCCATCAGGCTGGCCCTCTATGGATTATGGGTGTAGACAAGGGGCACACAGGATGAAGTTTTAATTTGCCGTGTTGGCAGGAAAAGCTGAGCTGATGAAATCACAGATCAGTTGATTGAAATGTGCAAGTACCTGCCTGGTCTGCCAAGGCTCTCCCTGAAAACAATGAAGTCTGACAACTCTTCAACGAATCCATGACCCTGCTGATGTGGGTGGGCCTGCCAGTGATTCAGATCCGAAGTCTTGCATGCCTTTTCCTCAGGGAAGCTTGCCCAAGCACTTTCTAAATCCTTCACCCAGAGAACTATCCAACATGCTGTGGTCTGTTACGGCATCAGGGACTTAGGCCAAGAAAGGACTTCATAAGATCCAAACACCTTATTTTTCAAATGAGGAAACTGAGGCATAATGTGGTTAAGTATGACCTGAGTCAGGATTTGAAGTGAGAACTTCCGACTATGATGAGCTCTCTACTGACTGCGCCAGCTAATTACCTTCTTCTAGGTTTCCCAAGGTTACACTGGTACCAAGGCAGCTCACAACATTGTTGTGTGATCATGGCTATCCCTTATCCCTCTCTGTAGACTATTATTATCCTCATTGGCAAAGCTACCCATCTTATTCTTTCATCCAGGAAGGTGCTGAAATACATGTAAATCATTCTCATGAAAGTTTTGTGGAGATTGAAAAGGGGCAGCCAGGTGACACAGTGGATTGAGAGTTGGGTCTGGAGTCAGGAAGACTCATCTTCCCACTGAAGCTTAAATACTATGGCCACATAATGAGAAGAGAAGACCCTAATATTGAAGAAGATTGAAAGCAAAAGGAGAAAGGGATGGCAGAGAATGAGATGGATCGATGGTGTTGTGGAAGCGACATACATGAGCTTGGGCAGACCTTGGGAGGGAGTGGAGGATGGAAGGGCCTGGCATGCTATGGTTCATGGAGTCACAGAGTTAGACAACTGAATAACAACAAAACAAAGAGGCTGAAAAGTGGGAATATCATATAGTAATTATCAATGGTCCTCTCTTGTCTTTTTGGGGTTGTATTAGCACCTGTGATTTTTAAAAAAAAGTCTCTTCATATATTTTATTTCAAATACACTGAGAACAGATCTTACGATGTCCTCAATTTTTTTTTTTCACCACTGAGAAGCATGGATGTATACACTCATTCTACTCATATACCACTTAGATCTTTGAGTTCTTTTGAGGATCATTTTGACTTCCTCACATAGTATTGCAAGAACTACGAAATAAGAGTCAAAATGTGGGAGCTTGACAATGTCAGAAGGAACACACTGACAAGGTCGTGGATCAATTGACCAATTCAATTATGGTGTAATTTTTAAAATGGCTTGTTTGCTGGAGAAATATTGGCTAATATTTCTTATTAAAAATGTGATTGTTGTACTCCTTCCAATTTATCTTTCAAGTTCTTGAGATCATTTTGTTTAATAAGATCTCATGCAATGATTTCTATACATTTGTTCTATCTACTGTTGCACAAAGTTTTATAAGGTCTTTTGCTTTCCACCAATCCTCAAATCATCCTCCCTAGGATTTTACAAATGTGTTAATATTTTAAACCTAGTTGTCCATGGCTGTGCTTATGTGTTTGTATCTCTGTGCCTAGCATGAAACTCCAGTGTGTCTTGACTGAGGTTGTTTCTAGCTCCTTTTGTTCTCCTCTCTGTTGCAATGCTTAAATTTATGATTAACTGGGAGTTTGTAGTGCAGGAAATACAGATTTTGAAAAGCTGCAAATTCCCTGACTTCACATAACTTATTACTTAATGGAGAACACCATGTATGTGAATAATCAGTATAAGACATAGCATAGAAAGGGCAAAGGAGAAATGCAGGCAAAACACTATAAGGAAAAGTGAAGATGTGTAATGTAAACAAAGAAGTTCTTAATGCCTTCATTCAACTATCTAATTTAGCACCCCACAAGTTTCTTTTAAGCCTTGCCCATGATTGTATCAAGTCTTTCTTAAGAAATAGAACTTGTGAACCCCACAACTTGTGAACCCCAAAACCTGTGAACTCCTGTTGCTGATGCAACAGGAAGGGGAGGAACTAATGACCATATATAAGGAGAAGCCCGAGCGGGGAGAGAGCAGAACTGAGAAGGACTGAGAAGAGAACTCTTGTGGTGGCAGAGTTGAGGAGAAAACTTGCCATATCCCTGCACTCTATGTTTGTCTGTTCTGTCTGTGTTGATTTTTGTTTGTGATACTTTGTACAGAAGTCCTGGGAGCTTACTGGAAGTCCTGAAAGAGGATTTTCTGGTTGTCTGGAAGAGGGTTTCGCAGGTCCTAGGACTTTACTGATGATTTGTGTTGACCTCTTGGACCTTGACTTCTTGGACTTTGTTTGTGGGTCTCTGTTGATTTCACAGGCAGACACTGAATTGATGATGGTGTTGGCAATGTGCATGAATGTTGTTTTGTCTCTGTTAAGCTTTGTCTGCCCAGAAACAGAAACTGTGAAGGACTTGAGGTGGACTGGACATTGTGAGCTTCAATATGGAACTGGATGAGGATCTGAGAGCTGCCTACCTTTGACTCCAGGTGACAGGTGGGTAGATTCAGGCAGGAATTGGGACCATGAAAGAGGAACCATGGAATTTGAGAGCCAGCCTTGAGTCAAGATGGCAAAAGTCCTCTTCTTGGGTACTTGATACTGACTGAGAAGATCATGATTAAGACAATGTGACCTAGGGGTGGAGAACTTTGACGTTTAAGAAGGCTTTTTGACTGTGAGATTAATACAATGTGACCTAGGGGTGGAGAATTTTGACCTTTGTACTTTGCATTGCGTAAGGAGGATTGCTCCTTAAGGATGATTGAGTTATGCACTTACTAAATGATATCTTTTGTTTAAAACTATGTGGCCACTTTGGTGAAAGCTATGTGACCACTTTAGTGATAACTTGTTATGTTATAACATTGTTAATTCTGTACTTTGGTTTCTGTGGATGTTTTGCTTTAACTTACTGCTGAATAGAGAGTTTACTACATTTTTTTTTAAAAATCACAGGTGCTAATACAACCCCAAAAAGACAAGAGAGGACCATTGATAAGTTTATGTAATCATAACCTTAAAGCTGTTCACAGCAGCAGTTCTCTGGAAAGCTGCTTTTTTGGCTTTACAAAATGGAGGAAAGATTCTGCTAAACCTATGACAAAATCTCTTCTACTTCCAACTTCACTGAATAGAAGCCTTCTCATGGCATCAGGGTGAGAGTTCAGGACTTGGATTCAGGAAGGTCTGCACTTAAATCCTACCTCATATGCCAGTTGTGAGGCTCCAGGCACAGCCCTCAACCTCTAAGCCTCATTTTAGGCATCTATAAAATGGGGAGAGTTAAAGTATCTATCTCACAATGTTGTGAAGAAGATCAAATAAAATAAAACATGGAGAAGCAATTTGCAAACCAAATGCTTAATGTTATTAATAATGATTATAACGTTCTTTGCATCTTCACCTTGTTTTGATTAATATTAATTTTTCTTAATCAAATTCATGTTCTTAGAGAATTTTACAGAGGCTAAAAGACATTTACAAAGAAAACAGTATTGTTATGTGATCATTATTATTGTTATATCATTATCATGACGATGATGATGATGATGGTGATTAACTGATCAGTACATATGTCCAGGAGTCAAGGGATGGTCCCTTTAATCTTAACTTAATTATTAATTTTAATTTCTTAAAGAGGCCTATTCACTGAATGGACATTACCTTGCTCAAAGTGAAAGCCTAAAAAAACTTTAGCCTACAAGTGCCAGGTTCTCCCATTGCTTCCTGGGCCATCTCTAGTTGTGCTGACAAATATCTGGCCACTGGACCCAGATGGTTCTGGAGGAGAAAGTGAGGCTAGTGATCTTGCACAGTCTTCCCTCACCCAAATCCAAACCAACTGCAAGTCATGTCATCATTCCCTGATGTCATGGTCCTCTTCAAGAATGAAGGACAAACCCAATAATATCAGGACAGACCCAGGATGATGAATTCAGCTCAAACTTGAATATGGAGGGTAGAGTGGACTAGATTGACTTTGGGAAACTGTACAGTACTTCTGGTAGACTCAACCTAATCCTCAGAGCAACTTCAGAATGCATTCTTATGAGTGTTGCTATGTGGTTTGTGATTCTCTGTATAATAAGAATTGAGAGTCATTCATATGGCAATGGAGAGATGCATGATGGAATACCACATATTACTCAAAATACTCCAGTGGACCTGGGATCTCATTACTTTAACCATTTCCTCTGATGATGCAGATGGTAGCCTGCCCCTTCCTCCCCGTGTTGTGTAACTCTTATCCATGGTCTCCCATAAGTTCATTACAAGGGGCTGTGCAGCATTCTAGAGACCACATTCACTTCCTCTGGACCTCACAGCATAGCAGTGGAGAACTTTGATAAGCTTTCTGTCATGCTTTGCTCTCACCATGTGCCCAGATCACCATCTCTTTCTATCACCCGATTCTTTGGTGATGATACTCCTCTCCTTCAACATTATCCATTGACTCTATGTTGTAGCCTGCTTATGCTTACCATGTGTCTTCCCACTGGCCTCTATGTGACACTCATGTTTAATTTTTCATAGGCAGGGGTGTTGTGGCACAGTGCTTGTGTAGGAAAGAAGGACCTTTCTGTCATGAGAAGCTTGGTGGTTGGTAAAGTGCACTGCAATTTTCCCACAGTAATATATCCTCCTTTCCTCCTTCTTTCAACTCTGGGCTTAACTCCTTATTTACCCGTACTGTACCAAGGACAATTGGCAGTTAGAAAGAGACAAGTTTAGGCTCAAGAAAAACACTTAATGACTAGCAGGGTCACAAGATGGAACAAAACAATGTGCACTCCTCGGGTGTCTTCAAGCAGAGGCTGACATGTTACCTGGTGGATTCCTTCTATTTAGGGTTTGGAATAAATGACCTCTTGGGTCTCTCCAAACTCTCCACTTCTATTCTTCTTCTAATCTTTGATTCTGGACCTAATGACAATCTCTTGCCTTGACCAACTCCTTTTTTTTTTTTTTAAGTCTCTAAGTAGCCCTGTGAGCTGTCCTTCAATTTGGCTCATACTTCCCCCCCCCCCCCTTCTGTTTCCTGTATATAACAATGATGTCAAGATTGGCATGATTTGGTCCCTCCACTGATGTCTCTTGTTTCATTGGATGAGTTCAGTAATCCAGTAATGGTCACTGAATGAGGATCCTACATAGATCAACTGTGAACAATCCCAAAGCCTTCTGCTCACCTCTTTTTTCTGCACTCATCACTGCAGAAGGGGGAAAGGATCCACTCAGAACTGAAAGGTGTTTATTATTTTTCCTTCTTCATTCATGAGATGCCATGGTCACAAAAAAATTTTTCTTCTTTTAGTGGACAGCTCCTTATCGATAAAGCTGTATGACCACAGATAGGTTGGTCCTATCAGACCTGACAGTCTGTCACCAAGACAATTCTCAGTTGGTAAAATTTGACTTTGTCTTAGCACAGCCTCTAGGGTGACCTGGAGTCACATCCATACCACAATGATACCTCAGAAGGACTCTTTTGGGGGGAACAACATATTACTGATGAAGGATTGCACACAATTGCTCACCAGTGGTGGCACTGAAGATATTATCAAACAGAGAACTATCCACAAAAAGGAAGTAGGTCTGTCCCTTGTATGCAGGATGATCAGTGAGAACTCTGGGCACTCTGTAGGTATTCATGTGGTAACAAAACATTAGGGGATGGCTTCTGGGTTATTGTGTATCTGTGTGCTGGCTCTGTGGGAGGACAAGGACAAGAGGAGCCCAAGACACAAAGGAATGGCTCATTCTGCATGGTAGGAGGGATTGATTACCTTGATAAGAACATGGGTTGACCATATTATCGTCAAACCATCATCAATCTATGGCTCAACCAACATATTCTTCCAAAATTACTTTATTTTATTTTTCCCCAGTGTCTGGTAGCATCTAAACATTTAATGTTTGTTGACTGATTGACTGCTTTGACATTAGAATACAAGTCTTTTGATTTCCAGTACCATGTCCCGAGTGTAGCATATAGTTAATAAATCCTTGTTGGTTCAGATTGGATTGGATCGGATGCTCTGTGGACGATATGCCCAGAATGCTGTTTCTTTTAAACTTTTAATTTATTGCTTCTTCTTACCTGTCCATTTTCCCTTGTTCTCATTCCATTACGCACTTAGCTCCTTCCCTGTTTATATATGCCCTTTGCAATCTGCTGACATTGTTTCTCATTCTGCCCTTTGATCCCAGCTGAACAAGTCCCATATGTCTTCCATATGAAAACCCCTCAAATCCCTGGGCATAGTCATCATTGGCGATGTTGCTGCTCTCCTTTCCTTCTTTTGGTTTCTCTCTTCATTGCCCTTTGGGACACCTGAAATGGAACATCCTGCTGAATTTGAGATTGCAGGACCAGAGTTCAAAGCCTAACCCTTCTATTTAGTAGCTAGGTAAATTTTGCTGAATTTCTTCACTTCTCTGGGCTTCAGTGTTCTGATTTCTAAAACAAGATGTTTTTTTTTTCTCCTAGATAATATCTGAGGTCTCTCCCACATCTAAATTTACAATCTTATGATTCTCCTGATATTATATTTTGTAAGCCACAGACATTGAAGGAAGAATATCTAGGTTGAAAACATTTTTTGCGGTGTGGATGGAAGTAAAAAGGCAGTCTTGGGATAATGGGAAATATTACCATTTTCCAACATTCAATTTGGCCTACTATCATTTTTTTCCATTCATTTCAGGGTCTATTGGTACTGCAGAACTGTTGAACATACTATTACCAAAGGAGATCTAAGATGATTTTGAAAAAATAAGAAACACAGACTCGCCCTAAGCAGCTGTGGATACTGCTTGGGTCCTTCTCTTCAGAACAATGGGGAAGCAGGCAACTGCTCAAATTGGGAATCAGTCATGGAAGGGTTAACAGAAAAGCCCATTCACTCCCGAGAGCACTAATTCATCTTTATAACCTGTGGCTATGGGAATTACCCAGGAGGATGATTTAGGGTGAGTTTTTATGGGAGCAATAGTTCTTTGGTCTGGGTTTATGATGCTGCTACCATAAATCTGAAATCTATAAAAATGCCCTTGCTAATAGCCAGGGATTGTGAAGATACTGGCAGCATGGGACTCTTCTTCTCAGGCAAATCCAGGGATCATTGGATTTAGAGCTAGGTGAAACCTTCAACATCATCTACCCTGACTTGCTGAGTTTATAGGATCAAAAAAAAAAATCCACAAACCTTTAAACATCGACTAGGAGCCAAGCATTGAACTCAAAAGTCAAAGGCAGTTAGGGAACTTTCCATGCACTAGAGGGCTTTACATCCATCTTCTGAAGTAGATACATCATCATCTGGAATTCCCTTGTCGGTTTATGGATGGATTGGGGTAGGGGGTAAATGGGAATGGGAAAGATTCCACCCTTATTTTCACTCACCTCTTATTGAAATGTACCATTTCCTTTAATTACAAAAGAATCTGAGAAGGTAGATCGGAAGCAGAATGCGGAGGACCATCCCTAAAGATAGGAGTTTGTCTTTTATTCTAAAGGCTGTTATAAAAGAAAGAAACAAGCATTTATTAAATACCTGCTGTGTGCCAAGTCTTGTGTGAAGAGCTTCACAAATATTATCTCCTTTGAGCCTCAGATCAACTTTGAAAGTTAGGTGCTATTACAATCTCTGTTTTATGCTTAAGGAAGCTGAATTTAAGTGACCTGCTCAGGTGCACGCAGCTAGTACATATCTGAGGTTTGATTTGAGCTTATGTTTTCCAGACTCCAGCCCTGGGACTCTCTACACTGTGCCACCAGCTAAATAGGAGAATATAAGCATACTTCAGGCAGGAGATAATAAGGATCTAAACTTGGGTTGTGGCTGGGGGAGCATTTAGAAGAGGATGGGTATAGGATAAATTGGAGACAGAATCAGGAAAACTTGGCAACTGATTGGTATTGATTGGTGGTGAAGGAGAGCAAGAGTTGAGGATGTGAGAAATCATGAACCTGGTAAATGGCAGGAAGATGGTGCCCCCAAAGAAACAGAGATTGGGGAGGTTGGGGTAAGGAGAAAGGTGAGAAGTTCAGTTTTGGACATGGTGAAGTTAGATGTAGAATGGACATGCGGGTGGAGTGCCTGGCCAACGTCTACGTAAGGCAGATCAAAAGTTTGCCTACTGTTTTCCTTTCTCTAAAATACTTGTTCTGCCTTGTTGGGTTCTTAACCTAGAACTGGGACAAACCTTAGAGCTCAACCATTCCAATCCTCATTTTCTTTCTTTTAAACTTATTCATTTTTAGCTTACAACATTTAGTCCCACAAGTTTTTGAGTTCCAAATTATCTCTCCCTCCCCCCTGCCCCTAACCTTCTTTCCACAGAGGGAAAGTGACTTGTCCAAGGACACATAGGTAACAAATGGCAAAACTAGGATTGAATCTGGCACCTGATCCCAAAGACGCTTTCTTCTGTATCACACTGTTGTTGTGAGGAAAATGGTGCTTTGTTAAAAAAAAAAATAATAATAATTCTATAGAAATATTCTCTGAGTCAACACTGACATTGAGTGTGATAGCTATGAGTCATATCCAGGGTTGGTCATGGGGACTCTACCCGAGTGCACTGACATTCAGTGGCCTCAAAAATTTACCACACACATTTTTAATGATAGAAATAACCTCAGTAAGCACCTAGTTTGGCAAGATTAATTAGTTAAAACAGGAAATTTTATTCATTCATGAGTCAGAGTGTTGAATTCCTCCCATGCTCAGACAAATTTGTACTCATTCTTAAGTGATTTTTTCATTATTGGCTGCGAGTGTAGCATAACTGGAAGAACTCAAAACTTGGATTACGATCAGAAGACCTGGGTTCAGATTTTCTTTTGGTTACTTGTTTACTGGGAAATGAATGCTTTTCCTGTGAGGACCAGAGGGAGCAGAGCTGGGCTACATGACCTTGGAGCTCCCTAACCCTTTGAGCTTGAGATCTGTGAACCTATTATCTTAATTACTATGACAATTTGTGGTTGCATTTCTTGCTGCTGCCCCTGGGGGTTTTGTGCCGCTAGTGATGCCCCTGATATAAGTGATCATGATGATGGTGATCCATGGCTAAGAGGTCAGAGAGATGTACAATTCAGCCTCCCTGTGGCTACTTCCTCTCGATTGGGGCTAGAATTATTTTGACCTACAAGAAATATCTTTACTTCATATTAATTGATATTGAACAGTTCCCTACCTCTAGAGGGCATTGAATGGAGGCAGTTAGATGTCAGCGATAGGAGACAAAGTTTTGAACTAAGAATCAAAAATCAACTGAGTTGAAATCCACCTTAGAAACTTACTTGCTAGGTGACCCTAGGAAAGTCACTTAGGCTCTATCACCCTCAGTTTCCTCAACTGCAAAATGGAAATAATAATAGCACCTACTTCCCAGTGTCATTGTGAGGATCAAATGAGATAACATTTGTAAAGTGCTTTTGCAATCCTTAAAGGGCTATACAAATTCTAGTCTCAATTTCCGTTGTTGAGTTGGAGAAGGAAATGGTGAGCCATTCCAGTAGTTTTTCCAAGGAAACCCCAGATGGGGTTGCAAAGAGTAAGACACAACTGAAACTATCATTACCATCATCATCATCATCATCATCATCATCATCATCAGTTACTACTACCAGGAAGCTAGATGACCACATTTGGTGCTGATGAAGAGGGGCAGAGAGTTTGGAGAGTATAATGTCAGACGTCTCATGTCGTTCTTACTCAAAGACCTTAGACCAAAAGTAGGAAGAAACATTGGAAACCATATAGTACCACTCTTTTGTCCTACATGGACCTGGGATTTGGTGCCCACTCATGTCACTGAGATAGAGGCACCCCCTGCAGGAGGTGCCAGAGACCTGCCTCTGTGAGACAGGAGGATATATGTGGCCATGGACATCCTGTATTGGCAGAATGGTTGGGAGCCCCTTTTCATTGGCCTCTTAGTCAGAATTGCTTGTATCCTTAAAATGTCCTGAGTGGGACAGTCTCTCTCCCTTCCCTTTCTTCCCCTGTATACAGAGAAGGGGCAGGCAGGTGCTCCAAAGAGAAGGAACATTTTATAAAGGAATGAGTGTATGGATTCATGAAGTTATTTACCAAGTACTTAGTGTGAGCCACACAATTTGGGAAGAGGTCCAGGGGATACAAATACAAAAGCGACAGTCCCCATCCTCTGAGTTATAGTCTAATAGAGATGGCAATTCATGGAAGACGTTGTAGATGATGGACCCAGAGTAAGTAAGACCCAGAGATCCTTGAAGCAGCGTGTCTCAACTTTCCTAATGCCACAACCCTTTAATACTCGTATGTGGGCATATCTGCACGTAGGTGGACCTGCCTGGATAGATGACAAAGTCTGCCAGTCCTAGGGTATATCTGATGGGAACATATGACATAGAGTACTTATTTCTGTGCTAGATTTTCTACATAATTTCCATGTGACCATTAGCAAACCACATTATCTCCTGGGGGCTCAGTTTCCCCTGAATGTAGAGATGGCAACCTACTATCTCCCTTCTCATCCTGTGCCACTTTTCTTCCACGAATCCTTCATAGAGGCTCAACTCAATGCTTTCCCATCTTACAATGTCTCCTGGGTACCAGGGCAGTACAGGCGTTTTCCGGTGTTAACCCTGAAGCTCTTAGCATGAGTGATGAATGGATGGCCACCCTCTTTTTCTGGTCACACATTTCTGAGATGATGTCTCTGACCTTACTTCTTGTGCGAAGGTTGTCTTCAGTCATTTGCTGAAGACTAGGGCTTTCAAACATCCAATCCATAGTACAGCTGGTCACAGTCTGAAGGGCAGAAAAATCAGATTAAAATATAATTGGGAAACAGTTAATAAAATAAATAATAATTCAATGTTTTAAAATTTCAGTATGTGGTCCACAGGCATCTTTAGGCATTGTTAATGTCCCCCACTTCTCTTTGAGCTTCACACCACTGGTATAGATGTTTCATGACCCCGCTGCCCATTGGGAAACCTATTGTTTCAATTCTGTGGGGATTGAACCCAGTGGGTAGAGCACTGGGCCTGGAGTCAGGAAGACCCAAGTTCAGATCCATTCTTAGATGCTTCCTAGCTATGTGATGTTGGGCAACTCACTTAACCTTGTTTATTTCAATGACCTCATCTGTAAAATGAGCTGGAAAAGGAAATGGTCAATCACTGTATTAACTTTGATGAGAAAACCCCAAATGGGTTCACAAAGAGTCAGGCATGACTGAAATGACTGAAGAACAACAGAAAGGGTTGAAGTGTATAATCCGTCAGCAGGAGAAAATGTTACTGTTAATATGTTGGGGTTTGGGGTCAGAGAATAGCTAGAAGTCATTGATGATATCACCTAATTCCTCCAATACATCTCACTTTTTCATCTTTCCACTTAAGCCCCTGATTGTCTGCAAAGTCTGACTCAGTTCTCATGGACTCCATCAATGGGCTGCCCATCTAACTGCAGAAAGCGCTGTGCATGATACAAATGTTTAATGTGTTCAGTTGCGACCCCCCCCCCCCCCCACCACACACTTTATGGATTGGATGGGGAGATCAGTCAAGCTCTATGGATATTTATCCACACATGTCATTGAGGAGGAAATCATGAGTAGCCTCAGGCTGGATGCAATTAACACAATATGATCCACAAACCAAAACATCTGGAGAGTACCAAAATCCATAGGGAATCCCTCTTCCATCTGGAGACAAAGGAGGGGGGGCAGAGACAGACAGAATAAGAGAGAGAGACAGAGAGAGAGAGAGACAGAGAGACAGAGAGACAGAGAGAGAGAGAGACAGAGAGACAGAGAAACAGAGAGAGACAGAGACAGAGAGACAGAGACAGAGAAAGAGACAGAGAGACAGAGAGACAGAGACAGAGAGATAGAGACACAGAGACAGAGACAGAGACACAGAGACAGAGACAAGAGAGGGAGAGAAAGACAGAGACACAGAGAGAAATAGACATGCACACACGCTCAGAAACATGGAGAAAGAAACAGAAAAATAGACACAGAACAGAAAGAGGCAGAGTGAGGTAGAGATAGGGCAACAGGCAGAGAGATGGAGATAAAGAAAGAAGGAAACAGAGTTAGAGACAGAGAAAGAGACAACCATAGAGAGGCAGAGATAGAAGAGGGAATTTGGAAAAGACTCTTAAGCATCTGAGGTTTTGAGTAAGAGAACCACAACAACCACCACCAATTAAACTGCTTTTTTTAAAAAAATGGGTACACACGGTATAAGTACGACTTGATCAGATTACTCTCCAGACTTGTGATAATGCGACACTGTGATTTCAGAATTTGGTGTTTGTTTCACTTGAGAGCTAGAGCACATTTGTGGAATTAGGCAGCTCATGAAGCCTTTGAATTTGTTGATCAAAGGCAGTTGATTTGGAGACAGACTCCTTAGTTCCTCCTCCTCAGACACACCTGCTGTGTCCTCCCCAGGTAATGGCTTCATCAGTGGTAACTTACCAGTTTCTGGATCTCTGTGGTGGATCTGGATTACAGAGCATCTACTCTAACGGGGCTCTAGATCTCTTTCCCTTTAGGGCCTTCCATCTCAAGACCTGTGGGCTTTTGCTAGGTTACTTTGCCAGTCAACTGAATTTGCCTAAAAAGTTTGCTCTGGGAGTACCTCTTTGGGTACTTGCCTTCTTTGTGTTTTTGCTACTCATGCCTCTGCTTGAGGATAATTTAGAACTGGGTGGGCTCTCTTACTCATCCCCTTCTACAAGGAGCCTTTTCCTTAAGCTCTGTGCCTTCCCTCTGAGACTATCTCCAATTTACCCTACTAGTTCCTTTTTTATCCGTTGTCATTTATGTGTTGTCCTTCCTCTTTAGACTGTGAGCTTCTGGAGAGCAGGGATTATCTTTTGCCTTTGTTTCTGAACTTAGTAGGTACATACTAAATGCTGACTTGTTTGACTTGACTTGGGGCTCAAAGGAGACAGAAGACTGGAACTGCAGTCAGATGACTGAATCTAAACACACAGCATCCATAAGAACTTGGACAAGTAGCGTCACTTCTCTGAGACTCAGTTTCCTCATCTGTAAAATGAGAAGGCTGGATGAGACCCCTCCAAGTTTAGTTCTGTGATCCAAGGGACTCAGACGGATTCCTGGTCTACAGTGTCCTTCCCATCACTTCTCTCTCCAGTTTCTCTATTCAGGACATTGCCCTGCTCATCTTTACAATCTTCATTCTATGATTCAATTGGATAACATGATTTATCGTTGAGTATTTTCTCTCCCTGTGTAGAGAATCATAATCTCTCTGTAAGACACTCAGAAATGTACTCCACTGGTGTCAGAATAGTCTAACAGTGACATTTTTCATTGACTCTGTCATTGACACTAAAAAACAGGCAAATCTATTATTTCATGTCAAGCTCCATGTGCTCTTCTTTCCTCAGCAAGGACAGAAAGGGTACAATTACTGGTTGGAGGGAAATGGTCAGAGTGACACCTGATTGGGCATCTGGGAAATTGAGTTTGAGCCTTAGAGCTTCCATCATCCACTGCCTTTGTCTCTCTGAGCCCTTGACTTCCTCCTTTCCATAACATTGTTAGGAGAAGTGTTAGTCATTCTCCAATTCATCCCTAATACCCCTAGGATACAACAGCTTTACTAGACTCCTGGACCATTGGGTAAGCAGAAGATTTAGAAGTGAAAGGGGCTTTAAAGCTTAAAGGTCATTCCCCCCTCCCCTGTGCTTATGGATGGGGGCACTGAGTCCTGGACAGAGGAAGAGACAGAAACTACCCCAGGGTCATGCACCTGGTAAGGAAGCCCAAGATTTGAGGGAAAGAGGCTGCCTCCCTTTCATATTTGTATCCCTTGAGAGAGATGCTGGGCTCAACACATAGAAATCACCAAATAAAAGCTTTATTCATTTGTTTATTCAATACAAAGTGCTCATAAGAGGCAAAAGTCATGAACAATTGTGGTGGGGTAGGGGGCAGTAAGGAAATGAAGTAGCAATAGGAATTACTCAGCACTCACTGTGATTTGAAGAATGCTAGGAATTCTGGGAGGGTGGGCCAATTAAGGAGTCCATTTCAGGCATGAGGTAGCAGTCTCATGCAAAGGCATGGAGGTAGGAGAATATGACTATAGCAATCAATGGGGTTAGAGCAATAGGAGGGCATGAGATGGGGGAGGGCTTTAAATGCCAGGGTAAGGATATTATCTTCTTTCCTAGAGACCCCAACGTCCTGTCCTCTCTTTTTCTACCTTTTCTCCAAGTCACCTCCAGACACCTGGAGGCTTTATGAATTCTGCTGATCTCACTGAGTTTTGTAAGGAAATTGCTTTGTAAACCATATAGCCCCCTCCCCTTAAGTCTTTAAAAGATCATGTGCTTAGAGCTGAAAGGGAATTTGGAAGTTATTGAGTCATCTCCTTACATTTTAAAGATGAGGAAAATGAGGTCGGGAGAGCTTGACTACTTTGCCTAGAGCCAACCAGCTCCTCACCTCCAGTCCAGTACTCTCTTTTGTACTGCTCCATCCTCTGCCAACTCATTATGGGGGAAGTACGGGGGTGTGGGGCAGTTCTCAAAGGAGTTTGGCTAGCCCTGGCAGTCTTACAAAGCTGGCAAGATCTCTGAGGCCCAAGCACCAGATAAATGCAGATATCCTCCTTGCCGCACCCGGTTGGTCAAAGGAAACTTTCTTACCATTTTTTGGCTACACATAAAGCTATTATCTACTAAGGTGTAACAGGTTTGTGATTTGTATCCATAAACACAGGGAACGACATCAAGGCAATCTCAAATCATTGAATCACTTATTGGTGTGATGGGAAGAGGGTTGGGTAGAGATCTAGACAAACTGGGTTTGAATCCCTGTTCAACTTTGAAGAAATCACTTGACTTCATTGGTTAAACAAAGCAATTGGACTGACCTCCCACTAAGGGTTCTTCCAGCTCTACATCTATGACCCTGGGATCCGTGACCCTGGGATCCATGACCCATATCTCGATCCTGGTTCTAGGGCTTACTACCCATGTGACCTTGATTCGGAGACTTTCACTATCCAGGCCTCAGTTTTCTTCTCTGTGAAATAAGTTAGTTGGACTCAAGAACCATTATCTCCCTTCCAGAGGTCATTTCTTATTCATTATGAAAGTTCTATTCATTTCTGTAATACCCCAGATCCCTGAGAATAGTATCCTGCACACACAATAGATGTAGACATTTTTAAAATTTAATTTGTTTGGGAGCACTGGGCTTCAGCTCTGGGGCTCTTCCCAGTGAAAGAGCTGTAGTATCAGTCACCCAGAGATAGCTCTAGCTGCAGAAAACCCCAGGTAAGTGAAGGGCAGAAGACTGGTGTCATAGGGGAAGAGAAGATGAATGACTCAGAGAAGGGGGATCCCCAGGGGATCCAGATGTGAAGGTTGCTGGACAGAACTCTCTTCACAGAACAAGAAATTGTTGTTCTTCAGGGTTTTCAGACTCCTTAACCTGGGTATGGGTTCAGTCACAGAAGGCACATGGATACACAGAATATTTCAGAATAACAACACAGAATTCTGGGTTCCATAGCTTGGATGAACATAGGATTTGGGCTGAGACAAGGAGGACATTTCTCCCTGATCCCTCATCCCCACTCCTTGTTCCCCATTTTCCTGATATAATGGGAACAAGCAAACCAAGCAGATAGGTTTGGGAGTTCGATGTGGGATCCTGAATTGATCTTATTACTTCTTACCACATTCATGAATGCAGAAAGTAATAAAATCATTTCACCGTTCTGGACTGTAGTTTTCCCATTTGTGAAATAAGGGTCCAGATCATAATTTAACAAGTTCAAAAGGGAACCTATTACATTTCCCCCCAAACCCAGCCCTCTTCCCAACTTTCTTCTTATGGTACAGGTACCATCTCCTTCCCAGGTATCCATTTCAAAACCTTCTTGCCATCCTTAGCTCCTCAATCATGCTCACCCTTTGACATCCAATCTATTGCTAAGTCTTGTTGTTTCCACCTTTATGACATCTCTGGGTCACTTTCTTTTCCCTCATAGGGCCACTACCTTGGGGCTGGTTCTTATCACCTTACTACAAGAGGCTGCTGATTGATCTCCCTACCTCTCATCTCTCCACGCGAACATCCTGTACCAAAGAGTGTCTAATCATGTGTTTCCCTTATTCACTAAACTCCAGGGCCTCCCTATTATTTCTGGGAGTAAATTTAAAATCATCTCTTTGGTTTTTAAAGACCTTCGCAGCCTGGTCCCTTTCTTACTTTCCAGTCTCCTTATACTTGTCCCCCCTCCATATCCTCTATGATCCACTGACACTGAACTCCTTTTTTGTGGTTCCTGGAACAGGGCACTCCATCTCCAAACTGCTTTTGGATTGACTGTTCCCCTTGCCTTCAATGCTGTCCCTCACTGGGTCTGCCTCCTGACTTCCTTCATGCTCCAGCTCCAGCCTCACTGTCCACAAGAGGCTTCCCTTTCCCCACCCTCCTCTCACTTTTTGTATCTCTCTCAGATTACCCTCCCTTCTATTTCTTACATATACACAGCTGCTTGAATGTTTTCTCCCCCTTTAGACCTTGAGAGAGGAGACTTTTTTTTTTTGGCCTTTCTTTGTATCACCAGGGCTTTGTACTATGCCTGGTATGCAGTAAGCAGTTAATCATTGCTTGTTGACTACATCCCGGAGTTGGAAGGGCTAATCTAGTCTGCCACATACCGGGATCCAGGCATCCTGAGATGGGAGATCAGAGAATGTTTGTCCCTTTGAGCTTCCCTTCTCAGTGTGCTCAGCTGTTCTCAATGTGATCTCAAGGTCTCCAATGAGGGGGGCCCCATTAGCTGTCCCCCCCTGCAAGGCAGCCCATTCCACACTGGGGCAGCTCTCATTCTTAGGGATTCCCCCTCATCAAGCCCAAATCTACCTCCTTCTCACTCCCCCTCCTGGTTCTGCCCTCTCAAGCCCAGCATAAAAAAGCTTAATCTCCTTTCCATATTACAGTCCTTCAGATAGTAAAGAGTCCCCATGCACCCTGAGTCACAGCTCCTCTATGCCTGCTTTGGGTCTGGGATTCCTTCCTGCTCCTACTCTTACAATAATCCTCCAGCAAAATTCGGTTGGGTGAAGAATGAGCTGAGGGCCCCGGGCCAGGAAGAGCTTGGCATGGGTGGACCTGGGTTTGAATTTGACCTCAGACTAGCCATGTGACCCCGGGTTATTCATTTAAATTTCTGGGCCTCTGTTTTCTCATCTGCAAAATAGATTAGATGGTTTATAAGGTCCATCTCAGCTCTAAATCTGTGAATCAAATAAAAAAGTATTTAGGGCAGCTAGGTGGCACAGTAAATAGAGCACCAGCCCTGGAGTCAGGAGGACCCTGAGTTCAAATCTAGCCTCAGACACATGACACTTACTAGCTGTGTGACCTTGGGCAAATCACTTAACCTCAACTGCCTTGCTACCAAAAAAATTAAGCTCCTACTATGTGCCAGTATATGTGGCATAGTAGATAGAAGACTCATCTTCCTGAATCTGAATCCAACCTCAGACACTTCCTAGCTGTGTGACCCTGGACAAGTCACTTGACCCTGTTTGCCTCAGTTTCCGCATCTATAAAATGAGCTGTAGAAGGAAATGGCAAATCATTTCAATATCTTTGTCAGGAAAACTCCAAATGGGGTTGAGAAGATTTGGACATAACTGAAAAATAGTGGAACAACAACAAAAATGTGCCAGCAGCTAAATGCAGGGGATATCAAGACAAGCAAAAGCAGCCCAGATTCACAGTCTAATTGGGTAATTAGAGATGGTTACAGGATCAGGATATCTGGGGACCAAGGGCAGCTCTGACACACAATAGCTACGTGACCCTGGGAAAGTCCTTCACCTACCTCTTGGTGCCAAAGGGAATGATCTAAGAATATAAGATATGGACTAGTTGCAAACCTGTATCGATGGATGGATTTCCCCAAGCTGGGAATTTCCTACACCTAAGAAAACAAGGACTTGAACAGAAGGGGGGAAAAAAAAAAGAGCACACCTCCAGAGAACTCTTCTCCTGGCACCCTGAAGGAAAACAGCTTTTCCGCCGCATTGTTTACTCAGCCTCAGGCTGATTTGCATGTCTTGTTCTCTTTGAAGAATTCAAATACTCCAGAGCTTACTTGTAATTCCGGAAAAAGTGGTGGAGAGTGAAAGAAAGTCCTACTTCCGGCCAGCCTGTTTTCAATGGACACAATGAATTGGGTGAGAGTTTCCTGCAGGAAGCTTCTAAGAAGTCTTATCTAAATACAAATATTGACCCTCGTAAGAATGAGATGAAGGGGGGGCAGGTCCATCCTTGCCTAGCCCACACCCCAGAATAAAGGAACCTTGGAAGACGGGCTCCCATCCACCTCCCTCCCAATCAGACCTCTCACCTAATTTTCTAGCTCAGTCAACATTTATCTTCAGCCTCCAAGCCTAAGCACAGTCTTCCCTCAAGGTCTGCCAAGTCCTCCCTCCACCTCCACCTTCTTTCAGAGTTCGGTTCTGGCGCAACCTTGTCTACGCCAGTCCCTGAAGTCTATAGTTCTTCCTCCTGGAGCTTGAATCTGGGCTTCAGTGGGACGAGCCCTGTGGAGTAGAGACCTAAGACGCACAACCTGGTGCTCCAGGGAAAGAAGTTAGTAAATTGATCTGTGCCTCAGTTTACTCATCTGTGAAAGTCGTGGTTGGACGAGATTCTTTTTAAGGGCTTTTCTTGGTCTAGATTTAGAACCCCCTTATTTATTTATATGCGCATGAGCAATATCCTTCCCAGCAAAATGTAACCTCTTTGAGGGAAAGAAGTCTGGCACTTTTGTCTTTGTGTCAAGTCCCACCCCCATTCCCACTCCCCTCACAGCAGTATCTCCATAAGTAAATTTGCTTAAACTGAAATGGAGACACTCCAAATCTTTTCTCGTTGTTCAGAGCAGAGTATAAAAAATCTGGGGCAGAGGATGTTTGAAATTCTTTAACTCCTATTCATAGCCTTGTAGGATTTAGGACTTTGGAAATCATTCTAATCCATCAACCTAGATGAAAGCTCCAAGAGCATAGAGAGGAAGTGACAAGCCCAAGGTCACTCATTCTGTGGGATTTCTTTTTTTTCTGAGGGAGGTGGAGGGGGTGGGGAGCTGAGACTGATGGTAGGTGTTTTAAAGGAAGATGTAAACACCTAACAGTTTGTACCTGACCCACTGTGGGCTGTGAATGATGAGTAACCCATAGCTGGTGCTCCTTGCTCAGGGAACACTTGCTGACTAAGCTAATGATGCACTGGGCAGCTTAGAAATCTGAGGATTCCAGGCCGCGGGTGGCCCTTCCTCCACCCAGTTTGGTGCATGATGCTCAAGATGTGAGTGAATTGGACCCTCACCACTGCATGCTCCCAGAAAGAGATATTGTGTTCTATGGGGATTGAAAGTTACAGCACCTTCTGGCTCTGCAGTCAATGCAAAACCACTGTTCCTAACCATAAGGTAGGCCAAGGCAGAAAGTCTTCTTGCAGAAGCTGGTCCCCAGCATCTCCCACATGCTGCCTCTATTCTTGGTGGTCTGGGCATGCACCAAAGTACCATTACAACAGGTCCTATGGACTTAGTTCTCTGTCCATTGCTTCTCTCATTACAATGGGAGCTTCTGGAGGGCCAGGACATTTCTTTTTGTCCATACTTTCCATAGTGCTTGGCACATAGTAGTTGACACTTGCCTGACAGTCCTTAGCTTTTTAAAAGACTGTAATATGTCAAAGTGATTTTTCCTAAAGCATAGATCCAACCAAATGCAAGATCTTCTGTGTGAAATCCAAGCTGCTTCCTAACCTAGAGCCCACTCCCACATGCACCTACGCAGACTGCAGCCACACATCTCAAGCTCTTTCTTTAAGAATGGTTTGGGATACTCTCCATCCACAGCTCTGCCTTATGACTTCCCCTGCTCCCTTCAAGTCCCAGTTGAAACCCTACTGCCTACAGGAAATGTTTCCCAAGCTCTCTTAATTCTAGTGCCTTCTCTCTGTGTTATTTATGGCCTAGTTATCTGATATATAGCTTGTTTGATGACTATCTCCCATTAGATTATGAGGTCCTTGAAAGCAGGATGCTCTTTTGCTTCTTCTGTATCCTTAGCATTCAGCACAGCTCCTGAAACATGCAGGTGTTTAATAAATGTTTAGCATCTGATTGACACAGGTTCTGGGACAAGATAAAGCTTTCTAAGGTTTCCAAGTTCTAACACAACCATAACCACAACTACCACCAACAGTGACAATCTCCTCCATACCCACAGACTCCATTAATCACCACTGATCCCACCACTGATAAGAAACCCCATGACAGCAACCATCAAAATCACAATAATAACGCTGATAGTAACACCTGACATTTATAAAAACTATGTTCTAAGATCCCTTCCAGCTCTGACAATCTAGGAATCTGAATTCTAAATCTCTTCTAGCTTTGACATTCTATTTTTTTTTTTTTTGCCTTCTTATTTCCGGCAATTGATATTTTAAGGTCTTTCTTATTCCTATCTTTCTCTTTTCTCTGTTCAGAAGCCCCTTCCTGCTCTGACATTCCAATTTCTAAAGTCCTTTCCAGTTTTGACAAAATCTGTTCTTCATTGTAAGGCCTATTTCATGTCTGATATTCTATTAAAAATATGGTTTTAAAAATCAATTTGTTTTGGGCAGCTAGGTAGTGCAGTGAATAGAGCACCAGGCCTGGAGTCAGGAGGTCCTGAGTTCAAATTTGGCCTCAGACATGGGACACTTAACTAGCTGTGTGACCTTGGGCAAGTCACTTAACCTCAATTGCCATGCCTTCCCCCTTCCCCCAAGTAAATTTGTTAACTAATTAGTTAATTAATTAGTTTTTAGTTTTCAACATTCACTTTTATAAAATTTTGAAGTTCTAAAGTTTCCCCTTCCTTTCTATTCCCGTCCCCTAGATGGCATGCAATCTGATATAGGCTATGCATTTGCAATCATATTAAATATCTTTCCACATTAGTCATGTTGTTAAAGAAGAATCAGAACAAAAGGGAAGAACCATGAGAAGGAAAAAAAAATAGTTTGCTTTCATCTGCATTCAGATTCCAAAGTTCTTTCTCTGGATGTGGATAGCTATATCAGCAAGCACCCTTAGCATACCTAGGGCGGCTACTAGCACAGGTTCTTAGATCTGCTTTTCTACAAAATGGGTTAACAGTTTTACTTTAATCAAA
>CM053585.1:8081559-8095745 GCA_028646515.1 Pseudochirops corinnae | reverse complement strand
ATTTAAAAAGAAATGTTTGAAATAAAGTTGGGGGGATGAGGGAGGATAAAAGAGAGGACAAATTGGGAGAAGGGGTATTTGATGGGCTTGCTATTTTGTGGTGGGGGTAGAGGAGAGATGGGGAGAAAAATTTGTAACTAAAAATCTTGTGGAAATGATTGTTGAAAGCTAAAATAAATGAACAAATTGGAAAAAATCAGAAAAACTAAATCATAGGGGGTAATATGGTTAGTCAGCAGTTTGTCTGAAAAAGAAAAAAAAAGGATTTGAGGGTTTCAGTGAAATGCAAGATGAATCTGAGTGGAGTGTGATATGGCAGCCAGGGTGAGCTCCAGAGCCCCAAGGATGAGGAGGTGACAGTATTTGTCTTCTCTGGCCTGCTCACACCACAACAGGAATATTGTCTGGTCGGTGGAGAGGAGGGAACGAGGGTGTTGAAGGGCATGGAGGATTAGGGGGCGTCCTGGGGCCTGTGGGCAGAAGTGCTGGCCAAGCGTCAGGGAAAAACAGAGGAATAAAAACACAAAGTTCCTAACCACTGGGTGAGCTGTAGAGAATTCAGTTTTATTACACACCCCCATCTCATCCCTACCCCACAGTGCTGGTAATCCTCCTCTTTGTCTCATCTAAAATCTGATTTAGCGAAGATGAACACTCACTTCAACTTTGCATGTGTAGTACAGTGGTCTGTGTATAACACACCTAGGGAAATGGTGTTTTTTCTGGTTGAGTTTAGGTGAACGGTGGGTGTCCCTAGAGCAGAGCTGAGCCATGTGTGGTCCCATCTGGACTCAGTTACATTAGCCTATCAGGATGATCAGAGCTGGGATGGAACCCACTGCTTGGGCGTGGGGGTGGGTGAAGGTGAAATGGAAGAGCCCAGCATTGAAGGCCTTTCTAACAACATCACCTGGTATTTCCTGGGCTGCGGAGTCATTTCAGGCCCTTCTCACTCTTCATGACCCCATTTGGAGATTTCTTGACAAAGCTATTGGAGTGGTTGGCCATTTTTTTCTCCAGCTCATTTTATAGATGAGAAACTGAGGCAAACAGGGTGAAGTAACTTGCCCAGGGTCACAGAGCTAGGAAGTGTCTGGATTTGAACTCAGGAAGGTGAGACTTTTGTCAGAATCCAGCTAGCTTCCCTATTATATCCCTAGGTGACCTTCTCTTCTGGTAAGATGCTTCAAGTTATCAGCCCAGAACCTGCCAGGCAGTTTCCTGCTTCTAATTTTCCCTTTGTTTTTTGCCTAGTGAAATCCCCCAAACTTCTCTGTCTCTCTATTTCTATCTCTCTGTTTCTCTTCTCTTTCTGTTTTTTTTTTTTTTTTAATAGAAAGGAGTCTTTCTTAAATGCTCAGACAGAGCACTGTTCAGAGATGTCATCTAATGGGAACAGGGCAGAGAATGGCATAGATTTGACACAAATGGAGATAGAATATTGGAGGACCCCAAATGACCTCTTAAAATCATGTTTTGATCTACTTTCTAAATAGAATATAAAAGCTGTGGGGAATCTTTGGGATCGTTTGGGCTTTGAGAAGCAATCTGCTCCAGGCTAGCCCAGCATAAAGAAGAGGAGCCAGGATTTCAGCCTACCAGGCCAGGGCTCTTTCCATTACCCAAGAGAAGTCCAGAAGATTCTACAAACTCTCTTATTTTCCTTCCCACTAATTTTTTAATTTTGTACTTTTCAAATAATCTTCCCAAAGAATGGGTGATAACTTCCCACTGGGAAAATAAGTGACCTCCTAGCATTGAAGCAGAGAAGGGCTTTGTAGATCAAAGGCCCTAAGAGGCAGTCCTGTTCCCTGTGGACCCCAGGGGAAGGGACGTGAAAGACTTCAATTCCCAGTTAAGTGGTGGAGCCCAGCCCCACCCCAGTTCCAGTTAATGCCTCTCGGTGGGCTGAGACACCTCCAGTCCCCAAATTCTAGCATCTTGTAGAGATTCTGGAGGGGTTAGGTATTGTGGCCTGGCCCTTTTTTACAGAGAAAGGTCACATATGTGTGCATGTGTGTGTGTGTGTGTGTGTGTGTGTGTGTGTGTGTGTGTGTGTGTGTATGTGAAGATCTCAAAACTGACCCAGTAAAGAAGAGAAATTATTCCTTTCTCTATCAGTGGCCTGGAAAGTGTTGGAAATTAGAGCAGGCTTTTGCAACCTGAATATTTAAGGAGAAAAATTAGGATCTCTCAGGTGACTTTCAATGCATAGGGCATGAGTAGCTAAGCTTGGCCTGGACAGAGCTGGTCCTGTACGAGGACTACAGTATTAATCATTCATTCAATCAATCAATAAGTGTTTCTTAAGAGCCTATTAGGTTCCAGGCTCTGTGCTAGGCACCAGGGATACAAGGTCAAAGAATGACTTGATCTCCAGGGTTTGGGACATCAGGGGCTGAGGTCTCCAGGAGGTTACAACCAACAAAACTGGTAAACATTTATCTCAATACTTTTCTTTCACCAGTGAACTTAAAACCTTTATACTTCTCTCTATTCCTCCTAGCAAAGAAAATACCTTAAGTAAGAGAAAGAAAGAATAAAAATGAAAAAGAAAACATGGAAAAGAAAGGAAGGAAGATAAGGAATAAAAATGTAAGAAGGAAAAAAAGAAGAAAGGAGAGGGAAAGAGAGAAAAAGAAAAGAATCAATCACTAGATATTTATTAAACACCTACTGTGTGTCTGTCTTGGAAGTAGGCAGTGGCAATACAAAGAAAAAATGAAACAAAAGGGAGGGCGGAAGGAAGAAAGGGAAGGGGAATGGATAAAAGGGAAGCTACTCCAATAAGCACCTACTGTGTGCAGAGCACTAAATTCTGGGAAGGGCATCTTGGAGGAGATAGCTTTTGAATTGAGCTTTCAGGGACAGATAGAAATTCCTCAGACAAAGAAAGAAAGGAAGGGTCTTCTAGGCTTAGGAACAAAGTGGGTAACAGCATGGAAATGGGCTGTGACCGGCAGGGATCTTACAGGGTCTCTATGACCCTACCTCTGAATACTATTGGTAGTAATTTGCAGTGCATAGTCCTTTATCCAGATACCAACTCCCTTGCTTCATCATGATTAAAAGCTGGCATCCTCTGGTATGAATATAGAGAAAAATATGAAGTTGTTCCTCCCCTATCAGTGAAGAAATATTGCCCTAAAATGTGCCTCAAGATTGAGGGGGCTAGGGAGCCACTCTATGGTTGAATGGAATGAAACTTCCTCTCTCCAGAGATGTGGTCCCTGAAGCATCATCATGACGCTCAGAATGGGGGAGGCATCTTCCTGCTTAGGCTTCTCTCCCAGTAAACCGGACAATTCTCTCGGGCAGACCCTGAATTAGGAGGCATTGCTACCCTCAGGTAAAGCGGAGCTTTTCTGTCTCGGATCTTATCAGGAGAGCTCACTAAGGGCAGGATGTGTCCTAATTGAAACTGAGCTAGAGGGTGAGATTTCGGGCAGAAAATTTAGAGTATTTATTTTTTGTCCTTATTGGCCTCTTCAGCCACTGTCTGAATTGACTGTCAGTGATGGGGTCTTCCTCTGCCTAGCGATGGAGCAGACTGAGATCCTGGGGGATCTGCCATATGTGGCAGATGTGGTTAGAAGCAATGCTATTCTTTTTTTTTTCTTCCCTTTTTTCAATGTATTTACTATTATTTTACAACATTAAGTGACACAAGTTTTTGAGTTCCAAATATTCTCTCCTCTTCCCTCCCATGGCAGCATGCAAAAAGATAGAGGTTCTACAAATACCTTCACATTAAAAAGTAGCCAAGTTGTAAAGAGGAATTAAAACCAATGGAATGAATAACAAGGACGAAGAAACAAAACAAAACAAAATGAAAAAGAGAGGGAGCAGGTAGTTTGCTTCCATTTGCATTCAGACTCTGCAGTTCTTTCTCTGGATGTGGATATCTCTTTCCATCACGAGTCTTTTGGAGTTAGTTCTCTTACAGCCTTGCATTACTGAGAGGAGCCCAGTCTATCAAAGTTAGTCATCACATATACAATGTGTTTGAAATTGTATACATTGTTTTTTCTGGTTCTGAAGCAGTGCTATTCTTTTGGTGAGTGGAAAAACAGTCAAGATTCTCTATTGCTCCAATTTCTCTCCTGTTCTCCCTCTGCAAAAAATTCAGAAGTCTAGGTGACCTTGCCGCCAAGTAGTTTGTGCTTGTTTTGGGGGAGATCTTGGTAATAACCCATAATCATCATTCTCATTACTAAAGTAACAATGTATGTTTTTTTTGGGGGGGGGAGGAGTGGAGAGGGAAGTTGTCCAGACCTTTGCTTTTATCAGCATAGTAGGGAAGCTCACTCTCTTCCACAAACACAGATCAGTGACCAAGTTCAATTTTATTTCATAAATTTCTGCTCTATGCAAAATATTCTACTAGATGCTGCTGATTTTAATTCAAAATAGAACAATCTGTCTGCCCTCAAAGAGTCTCATTCTACTGGATTTTTTTGTAATTTGTAGCCATAGACAATAGTCTGAAATACTGTGGAATTAAGTGACTTTCTCAGGGTTATTGTCCTATTCAAGATTTGAAATGAAAAGACAGGCTGAAGAAAGGGACCCTGTCTATCTTTTGGTGGAAGTGATACCTGAGGTCTGAACTTTGTTGCAGAATTGTCAAGCCTTGCTCAGTCAAGAAATGTGACCAGAGGACGGAAGTCAAACCCCCGCTCAAGCCTCTTTTCTGTAATAACTATCCAGAAACCTACCTACCTATCTACGTTGCACACTCAAGGACAATCTGATTTAAAGGGGACCGCCCTGATGGGCTCATTGGAGCCTCCCTTCACACCTAGCCAATGATCAGAGAAGCTTCTTCTGCATATCTACAAGCCACCAGTTTTTTCCTAGGATCTCTACATGCGGTTCAGATGCTGGAAATGTGAGCTTATCCCCAATCAGTGAAAGTTCTCTTTACTTCCCTATCATATTTCTCACTGTCCTACTGCACCAAGGGATGGAACTCTGGTTGCCCATTGGCTACCATCACACAGCTAGCATATCAGAGACCAGCCTTGAATGCAGGCCTTTCCAAATCCAAGGCTGTCCTTCTATGACTACAGCACACTACCTGATACCTGGGTCTTGTCTGTTCAAGATCATTACCACTCAGTTATAAGACACCATGCCCATAAAAAGCTCAGGGGAGCAGAGGAAAGTTCATGTGAATGCATGCAGAGCAGAGTAATTAAAACCAAGAAGACAAGACACATACACACTGGGACCACAGCAATGTAAAGAGAAAGAACCATGAAGTGGAATGCAACATTGGATCATTATTGATGGACTGACTTGGATTGGAAGAAGAGTTGTTAGAAATGGATCTTTCTTTGCTTCTTTCCTGAGGTGGGGGGCAGGGGGATGGGACATTTCCTAACGCTTCTGATTGGGTTCACACTTTCCTTGTTTTGTTGAACTTCTTTCTATTTTTTTTTTCTCTTTCCTAAAAACCCTCAACAACAAAACAAACAAGACCAAAGAACAACCTTTCTTAGAGGAACTGGCTCTCTGGTTGAGGAAAGGACGATATTTGTAGATTAATTTGATGCAAAAGCTAAAGGCAACATTCAAAGGACCATGTAAGAATGCCTTTATTTTTAGGCTTTGACTATGAATCTGTTTTCATTTTATCAAAGCTGTTTTGATTGATTCATATTTTTATTACTGTTTTGATGATTTGCTTGTTTTTGATGTAGTGATGATATAGTGATTCCCCATTAAAGACCTCTCTAGAGTAAACTTGTTTAATTAGACTACAAGCTTTTGAAGGATGGGGATTGTCTTTTTGTCTTATAAGTATCACTAAGGCTTAGCACTGTGCCTGAAACATAATAGGCACATAATACATGTTTATTGAATTAGTTGTCTTATGTAGGCTCAGTTTTGTGAGCATATTATGAACAAAGCTTAAAAAATTTTCCAGGGATTTTGGTGCTCCCGCAGATTTAGGGATATAATCAATGTAAGAGCTAGTAGAAGTTGAGGATTACCCTTCCAAGACACTGCATAACAAGGGGGAAGAGAAGAGTCCAGTTGGGCTGTATTAGGAAGAACATGAATGAAGGTAGCATGACATTAGATGGATAGATTGGGTGGTATGAGGTTCTGGAAGATCACAACCTCATCTCAGAAACTGAGAATCTGTTACTAAAGAGGCCAGCTAGACGATGCAGTATATAGAGCACTAGGCCTAGAGTCAGGAAGACTCATCTTCCTAAGTTCAAATCAGGCTCAGACACTCACTAGCTGTGTGACCCTGGGCAAGTCACTTCACCTTGTTTGCCTCAGTTTCCTGATCTGTAAAATGAGCTGGAAAAGGAAATGATGAACTACTCTAGTATTTCTGCTAAGAAAACCCCCAAAAGGGTCATGAAGGGTCAGACACAACTGAAATGATTAAACAATAACCCTGAAGAAAAATTTAAGCAAATTAAATAAGTGAGACTTTGTCTCACTGCAATAACTGAAGTCCTTTTCAGAGTCGTGACACAGAGGAGCCTTGTGCTCTGGAAGACTTTGCTTATAGAGGATAAACTTTGTTAAATCTGTCCTACCAGGTTGGAATGGCCTTGAATTGGGCCTGTGGATGATGGACTGTGTACCTGTCATTGGAAGACTAGATTCACTCAGTGCAAAGAGGCTCACCACCACAAGGTCAGTGGCCAGGGAGTTGTTTCTTTTGGGGTCCTAACACCTGATGAAGACTCTCCACTGAACTGTGGCAGGGCTGTGATCTTTACTGGAGGGACTATCTACACTGATGAAATCATGCATCCCTTAAATATTGAAGTTGCTGAGAAATGGCTTTTGACCTGCAGTCTCTGTTTCTCAGAATTACACTTTTTAGGGCTGGAAGGTACCTTGAGATATTCTAGGACAGTTTCCTGCCTTTTGTTAGTAAAGGCAGTAATTCATTCTTGGCTTCTGGGAGGAAGTGGCATCTAAGCTGTGCTTCTGGGTATTCTAAAGAAATTAAGAGGTAGAGATGAGGAGGAGCTAGAGGGCCAGTTAGCCTGTACAAAGAAGAGGGTGGCGGCGGCTAAGTGGCACAGGGAATAGAGCACCGGCCTTGGAGTCAGGAGGACCCAAGTCCAAATCCAGCCTCAGACACTTAACACTTACTAGCTGTGTGACTTTGGGCAAGTCACTTAACCCCAATTGCCCTGCTTTCCCCCCTCCAAAAAAAAAGAAGAGGGTGTATGGGGTGCTCAGGGGGAACTAGAGGTTCTGGTGTGAGGGCTTGCTGAGCCCAATTCAGGACTGCTGGACACTTTGGGTATCCACTTGTCACCCAACTCTCACCTGTGGCTCCAAGAGACTGTAGCATGCACATCAGTCACATTCTGGTGAAACTCTCTTTGCAGATGGGCCAAATCAGCTCGAGGGGGTCCAACAGGCTTCAAACCCATCCATGAATTAGGGGGTGTCTACTACAAGTATGTGAAGACTTCCCCTAGAGAAATGGGTCTATGAAAATGATTTGTTCTAATGGCCACAAAGCTGGCTGGAGCAAGTGCTGTTTTAGTGATTTAGTGATTGGGTGATTGAATGAATGAAGTTTGTGGAAACAGGAGAATGGAATGAATGGGGCATCTGGAGGCAGATAGGTCAGGTTTGGATCTCCCCGATGCCACTTGCTCCCTGCATGAACTTGAGGATGCTGCTCAGAGGGCCTCATTCCTTTATCTGGGAAAAAAAGAGTGGGGGGCAGGACTAGGGAGTCTGATTCGATGGTCTTCAGGCTCATTCAATCTCTATATTTCTTTGAATCTTGGATGATACATGACATTTTTTTCTTTAAAATAAATTTCATTATCATTGTGCCGTGGAATAAGTTTGGGAATTCTTAAGACCATTCATAAGACCATGATGAACAAAAAGGGAGTGTACCGAAAACAAGCATCTCATTTGGAGGCAGAGAGCTCTCAGCCTGAGTCTACGCCAGCTCCATACCCGTGGGCATTTTCCACCTTCACTGAGTCCTCTTTATGGCTTTGTCTGGGGCTACTATTGAGGAGTCATCTGTTTTCATCTGACTAGCCTCGTGAGACAGCTGATCACTGCCTTTCAGCTTTAGGGCTCAATCTTGGCAGTAGTCCGAGGCTGGAAATACCCCTCCAAACTCTGAATGAAGAGGGTCTGAACAGAGGGTGGTCATGGCTTTGGGGCATGTTAGGTTAAATGAAGAAGGAGCAGACTTCAAAGTCTGTCCTGCTGCATTGGCACACAATGCAGTACCCAGAAATCAGCTGGTCAGCCAGTCATTGCGTGCGTTCCTGTTTGCCCTTTGTTTTCTAAGAGGACCAATGACATCAGGGTAATGTCTTGACTCATGTGTGAATTAGATTAAAGTGAGGCAGAGTTACACATAGTCATCAGCCTCACTCTTTCTTCCAGAGGCATTGAAGACTAGCGGCAGGACAGAAGTCACTATTATTGACAATAGCCTCGGATGCAGTGGATGACCTTGTTGCGCTCTATGTCTGACCAAGTTCCAAGCATTCCACTAAGCTTGCTCCAGCCACCTTCATGGCCATTGGAACAAGTCATTTTATCCACCCATTTTGCTAGGGGAAGTCTTCACATACTTGGAATGGACATTCTCTAACTCACTGATGGGTTTCAAGACCTTTGGACACCTTCGAGCTGGTTTGGCCCAACTGAAAAGACAGTTTTACCTGGGTGTGGCCACTGTGCATGCTAAAGCCTCTTGGAGCCACAGGTGAGAGTTGGGTGCAAGTGGACCAAAACTGGACCAACAGTCCTGAAATGGGCTCACACCAGGGGTGCTGGCTCTCCCTGAGCACTGTGTACCCCCTCTCTTTTGTATAGGCTAGCTGTCTCTGGTCCATCATGTTCCCCCTCCTCATCTCTACCACTTAGCATTCTTAGATTTCCTGGAAGTGCAGCTTAGATGCTGCTTCCTCCCCGAAGCCTTCCCTGATTCCACAGGGACTGATGTTCTTTCCTCCTGAAATTAGGTTTGGTTTACTCATCTAAGTATCCATTATGACCTGCCAGGGGAAACCAAGCTTCTGGAGAGTCTAGAAACAGTTATGAATGAATGAATGAATGCATGAATGAATGAATGAATGAACAAAGGAATGGAAACAAACAAACAAAAAAACATTCATTAAGTGTTCACTGTATGCCAGACACTGTGCTTAGTGCTAGGGATAAAAAGAAAAGACAGCAGAAGGCCACTGCTCTCCAGGAGTTCACAGTAACTGAAGGAGACAACATGTAAAAGACAGGACAACTGCAGGTGAGATGTTGAGGTCTAAGGGATCTGAGGGCACCACTGTGGGCATGATGGCAAGGCTCATGGATTTGTCCTTTTTTTACTCATTCATTTATTTGCTGACTTATTTGTTTAGGAGAGCCACCTTTAAATTTATTATCTCTTCATTTTAACATTCCTATAAGGCTCTTTTATTGACCCTTAGAGAGTACTAAACAAAGGACTGTTGAATGGAACTCCATTGACTTCCTTTGGGAATTACATTCTGTTTACACTGTATTTATCTGGTAGGTACTTGGGTTTTTTTCCTCTTTTTTGGTGTGTTGTGTCCCATTTAGAGTGAGAGCTCCTTAAGGACAAGGGATTGCTTTTTCACCTCTATTTATATCCCAAGAAATTAGCACAACTCTTGGCACATAGGAGGTGCTTATTACATTCTTAGTTCATATATAGTACATTCATATGTTGTAGAAAGCATATTAGAAAAGCATTAAGCAATAATTCCTTACACTGATCCAGGGTTCCTCTGCTCCCCCACTCCCTCAGCACCCTCCTCTTCTCCCCCCATGCCCAGCACCTTTCTCCATTCCTCCCACCCCTGGAACTCCCGCCCACTCATTTTTAGTACTCTTCGTAATCTTCCTTGTCCACAGAAGGCAGTATTGTATAAACATCAGCTGACAAGCTGAATGTACCTTTTCAAAAGAAGTCCAGGTAGTCTGTTAACAGTCTTAAAAACAGGATGTTTTAGGTGTAAAATAGCCCAGTCAGAAGGGAGTGAAGGAAAGGGGGGCGGTTGTTCCAGCCTGCCCTCAACCTTCAGCACCAGCTTTTTCCCCAACACCATCCAGGTTGTCTTCAGTCCAGAGAGAGCTGAGATCTCTTCCAACTCCCTACCCTGACAATTCTCCCTCACCTTCCTGGGTTCCATGAAGGAGAAGAGGGGTGGGTAATTCTGTTCTTGCTATTGGAAGAGGTAGGTACTATGAGAATCCATATACTCCTTGTACAAGGGAGTCTCCTGAGGTTCAGAGAGGGAATACCCCCTGCCAGAAGGGCACAGAGGCCAGATCTCAAGGTGGCAGGCCTTCTGTCTTCAATTCCAGCAGTTTCTCTGTCTTGCTTTATCTGTATTTCTCTGTCTTTGTGTCTCCATCTCTGTTTCTGTCTCTGTTCATCTCTGTTTCTTCCACTTCCCTTTACCCCCATGGTACTTCCTACATTCTTCCTGGATCCCACTGAATACTAATATATGGTAATAAATGCTTCCTCACAGGAAATGAGTGCCTTTTAATAAGAGCCTTCAATGACACCAGAGAAGCAAATGATTAATGTGAGTGACAGAATACTCTAGTGTAAAAGCACTAGATTTGAAACCAGAAGTTGTCTGAGTTCAGATCCTACCTCAGACATCTACTTGCTATGTGACCCTAGTAAGTGATATTTCTTCTTATAGCCTCAGTTTCCCCATATAACAAATGTGGATAATAATAGCTATAATGCCCATCACTGCTGTGTGTTCCAAGCTCCCCTGCTCTCTCCCCTGACATTTTCTACTCAGTCTCTCAGCTCTGATGTTCAATGCTCCAAAATCTCTTTTGGGACTCACATTCTATGCTGCAATGACATTTTAAGACCTAAGATTTTACATTCTAAGGCCCCTCTGGGACCTGACGTTCTATGTTGTAATGGTTCATTAAACACACATTCTGTAGGTTCAGTGTTCTAAGGTCTCTCCCAGATCTAATATTCTTTAAAATCCCTTTGTATTTCTAACTTGGGAGAGATGTTTCCTGACTAGAAGCCCCCTACAAGGATGACATTCTATCTCAAGGGATGTTTTCAGATTCAAATGAGATTGTGAAGGGTTTTGTAAATGTTTCAGTGCCATAGAAATGAGCTAGGAAATGAAAAATTAATGCGGCTGACCAACCGAAGGAAATGATGTCTGGGGCACATACAGATGATGGCAAATCTGACCTATGGTAGCCACCAGCTCTGTGTATAGGCAGCCACAGACATTCTCTAAATTGATCCCAGGAAAAAAGATGTGCCCTTCCTGACCTCCAGGAACAGTGACTGCAGCTACGCTGCCTGTTGGCTTTCTGCCTTCTAGACCTTTGCTCTTGTCATTCTCTCCACCTAGTGTGCCCTTTCCCCCATACTACTTCTAATAATCTTGCCTCTCACTGAAGGTCAAGTTCTGAGATCACCTCCAGCATGCTGGGTTCCCTTATCCCCCTCCCCCTTTCCCTATTCCACCTGAACTCCTCAAACATTTTCGTTTCATCTTCCATGAGAGATGTAGATGTGGAATCTGAGGTTTCTAACCCTGATTCTCCCTCTTTATACCTGTATGTGTATTGGCCCATCACTTCCTCTTTTTGAATCTCAGTATCATCATCTGCAAAAGGCTAGTGAGATGGACTTGATCACTCAGATCTAAGTCTTAGTCATGCTTTTGATTCCTTCTCATAACACGAGACTTCAAATGATGTGATTCTTGAATTGAGATCTCATAAGAAGAGACATTAAAGTCAGTTGTATACAGCTTTAATTTATCTATTTGCTTGCTTGCTCACCCATCTATCCATCCATCCATCTATGTATGTATGTATGTATGTGTCTATCTATCTATCTATCTATCTATCTATCTATCTATCTATCTACCTACTGGTTGGTCTGTCCATCCATCCATCCATCCATCCATCCATCCATCCTTCCATCCAGCTATCAATATCTGACTACCTTTGTATCATCTCTTTACCACTCTATTCTAGATTATCTTGCCTAACTGAAAACCCTTCATGGGCAGGGAATACATCAATTTGTAGTTATAGTCCCCCAACAGCTAGCACTGGGGCAGACCCATAGAAAGTACTTAACAAATGTTCAATGAATTAAATGAATTTCTTGAAAAGGTGCTATTAAAAACAAACAAAAAAACGAACAACTTACTAATCCCTTTCACACTGAAGTGTTCTTGACATATCCTACCATTGAGGGTTTCAATAGACCCATATTCTATGATGGATCTCCTTATTAGAATAATTAGATCATGATTTAGAGCTTGATTAGACATTAGCATTTATTTCCTCTACCTCATTTTGTGATGGAGAGGGAGGGAAAGAAAGAAACATTTTTAAAGCACTAGGTGTTGGACTAAGTCCTTTACAAATATTATCTAATTTGATATGAGGAAAATGAGGCTCAGAGTTGAGTTACCTCTAAGCTCTAAATCCTCTGATCTTATAGGAAATTACATGAGATTCCAGAGGATCATATAGTCATAGATTTTTGCCAGTGCAAAATCATGGAGATGGGTATTGGAATACCATACAACATAAGAAACAGTAAAGAGGGCAGTTTGGCTTACTCAAACTCACACAAGAAATTAATGACAAGAATTGGAATATCTTAGAGAAGAAGGAATGAGTCTGCCTGTGTATACACACTTCACACTTTTTGGGGGGTGTCAGCCATCCTCTCATACCTACCAACTGCTTTCCTTCAGCCATTTCCAGATGCCAGTGGCCTACATGTTCACTGAACTTTCAAGTCATGTCTATCATTTAAGACTAAACCCAGTTACTGCCATACTAATATCTCACATTTTTATGTTGGCATAAAGTTGTTATTAAAAATAGTATTATTCCCATTTTGCTGATGAGGAATCTGAGATCTGTTTCAGAGCTAGGTAACTGACATTCAAAAATATTAAGTGACTCATCCAGGTCGGCCAATCAACCAGTTAATGTTGGACACATGATTTCAACCCAGATCTCTCCTGATTACGAGTCCAGTATAATTTCCATTCCCTCATTCTGTCCCTCATTCTTGCAAAATGCAGTCTTGCTCAGTAAGCATTGAATATGAGGTCCACCCATTGTTAATTGCAACAATCTCAACCAAGAAAAGTATATTCAAACAGGATTAGCTTACTCTGCTTACTAAGGCAGGAAATGGATGAAGACTTACCAGTAGTATTTGTCACACACACACACACACACACACACACACACACACAATCTAAGTCACTTAACCAGAAATCTCATTTTTCCCAGACATTCTGCTTATAACTGAGTTTTTACTGGGTCAGCCACATGTCAGCCACTAGGTAGGATGAGGTACAATTTTCTGTTTAATTTAACATTTTACAGGACATCCATTTAGCAATAATGCCATCATTTCTCCAGCTTTAGTTGTGAGAAACAAGAGTTTTGAGAAACAAGACTATCCTAATTCTTAGATCACTAACCTGTGTCTTTGGTGATGAAACAACCCTAGTGGTGCTTTCTCAAGGGATGACAGAGAAACTCAGTCTTGAAAGAGACATCTTGATCCATTCTTCTCTTTACCCTTCTGATCTAGTTAAGTCCCAACTCATCAATTCTACTTTGACAACATTTCTTTCATGCATCTTTTTTTTCATTATGCACAGAAACATTGTCCTCTCCCCCACTGCAGGTTTTCATAACCCTCTACCTTGATACCCTTGCCAGAAGTTGCCTACTGTAACGATACTAGGATTTGAAGATCTTCCACGCCCCTTGAGCTTGCTGATGTAGCAGGAAGGGGGGGAGCAAGAGAACGCCGGAACCAAGCTAGTCTCCGTGTGGTGCTGACTGGAAGTGGCGTCAGAGGCAGTGGCTGCGGTTGCGAACTCCCTTTGCTTTGAGCAGGGCAGAATCTCTGCTAAGGACTCCTGCTGAGCACTGCCTGGGGCAGGAACTGCCAGGGGCCGGAGCTGCTGGGACCAAGCTGCCTGGACGCTGAGCAGTTGCGTGCGTGAGGAGAGGAGGATCTTTGCCTGAGGGAGCCTGTCCTGTTGGAAGGCTTGAGGATGTGGGTGTTTACTACTTTGACCACATGTGCCAACTTCATCATGACTGGGTTGGCTTTGACTTTCTGGTTTTGGGACTCAGTCTTCTGGTAT
>CM053585.1:8056647-8081459 GCA_028646515.1 Pseudochirops corinnae | reverse complement strand
GGGACTATCACCACCAGCACCAGCACCATCACCACTATCACCACCACCACCACCACCATCACCACCACCACCACCACCACCACCATCATATATCTCCCTTGGAGGTGAGCAGGTGTTTTGGAACTTTATGGAGGAAAATTCTTGGAGAAGTCAACAGGCTGGCATTCAGGCAAAGAGACAAAGGCTGGACCAGTTCAGCAGAGGCTCACTTAAGTAGAGCTAATCTGTGCAAAACTCCAGGAGCCATTTCTATCTCATAGGATGTAGACCTAGAGCTGAGATGGAACACTGCAATTATCTAGTCCATTTCACTCTTTTCTTTTCCAGAGGGGGAAGCTCAGATTTCCATTCAATCCCTTGAGTTATATTTGACAAAATGACAACAGAAAAGGTAGAAATTAAGAAAGGAAGAGGTAGTTTTCTTGAGTGATTGGAAAATAAAAAAAAAAAAGTGTTGAGGAAGTTTGCCCTACCTATCTCAGCTATGGCAATGAATGGAAACATGTTTTGCAAAATGATATGCAATTATTAGAGCTAACCTGATTATTGGAGAGGTCAAAATAAAGATAAGAAGAATACTTTCTGGAAAAGTAAGTGAAAGAATAATCTCATGACTGGAAGGGACTTCAGAGTTCATTCAATCTGACTTGTATCCAAATAAGGATCCCCTTTATAAAATTCCTTACAAGAAGTCATTTCCAGCCTTTCTTCATTGACCTTCCTTACAGGGGACCCAATACCTCTTTAAGTAGTCCACTGAAGTTTGGGATATTTTTAGTTGTTAGGAAGCAGTTTTATTATATCAAGTTTCAATTTGCTTCTTTACTTCTTCCAGTTCTGGAACAATAAAAGCAAAACAAAACAAAACAAAAAACAAACAAACACAAAAAAACAGAACTACTCTACCATTGTTCCTGGATGGGTTATGTCAATCTATTCTCCTATAGTTCTACTTCCCATTCTTTTAATTTTCTAGACTAAAGTACACCCCTCCCTACTACTATTCCTCATTAGAATATAAGCTTCAAAATCCCTGTCAATATAGTCATGCATTTTGAAGGTACCCAGGTACTAAAAAAAAAAAAAAAATCCAGTAGATTAGCATTTCAATTAATGACATCTTGATGTTAACAAGAGCAGGGCTTAAATCAGGGGATATCTACCTAAATTTCAATAGACTGGTATGAAAATGGATTTTGTTTTCTTTACTGGTGGCTCCAGATAAAGATTCTGGACTCACATGGACTGGGTTTTGTATCTAAGTAATTATCTTTGATTCATACCTGCAGGAGGGAACTTCAGAATTTCCTTCATGTCCAGTTTTCTCCCCAAAATGAAATGGACCTTCAAGTCCCATTCAAACATTCTGGGTACCAGGATATTAAATATTGGACTTAATCTCTAAAAAAAAAAAGTAAACTCCTTGAAAGAAAGAGGCTATTTTCTTTCTTTATCTGTAATAATTTGTAATAAACACAATGCACGGAAAGGAGTAAGATATGAGAAGACTAGAAAGGTATGAGGAGGGGTCCAGTTTAGGAAAAATTTTAATATCAAAAGAGAAGATTGTATATGTAATTTTAGTGGTAAGAAAGATAGATGAATAGATAGATAGGTAATCAGAGGCAAACAGATAGATAAAATATATAGCTGCGTTGATGGATGGATAGACAGATGATAGATAGATTGGTTGGTTGGTTGCTTGTTGTCCTTGAAGAGGACCAAAATAGCATCACTATGTTGGGGCCAAGAAACAGCACTACTGTGGCTGATCAGACCAGTGCAATCTTGGAAACATTAGATGAATGCATGGATGCATAGATAAGATGATAGATAAAACATTTATTAAACACCTACTATTTACCACACACAATGCTAAATACTGGGAATGCAAATAGAAGTAAAAGGAAAGATAGTCCCCCTCAGGTAGCTTACATTTGAAGGAGAAGAGAATATGTTAAAAGGAATTGAAAATGGAGAGAGACTTTCCTGGGAGGAGTGGTAGGAGAGAGAAATGCCTGATGGGGGTGTTTCCTAAAATGGAATTCTCAGGTAAAAACTCACTCATGTGCAGAGACCACACGTGTGTGGAGGTACCTTCAGAGAGAAGAGACCCTTGGAGTGGAGGTAGAGAAGTAACTATACTAAAAGAAGCAACAACAACAAATACTACTCTTCTAGACACTTGAAACATTTTACAATGTGAATTTCAATTCAACTCCCAAATCAGAAAATCAGCAACAGAAAGGATGTGACTGTGGGCAGGTGATTTCAACTATTGTGCCTCAGTTTCTCCTCATTTATTAAAGGTGGGTGATTATACTTCCTCCATCTTAGAGATGCAAAAAAGAAAGCTCTAGAGAACTGTGAAAGGAGGTGGGATACCCTTCAAAGAATCTGTCTCTGTCTCTGTTTGTCTCTTCCCATTTTCAGGGCATGGAAAATGTCTAGAACATGCTTCTTGAATGGGATGCAAATTGACACATTGCTTGAGAGAGCTGAGCAAAAGAATGATTGTTCGATTGTCCAGGAAACACCAAGAAGGCAGTGGGGGTCTGCTCTTCTGAGAGACTGATCAAGTCTTCACGCTATTCATCACCAAGATGAGAGGGATGTACAGCTGAACACTTGCTGGGAGAGCAGAGCCCAAGGAGCTGAACATTCATCCCTCAGAAGGAACTGGAACCTTTGTCTCTTTGTCCAGTGGACAAATTTTGTTCTCCTGGAACCTTGAACTGTCCACTTACAAGACTCAGAGGAAACAGCCCTAAGGCCATAACTACACCTGCAAAATGTTTCTCTCAGCCCCTCCCCTCTCCTGCCGCCTCAAGGGAAGCCTGATCCTGAGATGGGGAAGCACCCAGGGGAGCAGAGAACCATGGTGTCACCTTGACAGAGTCTGAGGGCCCTTCTGGACCTGACATCCAATGCTGCATGCTCTAAAAGTTCTTCCCAGATCTGAAAGCCTCTATTCTGATCTTCCCCCCAGCTCTACCAAAGCCCTGGCACTCTATGCTCTAAAATCACTATGAGACACAATGCCTAGTACAGGTCTGGGATCTATGAAGCTCCTCCGTTCTCAGGACTGTCTTACCCCTACAGTTCTAGATTCCATGTCTGTGATAGCTTGCACATTCTGTGTTCTATGTTTGAATGTGCCTCCTAGCTCTGAGAGGTCACATTATATAATTAACTTTACTGCCCAATTCTGAAATGTTATTCCCTATGCCCTCACGTCTGTCCAGCTGTGACAGTTGACTGTCTGTGTCATTCTATCTCTGTCTCTCTCCCTTTCTTCTCTCTGTCTCTCTCTCTTTCCCCCCAGATTCCTGGACATGCAAGGCTGCTGGCAGACAGTGAGACATAACATGTATGACAGCGATACATCTTCTGAAGTTTCCTCTTGGTGTCCTGAAACCCAAGGAAAGCTCCTTAATCGACCCTTTTAAAATAACACGTGTAGGTAGATTTGTGTGCTGAAAAAAAAAAAAAAAGTAGCCCCAAACTGGGTGTGAACGTCCCCAAAGTAAAATGAAAATAAAATTAAAAAAAAAAAAACTACAAAGTAGCAGTGGGAGTCAGCTGGGCCTGAGAACACTGACAGCCTTGGCAGGCTTTCTTTGTGAGGAGTAGATGGATGTTCAGAGAACAAGGAGGGGGAGGAAGTCAGCTGGGAAGTCAACTGGCTAAGGCCAGAGCAGGCCACCCTGGGTGTGTTAGGAGAGTGTCCAAGGCAGTGCCTTTCCAGCGAGAGCTGGGGAATCTCTTGGTCCTGGTTTACATAGGACTGCTTTTCTGTTTTGTTGCCTTCATGTGGAGGCTGGTATGACAGTAAATACCTTGTTTCCTCACTGTCTGGAGGCATGCCTGGCTCTGCCTGTCAAGTGATGAGAAGCTGACCCCAGAGTGTTGGCTGTTATAGCAACTCATGAAGACCATTGGTTAAGTTAAGGAGGGGCCACAATCCCCAATTATAAGAGGACCTGTCTTTTACATAATGTCATGAGCATGGTCTTGAACTTGGAATCAGTCCATTAGTCAAGCATTTAACAAGCATTCCTCGTGCATTAGGCACTGTGTTAAACATTGGCAAAAATAGTCAAGGAAAACAAAACAAGAAAAACAACCAAAACCAAAAACAGCAACAAAACAAAACAAAAAACCAGGCAAAGCAGTCACATTCAAGAAACTTACCTTCCAATGGGCATGACAACACGCACACAGCTGGATACATACACAACAGAAATACAGTGTAAGTGACAGGTAACCTCAGAGGCAAGGCTCTCCATGAGAACCTGGGTTTGAATGTCACTTCAAAACTTAGATAGCTTTGTACCATCATGTACAAGCCATCACATCTCACAGCCTTGGTTTCTTGAAGCATTCCACATAGTACCTCCCTGGAAAGGTTGTGGTGAGACTCCAGGAGAAACTGCTTTGTAACCCTTCAAACACTCCATTGGTACAAACTATTATAAATCAAATTAGAAATCCTTAAAGTGCCAGAATAAATAATTGTTGCCTGATGATTCTGAAGTTTGGGGACACATTTAAATTCTGCCTGTATTGTCTCAGGGGAAATCATAACCTTCCTAGGACTCAACTTCCTCATTAGTAGTGGGAAGGGAGTGAAAGAGACTTTGAGGTTTCTTTCAGCTCTAGACCCATAATTTTGTCATCCTTAGTTTGTTGTTGTTGGTTAGTCCTTTCAGTAGTGTTTGACTTTTTGTGACCCCATTTTGGGCTTTCTTGGCAGAGATGATGGAGATGCTGCCATTTCCAGCTTCTCCATCTCATTTTACAGATGAGGAAACTGAGACAGACAAGGTTAAGTGACTTGCCCAGGATCATAAAACTAGTAGGTGTCTGCAGCTGAATTTGATCATTTCAAAAGAAAGTTTTCCTGATAGCGTTTTTATTCCAAGTTGTTTTCCTAACATGACCCTACCCATGGTGGAACCCTTTCTTATTACAAAGAAAAATGTTTTAGCAAAATCAGCTGACACAGAAACTATTTCTGAAAGCATTTATGGTATTTTAAATTCCTAATCCCCCCTTCTTTACTAGGGGAAAGGAAAGAAAAGGAGAGAAGAAGAGAAGAGAGGAGAGGGGAGGTGAGGGCAGGGTAGAGGAAAAGAGAGGGAGGAGAGGGGAGAGGAGAGAAGAAGGGAGAGAGGAATATTTTATCAGTTTATTCCAGATTTAAGATTATCAGCACAATTAATCAGAAATTGCCTTTCAGTGGTTTTGTTTTCTTGACTGCAGTCACTCTATATGCTGTTCTCCTGGTTCTGCTTCTCTTGGTATCAGGCATATAAATCCTCCCATGGTTCTCTTATTTTTTTTTTCCTTCCTCCCTACTTCTTGCCTTCCCTTCCTTCATTCCTTCTTTCCTTCCATCCTTCCCTCCTTCCTTCCTTCCTTCCTACCTTCCTTCCATCCTTCCCTCCTTCCTTCCTTCCTTCCTTCCTTCCTTCCTTCTTTCCTTCCTTCCTTCCCTCCTTCCTTCCTTCATGATTTATCTGGAAAATTGTGAGAATTATTGCCTTGCCCAGGGTTACACAGCCAGGATGCGTCAGAGCGGAGATTTGAACCCAGTTTCTTCTTCCTCTGATGTCAGTCCTTTGTAAACTAGGCAAAATCGCCTCATTTCTTAACATGTAATTATATTACATTTCACTCATAACTTACTGTATATTCTGCTCTCCCCCAAACAATGGACACCCTTTTTCCATCTAGTGCTTTGCTGTTATGGAATGTGCTGTTGTGTGTTTGCTTGATGAGCTCTCTTTGACCTTCTGCCTTGTTATTGTTGCATTGGTTTCCAGGATGTGGACAGTTTAGTCTGGTGGGTTGGTGACTGCTCTGGAGACCCCCTGAAGAGGTACACAGGAAGCCTTGATGGAAGCATGCTTAGAGGGGAGACAGGAGATTTTGAGTGTCTCCAGGTGATTCTTGAGGGTGATAGCACCCAAATGCTGTTCCTGACTTAAGGTAGGCATAGCAACTGGGGAAAATACAGAGATCTGACAGCTTGGTAGCATAGTCGATAGAATATTGAAGCTGCAGTCAGAAAGATCTGAGTTCAAAACCTAAGATATTTATCATCTATATGACCCTGGGCAAGTCAATCAGCCTGTCTAAGTTCCAATTTTGTCATCTGTAAAATGGATAATAGCACCAATATCACAGGATTGTTTAAAGACAAAATTAGATGACATAAGGTTTGGTAAACCTTAAAGTTTGATATAAATGTGAGGTATTATTATAAAGATCAAGAAAAGAGCAGAAAAAACCCAGTCACTGCTGTCAAAGAGAACCTTTTCCAAAATTCATATGAGGAAAAATAAAACCAAAACATTTTTAGGCTCCTCAATTCACAGCTGATCATTCCTAAGGCATCAAAGTAAAAAGAGCTTAGTTGAGGCAAGAAAGGGAGGCGAAGTTGGAAGGTTCAGATCTGGGATCCTTGAAGATCGGGACAGAAAGATAGCGTGATTCTGTTGCTATTTGTATGTGTGACTTCAGAAGTGTCATCTGTTCAACCCCCTTATTTGGCAGATGAGAAAGCCAGGTTCAGAGAAGGGTTGTGATTTGCCAAAAGTCTCATAGGCAGTAAGGGACAGAGCTAGCTTTAGGTCCCCGGAATAAAAAGCCTGTTTTCTTTCCACAACGACATTAGATAAACACATTGAAAGTTTAGCACACAGCCAACTGAGGGAGTTAGGAGGATGGAGAGTGTTGGCAACTAGGCTGATCAGGAAAGGATGAAGGCTTTCAGAGGAGGCACTGCCCTCTGTGGGGTTTGGAAATCCTTCATGTACAACTAGTCAGAGTTACTCTTTCTAGTCCATGGAACAGGAACCAGAACTACCCTATATCAAGAACACACTTCCCTTTAGCTATTGATGCCAATGTCTTTAGGGAAGGCTGAATGCCAGGAGATGTATAAATTCACCACTGAGACATTCTCCAGAAGGATGTAACCTCTAAGGGCAGTGTCTGTGTCATTTCAATTTCTGCATCCCTAGAGCTTAATTTAGTGCCTGATGTATAGTAGGAACTTGATCAATGCCTGATAGACTGAATTGATTGAAATTCTCCCCTTTAGAAGCAGAGGGTAGATTTGGGAAGCTTGAAGACTCCCAAATGTCTTTTCCCTTTACATGTAGTGTCCAACATCAAACACAAAGCAGATGTTGAGGCTGCTGTGTTTTCTGGGGATATCAACAGATCAAAAAACCACAGAATGAAAGTACTTTTTTCTTAGTATCTACTGATTGAAATTGGCAATGGTTTTAACTTGGGGAAATCTGAATAAAGACTATGCATGTATATATACATCCACATATGTATTTATAATATATCTCCACATATCTTTATATGTAGTTATATAGAGTTATAATATGAAGTTTTTTATATATGGTTATAATAAAAAGTTATATGTAGTTATAGATAAATATATATAGTATACATATAAATATTATATATAAAATAATTATATGTAGTTACAATATATAGTTATATGCAGTTTTAATATATAGTTACACAGTTATAATATATAGTTATAAACATACATAGTTGTAATATATAGTTGTAATATGTAGTTAAATCATGTATAGTTGTGATATATATTTATATAGTTGTATTCATATGCATATATTTATATAACCATATTCATTACATATATATTCATATCTAAATGTATGTGTATGTATTCTCTATACAGTGAGAGAAGGGAGACATGTGTTCTCACTTCAGAATTTTAGCATGGATAATTATGTATTTCATATTGCTTTTGATGAACTATAGAAACCCTGAATGATTTTCCTTAACCCTTTCTGTGGTCAATAGGGAGAGTCAGGAAAGCCAGAGTGGTAAGTCTTACATGTGATTTCTTTTTTAAAGCCTTAGGTGACACCTGTTTTTATTTTGGGGCAGGGGGCATATTACTATACACTGAGGTTATCTTTTCACCATTGATTTAGAAATGGATTCTCACAGCTCACCAAAGGATCTCCTTTCTTCTTTGGGGTTTGGAACAAGACCCATATGTGTGAAATGCTCAGGCTCTCCCTTCAAGGGAATAGACTTCACTCATTGACAGTATCAAAGGAACCCATTTTTACCTTTCCATCAGGATAGCCTTGCTATGGAAGTAACAGGAGAGTGAGTCATTTGAGGGGAATAATCTTAGCTGCTCCCAAGTAAAGCTGTGAATTTTCAGTAATATAGAGCTTAGGCGGTGCAGTGGGTAGAATGTTGATCCTGGAGTCAGGAAGATCTGCTTTCAAATCCAGCCATTTTTTTTGAGAATCAGATGAAATAAAATTTGTAAAAAACAAAACAAACAAACAAATATAAAAAGAACAAAGTTTCTAGCATAGTGCCTGGCCCACAGTAGGTATAATCTAAAGGCCTATTTTCTTCCCTGTCTTTCCTTTCCCTTCCCTAATGCACCCAGTTGGCAGAGACAGGATCCCAAAAGATCTTGATAGGCTAGAATTAAGCTGAACTGAGTCAGATGAAATTTAATGGCGAAAAATGCAAACCTTTACATTTGGGTCCAAAAATTCAACTTCACAAGACAAAGTGAGCAAGGGCTAGCTATATAATGATTTATCTGAAAAACAATTAGGGGTTTTAGTGGACTTTAATCTCAACAGGAGTCAGCAGGGTGATATGACCAGTAAACAAGCTAAGGAAAATTTGGGCTGCATTAAGGAAAGCATTACTTCTAGACTCGAGGAAGTCAAAATGCTGTTCCTGTCTGCCCTAGTCAAATCACACTGGGATTCTGTTCTGATCACATCAGTTTAAGAAAGATATTGATGAGTAGGATAGAGTCCAGCAAATGACAATCAGGCTGATGAAAATCTCCAAATACATGACCTCTGGGATGTTTGCTCTCTCTTATGAGCTCTAACCCATACTACAAGATGGCTATTAGACATTTCCCACCAGCTATCCTATAGACACCTCAAATTTACAATGCCGTGAAGAGAGATGATCATTTTTCTCCCTAGATTGTCCTTTCTACTGAACTTTCCTATTTCTATGTATGGCAACACCATTCTTCCAGTCTCCCAAGTTTGTAATCTCAGCAGCAGCCTGGACTTCTCACTCTCCATCCCTTCATATATCTAAGTAGTTGCCAAATCTCACCATTTCTACAGTCACAATTCTTTCATCTCTCTCCTCTCTGTTCCTTTGGCTGCCTCTGTAGTTTATGTCCCCATCAAGTCTTGTTCGGACCAGTGCAATCAACTTACACAGTCTCCCTGCCCCAAATTTATCCGCGATCTAATAAAATCTTCATTCAGTTGCCTAAGTGGCTTTCCTTAAAGATAGATGTTGTGTGCCATAGCAATACTTCATCCCCTGTAGCTCCCTATTGCCTTGAGTATAAAATAGAAACTCCTCTGTTTGACTTTTAAAGCCCTCCACCACCTGGTCCCACTTGATAGTTGCTGCCTCTTTGGTTTTTCCTCTTCTTTTCCAAACTCTACAATCCAACCAAACTGACCCTCTCTCTGTTTATCACACCTGCACTCCTTCCTCCTCTTTACCTCATTCAATCCCTCCCTTCTAGACTAAGCTGTAGGTAACTTTCTAGACAATGCCTTTTCTGAGCTCCCTTCTCCATGGCTGATGCCCTCCCTCACTAACACCTTGCATTTAGTCAACATGTATGTATATATTTACATATTTACTTATAAATGTATACTTTTCCTCCCCCTTAAACATATGCTTCCTGAGAGTAAATTATTTCATTCTTTGTATATGTGTCCCTATTACTTAGCACAGCATTTGGACCACAGTAAGCATTTAATAATTTCTGTTGATTCATTCTACACAGTAACAACATTGAGCAATGATCAGCTTTAATAGACTTAGCTCTTCTCAGCAAAGCAAGGATCAAAGACAACTCCAATGGACTCATGATAGAAAGTGCTCTCCACCTACAGAGGAAGAACTATAGAACTATGTAGTCTGAATACAGATTGAAACACTATTTGTGCCCCCCCCCCCCCCCGCTTCCTTTCTTGTAGTTCCTCCCATTGGTTCTAATTCTTTCTTACAACATGACTAATGTGGAAATATATTTAATATGAAAAAAAGAATAAGCGCCCTCAAAATGTTTGTTGAATGAATGTTTAGTTTTCTTTAAATAAAATAGTACTGAAAAAAATAAAATGATGATAATAAAGGAACTAATCAAGAACAACTTAAAATGACTAATTCATTTTGATTCTTATAAATATTCAAATTAATTACAAAGGACATATGAAGGAAGGAAGAGGCAATGTGCATCCAGAGAAAGAATGGATAAATAGAAGTATATATAGACTAGTTTTACATATGTGTGTGTGTGTGTGTGTGTGCACGTATGCATGTGTGGTATACACAGATATTTGTGTCTAATGGTAGTCATCTCTAGGGTAGGGAGTGGGAGAGGAAAGAAAAGAAGGAAAAAAGGAAGTTATATGATAACTTTATAATATATTAAAAAGGAATAGCAAGTTGCACATAATAAAGTTGCAGTTTTATGTACAAACATCTTTTTTTCTATCCTACTATTTTATGGAAATTCTTGTTTTATTTGAGGTCAGAATAAAATTAATCAAAAAATGATTATTTCAATTGAATCAGTTTTCATCTGGAGAAAAGAAGACTTTGGGGGCATGAAGGCTGTCCTTCAGAATTGGAGAAGATGTCATACAAAGTGATTTGCAAACCTAAGAGTGACAGAACCTGCTTGTTAATCTGTGGAGGTGGAATTCTGGTGATCATTTCTGGCCACAGATGGACAGAAGCAGAAAAAGAAGTGGGGTGTGTGTGTGTGGGGTTGCAAAGAGGCACAAGTGGACTTTGTGCTGGGAGAAGCTTCTTGTTCCAAAGTGAACTAGTGAGGGGCGCCCCTTCACTGGAGGGCCTAAGGAGAGGTTGGATGTGCAGGGTTGGTTGGTTGGTTGCTGTCCTTTGTTCTCGAAGAAGACTAAAATGACATCATTACACTAGAGTCAAGTCTCAATGTGTCTGATTGACTGATCACAACAATCTGAGCTCAAAATTCTCTACCACAGGTTGGGAACAAATAGTCCATGTGAACATTTGGGGTAGATTCTCCAAATTTGCCCATCCTGCATTTCCTTTGAGTTGTCTCAGTTCTGCTTTACTTATAGAGCACAGCACCTCTCTGATGTGGGCATGCCATGCTGAGCAGTCCTGTGCCACTGTCTCCCATGTCACACAATCAATTCCAAAGTTCTGGAGAGAGACCTTGAAAGTGTCCTCGTATTGCTTCTTCTGACCACCTGTGAATGCTTGCCCTGTGTGAGTTCTCCATAAAACAGTCTTTTTGGCATCGTGCATTTTGCATTCAAACAACATGGCCAGACCATCAAAGCTGTGCTCTCTGAAACAGTTTGAATGTTTTGCAGCTTAGTTTAAGTAGGGAACTCAGTGTCTGGTCCCTTATCCTGCCAGGTGATCTTCAGAATCTTCTTCAGACAATTCAGTTTCCTGGCATGGCGCTGCTAGACTGTCCAGGTTTCACAAGTATATAGTACAGTGAGGTCAGCCCCATGGGTCTGTAGACTTTCATTCTTGTAGTCAGTCTAACAACTCTTCTCTCTCACAGTTTCTTTGGGACCTCCCAAACACTGAGCTATCTCTGGCAATACATGCATCAACCTCATTATCAACACCCTGGGAAGTACACTGACAATGTGAGTGAACTTTATTACAGCATTCAAAACCTCTCCATTTGCTATAACCAATGGTTCCACATATAGATGGTGTGGTGGTGGCTGGTGGAGTAACTGTGTTTTCTTGGTATTAATTTTTAGACCAAAATTAGCCCAAATAGTGAAGAATTCATCCACATTTTGTCGCATCTCAGCTTCAGAGCCTGTATTGAGTGCACAGTCATCTGCAAACAGAGAATCATGCACCAACCCTCTCTCCACTTTGGTCTTGGCTTATAGCCTTTTCAAGTTTTACCATCAGAGTGGTAGCTGACCTTGATGCTGTGTTCATCCTCATTGAAAGCATTTGACAACATGGCTGAAAACATCATGCTAAAAAGCATGGGATCAAACACCCAGCCTTGTTTCACTCCACTGGTGACTGGGCAAGCATGGGAGCATTGTCCACTGGACCTCCAGAGGGGCTGGGTGAGCAGGGAGGCTATGATGGTGATCCCTGTGGGGCATGGTTAGACCCATGCTATTCTCAAGCCACCAAATTCTGTTGTGCTGGCCTGTGTCTCATCTGAGAACATGTTCATCAGGAGTGACTCAACACTTCTTCGTAGGTTCTCTCAGGTAGATAAAGTTTGCTACATGGACTTTGGGGACTTCTTAAACAGGGCAGTCCATACTTTGTCCCATTTTAGTAAAAAAAAAAAAGCATGATCAGAGGTTGCTTTGATCTTCTCTCTTCCTTCACAAAGGAACAAGCATTTATTAAGCTCCTACTATGTGTCAGGCCTTGGGCTAGATGCTTTACAAACATTATCTCATTTGATCCTCACACAGAGGGGACTAGGTAGTGCTGGAGTGGAGGGAGTGCTGGGACTGGAATCAGGAAGACCTGAGTTCAAATCTAACCTCAGATAATTTCTAGCTGTATGACCTTAGGCAGGTCATTTAACTTCTGTCTGCCTGTTTCTTCAAGTGTAAAATGGGGATAATAAACAGTACCTACCTTGCAGGGTTGTTGTGGGGATCAGATGAAAATGCTCAGCACAGAGCCCGGCATGTGGTATATGCCATAGAAGTATGTATATCCTTCCCTCCTACCTCACAACAACCCTGGGAGATAGGTCCTGTTATTATTCCCACTTTACAGTTGAGGAAACTGAGGCAGATAGAGGTTATGTAAGTTTCTTAAAAGTCACACAGTTAGTGACTACATCTGGATTTGAACTTGGGTCTTCTTGCCACCAGGTTCAGTGCTCTATCCACTGTAAACCTAGATGTCTTTAATGGTGTGAACTCAAGGCCTTTCCCTATCCTGATCATTTTCCTCTGGTGACTTTCCATCTTATCCAAGTTCTTCCTCAAATGATCTTCACAGAACAGAACTTGGTACACTAGAGATGGTTGGATCCTATCCATGATCCCTCTCATAACTTAATTTAAGATGACATCAGCTTTCTTGAACATCAAACCATATTGCTGGACTAACAATGGGCATACAATACAGTCCACTAGGATTTTCAGATCTTTTCCAGTCCAACAATGTTCTACCAGTGTCCCTATTTAGTAATTCAGTTCAATTCAATTTACCTCACTATGCACATTCTCGAGCATCTCTTATGTTCCTTGTACTTCTGGGTCCCGGGAATAAAAAGGAAAAAAAAATGAAATTGCCCCTGACTTCAGGGAAATTCCACTCTGAGGGGATACTCTATGGACATATATACATGAAAACAAAATATTCCAAAAGGCAGATGGAACTAAGAAATGGGAGGGTCAGTAAAGGGTTGGTGTAGGTGACAGTCCTTTTGCTGAGCTAAAGAGGAAATTAGGGATTAGATGAAGCAGAGGTAAGAATGGAAGGTATTGTAGACATGGGAGACCATTGGTGCCAAGGAAAGGAGGCAGGGTAGAAATTGTCAAACTAACAAAAAAAAATCACCCTTTTTAAAACACCTACTATGTGCCAGGTATTGTGCTAAGTTCTGATGAGACAGACACAAAAATGAAAGACAGTTCCTGCCCTTGAGAGACTTACACTCTAATGGGAGAAGGTGACACATACAAAGAAGCTGGGAAGTTGGGGAGAGGTAGCCAAGTGTGTCTTGGAAATGTCAGAAAAACCCCAAAGTGATACAGCCCAGGACACAAAGAGCTGTCCAAGCTAAGCTTTCTCCAGAAATGGAGGATTGGGAGTTCATGAGCCACCTTCCAATCAGAAGGGCAGCAGGTAGTAATGAGGCAGGGGGACCAGGGTTCATGGGATCTTGCTGGATGATGAGGTTGGCCCAATATTGACCTTCCTGGGGCCAGGGGTGAGTTCAGAGAAGACCCAAAGTAGTGAAGCCAGTGGCAAATGAGGAAACGTTCATGAAAAGAGAGAGGAAACAGCTGGCAAGCACATTGGGAGTGGAGAGTGTGTGAAGGGAAAGAATGAGAAATAACACTAAGTTGGAGGTAGGAGCAATCTTGTAGAGGGGGTTAAATCCAGAGCAAGGCATTTTGCTTTTTTACCCCCAGGGCAATCAGGAGACATTGCAGATTGTTTTTGCCCCCAGTTTTGAGACTTCTGCTCTTTTTAAATTTTATCTTATTTTAGTTTGGTCCGAGGCTTATTAAGGTCTTTTGGATCCAGACTCTGACATTCAATATGTTACCTTTCTATCAACCAGATACTATTTAGTGTAACATAAGGGGAGAACTTGAAGATTTGTTGTTTGTCTGGATCTTTTTATTTTTTCAAAGTTCTTTCCCAGTGTCTTATTAGAAGTTTGGTACGAACCTACATTGTGAAAGATTAAAGCCCAGAATGTTACTATGATCACAGGTGACATTAAGAGGCCTAATATCTAGGAATTCAGTGAAAGCATCTTGTTAAAAGAATATCCATCTAAATCTAGAAGGGACCTTGGAGGAAATCATGTCCACTCATCCTCTACATTTTACAGGATGGTTAAATGACTTGTCCAGGGTCCCATAATGAGTATGCATCTGATTTGAGATTTAACGCAGTTCTTCATAACTCCAAGTCAGGTGATCGCACAGAGAAATGGAAAAATGCCCATAAAATTGGTTTTTACATGGATTTGATCAACCTCAGAAGAGAATGTCAAAAAACAACCACCTCAAACAGATTTTCAGCCAGAATTCTGGAGTCAAATGTAGGATGTTGACAAAAGGAAGATGAAGTCAATTGAAATTCAAGGAAATGTAAGCGTTCTGGAACCAGGAGTCCAATTCACATCCTGAGCATGGGGATATTTTCTGTATAACAGGAAAGTCGATTCTGAAGTGCCATTCCTTTCACCCTCTAGATAACTTCCTTTGGGTGAAATATTCATAAATTTGGCATGAACAATCAGGCAAAAATGCATAATACCTTTTTTAATGAAATATTGACCCCTGGGCTCTGGCTTTAGAGGAATATTATTTTAGAGAATATGAATTTTTTATTGGATTAAATTTTTTATTAGGACCAAATACAACTATTTATATCCCTTTTCATCTTTGCCACTGAATTCATAAAATAGTCATGGTCATGATCAAGTAGAAGGGGAGCACGAAAAGTGCCTCGGAAATGTCCTTTGCATCCATTCTCTCATCGTCCCTCTTGCTTTCACTACCCTAATATATTAATCAAAATAACAACAGATAAGATTTATATAGCCCTTGCACGGGCCATTGGCAATCATCCTGAATTTTGGCTTGCCACATTGATGACTCTGGAAGACAGAGTGAGGCTGATGACTGGGAACAACTCTGCCTCTCTTAAATGGAATTCATGAGGAAGTCAAGGCATTACTCAATGATGTCACTGGTCCTCTTCAAAAATGAAAGATGGACAAGAACAACAGCAACAACAAGACACTTACTATGTGCCAAGCCCTGTGCTAAGCACTTTACAATCCTTATCTTAATTGATACTCACAACAACCATGTGAGATAGGTACTATTATTATCTCTCCCATTTTACAGATGAGGAAACTGAGTCCACCAGGGTAAAGTGACTTGCCCAGGGTTGTACAGATAGTAAATGTCTGAGGCCAGATTTGAACTCAGGAAGATGAGTCTTCCTGGAATTTTCTCCACTGCATCACCTTATTACCTTCTGCCTGTAGTACTGGAAAAGTTTCCTAATGCGTTCATGTTTCATGTATTGACAGACTAACCTTCCAAAGTACTGTTGCTGTTCACTTGTTACAGTTATGTCAGACTCTTCATGACCCCATTTGGGGTTTTCTTGTCATTTCTTTTTTTTTCAGATGATTTTATAGATGCAGAAACTGAGGCAAATAGGGTTAAGTGACTTGCCCAGAGTCACTCAGCAATTAAGTGTCTGAGGACAGATTTTAACTTAGGGAAATCAGTGTTCCTTACTCATGGCTTGGCACTAGATCCACTGCATGACTATACTGCCCTATAATTAAGCATGAATTCCCCAATATTAATTTGTTTATTTATTTTTTAAATTTTTACCCACAAGATTTTGAGTTACAAATTTTCTCCCTATCTTTCTCCTACCCCCACCCCAAGATAGTGAGCCTACTGAATACTCATTCCCCCAAACTGCTCTCTCTTATATCCTACCCCCATCCTAACTTACCAGTAGGGCAAGATGAATTTCTATACCCCCATTCCTGTATATCTTATTTCCAAGTTGCATGTAAAAGCCAATTTTTTTTAAACATTTCTTTTTAAAATTTTGATTTCCAGATTCTTTCCCTTCTTACATCCTCACCCACCAACACTGGGAAGACAAGCAATTCATCATACATTGTACGTGTGTATTACACAAAATGTTTTCATAGTAGTTATATTGTGAAAGACTAACTATATTTCCCTCTATCCTATCCTATACCCCACTTATTCTATTTTCTCCTTTGACCCTGTCCCTTTTCAAAAGTATTTGCTTTTAACTACCCTCTCCCCAATCTGCCCTCCCTTCTATCATTCTCCCCTCTTACACCCTTCTACTCTACCTTCCTGTAGGGTAAGATACCCAATTGAATGTGTATGTTATTTTCTCCTTAAGCCAAATTCAATGAGAGTAAGGTTGCCCCATTTCCTTTCACCTTCCTGCTCTTCCCCTCAATTATAACAGTTTTCTCTTGCCTCTTTTATATGAGATAATTTACCCATTCTTTCTCTACCTTTCTCCTTCTTTCATTATATTCCTCTCTTACCTCTTAATTTTATTTTTTAGATATTATCCCTTCCTATTCAACTGATCCTATGCCCTCTGTCTACGTATACATGTACAAACATATACACACACTCACATATGTATTTATACAAAAGTACACTCTCATACTGTGAAAAGTCTCATGCATTGCAATTATTTTTCTATGCAAGAATGTAAATAGTTCAACTTTAATAAGTTCCTTATGATTTCTTTTTCCTGTTTACCTTCTCATGCTTCTTTTGCTTCTTGTATTTGAGAGTCAAATTTTCTGTTCAGCTCTGTTTTGTTTTTTGTTTTTTGTTTTTTTTTTCCTTAAGAGTGCTTGAATGTCCTCTATTTAATTGAAAGACCATATTTTCTCCTGTGGCATTATTCTCAGTTTTTCTTTGTAGGTGAGTCTTGGTTTTAGTCCTAGCTCCTTTGACCTCCAGAATATCATATTCCAAGCCCTGTGATCCCTTAATGTAGAAGCTGCTAGATCTCGTGTTATCCTGATTGTGTTTACACAATATTCAAACTGTTTTTTCCTGACTGCTTGCAGTATTTTCTTCTTGACCTGGGAACTCTGGAATATGGCTATAATATTCCCAGGAGTTTTCTTTTTGGGATCTTTTTGAAGAGGCAATTGGTGAATTCTTTCAATTTATATTTTTCCCTCTGGTTCTAGAATATCAGAGCAATTTTCTTTGAGAATTTCTTTAAGAATGATTTCTAGGTTCTTTTTTTGATCATAGCTTTCCAGTAGTCCAATAATTTTTATATGATCTCTCCTGGATCTATTTTCCAGATCAGTGGTTTTTCCAATAAGATATTTTACACTGCCTTGTATTTTTTTTTTCATTTGTTTGGATCTGTTTTATAGTATCTACTAAAGTCATTAGCTTTCATTTGCTCTATTCTAATTTTGAAGGAATTATTCTCTCCAGTGAGTTTTGAAATTGCTTTTCCATTTGGGCAATTTGGCTTTTTAAAGCATTCTTTGCCTCGTTGGCTTTTTGGACCTCTTTTGCTGATTGAGTTAGTCTATTTTTTTAGGGTGTTATTTTCTTCAGTATTTTTTTGTTTTTTGGTCTCCTTTAGCAGGCTGTTGGCTAGCTTTTCATAATTTTCTTTCATCATTCTCATTTCTTTTCCCAATTTTTCCTCCACTTCTCTTACTTGATTTTCAAAATGCTTCTTGAACTCCTCCATGGCCTGTAACCAATTCGTATTTTTTTTACTTGGAAGTTTTTGATGCAGGAGTTTTGCCTTTGTTGACTTCTTCTGGTTCCATGTTTTGATCGCTTTTGTCCCTCAGAAAGGATTCTATGGTCTGATTGTGCTTCCTGTGCATGTTAATCTTGCCAGTCAATTACTTGATTTTTGAGCTCTTTACCAAGGTAGAACTCTGCTTCCAGAGTGGAGAAAACCGTGGTCCAAATTGCTGGGGTTTTCACAAATGTTGTCAGAGGTATGAGGAGGGCAAACTCTCAATAGAAACCTTAAGCTCTGGCACAGTCACCACAAACCCCAGGACTACCACCCAAGACTGTGATCCAGATGCCAGTCGGTGAAAGCAAGAGGAATTACCCTCTGAATAGTAGCTTGGTGTTGCTATGATCTGCAGGCCAGGAGCTCTGGAGGTAGCCACACAGCAGCAGCAGTAGCCACGTCACCTCTGCTACCTCTCACCTGGGAGGCAGAGGCCTGACCATGCTCTTGTGTCATCTGGTTGTGATAGAGTTCCCAAATGACCTTTTACTTTATTTTTGCCATTTATGGTTTAAGAAGTCTGGAAACTGCCACAGTTGCTGGTTATTCACTCTCCTGAAGTCTGCTCTGAACATTTTGTGCCACTGATTGGGGCCGCCCCAGGTCTTCCTGGGTGGCTCATGTGGTACTACACTCTGCTCCTAACTTGGTGCAGTAGACCCTTCCTGTCATGCTGCCAGACTGCCTTTAGCAGGAGATTTGTTTCTTTCTGTTACTTTGTGAGGAGGGCAACCTCTCAACAGATACCTTAAGCTCTGGCACAGTGGCCACAAACCCCAGAACTACCACCCAAGACCATGATCCAGATCCAAGCTGGCGAAAGCAAGAGGAATTATCTTCTGAATGGTGGCTTGGTTTTCCTCTGATCTGGAAGCACATTTTAGAGCTCTGTAGCTGTAAAATTTGATTAAAGTTATATTTTACAGGTACTCTGCCATCTTGGCTCCTGCGTCAGGTTCTGCTTGAAGACCCCTCCTGAGAGGGAGTAACTGTGTCACTCTTGCTCAGAAACTGTCAGTGGTTCTCTATTGATATTGTGCAACATCTAGGATCTTTATTCTGTCATTCAATGCCTTCCACACTCTGTTCCCAATCTACTTTTTTTTAGTGTGATTTGGTTGTTCTCCTCTTTCCTCACTGACTTAACTGCATTTTCCCTGATATTCCATGTAAAATTGTCTGTTTTGTGCCTTTCTTTATGCTACTCCCTGGAATGTCTGCAATGGCTTCTTTCTCTATTATCTCTGTCTTTCAAATCCAGTAGAAGGTAAGTTCCTCAAGGGTAGGGACTATTTTTTCTCCTTTGTGTCTCCAATGTCAAAAAAGTATCTCAAATGACATTTATGAAGCTCATTTAAGTTTGCAAATCACTTGATGCCTATTTTCTCTGAATTTCCCCAAATCTCTTGAAGTGCTATTGTTATTATGCCATTTCATAAATGAAGAAATCAAGGCACAGTCATGCCAAGTTACCTATCCAAAGTCACATGGTAAGGTAGTATTGGAGGTGATTTTGGAACCCAAGTCTTTATGCCTGAAAATACAGTGCTCTGTCCACTCTGTCATACTGCCTCTGGATTTAATTTCATTAAATCTTGAAATCATACACATATTTAAGGAACAATTAAGACAGCACCTATTCCACCAAGGCTTCCCTGACTCCCTCCAGTGCTAAATGTTTATCTTCCCTTCTCAGGTTATATGTAAGATGTTGATACTCTACAATGAGATTATCATGTCTTTTAAAAATTATAATTATTTACTTATATGTCAGGGCAGATAGGTGGTGCAATGTACAGTGAGCTGGGCATGGAGTCAGGGAGACTCATCTTCCTTAGTTCAAATCTGCTCTCAGACAGTCACTAGCTGCATGAACCTAGGCAGATCACTTAGCTATGTTTACCTCAGTTCATCATCTGTAAAAGAGTTGGAGAAAGAAATGATAAATCTTTCCAGTATCTACCAAGAAAACTCCAAATGAGGTCATGAAGAGTCAGATATGAGTGAAATGATTGAGCAACAACTTATATGTCAGACCTTAGTAGATTTAGAGCTTCATGAGGATTTGGATCTTATCTCATGACTAGAATAGAATCTTCCTTGCATAGTGACAGAGTCCTGTGACTTCGGATTAGGAGAGTCCATTGCTCTTTGGCAGCAGGGCACCTAAAATACAGAAGGGTCCTACAAGCATTGTCTAAGGTGCTGATTTTATCACTGTTTAAAACTCTTGAATATTTGAGGTGCTTCCAGACTTCAACAATTTTTAGTATTGCCTACTGAGTAAAACAAAAATTCCATTGACATACAAACCATAAGGGAACAGAGACATCAAAACACAGGAAAAGAAAAGAAGAATTAAGACCACAGATTGCTGCACCACCGTGCCCCTCTGTGTGAGAACTATAGACCAAAGTATTTGATTCCCATTCCTGGCAAAATTCTAGTAATATGGCACATCATTAAAGTGATTGTGTGAGCACTTAGAAAGGAAAACAATGATCAGTAAAAACTGTTATGATATTTGAAAACAGATCATGCCATATTAAGTTCATTTCAATGTAGTTAATGTTAAAGTGCTACCTAAGTAGGTCAATAGATCAGGATAAAGATGTAGAAAGATTTTAGAAGAGCATTCAACAACATGTCTCCTAGTAGAAGACAGCAATGAGTAATAGAGTCCTAGACAGATTTGGGAAGACCTGTGTTCAAATACCACCACAGATACTAACTAGTTACGTGACCCTGGGCAAGTTTTTTTTAGGATCTTTTAGATCATCTGTAAAATGGGGATAGTACTACCACCTGCTTGACAGAGCTGCTGCAGTCATCAAATGAAATGATGTGTGTAAAGTATGTTGAAAACTTTAACAATTATACACACATTATGTATATACAATACACACATGCATACATACATTAGCAATTATGATAACAGTAATGATGATTTTATGTGGACAGATGATGTTGGAGGCTCTAGCATTTGAAACTGTCTGGAAAATGGGCCCAAATAGTAGTTACACATAGCTCTAGGTCACTTTGGGAAGAGGTCTCTGGGAAAATGTACAGGGATCTTGTGTTTATCACCATTTTTGTAGGTGATCAGCAAGATGGTATAGATGCAATCTTTTGGAAGTTTGAAGGAAACAAAGCCTTTAGAGGGGGTAGAAAACATGCTGGATGGAAGGTTCTGTTTCTAACCAGACCTTGACAAGTTAGTGATCATCATTTAAGAAAATTCCTGGATTGTGATAGGTACTTTATAAGTGTTTGTTGATAAAATTAAAAGAGTATTTTGTACTTATAGCTGTTTTTGTAGAAGCAGAGAACTGGAAACTTAAGGGATACCTATTAATTGTGGAATGACTGAACAAATTATGGCATAGGAATGCAATGGAATAATATTTTTTAAAGATGGGTCTGGGTTAAGTGAAGGTCACACAGCTAGTAAGTGTCTGAGGTCACATTTGAACTCAAGTCCTCTTGACTCCAGGATCAGTATTCTATCCACTATACCACCTCACTGCCCCAAAATGGAATAATATTGTTCCGAAAGACTTGATGGAGGGGATAGTTTCAGAAAATCCTGGATAGATTTTAGGAACTTAGGCACACTGAAGAGAACCAGGAGAACACTCTATACTTTAAAAACAACTTCGTAAAAATAGACAACTTTGATAGATTTAAGAATTCTGATAGGCCAACCATGACTCTAGAAGACTGATGATGACATATGTTTCCCATCTCCTGAAAGAGAAGTGATGTATTCAAAATGGAGAATGAGACATACTTTTGAGTGCATGTGGGAATTTACTTTGCTCAATTCTTAATATATGTTAAATGATTTTTTTTTCTTTTGAGTTGAGTGAGCAGGAGAGAGAAAAAATTCATGTTTATGCATTGAAAAATAAAGTGGGAAGAAAAAATGCTTGTTGATTCTTGATGATGAGTTTAATTTCAAAAAAGGAAATATTAATAGGAATAAATGCAAGGATTTACATTTAGATTAAAATTTCAAATTTATGAATAAATAAAGGATAAGAATGTGTTTGGCCAGACGTTAGTTTATGTATAAAAGACCAAGGACTTCATACAAGTCAATAATATATTATGGTAGCCAGGATCATAGGAATGAGCCTAGTTTACATTAAGGGAGATTTAATATCTAGAACAAGGAGTCTAACATCCCATGCTATATACTGCCAGGAGCAGGTCAGATCTTGATTATTGCATTTGGTTCTGGGAAACGCCTTTTAGAAAAGTTATAGACAAGCTATATTGCAGCCAGAAGAACAAGACAAGGATGATGTGAGAAGATTGGAGAGCATGTAACATGCGAATTGGCTGAAGGATCTGGGGATGATCAGGCCAAGAAAGTAAATGAAATATAGCTGTCTTCCTATATCTGAAAGTATGCCCTGTTAAAGATTATCTTTGCTTTGCTTAGCCGCAGAGACCAAAACCAGGAGGAACAGGGAGAGTGCATGAGAGGCAGATTTGAGTTTGATGCAAATCAAATTATTAATCAGTCCCTCAATAAATATTTATTAGCCACAGATTATATTCCAGGCACTAGGCTAAGGACTGGGCAAATAAAAAAAAAATAAAGAGAATAGGCCCTATCCTCAAAGGTCTTACATTCTAATGTAAGGGAAAACATGAGCTTTGGCATTCCCAAAGGCACACAGACAAGCCACACACAAAGTAAATGCAAGGTAAATTTTGAGAGGAAGGCACTAACATCTGGGGGAACCAGGAAAAGAATGCTGAAGAAGGTGGGATTTGAAGAAAGAAAGTTAGAAAAACTAAAAGATTAAAGGAAGGTGAAGAAAAAATTCATTCTAGCCATTGGGGAAAGACAATGCAAAGATGCAGACCCTTGGGGTAGAGTGTTATGGGTGAACAATACCAAATAGTCCAAAATGCTAGAATATATTGAAGAGATGTCATATATGAAAACCATAAAAATAGGAAAAGTGTGAGGTTTTTAAGAGCATTATATACAAGACAGAAAGGTTCCTCTGAATCTAGAGGCAATTGGGAGTTACTGCAGTTTATTGAGTAGTGGAGTAACAGTTAATAATAAGCAGACATTTATGTACTTTATATATGACATCTCATTTGATCCTCATGACAGTCTTGGGAAGTAGGTATTATTATTATCATCAATAGGAAACTGAAGCTGAGATTGGTCAAGTAACTTGGCCAGGGTCAAATAACTCGGAAGTGTCTGAGGATAGATTTGAACTCAGACCTTTCAAGTCCAGCATTCTATCCACAAAGCAGCATCAGTTAGACTTTCATTATATGAAAATCCCTTGGCAAGAGTTTGGGAAAATAAACAACAAAAACATCTTAGTACTCAGAGCTGTCCAAAAGGAGAGTGTGTTGCCTGGGGGGAAGAGGGTTTCCTCTCTCTGGAAATAGTTTAGCAGAGACTGAACGGTGGAATGCTGTCCTAGGAATGTAGGTTTCTGTTGGATGAGGATTCAGTTCCTCTCTGGCTCTGCAATGGTCATTTACCTAGTCCTTTGTTTCTCCCTTTTGAAAACAGAGTCTGCTTTGCAGTAGGACTGCCAGTTTAGAAATACCAGCCCCAGGATGCTGATATAGTTTTACTATTATGGGTTGCCTCTGAGACAAAGAAGAACAAGGACATGGTATTGGCAACAGCTGTGACCTTCCTCTCCCACAGTTCAATGATTGGCTTACTGACACAAGATGAGTAAGTGCTCACTAATTGTTTGTTGAATAAAATCAAAGTTTACTGATTAAAAAAATTGCTAAGAAGCATAATTTTTCTCTTTTCTCTCCCACTGAAAATAAAACCAAACCAAACTTTTATATAACATGTATTCATAGAAAAACAAATTCTCTAGAGCACTGGTCCTGGAGTCTGGAGGACCTGAGTTGAACTGTGGCCTCAGACACTTACTAGCTATGTGACCCTGGACAAGTCATTTTACCCTAATTGTCACACCCCCCAAAAAAATTCCACAAACCAAAAAAATAAAAAATAAAACCAAATTCTCAGAATGTGAATGTCCTAACAATATATGTATCAATTTGCAAACTAAATCCTTCAGGAGGTGAACAGACTTCTTCATCAGCAATCTGCAGGAAATCATGATTAGCCATTACTCTGCTCAAAGTTCCTAAGTTTTCAAAGATCTTTGTCTCTAAAATGATGTTACTATAGAAACTGTTCTCCTGGTTCTACTCACTTCTCTCTCTATCAGTTCATAATGTCTCTCCAAGTTTCTTGAAAACTCTCCCTTTCATCATTTCTTACTAGACAATATTATTCCATCACATTCTTGTGCCATAATTTGTTCAGCTCTTTCCCAATTAATTGCCATACTTTGGTTCCCAGTTCTTTGCCACTACACAAAGGTGTTCTTTCTGTCCCTCCACCTCTCTTTCTCTTCTTCCTTCCCTCCCTCCTTCCTTACCCACTTCTTTCATGTTTCATTTGTTCTTTCTTTTATCTCTGTGATATATTAGTCATATAACAGGGTCAAAGAGTATGGACAGTTTAGTGACTTTCAGATAGAGTTCCAAATTACTTTCTAGAAAACCCACCGGCAGTCCATTAAAGTGATGATCTTCTTACAACCTCTCCAATGTTTGTTATTTTCCTATTTTGTCAGTGTTATTAATCTGATGGCTAAGAG
>CM053585.1:8031573-8056147 GCA_028646515.1 Pseudochirops corinnae | reverse complement strand
ATGAGGATGATGGGGATGAGGATGATGGGGATGAGGATGAGGATGAGGGTGATGGAGATGAGGATAATGAGGATGAGGATGATGGGGATGAGGATGATGACAACAGCTGTGATTTACGTGGCATTTTATGGTTTGCAAAGCACTTTAGAAATATCTTATTTGCTTCTCACAATATCCTGGGAGGTAGGTGCTATCATTTTCTTCATTTTACAGGTGAGGAAACTGAGGCAGGAGAAGTTAAGTGACTTGCCCAGGGTCACACAGATAGTCTGAGGAAGAATTTGAACTCGTCTTTCAAGTTTAGCTTCCTACCTACTATGCCAGACCTGTCAGACCTCACCTGGAAGACTGTACTCAGTTCTGGGCACTATGGTTTAAGAAGGACATTTGAATGCTGGAGAATGTCCAGGGGAGGCAACCAGGACAGTCAAGGGCCTTAGGTCCAGGCCATATGAGGCTCAGCTGGAGAGCAAAAGATCTATGCTGGCTGTTTGTGAAGGGCTGCCACAAGGAAGGGGGATTGGACTGTTTAGCTTGTCCCAGGGGGTTGAACTGGAAGCAGCGGGATGGGGGGGAGGGGTGGAGGAGAGAAGTACCAAAAGGCCAACTTAGGCTCGAAATTCTGGAGAATTTCCTAATCATAAGAACTGTCCCAATGAAGAGTTGCTTCAGGGAGAAGTTGCAGGATGCCTGTCATTAGACGGCCCCCCTTCAGAGGCTGGATCAATGTTTGTCAGGAATCTTACAGTGAGCATTACTTTTTTTTTTCCTCCCGAAGTATTATTTTCTTTATGAGCTATAGCCTTTTTGTTAATGTATTTTTATTTTTCAACATTCACTTGCACAAGCTTTTCTCCCACCTCTCCCCTCCCAGACCCCAAGATTACCTCTTTCTCCAATCTGCCCTCCTTTCTATCACCCCCTCATCCCCTTCCATTTTATTTTCCTGTAGTGAAAGATAGATTTCTCTACCCCCATTGCCTGTATATCTTATTCTCCTGTTGCATGTAAAAACAATTTTCAACATTCATATTTAGAACTGTGAGTTCCAAATTCTCTCTCTGCCTTCCTACCTCCCCACCCATCTTCATTGAAAAGGCAAGCAATATGGGTTATTGGGCATTACTTTCACATATGGGTTGGACTAGACAAGGTCCCTTCCAACTCTCCCATTCTGTGCCTCTGTAATTCTGTGGCATAGATAGGTAAATTCATGCATAGACTATTGATGGAGAAGCCCAAGTGCCCTCAGAAGCCATTGAATCTAACCTTTCATTTTACATATAAATAAAATGGTTCCTGAAGAGGTTTAATTTCCAGCTAGGAATCCAATAGGCAGAGAATAAGAGAAAGAACACTAAGGGAATTGGGAACGAAAGGGCAGAGATGGAAGTGTGAAGGAGATGGACTTGCCTTGTTGGTCTGTTATTTAATGTTCATGGGGAAATCAGGGAATGTGTCATGGCAGAGGTAGCACCTGCCCTCAGTTTTACAGGAAAGTGGGTATTTCAAGGGGCAGAGGTGAAGAGGGAGGTCATGCCAGACATGGGGCACAGCTTGAGCAGTGGTATACTGCCAAATATAGGAGATAGAGAATTATATTCAGGACAGAGCAAGTGGACTAGTCTGGATGTAAAAGGGAATCACATAAAAATTCTGAGAAGGAAGGTAGATTGAAATGTGGCTGGGAAGGATTTTTATTGTCAGATAGAAAACTTTGTCTTTTGTCCTAGAGGCAGTAGGGAGCCACAGGATATTTCAGATCTGGGAGTAACAGGCAAACCTGTGTTGTAGGAAGATTATGCTGACATTTGGGTGGAGAATGAATCCAAGAGGGATTAGACTAAAAGTTACTACTACAAATGGAAGCATGCTGAGATTAGGCTGTGTAGGTTTTCACTTAAGAGATTATTGTTGTCTTTGGAGAGAGAATTTCCAAGAAGTGGTAGAATCAGAGCTCAGGCACAGCAGGATGAGAAGGGAGTGAAAGGCAGCAAATGGGGAGGGGGCGTGACTTTTGCCTTGTTCTTTCCCTTTTTTGTCCAGCCTGGAGTTTGCCTGGAAAAGCTACAAGAAATAAAGGATGATAACCAGAGGCCATAAGACAGCCTCCTTAGAGTGATTTTTAAGGTCGGTGGAGAGCTAGATTTGTTGTGTGGCTGAGGGGAAGGAGACAGTGCAGAACAACAGGCAGCAGGTGGGGGCCTTATCATTAGAGTGCAAGGTCCTTGAGGGCAGGAACTGTCTTTGGCATCTGTGTCTCCAGAGCTTAGCAGAGTGCCTAGCACAGAGCAGACACTTAATAATTGTTTACTGATTAATATTAATTTTCTTCCTCCAAACACTGTGGTATACAATCAGTCAACATTTCTAGAAGCAATCATGAGGTAGGGGTGCTGTTTCTCTCCATGTTTGACACATCACTTGGAGTGAGTAAGGTTACAATGAGAGAAAATAAAGAGTCCTCTAATTGGCCGTTTTATCAGATGAACTGATAAGGCAAAGAATGTACAAAGGGCATCAAATTTGTTTCTCTTTATCTCTCCTTCTTTCTAACTGGGAACTATGTAGACCATTTCCACCTGCATCCCTAGAGCCGGGTGGGGAAATGGTCAATAGCTCCTATCTAACTTTTGTGTGGTGATGAGTACATGTCCTGCCTAGGACAGAATGAACCTGGGGATAATTTGTCTTTCCTTTTCTGAGCTGGTGACTGAGAATAAGCTTTGTATATGTCCAAGGTGTGACCTTGTGAATTTGAAAGGTCCAATGGTCCAGGACCAATGAGAGACTAATCAGTTTCAGCATTGACAGGAACAGGATGGCAGCAGAGGAATTTCCCATGCTAGAGAACGAAACCATCAGAAAGAAGACTGATTCAAGTTGAGGATTTGATTGGATGGTTCTGAGCCAAGGTGAAATACAAAATGCCAGAGAAGTACTACAAAATTGTTTTATGTCCCAATGAGGCTTAAATATTGGCTTCCCAGCTAATCATGCCAGTAGTTATAAATTAAGTTACTGAATTACGTTCTAATTGTTCTGCTAATGTGCCCTATGATTCTTTAATGCCTGACATTCTTTTTGTAAGTAGTAATAAATTGCCTACCCCACATTCAAATGATACTGTACATTGACTATCTTTTCTACTTCTCCCCTTTGGGTGAAACTCTACACTAGAAAGTCACAAAGCTAATTTACTATGATTAGCATTATCTCTGGGACACCAGAGTGGTTAGTAGAGATTAACAACAATGTTGAAAGGTTTGGTGTTTTGTTTTGTTTTGTTTTATTTTTTTTTTTCCGTTTTGCTTTTGTAATTTTTGTTTGAGTAGAGGCAGGGCCATCCGGCTTCGAAACAGTTTAAACTAAATATTGGGATATAGGACACAGAAAGGTAAGTCCCTGTTCCACCTGGCCCCTTCTGGAGGAATAAGCTCCCAGAGCAGACAAGTAGAGATGTAATTAAGGTCACAAGTAAAGGAGTTGGATTGGCACAGAAGGCTACCTCTTTCTAATGTTTGTAATTTTGAGGGGAAATGAACTAGGAAATGAAAGAGGAGCAGAAGCTCATAATGAATGAATGAAGACGGACAATTTCCTAGGCTCCCAAGCAGAGGGGTCTGTCCTAGCTACAACTTGCTCATTTCCTATTCATAGAATCTTACATTTGGAAGGGATCTCCAAGGACATCTAGTTTAGCTGGATGTGAATAAGAACTGATACCACCACATATCCAACAAACAGTCAGAGAATCTTTGTTTGCAAACTACTGGCAGTGAGGCAGCTCATTCCACTGATGGAGAGGTCTCATTGTCAGGAGCCTTGCTCTGTCCTCAACCTGAGCTCTCTGCAGAGAGGTTCACTCTTAAAATCCTCTGACTTATTTGGGGTATTAATTCCCTAACTGCCTTTTTCCCCCTCTGATCTTGCTAGTCCAGTGCCCATTTTCCTTGGCAGAGAAAATGGAAGCAAATTACACGAGATTGCATGATTGCATGGTAGGCATGATAATTTGCTATTGTTAGAGCTGAGAATTGGTTTAACCATTATAGAAATATTCTGGGATTTCTCAAGAAAACTTACTTAATTATGCATATCTTCTGACCCAGAGAATCCATAACTGGGACTTTATGTCATAGAAGAAGAGTATTGACAGCAGGAAAAGGCTTATTGTTAAGGTTAATATCAAGGATCTCTGTAAAAAATCTTGAAATAAAATATTTCACCCAAAATTTGGGAATGGCTTAACAAATTATTGTAAAATTGTGAATAAAATATCATTGCAGGATAAATAAGAATGTCCCTGAAGAATTTCAGTGAAACATCAAAGGATCTACATGAAGTGATGCAGAATAAAGAAAAAAAAAACACTCTGAAATCACTACAATAGTGCAAATAAAATCAATATGGAGAAGTAACAAGGCAGTAGCCAATTTCAGGGATCAGTGTTGGTTTACATTGTTAAAGTTAAAGAACATACCATCCCTCCTTTTTGTTAGCTCTCAACAAACTATTAACTATTGAGGGAGAGAGCATTTACTTTGGAAGGAAGTTCATTTTGGGTTTTTGTTGGGAAAGAATAAAAAATTACAAGTTTTGTATTTGAGGGGGTGGTGAGATAGAGAGAGAAAGAGAAAGAGAAAGAGAGGACTGCTATAGTTACCAACAGAAATAATGAGCCAAGTTATATATTAAAAAGGCACATATAGTGGACTCCAGTAGAGACAGCATTAAGAGATGAAAGGAACTAAATTCAGTATAATAATATTTGCAGAATGTTTTAAGGTCTGCAAAGTTCTTCTGGGCACAGAAATCAAGTAATAAGAGAACCCCAGCCTTGAAGGAGCTCCCAGTGGGGGGACACCTGAAAAGGCATCAGAGAAGGTCCTAGAGTGAGGTCATGGTGACCAAGTACAGAAAATGGAAGATTGCTTAAAATGGAGGCCAGGGAAGAACTCACCAATGAAAGAACAGGGATGCAGGGTCAAAGAAGAAGACCAATGGGGTAGGGCAGTGAACACAGGAGATGAAAGGGAAGCTGCCCAAAGGCGAACAGCTGGTAATGGTCTTCAGGTAAGACTTGAGCCCAACCAGGTCTTCTTCATTCCAAGTCTGGTGATCTATGCACGAGGACACCACTCAGCTCTCTATGCTAACTTCAATTTAAGAGATGTTTGATGAGTAAACAAGACTGTATGGTAGGTGTTGAACACAAGAAAACCAGAGGCCAAGAACAGTGCTGAAGCACTAAAGTCTAGGGTAACTAAGGTGATGGGGATAACAACAGAAAGGTTTTATATTTAATGTTTTATATTTAATATAAATGTATCATCGTATTTTTATTTATTTGTATATACATTATATATGTATATATTTCTTTTACATTTAAAATATTTTCACATTTTCACATTTATTTGATATATATTTTCATATCTATTTTATATTTAATATAAATATTTTCACATTTTCACATTTATTTTTATATATCTTCATATTTATTTGATATTTAGTATACATATTTTCATATGTATTTGTGTATGTTTATTTTGTATTTAATACTCAAGTACTATTGAAAGTAAGAGAAAGTTTTGCCAAAGGATGGCCCAATTCCACTGTTCGGGATGCTTGGGCTGATGATAATGGTCAAGGGCAGGAAGTCAGAATTCTTCGGCTTTGAATTTCCTTTAATTTTTTTCTGCCAAGGAAAATATTTTATGAAATGGGAAAAAACAACCAAAATGGCAAATTCCAAGTTGCTACGTAAGATGATAGCGGGGTAGTAAGAGAGTCCTACAGTCTTTGGTGGGCTCAAGTCACCAGATCCTGCCAAAGGAATTGGGAGGTTCCTGTAGAAAGCCAGTGAACTGGGATTCTTTTCCTGGCAACGTTCTAGAGGACAATATTGAAAGATCATTAATGAGCTCTAGAATGGGAAGAGATGATCAATGGTCAGTAACCACTCATTAAGTGCCTATTGTGTGCAAGATACTGTGTTAAGCAATGGAGATACAAAGCAAAATGAAACAAGCCTTGACCTCCAAAAGCTCAGGATCTAAGGGGAGAGACAGCAAGTAAAAAAATATGTCCAAATGAGCTATATTCAGGATCCATGTTGTTGTTGAGTAATAATTCAGTCATGTCTGTTTTTCTACCACCCCATTTGGGATTTTCTTGGCAGAGATACCAGAGGGGTTTGCCATTTCCTTCTCCTGCTCATTTTATAGATGAGAAATTGAGGCAGACAGGGTGAAGTGACTTGCCCAGGGTCGCACAAGCAGTAAGTGACTGAGACTGGACTTGAACTCAGGAAGAGGAGTCTTCCACTTTCCAAGCCCACTGCTCTATCCACTGTGCCATTTAAGCTGGATTTTTGGACTTGCCTAGACTATGATGAAAGAGGCCCAATAATCAAATACATGTGCTCTCCTATGACCTGAAAAGCCAATCTCTGGTATTGATGACACAGTGAGGAAGGAAATAAATTCACTAGAGCAGATCCAGAAGAGAATGGCCAGAGAGAGGAGACCACACCATTTGGGGATCAATTGAAGTAGGCAGTAACCTTTCACCTGGCAAATAGAAGACTTGGTGCATGGTCTGTGGAAAACATGAGCTGTGTCAACAAGTAAATAGAAGAGAGATCCACCCCAAAGTGCAGAACTAGGGGAATGACAAGAAGCTACAATGGGGCAGAAATACACAGAAACCAAGGAAACATTCACTCCTTAGAGATTGGCCTGGGGAAGGCCCTTCCCCTCACTGATGAAGAAGCTAGGGAAATTGCAAGGATGAAGATTTCTTGGTCAGTCATGGGTTGGACTGGGCAGCATCTGAGACCCCTTTCCACAGTTTGATTCTCTGCCTCTGATTCTTTAGTCCTAGATAGAGCTAGGACTAAAACCAAGAATCACCGACACAGCAAAACTGAGAATAATGAGTCAGGGGAAAATATGGTCGTTCAATGAGGTGGAGGACTTAAAGCATTCTTGATGAAAAAACCAGAGCTGAACAAAAAATTTGACTTTCAAATACAAGAAACTAGAGAAGCATGAGAAGGTAAACAGGAAAAAAAAATCATAAGGAACTTCTTAAAGTTGAACTATTTCCAATTCCTATACAGAAAACTGATCATTGTAAGTCATGAGACTTTTCTCAATATGAGGAGAGCTGAAGGGAATATGTGTGTGTGGGTGTGGGTGTGTGTACACACATATATATATATACATACACATATATGTATGTATAGAAGGGTGTATGTGTATATAAATATATATGTGAGTGTGGGCATATGTATGTTCATGTATACATAGACAGAGGGCACAGGATGAGTTGAATATGAAGGGATGATATCTAAATAATATTAAGAAGGGAGAGAGGAATACATTGGGAAAAGGAGAAAGGGAGAAATAGAATAAGGTGAATTATCTCACATAAAAGAGGCAAGAGAAAACTGTTACAATGGAGGGGAAGAGCAGGAAGGTGAAAGGGAATGGGACAACCTGATTCTCATTGAATTTGGCTTAAGGAGGGAATAACATACACAATCAATTGGGTATTTTACCCTACAGGAAAATGGGGGGGGCGATAAGAGATGGGATGATAGAAGGGAGGGCAATTTGGGAGAGAAAGTAGTTAGAAGCAAACATTTTTGAAAAGGGGATAGGCGGCAAAGAAGAAAATAGAATAAGTGGGGGTAGGATAGGATGGAGGAAAATATAGTTAGTCTTTCACAATATAATTACTATGGAAATGACTTGGCTAACTACAACCTATATTGAATTACTTAACTTCCCAATGGGGTAAGGAGGGAAGAAGGGGAAAAAATCTGGAACTCAAAGTTTTAAAAACAAATGTTAAAAAAAAATGTGTCTTTTACATGCAACTGGAAAATAAGATATACAGGCACTGGGCTATAGAAACCCATCTTGACCTCCTAGAAAGTTAGGGGGTGATGAGGAAGGATATAAGAAAGATCAGATTGGGAGAAGGGCTATTCAGTAGGCTTGCTATTTTGGGGATAGAGAAAAGACAGGGAGAAAAAATTATAACTCAAAATCTTGTCGAAATGAATATTGAAAATTAAAAATAAAGACATTTCTTTAAAAATAAAAGAAAATGCAAAAAAGCAAAGAAAGAAAGAAAGGAAAGGGGTTAGATTTGGTTAGAAAGGAAAGAAGGAAGTAAGGGAAGAAGGGAGGAAGGAAGGAAGGGAGCGAGGGAGGGAGGGAGGGAGGAAGGAAGGAAGGAAGGAAGGAAGGAAGGAAGGAAGGAAAATCAAGGACCATCTTGCCCCCAACACTTTTAAGTGCTATTAGAGGCAACTTAGCCACATAGAGCGATCGACCCAAGTCAGGAAGACTTCATCTGAGCTATGCTAGCTCAGTGACTGCACCCAGTCAGGTAACATCGCCAAGTCTATTTTTTTCTTCTGTATCACAGAGCTTTAGCATTAGATGGAATCCCAGTCATAAGTGCCCAACCCTATCATTTTACAGAAGAGGAAACAGAGGCTCAGAGAGGTTAAGCAGCTTTCCTAGGAAGTAACAAATGATACAGTCTTTCCTATGGTGGATACTCCACTGAGTTCAGCCTTCGAGAATCACTTGTTTAGAGCTGTAGGGCCCTTAGCAGCCATGAATGTAACACCTTCATTCTACAGAGGAAGAAGCCAGTCTGAGGTGAGGGGATGTGCCAAGCTGTCCAGGATTTCACAAGCAGGCTGTGAACTCAGGGCTTCCTCTCCCTGCCTCCAAGCCCAGTGCCCTAGCCATCACAGCAGGGTTTGCCATACATACATAACAAATGAGGGAATGTCTATATAACTTTTTGAATGTTACAGCTCCATGGAATTGCCAGTTATTATGAGTCAAGTTCCACTTTTCTGTGTGGTTAAGTACCTGCTCTATTGTGAAAGTGTGTCTGTGACATACTGCCAGCTTTGTGTAGCCCTGGAGCTCAGAATCAAGTGGGGCCCCCTCAAAGCCTGGGGAATCTTGACAGGCTGGAAGCTGGATCTTAATGTGCTCTCAGGATCCCCATCAGACATGGCCTGCCTGAGGAAGAAGGCAGAAGAATGAAATTACTGATGAATCACGCTGCAGACTTTGTTCCCCCTCACAGGAAAGCCAATTTGCCAGATGAGGGATGGCGGAGAGGCGGCTGGCTTTTCCCTTCTCCACATTTGCAGGAAATGCCTCCTCCAAGCAGGGAGAGACAGCTCAGAATGCTGAGTGGCTGAGCATAGGCTTCCATGGGGCAGATACAAGAGCTCTTCCTGTTCCAGGAAGGTACAAAGAGGCTTTCCTGAGTCTGTTGACTCTGGACTATGGGATAGGAAGGATTCCTTGAGAAAAACAGGGCCAAGGAGAGTTGTTTGAGCTGTGAGATCCCAGACAGCCATCCCAGAAAACTGGGTCCCTAAACATACTGAACAACACCAAATAACAGTAGCCAGGTGACATGGTGGATGGAGCCCTGGGCCTGCGATCAGGAAGACCTGAATTCGAATCCAGCCTCTAGCTGTGTGACCCTAGGTGAGTCACTTAACTGCTCTCTGCCTCAATTTCCCCACCTATGAAATGGTGATAATAACAGCATCAACCTCCCCCAGTTATCATAGTATCAAATGAGATTTAAAAATCGTAACGTGCTTAGCGCAGTGCTTGGTCCATTGTAAGTGCCATATAAAGGTCACCTGTTATTTTCATCATCAATGAGCATGTATCATAGGAGGGTTTGCAAAGCTGTGTCCCCAGCATGGACCACATGGAAATCAAAGGTTCTTAGTGAGTCATTTGGCTCTTCTTAAACTTGGTTTCCAAATATATAAAAGGTAAGGATTGAACAAGAGAATGTCTGAGGTCCCTGTGGACTCTACACACCCATGGTCCTTTGTGTGACCTTGGACATATGACCTACATGCCCCAGGCCTCAGCTTTCCCTTCTATAAAATGAGCAGATCAGACTAGATAGCTCCTATGGATCTATGATGCTTTCCACAGGTACTATGTTCCTCTGATGCTCTGTCCCCTTCACCAAGTACAGGTGACAACCTTCCCATGTCGTCCCACCTGGTGTAATTCACTCTGTTTCATCTCTACCTATAGGTTCATAGAACGTCTGGCTAGCACACTGCACATGGGCCTTGCCCTGCTTCTTGGGATATTCCAAGGGCACTGTTATGGACCTGTGGCCACCCAGATGTTATCACTCACTCAGGCGACACCAATGTTCCTAAATAAAGGGCGAATAGGAATGGCTCGTGACTGCATGTCAATTAATGGCTGCAAGGCTGATCTTGCTGACTCTGCCTGTGAGGTCAGCAGAGCAGAAATCACTAGCCATACTTTAGACCCATTGCTCTGATGCAAGTCAGAGCCATAACTAATGATGAACAAATGAAGCTTTGGCCCTGGGGGGCTAAAATGTGGGTGCAGGGGAACTTCATTTCTGAGACAATGCTGAAGTCCTGCAAAAACTGTCCTCTGCAAAACAGGGCAGCTAAGGGCCATTCTGATAGTCTTCCTGAGGGAAAATCATTTCCATGCCCCTGGTGCTGGGCACACCTGACCCCAGACTGCCACCCCTTCCAGAGGCCCAATCATCACTGTTTCTCACATCCGTCCACTGCTAGGGGGTGTCAGAGAGATCTGATGCCCCTCTTCCCTGTACTTACAGTAGGACAAGGCTCTCCACCATCACCAACCCCTCAAAGCACAATGATTATTGTCCCAGGTGAAAATATCCCCTCTTACATCTCTGGTAGTAGCCTAGAAATCAGTGGGAGAATGATAGAGTTGGTGTCAGGGGCCCAATGTTGGATTCCCATCTCTGCCACTTAACTGGTTTGACGACCTTGGCCAAGTTCTTTTAGCACCATCTGTTCAGTGAGGGGTCACATTCAATCACCCTGCTTCCTCTAAATCTGTGACCTTGCTATCTCTCTAGCCGGTAATGATTCATGGCTGAAAACCCTGGCCTACCCTCAGTACAAAAGCTGCAGGTGACTCAGAAGGAAGGCAGAAAATGTTGGCCTGGTGGGTGTCAGCAGCTTCAGCAGATCTTCAGGGATGACGTAGGCAGAACTAGTGGGGCAGAAGTCAAGGACATGTATGACTGGAAAGTGGGGAAGGGAGGGGGTCGGACCAGAAATGGGAAGGGAAAAAGTCAGAAGGACAGCCAGGCAGACAGACAGAAACAAAAAACTAGAGACAACCTATCACTGAGCATCAAAGAAGTGAAGCGCCTATGTGCCAAGCACTTTGCCAAGTGCTGGGAATACAAGGGAGGGGACAAACACCAGCCTTATCTGGAGGAGCTCACAGTCTTATGAGGGAGACAACAGGCCAAAATCTAGGTACAAACGAGTAATAAGTAGAGCAAACTGGGAGTGAGCAACAGAGGAGGCATTAAGGGGGGCAAAGTCTGGGAATGAGAGAGAATGAGAGGGAGAGAGAGATAGAGATGGAAGGGGTACAACAGATAAATGCTCTGCACCGCATTGCTATTGGTGGAATGCTAAAATAAACAGGCCAAGGTTACCCTCCCAAAGGCTGGGCCCTCTAGGAAGGTTTTAAAGAAAGTCATGGACACAATCCCACTGGCAGGGGATGGAAGGGCTGTTCCCTTCCCCTTCACCAAAAAGTATTCAAACAGAAAGAGTGATCAACAAGAGTGATCAAAGGTAGACAACCCCACCTTATGGAGGGGATTCTTGGGCTGGAGAGGCCCATGCTAGCTGGCCCCCTCAGTACTGAGATTTTGTGATCTCGTGCCTCTGGGGAGGGTGGTCAAGGAGAAGAGAGATATACCTTGTTCAGGTTGGCCTCGAAGGGAAGAACCAGGGGCGATGAATGGCTTAAAGTTTCAGAAGCTGAATTGGTTTAATGTAATTAACTTCCTAGGGCAGCTAGGTGGTCTGTGGATAGAGTTCCAGGCCTGGAGGCAGGAAGGCTCATCTCCTTGAGTTCTAATGTGACTTCAGGCACTTTCTAGCAGTGTGACCCTAAGCCAGTCACTTCACTCTGCTTGCCTCAGTTTCCTCATTAGTAAAATGAGCTGGAGAAGGGAATGGCCAACCACAAGAAAACCCAAATAGGGTCATGAAGAGTCAAACATGACTTAACAGTGGGACAATGTACTAGTTAAAGCTAGTGTAGCCTGAAATTTGGAGAGGCCATCTGGAGAGGTCACATTTAGGGTGGAATGGGATCTTCTCAGTCATCTTGTCCAATACTGATGCTATAAGTAATTGTCTCTAGGCTATGTTTTCCCTCACTAAGTGTCATCTTGGATCTATTTGAAGATGACCAAGAAAGGTGGCCCCACCCCTTGCCAAGGCAGCCCCTTCCACTACAGGCTGGCACTCCTTCTTAGGAAACTCTTCCCAACAGCTCCCCTAACTCCACCTTTCCCCACGATTCCTGGTTCTGTGATCTAGGACCAAGCAAAACCAATGTAAGCCTTCAGCCAAATGGCAGCCCTTCAAATAATTTATTATGCCTCCTACATTCCCCCTGAGGCTTCTCTTCTCCAGGTGACAAAAATCCCAGTTCATTCTACCAGTCCTTTTTATGAATGGGCTCAAGGCCCTTCACCATCCTGTCTTACCTTCATTCAAGGCTCCCAAGTTGAGGCTGAAGAACCAATGGTAGGGGCCATTTGTAGAGAAGATCCTTTTTCTGGGACATCTTGGTGGGGTAGATGGTACCTGAGTTCTGTTACAGCTCTTTGATTCTGGGACTCCAGAGCACTGAGTCCCCTACCCATAACGTCATGCATCCACTGATGTTGTAGCCTACTGACAGGTAATGATGCCAATGCTTACTATTTGAGGACACCAATATCAAAATATGTGACTTGTCCAAGGTCATATATATGAAACTAGAACTTGGGTCTTAACCCTTCTAATTCCAGAGTCATGACACTATGTCTCTGTGTAAAGAGACCAGAATTTCACACAACTTGGTGGATCCATGGAGATCAGGAGAAGAACCACCATTTTTGGTGCTCAAAAGCAATATCTCAAAGACAAAAATTTCTTTCCATTTTTGTTTAAACCAAATAGACTGACCTATCAAAGAACAATGTCAACTCTCATTTCCCATGGCTTCATTCTTGCAGCATTCTTAGCAGGGGTAGAAAATTGGCAGAAAACAGGAGGAGAGGAGGAGAAGAACAGTGAAGATCTTAGAATACAGGTATTTCAGGTCTTAGGGGACTTAGTTTCTTTAGAAGAGAGAATGAGTACATCAGCTAGGTGCTTGTTGTTTCTTTAATGGCCTGTCCTCCTTCCGCATTAAACATTACAGATAGGATTTCTTTTTTTTTTTTTTTTCTGGGATGCTCTTCAAATGTTCAAAACCCCCTCTTTCTCAGTGGGAAAGAAGCTACATTTTTGTTAAACATGTACATTCTTCAGCAAAGTGTCTCCGATAAATAGCCCATTCTAACCCTTCAAGATCACCGGACTTGGGATTGGGAGGTAATTTAGAGCTCTTTTAATCTCCCAACACCACTCCATCTGCCAGTTTTACAAATGAAGAAAGTAAAAGCCCAGATTGGAAAGGGGACAAGGAAAAATGCCATAGAGATAATGAGCAATGGAATTAGTATTGGAACAGAGGATAGAGACTCATATACCTAGGGCTGGAAGGGCCCTCAGAGGCCATCTAACCCCACCCTCCTACATTACAGATGAAGAAACCAAGACCCAGAAAAATGCATAAGTTCACAAGTCTAGAGTGAGGCAGAACTTCAGAGACCACTGAGGCCAACTCCATCATTTTACAGATGAGAACATTGAGGTCCAATGAGTTTAAGTGACTTGTCCAAGGTCATTCAGGTAATAAGCATCAGAGATAGCATTAAATCCCAGGTACTCTCACCACTACACCACACTGTCTCTACTCTGAAGACCAAGGAATTCAGATGTCTCTAAGACAGGCTATTTTTCACAAAGATGATCTTTTTTTTGAAGGAGCCTATAGAGGCAATTGAAGTTAACAGTTGGTGGGGATAGACATAGGTTGAGTGAAAAGGAAGTCTTTCAGATAGCCTTGGGCAGTGACCAGAAGGCTGGGCTCAGGACATCTGGCTAATAGCTGAGGAGGACTCCTAGAGGAGGCAGAGAAACACAGAGACAGATACAAAATACCTTCAGGTCTCCAGATAATAAATTCAAGAGGGACAGGCAGGGAGCCAGCTGTGTGGTTTGGGATTCTCTGAAATCATGGTCATGAATCAGAAAGTATGTCGAATGTTGTGTAATCCCAGTGAATGAAAAGAAAGTTTTCTTTCCCATATTAAATATTCTAAGTGATAAATGTTCAAAAAAAATATTTTTAACATGCCCCCTGGCACTGGAAGTGAAAACTAAAAGAATGTGCTAGCAATAATGGTAATTAATAATTAACAGTAATGCTTAGGAGATGGGCTTATATCAAAATATGTTTCTTCAGTGAATGCTTTCTCCAGTCTGGTTTTCCCTTAAGCAGCAAGGAACATTGTTGCACTAGTCAGCAAGATATGAGTTCAAATCCCACTTTAGACACTTCTTAGCTCTGTCACCCATGGGCAAATCACTTCATTTCTCGTCTATACAATGTAGGGAGGGGACTGGACTTGGGGCCCTCTAAGATCCTTTCCTCTTCCCAGTGTGGGGTCTCTGCTCCCCAGAGCAAGAAACAAAGAACATCAGCAGGCTAAGGAATTATCACTGGGTAATTTCAATCCAACCTCATAGATGAAGACAAAAAGAATGAGAGGTTAAATAATTTAACTAATAAATAAATACTTAATTATTATATTACAAAATAAGCACATATTCATTAACTAATCAATTAATAGTTAATAAAAATTCAAAGCAGTGTAGTAGGGTAGCTAGACGGTTGGCTTCAGAGGCATGAAGACCTGGGCCCAAGTCTTGTCTCTGACAAGCTCTTCCTCAATGACCAGAATGGACAAATCATTTCTCAATTCTCACACTTCTCAGTTCCCTGGGATTTAACACCATCTCTGATGCTTACTACCTGAGTGACCTTGGACAAGTCACTTAAACTCATTGGACCTCAGTGTTCTCATCTGTAAAATGACGGAGTTGGCCTCAGTGGTCTCTGAAGTTCAGCCTCACTCTAGACTTGTGAACTTATGTACTTTTCTGGGTCTTGGTTTCTTCATCTTTAATGTAGGAGGGTGGGGTTAGATGGCCTCTGAGGGCCCTTCCAGCCCTAGGTCACTATTCTAAAAATATTATTTTCATTAAAATTTCAAATAAAAGCAATTTTTAACATTCATTTTTTTAAACACTTCGAGTTCCTGTGCCCAAAGGGCTATAAAAATGTGCATACGCTTTGACCCAGCAACACCACTTCTATGATTGTATTGCAAAGAAATCATAAAAATAGGAAAAAGATTCACATGTACAAAAATATTTATAAAAGCTCTTTTTGTGGTGGCCAAGAACTGGAAATTGAGAAGATGCCCATCAATTGGGAAATGGCTGAACAAGTTGTGGTATATGAATGTAATGGAATACTATTGAGTTATAAGAAATGAAGAACAGGAACACTTCAGAGAAACCTGGAAAGAATTATATGAACCGATGCTGAGTGAGGGGAGCAGAACCAGGAGAACATTGTACACAGTAACAGCCTCACTGTGCTATGACTAACTTTGATAGACTTAGCCCTTCTCAGCAATGCCAGGACCTGAAACAATTCCAAAGAACACACGAAGGAAGATGCCATCCACATCCAGAGAAAGAACCCTGGACTCAGAATGCAGAATGAAGCAGAATATTTTTTTGTCTTTTGCTTTTTTTTTTAATATGGTTTTTCCCATTCCTTATAATTCTTCTATACAACATGACTAATGTAAAAATGTGTTTAATAGGAGTGTATGTGTAGAACCTCTATCAGATGGCAAGCCATCTTGGGGAGGGGGGGGAGAAGAAAGGGGAGAAAATTTAAAACTTATGAAGTGAATGTTGAAAACTAAAAATAAATAATTTAATTTAAATTTTTCTTAGATCCAAATTCTCTCTCTCTCTCTCCTCCCCCCTCCCTGAGAGAGTAAGCAATTCAATATAGGTTATACATATGCAATCATGTAAAATATATTTCCATGTTAGTCATATTCCAGGGCTACTTTTGAAGATTCTAAATTGTTCATTGAGTTGGTGATCTGAGTCAGTAGAAGGAATTTCAATTTACAAGGAGTTACCTCAGAGGTCTAGACCAAACCAAGAAGTTACCTCATAGGTCTGGAGGAGAAGGAGGAGGAGGACAGGACCCCTTGACAAGTGTATGGCCCTTCCCACTATAAACAATTTCATATCATGTTGCGAGAAAGGCCCTGGACTTGGAGTCAAGGAAAGTTAGATTTGAATACACATTCTTCTTAATAACTGAATGAAATTAAGACCTCCAAGTCTCCGTTGCCTAACCTGTTAAAAGGGAGTCAGTCATTCATCTACCTCTCAGGGTATGAGAACAGTGCCTTGTCAACCACAAAGAGCCATCTAAGAGACAACTCATTTAGTCATATGGGATGATAGCTGCAGGCTGGTCAGGGGAAGTGCATTACAGGGGAGGAAACTGAGGCCAAGGAAGTAAAATGCTGCATCCAAGGTCACAAAGGCAGCCAGTATCAAAGTCAAATTGGAACCTAAGTCTACTACCTTCAGAGCAGGCACTCAGACCCTAGTCTGACATCTTCACAGCAACACAGAAGAGACACAGAATGGGTATCACAAGGCCTAGGTTACAGATGGGACAACTGAGGCACTGAGGAGTCATAGAGGCTGCTAAAGTTGGGAGAGAAAGAACTCAGACTCCAGCCAAGCTTTGGGGAGGGCTGGGAGCCTGGGGCAGGTTGTGACCATTCCCTGCATTTTACGGAGTAGGAAATTCAGCTGAGAGAGGTGAGGTGACCTCTGTGAGGCCCTGCGGGCAGCACGAGGTATCCAGGACTTCTAAGCACTCCTCTAGGCACAACATTCTTTCCACTGAGGGGAAATAGTTGGAATTTCTGAAGCCCTTTTAAGTTATATATTATACTTCATAGACTCCTCACCTGGGGCTCTCATCAGCCCTTTGTACTATGGTTGTACAGGGATGCGCTCCCATTTCCAAGATAAAGAAACTGAGGCTTGTAATCTCTTCCCCAGAGTAATACAGCTACTACTTGTCAGAGATGAGATCTGAAGCCAGTTTTCTCCTGGCACAATGTCCAGGCTTCTCTCTGGCCCCTCCCCTCCCCTTCCATGCCCTCCCATCCCAGAGCCTCTAGTAATTCAGAAATGAGCCAAATGAGGGCAGCTAGGTGGCGCAATGAATAGAGTTAGGCCCTGGAGTCAGGAGGACCTGAGTTCAAATCCAGCCTCAGATACTTAACATTTACTAGCCCCGTCACTTTGGGCAGGTCACTTAACCCCAATTGCCCTGCCCTCCCTGCCTCCAAAAAGCCAAAAAAAGAAAAGCTAAAAAAAAAAAAAAAAGAAAGAAAAAGAAATGGGCCAAAAGTCAGGTGACTCTGGCTTCAGGATCAAGTTGATAGCCTCTCTAAAAAGCCCACTATGGCATAAAGAGATGGGAAAGGAATCTGCACTCATTAAACACCTACTGTGTACCGAGCCCTGGGCTAGGGGCTTTACAGCTGTTATTCCCTGTAGCCTCCACACTAACCCAGTGAGGTTGGCCTTATTATCCCCATTTTATAGATGGGAGAACTGTGGTGGAGAGGAGTCAAGTGACTTGCCCAGGTCACACAGGTGGTAAGTATCTGAGCCTGGGTTTGGACTTACGTCTTCCTCATGCCAGGCCCACTGTAGCCCCTAGATGGCATAAGTCAGGGGAAACCTTGGGCTGCCTCCACCATGCTTAAATGGACAAAGCTCGTTCCTCAAAAGTTTGGGTTCATATATCACTCCATTTCAAATTGCACATGAAAACAAGAGCAATCAATGTGTATGCACATATATATGAAGGACAAGATGGTCTCGCTTTTGAAAAGCTGAAAAAGACAGACCATCCCTGCCTCTGGAGAGTGAGGCTGCATGGAGAGAATCAGCTCTGGGGGGTTACTGGGATTTGGGGGGCCCTGATCCCCTTGCTGGCCTCCTCCTTTCTCCTCTATCTCCCTGTCTCCTCATCCTCCTCTTGCTCCTCTTCCTCTTCTGCATCTTCCCTTTTTATTCTTCACCTTCTGCCCCTCCTCCACCCATGGAATGGTGCTTGCTTACTGAGTTTCCCTCCCCACCCTCAGATTCCTGTCTTCACAAACTGAAATTTCCCAATAGCCCCAAATCCAGAGACAAGCATGCCCCCTGGGGTGCCCTATACCCCACCTCCACTTCCTTACTCTAGAAGGGCAGGTTCCCTCAATAACTACTTTTTAATAACTTGATTCACTCCTTGAACTCTCAGTAAACATCTGAGAGGTGGCTGATGTATGTGAAAAGGAGGAAAGCCTGGTGACTCACTCAACTTCAGTCTAACCCGGGCCTCATGGCACTCCCTGGGAAGGCTGGGAAAACATCAGCTGAGCACAGTGGTGAGCAGCAGGTCAGGTACCCAACGTGCTCCAAAACTAGCTGACTCCTAGAAGCTGAGAGTATCACGTTCTGATGGGATGGCCCACCTTCTGCTTGGCTCCAGAGGGCAAGCCCAGCAAGTGGAAATAAAAGGGGCATATGGAGATTTGATAATAAGATAGAAAAACACAGTCCTAACATTGACGGACATTTGTCCAGAAGGGAAATGGGATCCCTCAAGAAGCAGTGAGTTTCCCTTTCCTGGACGTCCTCCAGCACAATCTAGACAAGCACCTGCCTCTGGTCCCCTGGTGTCTCTGGCTTAAGTCCAGCATCTCTGTTGGTTCCCTCCATCTTTCCTCTCCACACTCCTCTACCTGGTGATCTCGTCACTTTCCATGAGTTCAAAGCCATCCCAATGTGCAGATGACTCTCAGATGCATACACCCTGCCCAAGTCTCTCCCATTTCATTGATGGCTGTTTAGACATCTCAGTCTATGTACCCATCTACACCTGGACACATCCAGAGAAGAAATCAGAATCTTTCCACCCAAACTCTCCCATCTTTCAAAGTTCCTTCTTGTAGTGGAAGATAACACTAGCCTTCCAGTCATCCAGTTTTTCCATCTCAAAGTCAAGCTTGACCCTTCACCACCTCTCACCCCAAAGATCCATCTAATTGGTGGCCAAAGCTTGCTGTTTCTAACTCAATAGTATCTCTCAGAGAAATTCCCTCCCCTGCATTCACACAGAGACCACCCCCGTTTAGCCTCTCATCACCTCCTGCCAGGATAAGCACTAACTTCCTATTTAGAAACTCTCCTTTCAGTCGATACCTGGTCTGATCCACCTTCCAAAGAGCTGTACAACTGGTTTTCCTAAAACCCAGGTATGACCCTATCACCTCTGGACCTGCCCCCCCCACACACACACTTACCCACTAAACTCCAGGGGTATCTTATTATCTCTAGCAATGGCATAAAGAGATCCCTCCTTTGCTGCAAAAGTACTGTTCCCTCCCCTCCACACTCTCTGAGATACAGCTATCCTGACCTAACCTAGCCCTTCCCTGCTCAGTCTCCATGGCCCCTCACCAGAAACCTTCCCTCTCCTCATCTCGGCCTCTCAGAATCTCATTCTTTCTTCAAGACAGAACTTGGACCGGACCTTCCTTACGGGACCTTCCCGGCTTATCTGAAAGGATAACTCCTGCCTTTCTAATGTCAACCCACATTTGCTCTGTATGTAGCCTGCATAGCCTTATATATGGACATGCTGTGTTCTTTCTTAATAATAATATTGAATATTTATATAAGGTTTCATCCCCATAACAACTCTAGGAGACAGAGGCTATTATCACCTCCCTTTTACAGGTGAAGGAGCTGAAGCAGGGGTTAAGTGGCTTGTCCAGCACCATGGCTGGTACCTGAGGCTATATTTGGAGTTAGCTCTTCCTGACTCCAGTGCCAAGAGTCCCTTCCTCCCCTAGTCCCACCCAGGACTTAGCCTGTGCTTCTGGACTCAATCAATGGTAGAGGAGCTGAGGGCTAAGCTGTGACAAAGCAGGGAAAGAGACATAGGCAAAGGACCCTGAAGGCTTCAGACTGAGCTTATCAGTCGCCAAGTCAACAAACATTTATGAATCCTTGACAAATGCCAGGCAGCAGATCTTCTCTTTTCCCAAATATCTTTCTCTTTTTCTGTCTAATAATAGACACTATTATACACTGCTAATATTTTGTTTTTCTTAGACATTTCCTGAATCTTGATTTGCATGCAATATAGAAAGACCTAGGGTGAGCTAGAAATATATAAAACTTAAGTTGGGCCAGAAAGCAAAACCTCTGTCTGAATGTTAGGAATTTTGTCAGCTGGGGGCTCTGAGCTATTGCAATTATACAAAAACTTTTAATCTGATATATATTCCATAAAACAGCAGAGAAAGGAATTACCTGGGCGCGAGTATCACCATGCTGCCCTAAGCTAAGAGTAAGCTGATTGTTGTAACAGGATGTGGCTAATTAAATCTCCAGGTTCTGATGTGACAAAGGCAGTGGGGCAAGGCAAGGCATTGATGAGATGATTAGATTCATCTTTGCCACCCCTTTCCAAAGTCACGATGGAGCTGGTAGGATCAAGTACTTTCCCCAGCACCAGCCATCATGCTATACTGAGCTCACATTGTCTCCCTCAGTGAAATAGAACTTCAGAGCAGGGACTTTTTGTTTCTGCTATTCCCAACAGTCTCTAACACATAGTAGGTCCTTCTCCTTGATTGATTGCTCTGAAACCCTGTCCAACCTCCCTCACAATTTTACCAAGGAGGAAACTGAGGGCAAGAGAGCAGAGAACCAGCCCATCAAAAAGGAGAGCCAAGATTTCAATGGAGGCTCACTCATGGTGGGTCCTGTGTTCTTTCCACTACACCAGCTGTCTCTCAACAAAAGCTCACAGTTATGGAGCTATTCAGATCGTCTTCCCCAAATAGCTGTGTTCAGCAGACTCTGTCAGGAGTTTATTAGAATGGAATTTTACACACACACACACACACACACACACACACACACACACACACACACACATCCCGGGGAGGTAGGAGGGATCCTCTTCCACAGTTGGCAGAGCAGAGACATTTATGTAATGTGCAGAAAACAATTATATAACAATGGCCCGGATGAATGCACAGCATCGTGCAAATTCTCTCCTCCTTGTCTGCTGGAGGGGGCTGCATCCTTCCCAGCTGCTCTCCCCGACCCCACTGCTTGGCACATGGTGACCCCTGGGAATCTGAGCAGCCCCAAGCCCTCCTCCACATCCTCTCTGGCCCCACACAGAGAAGCAGAGGACCACAGAGTAGCAAGGAGCTCCCAGGGACCCAGTCTCCTCTTCACTGGCCTTGGACCCCAAGGTGCTGGCCAAAGCAGAACTGCAGAGGACAGGAACAAATGGGAGCTGGCCATCAGTAACCTCAGGGTGGAGATTTGTTGGTCTGGAGCCCAGTGGAAACCTCCCTCACAATTTCTGTCAGAAACGCAGCTTTACAATCTGTTTAATTTCGGTTACCTGCCCCTTTTTAGGAAGGAGAGTAGCAAGCAAGATGGAGAACAGCTGGAGAGGGGTGATGGTAGGATAGAGAGTAAGAAAGGAGGTTAGGAAACATGGTATCCAACACCCTTATTTAACAGAGAAGGAAACAAAGACTCAGAGATGGGAAATGACTTCTCTATGGGTTCGGGAACACTTATGGAGTGTCCTTACTAAGCACCAATATGTGTCAGTCGTGGAATATGCAAATACAAAGTGAGAGCTGCTACCCTTCAGATGGTCTATATTCTACTACAGGGGACACGGTAATGGATTAACAAAAGCTGACTGAATGGAATGGGCTAAATATCAGACAAGAAGCTTGAACCTGGGTCCTCTGGCCACAAATCCAGCATGTACATACCAATGGACCACCCTGCACTTTTTTTGAGTCACTCGAACCCCACAAAGACATGGTCAGGATTCCATCATTCAATCCAGGGTTCTTTCAATGAAAACGTTCTCAAAAGTGAACATAAGATAGAAATTCATCATTAAAAAGTAATAATTCAAAATGGCCTTCTCTTCAAACAAGTAGTGTACAGTTGTTTATGTTCCAAAAATGGAGCTTTGATAACTTTCACAACGCTTCCTGATCTGATCATTGACCCCAGGTATTCCTGAATAGTCTGACTGCCTATTGCAATCACTGCTGGGGGAAGGAGGGAGTTTCTCTGCCTCAAAGCTCTTCCCACTGCAAGTCACCCTCCATTCGGTCACCAAAGTGATTTTCCTAAAGTGAATGACCTACCACATCTATCTCCTACCCAAAAAACTTCAGTGGCTCCCTATGACCCCCAGGGTAAATGCAAAGGCTCTGTTTGGCATTTAAACCCTTGATACTCCTCACTCCTCACCACAAACTCGTCAATCTGGTGACTCTGGGCTTGGCTGTTCCTTGAGTAAGAGCCCCTCCATCTCTTGGGTCCAGACCTTCTCTCTGGTTGTCCCCCTTTCCTGGAATGTTCTCCCTCCTCTACTCTGACTACTGACCTCCTTGGCTTCCTTAAATCCAGGCTAAAATCCCATCTTTTACAGGAAGGCTTCTGCATTCCTTCTTACTTCTAGTGCCTCCCAGCTGTTAATTATTTCCTATTTAGCCTGAATATGGCTGGCTTTGTTATATTTGGTTGTCTCCTTCATTAGATCATAAGCTTCTTGAAGGTAGGCACTGGCTTTTGCCTCTTTTTGTATCGCCAGTTCTGAGAACAGTGCCAGGCATTTAGTGGGTATTAAATAAATGCTTATTGATTGAATCTAGTCTTGCATCTATTTTGTAGTTTTATCGGGCAAATAATTATTCTATTTTTTTCAAGCATTGTGCACTCACTAAGTTCTGGAAATACCAAGAAAGGCAATAATTTCTCTCTTGATGTAGTATCCTTGGCTGAGTAAATTCAAAAGGGACTTTTAGTGACCAGACAAAGGACTAAAAAGCATGTTGTACGAGGATCGGATGAAGGAATTTCGAATGTTTAGGCTGGAGAAGAACAGATGGCAGAGCTATAATAATGATCTTCCACCATTGGCAGTATCGTTATGTGAAAGACAGATCCGACGTCTTGGCTTTTCAGTCTTCTGACACATGACCACATGATTGGTTGTCCATGAATGCTAACTGGATACCCAGCATTCCACACCCATACTCTAGCTCCCATCTCCGTACCTTCAAGTTTGCATGCCTGACTTGTTTTGTTCCTTCCTTACCTCTACCTTTTAGAACACCTGGCTTCCTTCAGGACCCAGCTCCAGAAGCACCACGTACAGGAAGTTCTCCCTACTCCCAAGCCCCATTCCTCCACAATTTCTCTCATTTCAAATTCCTGTATATCATAAGAGAAGGGGGAGGTGTGTGTGATAGAAGGGAGGGCAGATTGGGGGAAGCAGTAATCAGAATGCATTTTGTCTTGGGGTGGGGGAAGGGAAAGATGGGGAGAAAATTTAGAACTTAAAATCTTATGGAAGTGAATGTGAAAACAAAAAATAAATAGATGAAAGAAAAACAATACAAACAAACAAAAAAGAATTCCTGTATATCTACTCCATAAAGTATGTTGTACATATCATTTATACATGGGCTGTTTCCCCTGTTAGAATGTAAAGTACCTTGAGGTCACGGATTGCTTGTTTTATCTGTATTTTATTTTTATTTTATTTTTTCCTTTTATCTCCACCGTGGTTAGCACAATTCCTGGTATATCAGGAAGGGGCAGATCTGGCTTTGATTTCATTCATAACAGGAAATCCCATATGAAGGCATTCCTTCTACCAATGAAGGTAGGCATCTTCTCCAAAATGTAGAATCAGTCTTAAAGAATTGCCCAGAGTCCTAAAATGTTAAGTCACGTGCCCAGGGCCACCCAGCCAGGATGTGTCAGAGAAAGCGCTTTCACTAAAGTTCTGATGGCTTCATAGACAGCTCTCTCTCCACTAAACAGCTCACTAGCCTCTTGTCTGGTCCATAGTGAGTGCTTAACAAAGACCTGAATATCAGTTGATAGACTGATTAGCTTTGGAAGGATGAATGAGTAATGTGACAAAGCTCCAGACAAGCAGATCTAGGCTAAAGGTCAACAACTTCCAAATGTCTACAGATGTGGAAAAGTGGCATAGGCTCCCTTGGGAGACCCTCATCCCTGGAAGGTCTCCAAGTCCAAACTGAAGCATCACTTTTTAGGGGCTGATGTAGGGAGGATTCTTCTTGGATCAGATAGTCTCTGAAGTGCCTTTTAGCTCTCAGACTCTGAGATTCCCTCTCCCCATAGTCTAGGGAGGGAGCCTGGGGTCTACCAACAGCCTCCAAAGCCTCTCCTCTTTATTCTTGTCCATGATGAAATACTTCATGTGAAGGGAAGCTTCTTTCATTCCTCAGTCATTCAATATTATTGCTCACTGTGTATACAACACTGTTCTTGGACATCAAGATGAATAGAGAGCTTAGATAAAACATAGTT
>CM053585.1:7993951-8031073 GCA_028646515.1 Pseudochirops corinnae | reverse complement strand
CTCATATAGAAGAGGCTAGGAATAATTGTTACAATGGAGGGGAAGAACAGGAAGGCAAATGGGAACGGGTCAACCTTACTCTCATTGAATTTGGCTTAGAGAAGGAATGACAAATTCTAAACTGGGTGTCTTACCACACAGGAGAGTAGGGGGGATGAGGATGAGAGGTGGGATGATGGAGGGGAGGGTAGAGACGGGGGGGGGGTGTTTGCTGGAAGCACACACTTCTGTAAAGGGACAGGGTAGAGAATAGAACAAGGTGGGTGGGTGGGATAGGAAGGAGGGACATATAATCAGTCTTTCACAATATGTCCACTGTGGAGATGTTCTGCATAATTACACACGTATAGCCTGTATTGAATTGCTTGTCCTTCCAGTAGGGGTGAGTGATGAAAGAGGAAGGGAAAGAATCTAGAATTTAAAGTTCTATAATCAAATGTTATATATATGTATATATATATATATATATATGTATACATATATAATAATAATAATTATTATTAACTACATGCAACTGGGAATTAAGATATACAGGCACTGGGGTAGGGAGACCCTTCCTGTCCTCCTGGAAAGTCAAAGGGGAGATGGGGGAGGACATAGGAGAGAGCAGATTGGGGGAAGGGGTATATAGTGGGATCATTGTTTTGAGGTTGTGGGTAGAGGAAAGATGGGGAGAAAATGTGTGACTCAAAATTGCATGGAAATGAGTGATGTAAACAAGAAAATAAATTAATTAATTAAAAAAATAAAATAAAGTAAAAAGAAGATTATGGAAAATGAAATGGACTAATTTGACTATATAAAATCCAAAAGGTTTTGCGCAAACAAAATCAGTGCAATTTAAATCAGAAGGGAAACAGTCAACTTGGGGGGGGGGGTACTTTGAAGGAAGTTTCTTTGTTATAGGTCTCATTGTCATTATAGAGAATTTATTACTATAAATTTATTACTATATAAATTATAGAGAAATTATTTAAATCAATAAAAACAAGAAGCTTTAGGGGTGGCTAGGTAGCACAGTGAATAGAGCACTGGCCCTGGAGTCAGGAGCACCTGAGTTCAAATCCAGCCTCAAACACTTAACACTTACTAGCTGTGTAACCTTGGACAAGTCACTTAACCTCAACTGCCCCTACCAAAAAAAATAGCAAAAAGAACAAGAGGCTTCTCCAGTAGATCCATAGTCAAGGATATGCAGAGGAAATGTTCAAAGATAGAAATCCAAGCTGTGAATAGTGATAAGAAAATACTCCATTTCATTTCTAATTAAAGGACTGGAAAAGAAAGCAACTCTGAGTTTCCATCTCACACTCATCAGATCAGTAAAGATGACAAGAGAGGAAAACGGCTGTTGTGGGAAGAGTAGTAGGGAAGCAGATACGTGAATTCACTGTTGGCAGAGTCAGAGTCGGTCCAGCAATTCTGAAAACCAATAAAGGGCACTAACCTGCGCATACCGTTTGACTCAGTAATGTTATTTCTAGGTCCATATCCCAGACATACCAAAGTAAGGCTGAGGAACCACTTGTACAAAATATACTTAAAGTCACTCTTTTTGTAGTAATAAAAAACTAGAAAATAAGGGAGTGCCTGTCTGTTGGTGAATGGCTAGGCAAATTGTGGCTATGGAATGGAATATGGTTATTGCAGCATAAGAAGTGTCAAAATGAGTGGTTTGAGAGAAACCTAGAGAACCTTGTCTGGATGGATACAGATTGAAGTAAGCAGAACCAGGAAAACAGCGTACAGTAACAGTGTATGGGAGGAGTGAAAACTTCTCCATTTGAGATTGTTAACTCCCCATTCCCCGCAGCTCCTCCATTGCACTTTTATCTTCCTTTGTCTGTTTTCCCACCTTGGTGGGACCCTCCTTCCCCCCTCTTTCCTTGCTGTCCCAGTTGGGGAAGAATTTGGTGAGGTAGGCCTCTCCACCAATGAGAGAGGACACAGTCGGGAAGGGGGCTTGAGTAAGTTAAGTTATAAATTCTTTTTTTAAATTAATTTAGTTATTTTTGTTTTTTGGTGGGCATTTGGGGTGACTTGTCCAAGGTCACATGGCTAGTAAGCGCTAAGTGTCTAAGGCCGGATTTGAACTCAGGTTCTCCTGACTCCAGGGCCAGTGCTCTATTCACTGTACCACCTAGCCCCCCCAAGTTATAAATACTTACACTGCCTTTTGTAACACGCCTCTTCCCCATAATGAGTCATGGGGAAGACCACCCTCTTCTCTTGGGTAAGAGAATAAACTCCTATTCTTATCCTAAAAAAAAAAAAAAAAAAAAAAAAAAGTAGTGCTTAAGAAATGTTTCTTGAATGGGGAATGTGCTAAATTCCATAAGAAGAGATTAAGACAGTGCTGTGGATGTTCAGGAGAGCTAAGTTCTGTCTGAGGAAACCATGGTGGAGAACATGGAGGAGGTAGCACTTGAATGATGGATAAAGCTTCAAAGTCAAAGGTTCATGGGCACAGGGAAGGGGAGTCTTCACTGCAGAAGGATCCATGGGGCCCAAAAAATCCACAGGGGCTTAAACTCTGGGAACTAAACATGGAGGGTGGGTGGAGGAGCAGGAGTAGAGGAGTTCCTCCAAAGTGTGGGTCAGACTGTCAGATGGATGGCATCAGTCCTTTCTTAGATTTCCTACCAAAATGATCCACCTGCCTCAGTACTCCCCACCAGATCCCAGCCAGTTCTGGGAAGGGCTCCCATTGGTACTATCCTCCTCTCCCCTTGACATGGAATCTATCAGAACCTGAAAGCGACCTCAGCTCAGGTATTAAGAGTTTCTGTGTGTTGGAGGATCTAACTTCTCTGGTGGAAAAGACCATGGGGAGCCATGCTCTTCTGAGAGCCATGACTACATAGGTGTCCTCTGGCTCCAATTTCTTTGATCATGGGCCAAGAGTCACAGTTTTCCCAGCAGGCCTGAGAAGCCAGCCCTCTGCCCTGACTGCACAGGAGGGAAACTGGGAGCTCTGCCCCAGAGTGTGCAGAATGAGGCCCCACATTTGGGGGCCCTGGCTGGGAGGCTGGGTCAAAGAAAGGGATGGAAGGGGGAGCCCTGGTGGGAGCCTGGGGCTCTTCACCTTGTTTCAAAATAAAGACCCCTCACCAGTTCTACCTCCCTCTCTCTAAATCTCCTTCTCTTCACCCCTCAACCTCTCTGTCATCCGTCTATTGCTCTTTATTTATCTATCGACATCTCTCAGATGTATATATATATACATGTATGTATACATTGTGTATGTGTGCGTGTGTGTATATGCATGTGTGTGTGTGTGTGTGTGTGTGTGTTGTTATTTGGTCATTTTAATTGTACCTGACTCTTCATGATCCCATTTGGGGTTTTTGGTCCAGAAATGCTGGAGTGATTTGTCATTTCCTTCTCCAGTTCATTTTATAGATGGTTAAACTGAGGCAGGCAGGGTAAAGTGACTTAGCCAGGTTCACACAACTAGTGAGTGTCTGAAGTCATATTTGAACTGAGGCCCTCCTGCATCCAGAGCTAGCACTCTATCTACTGTGCCACCTAGCTGCCTTTGTGCCCATGTATGTATGGGATAGTAGTGTATCCAGAGTCAATATTGGAAATAGGAAGGCCTGGATTCAAGTCTGGACTCTGACATATAGTGACTGTGTGACCCTGGGGAACTAAATTATCCTCTCTGTACCCCAGACAGCTCTCAGACTCTCAGTTGCAGATCCCCTATTGACTTGTAGTGGACAGGGGAATTCCTTATCTGGGAGTTCCCTATGTCAGTTACATGACAGGTCTAGAGAAAAACCTAAACTCAAACCAACCAATAAACTACAGTGTGCACGTACACACACACACACACACACACACACTCACACACACTGACACATACTGACACACACTCACAGATACACACACACACGCACACATCAGATGAGAGAGCCCTTTTCCCTGTGATGAGAACTTTGAACTGAGCATTGAGTGCCAAACCAGTTTGTGTATTTTTTTTGTTGGTAGTGGTAGTGGTGTCACCAACATCTGTGTGGCTTTTGGGCAATCCCTCCCCCAAACAGAAAAGCAGGGAGCAGGACTAGCAAAGCTGTGCTCTCAGGCTCCTCCCAGCTTTGATGTTCTGTGGTTTATATTCTAAATTATCTCTTCTGTGTATGTGCTAAAGTCCCTTCCAGCTCTGATATTTGATGTCAACCTTAAAACCAGAAAGCCCTGGGTTGGAGTCCTGCTTTTGGTTTGTGTACCACACCCTTTCTAATCCTGGCATTCTTGGTTTTCCTCAATGCTAAAATCTCTGATACTCTGTGTCTCAAAGTTCCTTCCCCTTGTAACGTGCTGTATCCTAATTTCTAAGTTCTTTCCAAACTTTCCAAACCAGTTGTAAGGTCTCTTCTGACTACAACATTCTGTCCTTTAAGGACCTTTCCAGATCCAAAAATTAGGTTCCACTGTCTCATCCAGCTTTCTTGTCCTCTGACTTACTTTCTAATGGCTTTTTCAGATCCACCATGCTCTGTGCTCTTCTCCAGGTTAAGTCCCACTCTGTCTTCTCCACTTCACCAAGGGTTTCCCTCCCAATCACCCCCAGGAAATAGCTGGGATGAACTTTAGTATCACTTCAAAAGGTATGGAAACTGAGGCTCAGGTACAAATAACTTGACAAGGTCTTTCAACCATTTAGCCACAGAACCAAGCCATGAAATCAGAGTTTCTGGTGCCCCCACCTTCATTCTTTCCACTGGTTAACATGTGATGCCTTTGACACCACTTAGATCTCTGAGATGCACAACCCCTTCCCACTGGCACTAACCTAGCCCCTTGCGTTATGGCATATCTACAAGAGCTCAGAGACTTTTCTTTTTTGTACATCAAGCCTGGGAAGTATTTGTTCTTTTGTTTTTAAAAATCCACAGGTTTCTTTAGCAAGAAAAGTTGCTCCACAGCAATAGTAGAAGGTTAAAAGCTTTAGGTCAAATACACAGAGTAATAAACTGAAGAGCCAGAAACACATGGAAGAAACATTTGCAAGGGAAAAAAAAAATAGCTTTTTCAAAAGAGTGGGTTTTTTCACAGAAGATAAAGATTTATAAAGATTTAAAGAGGAATGAAAACTCACCAGACCAAAGATCAGTGTCATTGACACTTAAAAAACAAAAGTTTGTGTTCGTAAACTGTACAAATTAAAAAGTGCTTTTCTAGAAAAAAATACAAGAGCCAAAAAGCACACAGTTGAAAGAAAGTCAGCCTTAAAGTTCAAAAGATCTGGATTCAAATGCCACTTCTGACACATACTCTGTGACTCCAAACATTCCACTCTACTTCTCCATATTCTCTATGCTGGGCACTTTCTAAGGCTGTAGGTGAATGAGAAGGTACTGATGTTGACAGGTGAAGGGAATGACCTCTCCTAGGAGCTCCTCACACTTAACAAAGTTCCAAATTTGGTCTCTATCCCTGTGTATTTCACAAAAGCAAATGTACAAGAAATAAATAAATATAATTGATGAGGGAGGAAGTGTTTCGTTTTGTTCATTTTCAGATGAGAAAACTGAGGGTCCCACAAGAGAGCTAGCAACTGACCATGGGGGAGAGGAAATGAGTTCTCTGCCTAAAACTTCTCCCCTACCCCTTTCCTGATGTCTGTAATTCCTGACAGCCTAACAGTAGCAGCAGCACCAGAGCACCAAAGAATTTCCATGAAACCCAGGCGCGGCCAGCATTCAGAAAAAAGTTCCTCAGCATCTCAGTCCATGGAGGAAGGAACAAGAACCCAGTGCCAACCCACAGGACTGAGCCTCTGCCACACCTTCCCAGCTTTAGATGGGGCTTTCTCAAGGGAAAAATTAGTAGGAATTCATCGGATTCCTGAAAGAATAATGGGGACCAGTGGTGGGGGAAGGAATGAATAGGTTCCAACCAAAAAAGTAGTTAATGGAGGATTGGGGAAGAGCTCAAGCTTTGCCTCCTCCCGCTGCAGTTTACCACACTACATGGTCTTGGGGAAATGTCTTTTCCTGTCCTGAACTCAGTTTCCTATACTGTAAAATAAATTGTATGGCTCTGTGTGTGTCTGTGTGTAGGGGTGTTGATAGTGATCTCTGTTATGTAAACAAGACATAAAATAAAGCAAAGAAAGGATGTTAACACATCCTTTATTTCAATTCATTCTTTGAGTCCCAGAGAGCCCCTATTATACTGTGTCCCTAGGAGGCTGCCACCTCATTGTAACTCATGAAGAACAATTGTTGTTTGTCATTGTTTTCAAAGAAGGCCAATGGAATCATGAGGGCAATGTCTTGACTTGCGCCTGAGTTGGATTTAGGATTCTGATGCCCTGATGATTCAGTTGTTCTAAGGAAGCTGGAAAACATAAGATTGGGAGGGATCCTCCAATTTCCTTTGGTCACTCAGTCAGTCAATAAACATGTGTTATGTGCCTACTATGTGCCAGACACTATCCTAGGCACTGGGGATACAAAGACAGGTAGAAGACAGACCGTGCTCTAGAAGACCACAAAAAAGAATGGGGGCAGGCAACATTCCAACCACTATATGCAAACAAAGTAGGCAGAATAAAGAAGAAACGTACAAAATGCGTGAAGAGGGCTTGGGGAGGGCTACCTGGAGAAGATGAGATTTGAGTTGAGACTTAAAGGAAGCCAGGAGTTCATGGGCAGAACAGAGGGGGGACAATGTTCCAGACACTGGGGCCATGCAGAGAAGATGCCCTGGGTCGGGACATGGAGACTCTCATTCTAGGAAAAACCCGGAGAACACTGATACTGGGTTGAAGAATACCAGAGTACTGATTCCCACCTGTTAAAAGAATTCCAATACAAACCACAGCCAGGCTTCGATGTCTGAGATTCAAACAATGTTTCCATCCTTATCAACCTTGGTAGATCAATTCAATTCCATGAATCAGTTTCCTTATCTTTGAAAGGAAGACAAAAATTCTCATTTTAGCATGTCAAACTCTGGAAGTCAGGCTGCCTTGTGACTTGCAACACTCTAAGGACAGTCTGAACCAGATAAAATATAATTGGGAAATATTAAAAATAAATTAAAAATAAATAAAAATAGAGTAGAACCTGGATAACACGAATGTGTGGTTTTCTAAGTCAATATGCAGCCCCCAGGGATCCTTCTGTACTGTTTAGTGGCTTCTGTTTCTATTTCATTTGGACAGTACTGCCATATATTTCTGGTTCTTTGAATTGAGTACAGGACCTGAGTTCACATCTTGACCCAGACACTTACTAGCTGGATCACTCTGGACAAGTCAGTTAACGTCTGTCTACTTTATTTTCCTTATCTGTAAAATGGCTTCTTACCTTCCAGGATTGTTGGTGGGATTACATAAATAGATGCATACATGTGTGCATGTGTATATAGCTATACATGTTTGTGTATATATGTACCATGGACATATATTTGTAAAGTTCTTTATATGCCTTAGTTCTCTCTCTCTCCTTCCACATATATACACATATACATACACATACACATATACATATATGTGTGTATATATGTATATATGCTATTATTATTTCCCTTCCTTTTTTGAAAATCAGGAACCCCTTAAGTTCTTTAGAAATGAGGAAATTCTTCATTGATCTTGAGGGCATGATTCCTCCAGAGAACTGCAATTTCCAAGAATAATTTGTTGAGTCCTGGTATGGCCTTCATCTTGCAAGGACTCTAAGAAAATCCAAGGTATCCAACCATTTGTTTCCAGTCTATGTCTCAAAGCTCTTCATCCTTTCCCATTTCTCTCCCCACCCCACCACATCCATTCTTACTGAGTTAGCTAATAATCACCTGGGGCTGTTGCCTTACCAACTTGGATGGCTACTATGTATTTCGGTGGATTGAAGGATAGAGAGACACTGCCTACTGCCCAGCATTCTTCTGAAAGTCAGGGTCATCAGCACCATGTTACTTTTCTTTTGTCCTGGACTACAATTTGAACTCCGCTAAAGTCCTCCTTGGAGGGCTGAGCTCTCTCTCTCTCTCTGTCTCTCTCTGTTTCTCTGTCTCTCTCCCCCCCCTTCTGTGTGTGTGTGTGTGTGTGTGTGTGTGTGTGTGTGTGTGTGTAGGGCTCTGTTGAGGAAGATGGCTAGCTGTCCAAGCAAGACTTGTCCCTGTCTCAGGAAATACCCAGACTGTTTCTGAAACTCAGACCTCATTTGAGGGGGAAGTGGATACTCACACTTCTGTCACCTAGAATTACTGGGTTTGTGTGTGTGGTGGGGTGGAGGTTGGGGAGTAGATAAACCAACGGCAACATCCAAGGAACAAGAAAATAGCAAACAGCATCCTCTCCCCAGGAAACAGAGGAGAGATGTAGGGAGTGGGGGGAGTGCGAACTCCATGGATCTTATATACATTTCCTGGAAAATCTGGAACACATTTGCACTGAAATGACATTTTCTTTAGAGAATTATGCAATTCTGGCTCTTGGTAGTGAGGATGGGGAATCATCAGAGCTTCAGTCACACACAATCATTGTATGTCTGCTGTGATGGGCAAAAATGAGGGAGGAAGAGAAACAGTCATGATGCAATGCTGTCAAAGGACATTTGGCTGGTTTCTCCTTCACTGTGACCAAACTCAAAGGATCAGAAAAGAGACAGTGACCTCTGTGTCTCTGTATCTCTGCCTCTGTCTCAGTGTCTGTCCCTCTTTCTCTCATCTCCTCTCTCTTCTCTTCTCTTTTTTCTCTTCCCTTCTTCTTTCTCCTTACTTCTCTCATCTCTAACTCTTTCTTCCTTAAATCTGTCCTCTCCTCTCTTTCTCCTTCCTTCTTTTTCTTAACCCTTCCTTCCTTCCTTTCTTCCTTCCTTCCTTCTTTCCTTCCTTCCTTCCTTCCTTCCTTCCTTCCTTCCTTCCTTCCTTCCTTCCTTCTTTCCTTCCTTCCTTCCTTCTCTATCTGCCCAAACCCTAATCACCTTTAAATACCCAGCCAAATTAGCCCCATAACTTATCTTCCTTGAATATAGCACTCCAAAAACCTTCTCTCTGCCTGGATTGTACTTCCTCCTTACCTCCTTCTCTTAGGATTCCTAGCTTCCTTTAAGTCCATGTCCAGAATTAATTAAGCCTTTCTTGATTCTTCTAGCTCCAAGCCTATTCCCTTCACTCCCAAATTATTTTGTATCAATGTTTCAACTATGTCTCTATCTCCTGCAGCTAGACCATAAGCTCTACCCATGTAGACTGTTGTTACCTATGGGTCTTTGTATTCCCAGATCCTAGGGACAAAGTGAAACAACACTGCTGAGTCACTGATGACCCTCTGAGACACAATTTAGGGTTTGCCGTTAGGCTTTGCCATTTCTTTTTCCGGTGAATTAAGGCAAACAGAGGTAAAGTGACCTGTCCAATATCAAACAACTAATAAGTGTCTGAGGTCAAATTCGAACTCAGGTCTTCCCGACTCCAGGCTCAGGACTCTATCCATTCAGCAATTTTGCTGCCTTTAGAATAGCAAATGCCAGGGAGATATTGCATAGGAGCTGGAACAGCAGGAAAGTTATGGAACCTGGTGTCCTGGAGACATGCCTATGATACTCTCTGGCTCATAGAAAAGAAACATACATTCTATAAAGCTCTCTCCCCTCTTCTAAGAATAATATCTGCAGTGTCTAACACACAGGGATGGGTGTGAGGACCAAATGAGTGACTACGTAAAACATTTTGCAAAATTTTAAAGTTTTCTTGAATTGTCAGCAATTCACATTATCCAGCCTCCCCTCCACAGAGCTGCCAGGTCTTATCATGAAGTTTCCATAGCTCCCTATTACCTTTAGGCTAAACATTCAAAGAAAAAAAAAAGATCCTTTGCTTACCTTTTCAAGCCCTTCTCAATTTGTCTCCAAGCTGTAGTTTATTATTATGCCACATGTGTTTTTACATATTAATATTGTGATTGGTGCTGTGGTTAGGACGTAGGACTAGGAGTCTGGAAGCCCTGTGTTTGAATCTAGCCTTGGAGCTTACTAGCTATGTGACCTTGGAAAATCACTTCATCTCTATGTGCTTTATTTTCCTCATCTGTAAAATGAAGATCATAAGAGCCCCTCCCTCCTAGGGTTCTTTTGAGGATGAAATGAGATATTATTTGTAAATAACTTTGCCAACTTTAAAACTTGATAGAAATGCCATCATTGTTCTTGTTCTAATTATTATGATATTATAATCTAAATAGCCAGTTTTCTATTATCTCAAATTGTGCCTTTTAGAAATCCCAACTCCATTTAAGGTTTAGCTCATGTAAGAGGTTTTCCAACAAGTCAGTTTGTCAACATGAGTATATTAAGTGCCTACTCTGTGCTAGACATTGTGCTAAGCACTTTTCCTCAGTCTCCCAAATGTTAGTCTTCCCTCCCTACCCCAGACACCATTTTATATTTTGGGGAGTATCACTTTCACATTCCCTGTCCATCCACTCAAGTAAACTCTCTAGGGGAGAAATTATTTAACTCTCAAAAAAAAATATATTGTGCATCCCCAAGGTGTAGAATAGGGCTTATCATAAGGAAGTCACTTAATAAATGAATGTTGAGCTAAGCTGAATGGAAATAGAGAGGGTAGGGAGCTTGAAATATAAAATATAGAATGTCAGAGTAGGGATGGAACTTTATGTAAAGGCAACCACACTGGCTAACCCAGGATGGCTACTAGCACAGTTTCTTAGATCTACTTTACTAGGAATGATAGCTATTCAAGGGATCAACAATCTTTTTTAATTGCATCCATTAGTTCAGGGGAAAAATCAGCATCCTGAACTTCATAGAAAATCCAAAGAAAATAGAGAAAATATAAACAGAGAAATAAAGACCAACAGACAGGGCTTTCAACCATCTGAGAAATTAGCACAGATGAACAGATAGATCCAAGCCATCTGATCAAGGCAATACATCCATAGTTACCAGAGAGAGAAGAACCAACATCTATGTTTTTCAAAGCTGGGGTGAGGGGGGCTCCTTAATGGCTACCCAGAGTCTCATCTGGTCAAATCACAAGAACATTCTTCCAGTGAGTGAGTCCCAACACAAAATGCTAACCTAAGAGTATATGTATCCTTTTTAGAGCCAAAGGGCATCACAACCCTCATGGTTCAGTGTCTAATTAGAAATTAATGAAAGGTGTGAAAGCCTTCCTACAAACAAGCCTCCCCTAATGGGCTCCACTTGAGGCCTATTAATGGGTATGGAAGATCTTAAATCCCATTAACATTACACCTTAGAACATATAGCATGCAATATTAGAACCTGGGGAAGAGGAGGGCTATAGAACATAGGATGTTTGTGCTGAGAAGAACCTTGGAACAGAGAACAGAGAGTATGATACATCTGTAGAGGCAGCTAGGTGGTGACTGGTTTGTAAGATCTGTAATCAGGAATACCTGAGTTCAAATCCAGCCTTAGATCCTTATTAGTTGTGTGACCCTGGGTAAGTCACTCAATCACTGTCTGCTGTAGTTTCTTCATCTCTGATATAGGATGATAACAGCACCTACCTCCCAAGATTGCTGTGAGGATACATAATAGGGGTTAATATTTCTAAAGTACTTTGCCAACCCAAAAGCACTATTTAAGTGCTATTCTCATCATTATCAGTACAATTAGGAAACTCTTAAGCCATCTGGAGCCCAATAGTTCATGAATGTCATAGACTCAGGTTATGAATGGAGTTCCCCCAGCACTGACTCCTATAGTTAATATAGAGAAAGTTATTTCTCTTCAAATCCTCTCCTGGCAGATAATGAATTTGGAGAATCTGTACTAAAAGATTAACTCCAATAGCAGACATGGGCAGCATCTAGACTCTGCCAGAGGGTGTTCCCACTGCAGACCCATGGATGTATCACCCTACAGATGTTTGAAGTCAAACCCAAGACACAGGTTGATTTTCAATCATTGGGTTGTTCTATGCTCCTGAAGGAGACAGATTTAACTGGGATGGCATCTAGCCTGTGTCTCCCCACTTAGTCCATACTTCCTACCCTGCCCAGAGAAAGCTGGGCCAGCTGGGGCTACAACACTTCAATGTCAGAATGAGGATGCCCTGGAAATCTATTGGGAGCCCTGAAGACACCTGCTGGTTTTGTTTTGCTTGGGTAATTAATTTGCAAGCAAACTGCAGACTTGTGTTGCTTCTATACAATAAAATCTGCTAACTATAAATCTCATTAATTGGGTAATTGGTTCCATTTGGGCTCTGCTCTGATCTCCCTCATGGCCCCATAGATGAGATTTCTGCCTGCTGTCTACAGAAGCAGACAATAGTTTATTTTTCAGCTGTCTTTCATCTTGAATGTTAGATTGACATTCAAGGCCATTAAAAATCTGAAACTAGACCACCATTACAGCCTAATGAAGATCATGGGATAATAGATCTGCCACTGGAAGAGTCCTTACAGGTCATCAATCTCAGAGTGCTCATTTTAAAGATGAAGAAAATAAGAAACAGAGAGGCTGAGACTTGCCAAAGGTCACCCAGGTAATAAAAAGCTGGGGCGGGATTTGAAACTGGGTGTGCTTTATTCCATTCTCTAGGTCACCTGTCACAGGATTCTTTATAGACCTTGTACTGTCACCAAATTGGTCTTTTCGCCAACATATGTACATACTCCCTACTTTCTCACCTATTTCTGGGCTACTTTGTCTCTTGAATTAGAAATTCTCCTTATCCTTCAAAGAACTTCAGTTACTAAGGGATCAACTCAAAGTCTTCAAGGAGCCATATAAAGCAATCCATACTTGAATAAGAATCTCCATATGTTCTACCTGACAAGTGTTATCCAGCCTCTGTAGATACCCAGAGCTTAATGCAGGGACCGACATATAGTAGGTGCTTGCTAAATGTTTATTGCCTACCTGACTGAAACCTCCCAGCAATCAGGAGACTGCAAAATCTCCCCTCTCTCCAACCCTCCCATTGACTTAGGGGCAGATCTAATTCTTTCAAAGAAACAACCAAAGAAAAAAAAGTAAAAAGCCAATCCCTGATCAAATTCCTAAAATGTAAAGCATTTACATGTTGATGAAAAAGTAATAGCATTGGTTTCATTTAAATGGAATTATGTCCAACAATTCTCACTTGGAAGTTTGGTATCAGTTTTTGCAAAAGGCACGAGTTTCAATAATTAAGGGGTAAGTGGTTTGGGCACATTCATGTTTATGTTTAAATTTAGATGAATTATCATTTAATTCATGCAACCTATGAAAGAATTTGAATGTGAGTGAATCTTGAAGAAATTCCCGGGCCATCTACCATAGAATAGAGTTGGAAGAACTTCAGTTTAAGGTGTCCATCTGAAATAAGTTTATATATACAAAGTTGCACTTCTTGGGTATGTGTGCATATTAATATATGCATTCACAGGTCTACATATATATACATATACATACATAGTATATACATACATATATATATATATATATATATTTACTTGTATATTTATGTATGTGTCTATCGGTTTGTCATATCTATCATCTATTATCTATGATTTATGTCATCTATTCATCATCTTAACATTTCTATCTATCAGTCATTAATTTATCAGCTATTAATCTATCTCTCAATCTATTTTTTCTATCTATCTATCTATCTATCTATCTATCTATCTATCTATCTATCTATCTGGCATCTGGCATCTATCATCCTTAATCAGTAATATAGAAGCTCCTTAAGAGTAAGGGCAATCTTTGTTATTTCATCTTTATATTCCCAGGACTTAATATGACGCTTCTTGAGTGTCAGACAATGTTAGTGTTCTTTGTTTCCTGAAGATGTTTTTTGGGCTCCCTAGCAGTCAGACTATAACAAGGATGATAATAAACACTGCCAGAAATGGAATTGGCACCAAAAGACCTTTTATCATTCCCATCGATCTACATCTGCTGTTCACTGTCTAGGGAGTAGAACATAGTCACCAGTAAGTGGTTCATCACCTTCTATTTTTCAATGAAGGCAGTCAGTTTTTTTTTTTTCATATTAATCTTAAGATAGCAAAGTCAGCTTCTTCTTTTATACCTTGTCTTAGAGCAAGTCAATTCTCTGATAACCCCAGAACTTAGTGACTTGAAGGGGTTTGTAGCCACAGATTCTCTGTTCTGATCCCTCTCTGTTTCCTTGTGGCCCGAATCTGACCTTAGGCTCCCAGAATATATGGCAGGAGATGCAATTCCGATACCAAGCTAATGGAGTTCCAAAGATAGGGCCAAAGACAGGTCAAGTCTCTGCATGATTACCAGTCTGGCTCCATTTACAGAGAGGCTCATCAGCAGAGCTATGGCCACCAGGAGCTAAATTGTTTTGTTGTTGTTGTTTCTGGCAACAGCTCATGGAAAGACTTGCTGTCTACATAATTTGGAGATGTGCCCATAAGGATGAAATCATGACTCTTGGAGTAACATGGAACATAGACATAGCTCTTACTAAAGCAGGAAATTACTAAAAATAAAAAAAAAAGAGGAAGATCCATCTCTCCTCCAGTGGGCCTGCTTTCTTCATGTCTCCTGGTTTCAGTCCTATGTCATAGAGGCAACTGGTGGTCTAGAGCATAGAGTACCAAACCTGAATTCAAATTAAGCCTCAGCCACTTCCTAACTGGGTGACCATGGATAAGTCACAACTTCTGCTTTCCTCAGTTTCTTCATCTATAAGGTGGAGATAGTAATAGCATTTCCCTCCCCAGATAAACAACATAATAATGATAAAACACTTAGCACAGTGTCTAGTGCCCAGTAAATACTACATAAATGGTAGCTGTTGTTACTGTCGTGCCAGCTGACTTTTTGCATTTCATGTATGTGCTTACTCTGATGGATAATCAACTCTGCAAGAAGAAGGATCAGATCCGAATTATCTCTGTATTTGCCCAAGAACCTAGCAGAGGGATCTTCACAACTCAGGAAATAATAAACTTTTGTTGAATCAATCAATGAGCAATTAGAAAAATTCAGAGAGAGCATGACAACAGGCAGCAAAGACTGCTGTTTTGGGCAGGAACCTTCTTTAACATTCAGAATGAATCAATGAATGAATCATTTACTGTTTATTTGGTATTAAGCTTGGGATGCAAAAACAAAATAAAAGAAAATATAAGACAGTTCTTGCCCTCAAGGAGCTTACATTCTCATGAGGCAAAGCAGCAAATATTGGGGAATGCTGATCAGTGAGGTTGTTTTGGTGAGGGAAATCATGGGGATATCAGATATCATAGGGCAAGAATGGTGGTGTTTATTTGATCAATGTTCCCAGTTTTAGTGGTAGAAATCCAGGAAAATTAGGGACAAAAGAGGGCAGAAGACTGCCATGGAACAAGAGAGCTGGGTTCAGGTTGGATGAGCAATAGGGAAATGTCCTTAGTCAGATCCCCAGGAGGAAGGGTGGCAACAGTGTTTAATTGGAGCTGGGGTGTGAAGTGCTGAGCATAGGGTGCCAATGGCCAGGACTCAAGTAATACAGCTTTCCTCTCCCACATCTCCATTGGAGAATTGCTTTTAGTTTTACATATTTCTGCTACATATTGTCTATATATTTTGAATACTCAACTCTTACCAGAGAAATATTGAGGCAAAGATTTTTTTTTCCTTCCTTCTTCATTCACCTGCTTCCTTTTCACTGAAAATCTTTTAACAGAGAGAAGATGAAGTCTCGTTTGGAGTCTTGTAGCAGGATAGCCTTTGGTTTGGTTAATATTTCCTCCGAGTTCTTTCCAGATCTGAGATTTCTCGCATTGTGTGACCTTAAAGCACTAAGTACAGAATGTCATATCTGGAATAGCCATGATAATCACTAGCATTTTCAGAGGCCTTCACAGTTACAAATCATTTTACTAATAGTATCTATTTTTTTGTTCTCACCACTAGATAATGGCTATTTTGCCACCATTTTCCAAATGTGGAAATACATAGTGGTCAAGTGTCTTGCCCAGGACCACAGTTGGTTAGTGTCTGATTCTGGATTTGAATTCAGGTATTCCTTAAGTCCAGTGGTCTATTGACTGAACCATTTAGCTTCTTCTAATGGATCTGGGAGATAAGAGTATGAGAATATAAAGCCTTCCTCCTCCAATAAGTTCTGTGTTTAGTTATTAGCACCACGCTCTTCCAGGGACCAAATATCAAGGTCCCATATCCTACGACTCTCAAAGACCAATGAGCTGTGTGGCAGTGATATTAGAAGAAAAACTCAGGAGGAATTCTCCTAAAGCTTATTCTACTAGGTAAGATGAGACAAGGACACCAAGACCTACAGGAAACAAATGCAATGAAGGAGAGTATTAGGAAAACCACCAAGATTTCCTGAACTTTTCCAGGGGCCCTTCTAGCTGGAAGAAACATGAAAGACTATATTGGAAGTGGCACCTGAGTTGTTATTACATTAATCAGGAGGACAAGAAAATTGGTTTGTTGACAGGAATTCTACTCCTCTTGCCAATAACCTGGATGGGAATGCCACTTTCTCTTCTCCTCAGAAATTCAACAGGGCTAAAATATAAAAGTGGGGATTTAGTGATGGAGTTTTATTATGGATAAAAGTGCTATCTCTAAATGGGTCCTTGGCTGTTGAATTAGCTGGGTTGGAAGGAGGAAGAGTGAGCAGGATCAGGCACCATAGCAGATGAGAAAACCGCGGCTTAAGGAGGTTTATAGATTTGCCCAGGGTTTATGATTGATAAGTGTGGCTAGTAGTCTTATCCAACTTGGGAAGTCCAGTTACTTGAGTGTCTAATTGTGTAATGAGCTGAACTAGATACTGTGTGAGATTTGAAGGCATGATACTCAATGGATGATATCAGTGCTCTGTCTCAAGGACATCCTTTAGGAAAGGGACTGTCAATACCTATTGGTGTACTCCCATTGACAAGCATGATGCAGCTCTTAAATAAATAAGTGAAAAAAATAAAAACAAAAACAAAAATGAACCACCTAGTATTGGAAGAAGCTGTGGAGGCCATTTAGTCCCAGCCATACCCCTTGCCCCACATCTCCTTTTAGTAGTTAACATTAGTTTTAATTTTTTTGTCTTTATTAATTTGTTTGCTTACTTTTAGTTTACAAGATTCAATTCCGCAATCCCTTGAGTTTCAAATTCTATCCCCCTCTTTCTCCTCCCCCCAACCCCCATGACAGCATGCAATCAAGTATAGGATCTGCAACTACTTTCACATTACGCATTAGCCAGGTTATAAGGAAGAATCGTAGTGGATGGAACAAACAAAGGGAAAGAGGAAACAAAATCAAACAAGAAAAAGAAAGAGAGCAGGTAGTTTGGCTTCAATTTTTCCACATCTTCTCTAGTATTTGCCATTTTCCTGTTTTGTCATCTTAGCCAATCTAACTAGTGAGATGTGGTACCTCAGAATTGTTTTGATTTGCATTTCTCCATTCAATAGTGATTTAGAACATTTTTTCATATGCTTATAGATATCTTTAATTTCTCCCTCTGAAAACTGCCTGTTCATATCCTTTCACCATTTATCAATTGGGGAATGACTTGTATTCTTATAGATTTCACTCAATTCTATGTATATTTTAGAAATGAGGCCTTTATCAGAGACATTGGTGGCAAAAAATCTTTCCCAATTTTCCACTTCCCTCTTAATCTTGCTAACATTGACTTTGTTTGTACAGAAACTTTTCAATTTATTATAATCAAAATTATCCATTTTGCATTTTGTAATGCTCTCTGATTCTTGTTGGTCATGAAGTCTTCCCCTCTTCATCTATCTGACAGGTAGACTATACCTTGCTTACTCAGATTGCTTACAATATCAGCATTTATACCTACCTCATGCACCCATTTGCACTTGATTTTGGTGGACAGTGTTAGATAATGATCTACGCCCAGTTTCTGCCATAGTATATTACAGTTTTCCCAGCAGTTTTTGTCAAATAGTGAGTTCTTATCCCAAAAACTGGGGTCTCGGTTTATAGAACAGTAGATTACTATAGTCATTTACTGCTGAGTCTTGTGTACCCAATCTATTCAATTGATATACTACTCTATTCTTCAGCCATTATCAAGTAGTTTTGATGACTGATGCTTTATAATACAGATTAAAATCTGATATGGCTAGGCATATTCTGGACCTTTTATTCTTCTAAATGAATTTTGTTACTACTTTTTTCTAGCTCTATCAAGTAACTTTTTGGTAAATTGATTGGTATGGCACTAAATATATAATTTAATTTAGGTAAAATTGTCATTTTTATTATATTAGTTCGACCCAGCCATGAGCAATTGATGTTTTTCCAATTAGTTAGATCTGACTTCATTTGTGTGAAAAGTAATTTGTAGTTTTGTTCATATGGATCTGGGGTTTGTTTTGCCAGGTAGATTCCCAAATATTTTATAATGTGTACAGTAACTTTAAATGAGATTCCTCTTTCTATCTCTTGCTATTGGATTTCATTAGAAATATATGGGAATGCTAACGATTTATGTGGGTTTATTTTATATCCTGTAACTTTGCCAAATTTATTTATTGTCTCAAGTAGTTTTTAACTTGGTTCTCTAGGATTCTCTAAGCATATCATCATATCATCTGCAAAGAGTGATAGCTTAGTCTCTTCTTTGCCTAATTTGATTGCTTTGATTTCTTTTTCTTCTCTAATTGCTGCTGCTAACATTTTTAGTCCCAGATTGAATAAGGGGGTAATTGTGGACATTCTTGTTTCACCCCTGATCTTATTGGAAATGCTTCTAGTTTATTCCCATTACATATAATACTTGCTTATGGCTTTAAGTAGATGCTACCTATTATTCTAAGGAAGACTTCATTTATTCTTATACTTTCTAGTGTTTTTAATAGGAATAGATGTTGTATTTTGTCCAAAGCCTTTTCTGCATCTGTTGAGATAATCATGTGGTTTCTGCTAGTTTTATTATTGATATGATCAATAATACTGATGGTTTTCCTAACATTAATCCATCCTTGCATACCTGTAATAAATCCTACCTGATCAAAGTATAATATTCTTGTGATAAGTTTCTGTAGTCTTTTTACTAATATTTTATTTAAAATTTTTGTATCTATATTTATGAGGGAAATTGGTCTATAATTTTCCTTCTCCATTTTATCTCTTCCTGATTTAGGTATCAGTACCACATTTGTGTCATAAAAATAATTTGGTAGGACTATTTCTTCACTAATTTTCCCAAATGATTTTTAGAGTATTGGAATGAATTGTTCTTTAAATATTTGATAGAATTCACTAGTTAAGCCATCTAGCCCTGGAGATTTTTTCCTAGGGAGTTTGCTGATGGCTTGTTTGGCTCATTTTTCTGAGCTGGGGCCATTTAAGTGCTTTACTTTCTCTTCAGTTAATTTGGGCAAATTATATTTTTGCAAATATTCATCCATTTCACTAAGTTTGTCAAATTTATGTGCATACAATTTGGCAAAATAATTCCTAATTATTGTTTTAGTTTCCTCTTCATTGGATATAGATTCACCCTTTTCATTTTTGATACTCGTAATTTGGTTTTCTTATTTTTTCTTTCTTTTTTTATAAATCATATTGACTAAGGGTCTTTCATAAAACCAGCTCTTAGTTTTATTTATTTATTGAAAAGTTTTCTTAATTTCAATTTTATTAATCTCTCCTTTGGTTTTCATTATTTCCAATTTAGTATTTAGTTGGGGATTTTCAATTTGCTCTTTTTCTAGCTTTTCCAATTGTACTCATGGATATAAAACTTCCCCTAAAGAACTGCCTTTGCTGCATCTCACAAGTTTTGGTATGTTGTCTCATTATTGTCATTATCTTGAATGAAGTTACTGATTTTTTCTATAATTTCTTGTTTGACCCACTCATTCTTTGGAATTAAATTATTTAGTTTCCAATTAGTGTTAAGTCTATCTTTACATGGCCCTTTATTGCATATGATTTTATTTCATCATGATCTGACAATGATGCATGTGATATTTCTGCCTTTCTGCACTGAATTGTGAGGTTTTTATGCCCTAGTACATGTTCAGTTTTTGTGTATGTGCCATGTACTGCTGAGGAGAAGGCATATTCCTTTTTATCCCCATTCAGTTTTCTCCAGAGATCTGTCATATCTAGCCTCTCTAAAATTCTATTCAACTCCTTAACTTCCTTTTTGTTTATTTTGAGGTAAGATTTATCAAGTCAGAGAAGGGCAGATTGAGGACCCCCACTAGTAGAGTTTTACTATCTATTTCTTCCTCTAATTCCCTTAACTTCTCTAGGAATTTGGATGCTATACTGCTTGGTACATATATGTTAAGTAATGATATTGCTTCATTCTTGATGGTGCCTTTATCAGGATATAATTTTCTCCATTATTTCTTTTAATTATACCTATTTTTGCTGTTACTTTATCTGAGATAAGGATTGCTACCCCTGCTTTTTTTTTTTAACTTTAACTGAAGCAGAATATATTCTACTCCAGCCTTTTACTTTTACCCTCTGTGTATCCACTTGTTTTAAATGTGTTTCTTGCAGACAGCATATTGTAGGTTTATGGTTTTTAATCCATTCTGCTATCTGCTTCCATTTTATAGGAGAGTTCATCCCATTCACATTAACATTTATGATTACTATCTGTGTCTTTCCCTCTACCCTATTCCCTCCCCTGTTTATGTTTTTGTTTCTTCCTTCTTCCTTCCCCTCTTTAAGAGTTTTCCTTTTGATCGCTGCCTACCTCAGTATTCCCTCCCTGTAACCCCCCCTCTTTACCTGCCTTTTCCCCTTACTACTATTTCCCTCCCTTCCAACCACCCCCTTCCTATTCCCTCCTTATCCCTCTTACTGCCTGTAGGGCACAATTAATTTTATATTTATCAGAGTATGTTATTCCCTCTTTGACCCCCCAAAAATGAGAGCAGATTTCATACAATGCTCCTCTCTTTACCTCCTTTCCCTCTCTTATGATGACTTTTTGTGTTTTTTCATGTTAGAATCTTAAACTTAACTGATTATATTGATCCTTCTTTGAACCAGAACCAATGAGAATAAAGTTCATATGATGTTCATCTCCCTCCCTCCTTCCTCTCTACTATAATTTGTTTTTATTCCTCTTTGTGTGGCATAATTTACCTTTTTCTGCCCCATCCTCTCCTTTTCTCCCATTACAGTCCCTTTGAATCCCTTAATGAGTTTTTTTTTTTTTTATCATTAGATTAGTTCAATTATACCCACGCCCTCTATCTGTGTATACCACTATGGGCTGAGCTTAATAGGATGATTAATTAGATGAATTTGAACTGGGTTAAATGGCCAGAATCAATGACTAATAGTCCATTAAATAATCATATAAATTTTAGTCTTGTCAGGTATCAGCTTCTCATAGAGGGATGTAAACAGTTTGCTCTTATCGAACCCCAAATTCTGTGAATGTGTGTGTGTGTGTGTGTGTGTGTGTTTTCCTTATTTACCTTTTTATATCTTTCTTGAGTCTTGTAACTGAAGATAAAATTTACCATTGAACTCCAGCTTTTTCATCAGAAAAGTCTGGAAGTCTCTTATTTCATTAAATGACCATTTCCTTGCCTGAAAGATTATGCTCTGTTTTGCCAGGTAGTTGATCTTTGGTTGCAGTCCTAGCTATTTTGCCTTACAAAATATAAAATTCCAATCCCTCCAGTCTTTTAATGTAGAATCTGGTAGGTCCTGTGTAATCTTGAATGTAGTTGTACAATATTTGAATTGTTTCTTTTTGGCTGCTTGCAGTATTTTCTCCTTGACCTTGTAATTCTGGAATTTAGCTACTATATTTCTAGGAGTTTTCAATTTGGGGTCCCTTTCAGGAGGAGTCAGCTGAATTCTTTTAATAACTATTTTACCTCTGATTCTAGGACTTCAGGACACTTTTCTTTGACAGTCTCTTGGAGGATGTTGTCCAGGCTGGTTTTGTTTGTTTTTGTTTTCATCATGGCTTTGTGATAGACAAATAATTCTTAGGTTATGTTTCTTGGATCTGTTCTCCAGGTCAGTTGTTGTTCCAGTGAGATATTTTATATTTTCTTCTAATTTTTCAATCTTCGTGTTTTGCTCGAGTGACTCTTGATGCATCATAGAGTCCTTGGCTTCAATTTGACTGATCCTAATTTTTAGTGAATTATTTTCCTCATTTAGTTTTTGAAGCTCCTTTTTTAGGGAGGTATTTTCTCCAGTTAGATTTGGAACCTCCTGTCCCAGTTCACAAATTTTAAATTTTAAGGATTTGTTTTCTTCAGTGAGATTTTTTTTCCAGTTTGGTGACTGTAGATTTAAATTTATCTTCTACCCCTCTAATTTAGCTTTTAAAATCTTTCTTGAGCTCCTCCAAGAATGCTTTTTGGACTTGAGATCAATTTATATTTCCTTCTGTGGTCTCAGGTGTGAATAAAGAGCCCATGTTGTCCTTTGTATTTGGTTATTCTTGCTAGCTATAATAAGCTTGGATTGTTTTCTTGCTTTTCTCTTCTCAGTTTCCTTCTTTCCCATTGTGATTTCCTATTTCCTGATTTCTCAGGCTGAGAGGTAAGGGCCTGGTTGTTGACTTTGTGCGCTGTCACCTCTGGGTGTCTAGACTGAGGCCAAGGCCAGGATTCTCAGTGTTTCCCCTGAATTACCCTGAGGCTCACAGAGTAACCTCTGAGGGAGGGGTGGTCTGGCCTCTTCAGATTTTCACCTCTATGCCCCGGGGTAAATCTTAGGAAGGCTCAGCAGCCAGCAGCTAGCAGAACTGGTGTCTAGAGATTCCCTGGTGGTGCAAAGGGCCACCTAACCAGTGTTCTTAGTGCTTGTTGCCTCAACCATCCTGGGCTTTGGGAGCTCCTGCTGTTCAGGTGAGGTGGGGCTTGTTTGGACCCCTTCCACCCTTCACTTCTGACTCCTTACTGCCTCAGTTACACCCTTTCTCAGTTACTCCTAAGCCTGAGGCTATTTCCACTATTTCAAGATTTTACTCTTGTTGGGGCATTTATCTCTGGGTTTTTTGGGTCAGGAAGAAAGGATCAGAGCAACAAGGGATCACTCTGACATCTTGGCATCTTGAAATTCAGGTAGATGATTTTTAAACTTCTAGGCTGTGGGCTGATAGCCCCAGGAGTAGCTTCTGTAGCTGTGGGCCCTGATCTTTTTCTTACCCAGCTCCAACTGATCCTCAGTCCTGTGGTGAGATGGCTGCAAATCACGCTTGGGGTGAATAAATCTGCTGGCTGAGGCTCTTTCTCACTCCACTGTAGTCTGCTCTCTGGTCCGCGCCAGTGCCACGCCGCACTCCCCCTGCCCAGACCTATGTGGGCACTTTCCTGGGCTGAGAATCTGCTACACTCTGTCACCCAATGGAGTCTATTACTCTAAAATCCATTCAGATGCACTTTTTAAAGTTTAGTGACCAGATTCACAGAGGAGCTAAGAAAAGTTATGGCTTCCTTTCCGGCCATCTTGGCACCGCTCTCTCCCCCCCCCCCACACACACACACTCCATCTCCTTTCACAACACTTTGCAGGAGTTAACTAGACTCTCTCTACTTAAAGATCTCCAACCAAGGACTGGTTATTGTTCTTTGTTCTCAAAGAGGACCACAATGACATCACTATGTTAGAGTCAAGTTACAGTTAGTCTGACTGTGGCCGATCAGACCAATATGGGCCCAGAATGTTCTAACACAGGTTGGGGACAAATAGTTTATGGGAACATTTGGGGTGGATTTTCTAAAGCTGCACATCTCATATTTCTTTTCAGCTACTTCAATTCTGCTTTGCTCCCAGAGCACAGCACCTTCTCTGATGTGGGCATTCCATGCTGTGCAGTCCTGTGCCAGCGTCTCTCATGTCACACCATCAGTTCCAAAGTTCTTCAGAGAGAATAAAATGAAACTCATGAGCTCTCAAGGTAGCACATCCCATTTTAGAATATTCTAATTATTAGGAAGCTCCCCTACCCTAACACCCCCTCCCTTGACATCAAACTTATTTTTGTCTCTAGATTGTCTACTCATTGCTCCTGGTTTTAACCCTAGGGCCAAATTAAATTAGACTATTTCCTCTTCCACATAAGAGACTTTAAGATATTGAAAGACAATTGTTGTTCATGCATTCTTCTTGAAGAGGATCAGTGACATCACAGAATGATGTCTTGACTCTTGTGTGAATTAGATTTCTTTGCACAGAGTTGCACACAGTCATCAGCCTCACTCTTTCTTCCATGGTCATTGAAGTCCAGTAGCAAGACAAAAGTCAGGATGACTGGAAATGGCTGAATGTAGTGAATGGTCTTGGCATCTCTGATGTCTGACCAAGCTCTAAGTGCTCCACAGTGATTACTTCAGCCACCTTCATTGCTGTTGAAGCAAACTGTTCTCATCTACCCATTTCATCTGGGGGAATCTTTGCATGCTTGGGTAGACACCCCCCTAGCTCATTTTCAATAACCCTCAATCTAGTTTAGCCCATCTACTAGGGTGTGACTGCTGCTGATGTTACAGCTTCTTGGAGCCACTGGTGAGAGCAGGTGGAGGTAGACGACAAGGGAGAATGAGCAGCCCCCACCCAGAAGGGCTAGTCCTCCCTCCATACTCCATACACCCCTGAAAGATTGTAATCCTACACCGTTAGCTTCCCTCAAATTTGTTTTGCTAGCCTGAATATCCCTAATTATTTCCACCCATACTCATATGACCTGATCTCAATGTCCTTCACTACTCTCATTCACCTTCTCTGTTTATTTTTTAACCTATGACCTTTCTATAATGTGGAACACATACCTGAACATGACACTCCAGATGTGTTCTGACCAAGGGCCAAAGAAAGTAGGATGATTTTGTTAGTCTTTGACTATCTTAATCTAGCCCAGGATTGTATTTATTTTTCCCTACTTCCTTCCTTCCTTCCTTCCTTCCTTCCTTCCTTCCTTCCTTCCTTCCTTCCTCTCTGTCTCTGTTTCTCTATCTCTCTTTTCTTCTTTCTTCATTTTTCTTTCCCCCTCCTTTTCTTTCTCCTCTCTCTAAATTCCTTCTATTATCATCTTTGTTTCATTTCATCTCACCTTTCCTCATTCAGTCCACTAAATCCTCAAATCTTTTATAGATAACTTCATACTTAACTATACTTCTCCCATTTTATGATTATGCCATTGATTTTTTGTGCTCAGTACAGGATTTTGCACTAATCCCATTGCATCTCATCTTAATCTATTTGACCTCATGCTACATAGCCATCAAGACTTTCCTTAATCCTGAATCTGTTGTTCAGTGTGTTAGCCATTCCTACAGCTTCGCATTGTCAGAATCTTGCTAATCTTGTTTGTGTGCTGCCCTAAGACCATTTGACTCTTTAGGGAAGACAAAGCCTGGGAATACTGGGAGCATAGCATGTCAGTCCTTTTAGTGCCGTATTTTTGTCTCTTATCTTCATGAGAATTTCTAGAAGGATGATTTCTAGGTTCTCTTTTTGATTGTGGCTTTCAGGTAGTCCAATAATTTTTAAATTGTCTCTCTTGGATCTATTTTCCAGGTCAGTGTTTTTTTCAATGAGATATTTCACATTGCCTTCTATTTTTTCATTTGTTTGGATCTGTTTCATAGTATCTTGATTTCTCATAAAATCATTTGTTTCCATTGGCTCCACTCTAATCCTGAAGGAATTATTCTTTTCAGTAAGCTTTTGAGATTCTTTTTTCCATGTGGCAAATTCGATTTTTTAAGACATTCTTCTCCTCATTGGCTTTTTGGGCCTCTTTTGCCATTTCAATTAATCTATTTTTTAAGGTGTTATTTTCTTCAGTCAGGTTGTTGACTCTCTTTTCATGATTTTCTTGTATCATTCTCATTTCTCTTCCAATTTTTCCTCCACTTCTCTTCTTTGGTTTTTAAAATCCTTCTTAACCTCCTCTATGTCCTGTAACAAGTTTCCATGTTTCTTGGAAGCTTTTGATGTGGGAGTTCTGACTGTGTTGTCTTCCTCCTGTTCCATGCTTTGATCTTTTTTGTCTCCAAAAAAAGAATCTAAAGTTGGATTGCCAGGCTTGCTTTGCTTCCTTTGGCTGCTCATGTTGCCAGTCAATTACTTGGCTTTTGAGCTCCATAGAACTCTGCTTTCAGAGGGGAGAGCTTTGTCCCAAGTCACTGGAGTTTTCACAGCTGCTGGAGGTATTAGGAGACCACCATCTCTACATCCTCTACCCTCTTTGGCTCACTGAAAACGCGCTTCAGGACCACCACCCAAGACTGTGATCTCTATCCAGGCAGCTCAAGGCAAGAACACTTAGCCTTTGAATGATTTCTTGGTCCCCCTACAGTCTGCAGGCTGCAAACTTTGAAGCAGACACTTGGAGGTGGCTGCAGGGTCACTTCTTTAGCTGCTTCTAGTTCTGGGGCAATTGGCTGGACCATCTCCCCCAAATTTAGCTGATTTCCACTAACCTTTCCCTTTGTCCTTGTCTTTTATGGCTTTATAATTGTGGAAACTGACACAGCTGCTGCTCTCCTGAAAGCTCCAGCCATGGTTTGTCCTTGGCTGTCCTAGGGCTCTAGCCATGGGCTCATGCGGTGCTGCTCTGGGCTCCCAGCACATTGTGATGAACCCTTTTTCATCTGCCTTCCCGGCTACCTTCAGCTGGAACTTTTTCTTTACCCTTTTATGCATTCTGAAGCTCTAAGATTTGTTTAGAGTCATATTTTATAGGTATTTGAGGTGGTTATGGGGGGAGCTGTGGAGTTTTGCTGCTTCTATGCCACCACCTTGACTCGGCTGTCTGTCATCTTCTCAAACAGTGAATGTTCACAACAAATGGCTCGTTACCTCCCCACTCTCCTCAGACAGAAATGATTCTCCCACCTGGCAGTGCCATCTCTTCTTTTATTACAAGGAAAGTAGGTTTGTGCCTCAAGGAATTAAGAGCAATTCAATTTGGGTAGACTGCTGGGGCTTTTCCAGGTGCGTGACAAGAAGGGATGGTGACTTTGACAGTATCTCAAGCAGATTGTTTAATGATTTGAACTTGACAATATAAAAATAGCCCCATGTAAAACACCCCTCAGCTACTCCATTCCTTCTTCTAGGCCTCAGTGGGAGAACAATTTCTCTTCTGTCTGCCTCTGAGTTCATATTCCCCAGGGGAAACAGTGATTTAAATGCTTTTAATATCAGAAACATCTTTTGCTCCAGGGGAATTTTTTTTTGTCATTTTGACTACAAGTGTCAAAAAATGTCAGGTACATTTAGAAAGTGTAAATTCTGAAGGAAGGCAGGATGGGAGAGAGGGGAGGACAGCGGGTTTATAGTCTGAGGGCTCGAGCTTCGACACTGGCTCCCATGTCTTTACATAAGTAATGCTCCCTCCAGATCCCTCAGTCTCCTAATCTATACAGTGAGTGGCCTAGACTAGATCATTAGAAAGCTGCCATGCAGTTCCAAGCTTGGATCCTAAGTTTGAGGAACAGAGCAGGATCTGTCTCATTTATCATCGCGTTCTTATTGGAAGTGATGTCAGAGGTCACAATCTAGACCAGCCTAGAACTCAGTGCTCTGTTATTTACTCTAAATGCTTTAGGAGGTCTGAGGGCTAGAAAAATCTGGAAAGAAGTTTGGAGGAAGGTAGGGCTATGGCTGAGTCATGAAAGATGAGTATCACCATTGGGAATAGCAGAGAAGAAAGTGATGGACCTTCCAGAAGAGGAAACAAAAGAGAGACAATAAGAATGGTGTTACAGGAGTAAGCACGAATGCATTATGTTCACAGGACTGACAAGAGACAGGCCTGATGGAGGCTGGCACTGCTGAGGGTGAGGAGGAAATGAGGATGGGCATCATGGGATGAGAACATCTTTTGAGGGGGCCATCTGGTCCAACAATCCTTGAATTAAAGTCTCTCAAACATATCTCCACCTTGTGGTCAGTTAGCTTCTTTTGAAGGCCTCCAATAAGGCAGAATACACTTACTACCTCCAGAGGCAGCACCTTCCATTTTGGGGCAGTTGGGACATTGTTAGCAAGTTGTCCATTTAACAAGCCCAAGTTTGCCTTTTGCAATGTCATAGAATCACAGATTTTGAGTTGGAAGGGCCTTTAGAGATTGTTCCATCCAAGTCTTCATTTTATAAAAACTCAGCTATAGAAGACGGGGTGACTTCTACATAGTCACCCTGTTCTTATCTGAAGCAGAACTCCATTTCTTTGCTTTAGTGCCATATGCATTATGCCATGCTGCGATCCCTCTTGTGTCTGCCTTCTGGAGATAAACAGAATAAGTCTAACAACTCAAACCATCTATCATGTCTTTTAACAAGTCAGTCAGTTAGCCAGTCAACAAACATTTCTTCAGTGCTTCTTTTTTACCAGGCACTATTCTAAGTCCTGAAAGTACAAAGAAAGGCAAAGATGGGGGGGTGGCCTGTGACCTCAAGGCCCTAATATTCTAATGGAGAAGAAAGCATGCAAGTAACTCAGTAGACATGACATGCGTAATTTAGGTGGAATGTTTTTTCAGAAGGAAGAAGCTAGCAGTAGGGGGTGGAGACAAGAAAGGCTTCTTGCAGACAGTGGAATTTGAACTGAATCTTAAAGCAATTTTGGGAAGATAGGGAGAGCCAGGCTTAGGGGACAAGCAGTGTAAAGGTACAGAGCCCAGAAATGGTGTTTCATGTGGAAAGAACATGAAGAACATGGGTGTAGCTGAATTGTAGGGATTGAAGTGTGAAAAGACTAGAATGGTTGGAAGGGGCTGGGTGATGGGAAGCTTCAAAAGCCAAATAGAACCTGCCCATTTGCTTCATGTGATCCTCTTATGGTACAATCTCAGTGCCCTTCGTGATCCCACTGCCTTCTACTATGCCCTCCAGCTTCCCAACATCCTTCCCAAATCGGGGATGTCAGAAAGAACACAAATCTGCAGAGGGGTGTTGTGTGGGCAGAGGGTAGCTGCATCACCCTTTTGTGACAGACAGTTCACTTCAAGTTGGGTGGGATCAAGATTGAAGAGAGTCATTGCCACATCGGTAGCTTACATTGAATAGGGCACAGGCAAAGGATTGGATCTGTGATTTTATTGACATGAGGGGTTCTCTGATAAGAAGACTCCATTTTCCAATGCAGATCAGCACCTCTTCTTATAATGTGACATTTCCTAGAACATTAAAATATTAAGCGCCTTGCCCAGGGTTGCAAAGTTTGTATCAGAGGCAAGATTTGACTCATTTTTTTTCAGGTTACAAGGGCAGCTCTAGCTGCTTCCCAGATATTTCCAAGCCATGCTGGCTCCATTCTGGTCACTCTCCTCATTCTATTCAAGTAGGACTCTGGCCTGCAACCCTGGCCTGCTGTTCTTCAGACATTATCCTGCATCTCCTACTGTCATGCCTTTGCACTCACCATCTCTTATGACTGGAATGCTTCCATCCTTCACCCTGCCTATAGCATCCCCAGCTTCTTTCAAGACAACATGAACGCCTTGTGCTGTAGTTGTAGCAGACCTCTCCCTGTCTTCCCAGCTTCCTGTACCTTCCCATCTAGGATGATCTCCCATCTACTCTATATAAGTCCTTTATGTCCAATTATTCTGTCGTCTTCCCCCATGGAAGATGAGTTCAAGGGACAAGATTGTCTGTTTGCCCTTCTTTGAGCCCCCAACACTAAGCATGGTGCCTGGCACCATGAAACCACTGGTCCACATTGTTTTTGGGATAATAATTATAGTTTATTTTTAGTCTTCATATGTGCTATTAGTATCACAACTAGATTACCCAGCTAGAAAGATCAAAAGATTTCCTGAAAAGGCATCAAACTCAAAGAGAAATAGGAGCCACAGATAATGTGCATAAAGATCCCACATATTGACTTGGAAAACCACGTATTAACATTCCTTATGTTCTTTCATATTTTCGTTGTTTCACATATTTTCCAATTCTACTTTAATCTAGTTTCTGGGGGCATTGAGAAATGATGAGACTGAAATGTGGGCTGTAGGTCACTTGTTTGACTCCTGGGTAGTGGATACAACACTGAACTCACTCATATTTCAGTAAAAATATCTGTGTCCCATTTCAATTCTCATATTTATTTGATGTGTGTCTCTGAGCTAGTTTCTTTACCTCTCTGAGCCTCAGCTGATGTGGACTTCCTGTGATTCTGTGAATTTTCTTCATTGCTAAATAGCAATATTACTCCTTGTTCCATTTATTACCCACTGAATATTATTAGGAGAGTTCTTTGTAAACCTTAAAGCCTTATAGATCTGGAATTGGTGGTGGTCTTATTAATGCCAAATCACTGGACAAATCCAAGTCACCCTTGGCAGTAACCAGAGCAACAGTGCTAGAAGAAAATATCATTTTCCCTTGCCAGCCAGATTTCATGAATTAAGTGAGCCAGAAGCATGTCACAAAATCAAGTCAATCCTTGTCTTTTTCGGGTACCTACTGTGTACAAAGCACTGTGCTTGGAAGCAAGCAATCATTGATGAAGAAAAAGATACATTCCTTTTCCTTAAAGGCTTTGCATTCTAATGGGGCCAGGGCAGACACATGCTTGGCATTCTCTCTGTCTCTCTCTGTCTCACTCTGTCTCTCTGTCTCTGTCTGTCTGTCTGTCTGTCTCTCTCTCTTCTCCAGATAAAATGAATTGGGACAGTAGATATTGACCCCGGAGTCAAGAAGACCTGAGTTCAAATCCAACATCAGACACTTACTAGCTGTGTGCCACTGGGTAAGTCTCTGTCTGTCTGTCTCTTTCTCTTCAAATAAAATGAGTGGGAGCAAGCATCTGTCATTGACCTCCCTGGTGTTGATTTCTAATAATAGGATCACTGGATAAATGGGAAGAGCAGTTAATGGCTCTTCTTCCATAATTTCTAATTGTTTTCCAAGATTTGGGGGCCAGTTCATAGCTCTATTAAGATTGTATGGGTGTGCCTACTGACTGACTTCTTCCAAAGTGATCTAGCCTGTATTTTATGAAGCTTGCCAAATGGAAGGAAAGAATCATTTATTATGCTCCTTCTAGATGCCGGGCATTGTACTAACACATGTCATCTCATTTTATCCTCACTGTAACAATAACTGATAGAAACTTTTATTACACATATTTTACAGTTGATGAAGCTGAAATTAAGTGATTTCCTTGCAGTCGTACGGGCAGCAAAGGCCTGAGATGAGACGTGAATTCACGTCTTCCTGACTCCAGGCTTGGTGCTTTATCCACTCTACTGCCCGGACATTTAATCAAACAGGAATGAGACAAATCCTCAGAGCGGTTTTCTTTTTATTTTTGTCTTTAGAGAGATTAAATCCTTCTGTCTAGGTGCTGAAAACTCTTCATCCTCATGGCTTAGCATGATACAGTGAGAAGAGTTGTGCCTGTTGTCTCCCACATTAGACTGGGAGCTCCTTGAGGGCAGGGGCCATGTTTTGCCTTTCCTTGTACCCCAGAGCATAGCACGGGGCCTGCCATAGAGTAAACACTTCACAAATGCTTTATCTTTTTTTTTTTTTCCTTTCTGGAGACAATAGTGGTTAAGTGACTTACCCAGTGGCACACAGCTAATAAGTGTCTGATGTTGGATTTGAACTCAGGTCTTCTTGAGTCCAGGGTCAATATCTACTGTCCCAATTCATTTTATCTGGAGAAGAGAGAGAGAGAGACAGACAGACAGACAGAGACAGAGAGACAGAGTGAGACAGAGACAGAAACAGAGAAAGAGAGACAGAGACAGAGAGAGACAGAGGCAGAGAGACAGAGAGAGAGGGAGACAGAGAGACAGAGAGGGGGGGGGAAAGAGGAAGAAAGAGAGGGAGAGAGAGGAAAAGAGAGAAAGAGAGAGAGAGAGAGTCACATCTTCTTTCAGACTCAGTTTTCCCATTTGTAAAATGGAGGAATTGGACTTCTTGCTGGTCCCTAATATTCCTTCCAGGTCTCAATCTCTGATCGCAGTCTAAGTGACCACCAAGGTCTCCTCTCTCTCTTAAGTCTATGATCCAATGAAGAAAAGATATAGAAGAGAAACTCCAGCGGTGGCACTGCTTTTCCTGATTGGGGAGTGAAAACGCATGATTATCATTTTATCACATTGGGGATTTCTGTGAAAGGAGCTTGGGAAGTGCCATGAAACCAGATCCCAAGCAACAAAGACTAGTCTGCTGCTGTCTGTGCTTGTGCTATGGCATAAGTGCACCATGAAGGTCCCCAAAGATATTGGAAGGCCCTGGCCAAATGCTTTTGTTCTTAACAACTGCATTCTCTGTCTCTATCTTTCTCCCTCCATTCTTTGTCTCTCTCCTCTGTCTCTGCCTCTGTCTCTCCATTCCTGTCACCAGCTCTTTCCTCTTTGTATGTCTTTCCATTTTCTATCTCTCTCTCTCTGTGTCTCTCTTTGTCTCTGTCTCTGTCTCTTTCTCTCTCTCTCCCTCCCTCCCTCTGTCTCTGTTTCTCTCTCTCTCCCCCCCCACCCCTCCTCTGTCTCTCTCTATCTCTCTCTCCCTTTCTGTCCCTGTCTCTGTCTCTCTCCCTCTCCTCCCCTACCCAGGCCAAATATGGTAGATTAAAATTAGAGGGGAATTCAGAACGGAGACTATTAATCTTCTGGCAGTGTGCATTCAAGTCAGGTCCCTTTATCGGAAGTATTTGAGGCACAGCAAAATTACCCCTTTGGCAAGTTGCTGCTGATTTCAAAGCCTGCGTTTGACTTTGGGAGCAAAAGCATTTCATGGAAGAAAGGCAGGCCAGTAATGAGTATAGGGTTACGTGAAATATATTCATTGTATGTAATTATGAGATTGTACAAAGAAACCATTTCAGTGTCAAGTACATATTAGTCAGAGGGATCCTCAGAGAGGGACCACACTATTTTTTTAAGGTTTCTTTGATTTTCCTCCAATTGAGTTATTTTTAATTTTAAAAATTTCTGATTTACACACCCGTTCTCCCCTGCAGGCGCAACGTGGTGGGTGGTTGGGGGAGGTGACCCTGGTCTCTGTCAGGCTCTGGCAGACGAGCAGGAGCCCTGGAAGGATCTCCCATTCTGGGAAGCCTTTGGATGCAGTGCCAACAATCGACTGTTGTCAGCTGCCCCTAGGACCTGCAAAGAGCAGACCAGAGAAGCTCCTTACCCATGGGTTCAATTATACCAATGAGAGTCCAGATCTGTTGGAAGATTGCATTTGTTAGCATTTAGCAAACCAAAGGCCAGACGGCCAAGAACAGGAGGGATTAAATGAATCACTTTAAATCTTTCTGTTCTCATGTCTTTGGAAGGGTTCATTATACTTAGATTAATCCTAGAGGAGGCCACACAACTTCTGGTTGACATAGAAAGAAACAATTGTCACTGAAAAACAAGCAAGAGGGAAATGGATATGTGGGAGATACTATTCCTTTGGGTTGGCTTAGGCCTTATGTTTTTGAGTCTGAACGGAGGTTTTTGGAGATAAATTCTAAGAATTCTAGTGCGCCAGAATCTGGAAATCACTGAATTGTGAACTGGAGGGACCTCGATGACTAGTTCATCTAATCTATACACACCAAAGGGCTCCCTAGTGGAGCATCTTGGCCAAATTGTCAAATGAGGGATATAGAGAAAGCATTTTTTGAACTGTCACATAAATTATTATTATTATTAAGGTAATAGGTAGATAGATAGATAGATAGATAGATAGATAGATAGATAGACAGATAGACAGTAGCTAGACAGAGATACTTTATTAAGAGGTTCCTTTGTGTCCAGATCTGTGGGCAATTCTCGGTTTATAACTAAAAACAAGCAAAATGATTCCTGCCATCAAGAGCTTTTTTTTTTTTTTTTAATTTTTATTTTTTGCTCTTTGGAGGACAGGACAATTGAGGTTAAGTGACTTGCCCAAGGTCACATGGCTAGTAAGTGTTAAGGGTCTGAGGTCACATTTGAACTCAGGTCCTCCTGACTTCAGGGCCAGTGCTCTATTCACTGAGCCACCTAGCTGTCCCGAGAGCTTATATTCTAATGGGGCAAGACAGAACACAAAAGGAAGTGGTAGTTCTTTGAATAGTGGCCTGGCGTCTTTCATTCTGTGGTTCTTCCTTCTCTTCTTCTCTGCTCCCCTCTCCTCCCCTTGCCTCCCCCCTTTCTCTTAGGCCATAAAAGGCAGAGCCAGGATTTGAGCCCTGGGTTTTTACTGTTCCTGCCTCCTTGTCCCTCTGAACATGGTGCTCAGGTGACCTTGAGTGGACAAAGCAAGAAGAGTGAGTCAGTTCCTCTCATCTCAACCAGAACCACGTGCTCTCTAATTTTTGTTTTTGATTATGGTCTCTCATAACCGAGGCCTCAAGATTGTCTCCTGGAGGAACTCTTCGACTGAATTCAACAACAACAAAATCAGAAGAGAATTATTATTATTATTTTTTTTAATCTTGCTTCCCAGGATTTCCCCATCAGCTCACAGAAACACTACCTTAGGGTGGGTTATGCCCTTCATTGGCTGGCTCCAGCCTTTCTCTGCAGACTCAATGTACCTTTCTCTCATTCATTCTACCTTCCATTTAAAGGTGGATTATTTTATTTTCTCCATATACAACATTTCATTTTCCCCCCCTCATTCCTTTGCCAAATCTGTGTCTCCAGCTTGGGATGTTCCCCTTTCTTGCCTTCATCATGTGGAACCTCTGGGTCCCTTTCTATGCCATTTCTTTTGCGACACATTTCCTGTTTCCCATAGTCATTTTTATTTTCTCATTTGATTTTCACAACACTCCAGGCTGGTGGGTACTATGATTATCCCTATTTTTGCATCTGAGGAAGCCAAAACAGGGGTTAAGTGACTCTCGCAGGGTCACACAGCTAGCAAATAACAGGGGCTGGGATGTATTGGATGTTCATGGCGTCCTAACAACTCTGGGATGAGGCCTGCTGTTCACCTTTGATGCCCAGCTGTCATCAAACTCTCACCTGTGGGTCCATGAAGCCTTAGCATGTACAGCAGTAACACCCCTGTAAACCAGCTCAGCAGGCAGGCTAAACCAGGCTGAGGGTAACCAACAAACCTCAGACCCGTTGGTGAGTTAGGGGGTGCCTTCGTCAAGCATATGAAGTCTCCCCCTACTCCCGCCACAGAATGGACATATGTCAAAAATGGCGGCAGCTGAAGCAGGCACTGTGGAGTACTTGGATCTTGGCCAGAGAGCGAAGGCACCAATGTCATCCACTGCATCCTGGACTGTGGTCAGTCATCCTGACTTTTGTCCTGCCACTATACTTCGATGACTCAGGAAGAGAGAGTAAAGCTGGTGACTTTGTACAGCTTTGCTCATGAGCTAAGACATCACTTCAAGCTGTCATTGGTCCTCTTTGAAGACAAAGGACATAGAATAGCAATCTGAGGCTTGATTCGAACTTGGGTCTTCCTGACTCCAGGTTCAGCTCTCTCATCATTGTGACTCCATCTAGGTACCCCAAAATCCCAGAAATAACTTTGTCTTTCTTCTGTTCATATTATGTTTACTCCTCTGCTTGTGCTTCCACCCCAAGAGTATAAAATCTTTGAAGGAAGGGAATGTTTCATTTATTTTTCTTACTTTTAAAAATCACTTTTTGTTTTTCTTTATGAACTTTCACCCTAACATGCACAAATGTTCCAATTACACAGAGGATTCTATTAGAAGCTATGCTCTCATGCTTCATTCGGTTTATCTTTTCTCGGACTAGATGACATTGAACATGGGAGTTTCCAGTCTGACTTGCTTGTCTGTATCCTCTGCCAAACAGCCTTGGTGTGTCCTATTTGGGTATCCCAGTGGCATTTTTGTCTTCCCTTGCCTAGCCCAATGTTGCAGCTAGTAGATGTTAGTAGGCCATGGTTGGATAGAACTTCATTAATGGGGCCTTTTGGCAAACTCTGCCCTTGACACGTCTCTCAGGTTTCACTTCCCGAGGAAAGCCCCATCTGCTTCCTCAGGAGAGTGGGGATCCTCCATTCAGCCCGGTGTCTGCCATGGCATTGAAGAATGGCTTACTCTTCTTCTCCTTGCCTGTGAGATTTGTTCTTTTCTCACTTTTCTGGCCCTCAGAGTTTTTTTGTGTATGCCTCTTCACCCATCTCCCCTAACAGAAAAGGGCCTTGGGGATCCTGACTCAGATTTTCCATGTGATCCTAGAAAGCCATTTTTCCCTTTGAAAATGCGATTTCCTCATTTGTAAAATGAAGGGTTAGAAGGGATGATATCTAAGGGGTGATTGTTGTCATTATCTTAATTTTTGTTATTCTGTTTGGTTTGGTTTTCCAGTCCTAGGTCCTATGACTCTTGGGGGACAGGCCCCACATTGGTTTTAATCTCTGAAGTCAATATTTTTCAGTGACATCTGGTCCAATTTGGCTTCTGATCTGGTAGCCTTGATGAAAGCACTCTTTCAGCCTCAGTTTCCTCATCTGTTTCCTTATCACCTCCCTGATGCTATGATCCTCTTTGAGAAAAAAGGATAAAAAATCAACCACTTCATTTGCGAAATGGGGATGAAAACGCCTTTAGGATGTCGGTGTATATTATAATGAACTTTCAAATGCTGTGTGTGAGTGGTGATGATGATGATGATGGTGGTGGTGGTGGTTACTATGGGGGGGGTGGAGTCTAGGCATGTTACTTCATCACCTTGGGAGCCTCCTGCCATGGGTAGAGATTAGAACTCTCTGCAAATTTTGAGTTTGAAAGATTATGCTAGTGAGCTTGTCAGGGTCCTGAAGCCAGCATGTGTCAGGGCAGGACTTCAGTTCAGCATTTACTGACTCTTAGAAAGTGATTTCTATTGATCTCTTTGTCTCTCTAGTGTTTGGCACAGAGCTTTCAATGATACAAATCGATACCTAATAAATGTTTGTTGATATGAACCACCAACTTCTACCTTTCATTATGGTTATTTTTATGTCATAGTTTATAGCAAAAGGGAATTGACTTGTGATTTCACTGATGCATGGAACTCGAGGTAAGGAGACTCTTTCCACCAATTTGGGTTAGCACCCTAGAACTCGAGGAAGTGAAATGACTTGGCCAGGAAACACAACTAATAAATGTTTGAGGTGGGGCTTGAATCTAAGACTTCTGCCTGCAAGGCCATCTTTCTCTCTACCACAACATGCTGGTATATGAATGCTCTACCACAGTTTGGCCACAAATAGTCCATGTGAATTCTCTCTCTCTCTCT